>JAOQGH010000023.1:75132887-75172899 GCA_025769975.1 Gallinago jamesoni | reverse complement strand
ACAAGCACGGTCTTCCCCCCCCCCCCCCCCACCAAAGAACAAAGCTACTTTGTTCTCCCAAATCCCAACTAAACCAGCAGCATTCACAGAAGTTTTTCCACCTGAACTGTCATAGGAAAACTGAAGGTAGGCGAGGGATGGTGAACTTGTGTGGTAAGGTCACAAACATGTGGTAACAATAAAATTTCAAGTATTGACAGACAAAAGGTATGACATACTTGGGAAATGTGTCTAATGACTTCTGATTGTAAAACATTTTTTTGTGTGCTTTACGATCCACAATGAATCAAATATGCTGTAATGAAAAAAGAAACATATACTCTCACAAAACCCCCTGAGATCCACCTCTGAAACTAAGCCAAACAAAAACTGGAAACCTGCTCTTCAGTAGCGTAATCTCTTCCATAGTGACTGCATCCTTTAGTAAGACACTATGCACAGTGTAGCTGAGACTTTTAGCTACCATATCCAAGTTTGGTTTTATTAAAACAAAAAATAGTTATGAGAATGAGAAGCTTTCACAGACTCCTGTTGCTCAGAAATAATGTTCTTTTGAAAAAAAAAAACCAAACCAGTTTTTCTTTTTTTTTTTTTTTTAATCAATTAAGTATTCAGAATTAGTTTCACTGGTTGAATCTTTACACAAATTAATATCCTGACAGGTAAAAGCAGGTACTTTGCTAAATTACTTCTAGCTACAGGCAGATGCATCTATTCCCACAGTAGCTCAGCAGGTGCTTTTCAGCAGCTGGTGCCCTTTACTGGTTTGCCTTTGTAAGTGTTCCCATCAGATTTTCAACCGTTTCAGAGACAGCACTACACAATATACACACGCTTGGCAGCTGTGTAGAAAATGAAACAGGCTTAACACTTTACTCAAATCAGATGCAGTCAATTTTACCTCATGTTATTATTAAAAAGCACATATCATTATTCATATGTACTATCTACATGAAAAGGAGTGACCAAAATGCCAAATAACTGTACGAATATGCAACTCTCCCATGACAGTATCTTTTCGCAAGTTTTGCTTAGTATATCATACACAGCCATGCTAGTTTTAAAGAATAGACTAAAAGAAATTACGTTCTCAGTACAGATACTCTCACTATTAGATTTTACCCCATATCATCAATGAATTGCTCATCTTCAAAGCTACACTGCCCAAGAAAGAATAACTAAGATTTTACAGAGCTCTTTTCAATGAAAAAGTTGTACCTGACTAGTACTTAAACAGACTATCTATAAATGAGAAGATCTGTTTCATTTACAACTTCACTAATGAAAGGACATTTGAAAATCCTGTATTCACAAGGATTTTTTTTCTTGCTGTATCTATATTTATCAGTGTTTTTCAGATATGTTTTCACTAATATCAAGCCTTAGAAAGTAAAAATGCGCATAAAAACACAACTCACAGCAAAGGCCTATTTATCCATTTTTTATAGCATCTCATCCTCAACATCTCTGGTGTCTTAAATGTGGCTTGTTCATGTAACAAAACTGTCAAACCTCTAAAATGTTAAAAGGCTCTTATATGGGGATGTAAACAGATAAGCCCACACCAAAAATAAAGCAAGCTATAATGTTTTATACAATATACTATCCTAATAGCGTTTAGAATCCGATGTTTAAAGAAAAAAAAAGACAAAAGCCTTCTTAAAATTAATAAAAGCACAAGACTACAAAATGTCTTCAACTAAACTGCACATGACACTAGGACAAAGGCAACTTAAAGAACAAATAATCAGATTGTGTTTTAAGCAGTCAACTTTAAGATACTACAAGGCAAGGAAAGGCAGTAGGTTATAGCTGAATAGCAAGGAGAAGCCTACTGGCCAAAAAGAAAAAGAGAATTTTTCACCTTTGCAAAAAGTCACCTGAAAATGTGTTTACATGAGCTAAGACAGCATATACTGCAAAGGAAACCTTCATTTAGCCTGATTCTAAAGGAATTAAATTTGCCCAACGTCAAACCAAAGCAAATAAACCTGTAGTGAGCCTACCATAAAAATCAGGCTGATGACAGATAACTATTTTGGAATAAGAAAAAAGTTATGTTGCAAGTTGTTGCATTGTACAATATTTTCCTGATTTAAAATAGCCAATCTCAAAATATGGGTGCAAGTGGTTATCTATGAATTTCTCCAATAATCCCCGTAACCCAAAATTTTAAGAAAGTACCTCCATTACTTGCCCATTCTTAGGAGACAATAATAAAAGGCTGTTTTCATTATACTTCTCTGGTGAATGTTTTTACAATTTGTATAAAAATAATCTGCTTTTCAATTATTACATTACATCAATTCGATTCACAACATCCAAAAATAAAAGCTACATCATATGAAGGAAGACGTAGTTTAAGCAAATACAGGCTTCCATCTGAGCAGTTATATAAAACCCAATTCTGAAGCTCCCAAGCGACGTAATGCATTTGCTTCTTTTACATTCATCTCTGCCATCCCAAAAGAGGTGAACTATGGCATTACTTCCACAACAGTGGATTAACACAGATTGTTTCCATATGTACGGGCTCCTGGCTCAGTGCTGCTTTTTGTCCTTCATAAAATCTCACATAAGATCATACTTCAGTCCTTGGCTCGCTCCAATTATTTATCACCTTCCTAACTTTTTTTGCATCCTACATATATCTATAAGGAACATACATTGCTCTGACTATCTTTTTTGCATACAGATTTTTTTTTTCCATTTAAAAATAAAAAAAAGTCTGTCAAGCTGAGGGAGGCAAAGGGGAGGATATATAAAATAGTGGTGGTAAAAAGCAATGGGTTTTTAAAAATCAACTCTACATTAACAGGAAACATATATATGCATACACCCATATATGTGTTGTATACATCTTGTGTATCTTGTGTATATATGAAAGATATATTTTACAAATACACTTCTAAAATATCTAAAATTTTTATATTACTGTCTTTTTTATATCTATGATAATATTGGATGGAGAATGGAAGAAGCATTGCGGATTAAGGCAAAGACTCCAGGCATGTCACACCTGCCTAATGCAGAGATGTTTCAAAGAATATAGTTTCAATTTCCCATCCTGTGTTAAGAGACGGGTCCTCCCAAAGACTATAATAGTGTCAAATACATCTCAAAAATGTCAAAAATCATAGTTTTCAAACGCTAAGGGTACACTACAATCCTTACTGCCAGGTACCACTGCCTTTCAAAATGTTTTTAAAAAAATCTATACACGTTACAAAATAACATGCTCTGGAGGAAACCCATGAAACGGCTATGAGACGAACGTATCCAATACTTGTTCAACTCTTAAGAGCTATCACACACCTGGGATCCGTATCTTGGGAAAAGAAGTTGTATTATGGGTTCTGTCAGAAAAAAAAATATGTCAATCTCTATTTCTTGCTTTTTTATTTTTAGAACAGTGTTGATATGACTATCACTGATGACACTTCCTTTCTTTGTGTTTTGCTATTGCTACCTTATGAAAGAAAACCTTTATCCTCAGTCTACCTCTTCTGAGATAGCACATTCTTTACTCTCATTTCAGCACTAGCAAAAGCTCTTATTCTGATGTTACAGGAAACCAAGTTTATATATTTTAATACAGGTTTCAGAGATGCAAAAATACGCACATTTCAGGAGAAAGTAGATATAGGTGGAACCATGTATACAACAATAATTTCAGATTATCAGACAAAATTACCCATTTTTCAGGCATTGCTTGATGATTTATTCTTTTATTATCTACCTACTTCATTCCTAACCTTCCCTTTTGGTGTTAGTTTTCAACTGCTCAGACTCAAGGCTACTAAAGGGTACCTGTAATCCCTGATCTTCCAAAGCTTTCCTCCTAGAAGTCTGCTTCACTGGAGGTGGGACATCCACATGCCATGTTAAATTAAGAAATCCAGACTTTCACATTTCATTCTGCAATTAAATCAAAGTTGTACTACAACATTCATAAAAACTTGCTATTACTGCAATGTACCTTTACTTCAATTACCGCATCAAGACTACTTGATATTATCATATCAAGTCTCTTTCTCTTTTTAAATTATTTAGATATGTTCTGTTTTAAAGGTGTTATCCAGAATTAAATAATCTGGGACGCAACAGAAGAATAGAAGAGCACCTTACTGTCAAAAGAATATTAGCATTCAAACTAATAGAAAGGTTTTATGAATCCAGAAAAATGACATGGTGCCATTTGTAGTATTAAAAGCTATATCAATCAAGTAAGAATATTTTTCAAAATACTTTTCAGAGATTTATCACAATGGGAAGATGTTTTCTATTGCTGAAAGGAAAAGAACTATTTACCGTTCAGGAAATCATACAGTGATATCTAAAAATTGCAAAGTCATGGTCAATCCGAGGCACATGTTTTAGAAATATTACATTCAATGAGTTATATTCAAGTACAGCAAGTTTCTTCCAACAGTGAATTAGTAGCCAGGAACACAGCACATGTTTGCTTAAGACCAGAATACCACTTTACAGGCTGCACATCATAGTAACAGATCTTTTTGATGAGGAGTTCATAAGCTATTTCTAACAAGAAGTAGGATTTTCTTACCAGAGAAGATGGTAATTTTATACAAGATGGACAATAAACTGTTGGTTTGCCACGAAGCACTTATTTTTATGTGCTTTCAGCGAAAGCAACAGTGTTTACTCAGACAATTTAAATAAAGCAATGCACAAAAGCCTCAGCTGAGTATAAGTTAGATATTCAAACAATTCAATGCAGAAATTGTAAATTTTGTATCTGGAATTCTCAAGTAATGAAAAAATACTCATTAACTCACGTGTTGAAGAAAATTAAGCCAGAACCTGTAGGCTTTAAGATGAATAGTGTAGAATCTTAACTCCAATATTCTTGTTAACCTATTATGGCACATATTCTACCTTCTTTGGACCCCCACTCAAAAAATATGAGGACAGACTGTGATTCCTAATATAAATTTCTGGCTATTAAAAACATTGCATCATGACCTACGTGGCTTTTTTCCTTGTCTTCAATTACAGAACTTATAAACTTTCCTCCAAGCAACTCACTAGTATACTTAATGGGATTAATGACAAGATTTCAATAAAATTACAATTATTTTTAAAAAAACCTATTCAATTCAATCCAACTGTCAATTCATGTTTGGAAAAATATGCAACTGAAATATACACTAAGATCAACTTTGGAATAAATGGTTGACCATTCTGAATGTGAAAAATGTAATTTATGCAAAACCATCCATACTTCTATTCATTAGACTTACTTTGTACAATTGTAAAACTAAGAAAACATTATAGGAAAAAAGGGCATATTGATTTTGTAATAATTCCTTCACATAATGCAGAGGGGGGGAAAAAAAACACGTTTCTTATTTAGACCATTAAGTAGTGCGAGTAAAAGGAAATGGAAATAACATGAAACAAAGAAATAAATCCTACCTTGAATACCCACTTTAGGTAAAAAGCTGAAGTAATTTTTCACCAACAGCAATTTGTTAGATAAAACCTGTTTTCACAGTCTTGAAGAGGAACTTTCCCTGACCCGAGTTTATGACTTTAAAGGTACATTTATTTGGCAAAAAGGCTGGCACAAAAACACCTTTATAGTACATACAAAAAATATATTTCAGTAATAGTCAAGCTGCATGTCAAGCAGCCAAAGCTAATAAATCTAAGCTTGTGCTAACTCCATTTTTTAGAGTTCTCATTATTGAAACAGCGTAGATAGCATGCCACTTCCACAAGTAGTTGTACCGCAATACTTCAGGCTAAACTGGTGTGACCAACCAGCTACTTATAAACCGCGTGTGCTTATACTGTAGTTACCTGGTCTAGTGGGAGGTGTTTCTGCCCATGGCAGGGGGGTTAGACCTCGATGATCTTTAAGGTCCCTTGTAACTCTAACCATTCTATAATTCTATGAAAACACAGCTCTCCAAAGTGCCAGGAAGAGCAATGATCTACACATCAAGTTGGGGGTAGGATTTTCTGCCCTGCAGTGAGGAAAAACCCTTCCCTTCTGCGACCCCTGTGGGACACAGTGCAGCCCCCTTCCGCCACTGAATGCTAAAGATGTTCCCGAGCAGGAGCACGGCACCCTCCACCCAAACCAGTAGCTCCTGCTCCCAACTCAACAGGGCTAGGATAGGAAATAAAGAATATGAGATGACACTGGTGGAGTCAGACTCTGGCAGGAGGTAAAGTAGTTCAGATCACAGTGTGGAAAGGCAGGGGTGACAAAGCAGAAAAAGGAACAACACAGATAATAGGAGGGTGCTAATGCCAGCACTTTATGACAGATGCTATATTATGCCTTTATGGCTGCTAAATTGTGAAAGGTTAAGCTACTCCTGATCTCATATTTGCAGTGCATAATGGGATTAGGTAGGAATGGTAGATATAAAAATACAGATTTGTTTTGTTTTGTTTTGTAAAATTTGTGTCATGATTTTCATCTTAGCGTCTGGATTATGCCAGGCACTGATTCCATGATGCTTTAGAAAAATCTGCTTGTGGAATATTTTAACTAATCGCGAACTTAAACACTTTAGAAAAGCTCTGATCCTTTGCAAGGAGGATTTAACTACATTAAATACTTACTTTGAAAATACTAGCCATAAGATTTCAGGTAATATAGTGTCAAACCTAGCTAAAATGTGTTATTTCTTCATTTTGTTGTGCAGTGGAAGGTGCATCCCGATTACACTGCTAATCCTATAAATTAACCCTCCTGTTAATGCCTGTGCTAGTTGAAGGCATTGCTGCTCCCTTTGATGTTGGTTCATAGAAGTTTTTTCCTTTTGCCTTATATTTGTACGAAAGAAACAAGTTAAAAAATTAGTCTATATATGGTTAAAATGTGGTTTGTTAAAATTAATACTTAGAGGACTACATTCCTCTCATCTCTTCCCAACCTATGTTTATGTCAGCCTAAGAAAAGGAGAAAAATGTAAGTAATTTGAACTCATACTTAAAAACATTTAAAATGAAAGATTATTTCAGCTTACATGATGCAGAGGTTTAGCTTTTGGCTAACAGTTCAAAATACAAATGAACTCCTTATCATGAACTCAGAAGTGACCTTAAGAGCCTTGAAGGTAAAATTTAATAGTGTATTCTGCAATATGCATGCTACACGGTCAAAGATTCTACCCAAACTGCTGACAATGTGTTCAAAATAACACAACTGATGGGATATAGCTACAGAGACCTTATAATTACTTTTGTTTAGATGAAAATATACAGACTGAGGAGATGAGAAGCTCCTATGACACTTCAAAAATTCTTGCATTGATACTCGGTTGAAAGTGAAGCATTTGTTTGAAAGAATATAAATTAGTCCATTTAATGCTAATTTTCACCTTCTGGTCTTTTAACAGGAAAATTAAAGGTAAATTAAACTTTTTGACAACTTAGTTTCATTACCAGCATTATGTTATGCCTATACCTTACAGATTCTCCTGTAGAGCTCCTTTGTCTGTTAAAAGGCAGAGGTGACACAAATGCAAACTAGTAGCTGAATAGCAGAATTTTTACCTGATAGGTAATGTGAATATTCAGTTAAATAATGAAGACTTTTAGTCCTTAGTCTCATGACCACCACTAACTGCCACCTCTGCTGCCTATTTGAATACTTATGCTACTACCAGCTGCATTTTCTAAAGATACTTTCTCTGTGAAATGTGCTCACTTAGTTACTCAGCACAGCTTCTCCGTCTGTCTTTGTATATTCCCAGACCCACTTTTGTCAACATACCTGATACAAAGCATTAGTGAAGAACTAATTTTATTTTGTATTGTTATCATACTCATGCTCTTTCTTATTGGTCACAATTCATAGTGAAGTTTACTTCTTTCCAGTCCTTTGGGAAAATTGATGCATTTCAGGCTTTAACCTTGAACGAGTGAAAGTACCACTGGAAACTTTCAAATCAAGATGTAGGATTATTTATATTATCAATGGCATAATTTTTTTTTCCTTAAAATGAAATCTATACCAGGCACTAAAACCTTTTCATAAATCAAGCAGAAGTACACTTCCCTCTACAACAAAATAAACGAAAACATTAGCTATACAGTAGTTCTCCTGCCTACCTACCTTCTCAAGTCTTGGGCAAGGTAATTCTCAAATGAAGAAGAGCCCAGAGGAAGGCCCAGGAAATTTTCTAATTGTACAAAAATTGCAGTACTCTGTACCTGAAGCAATGACCTGTATGTCCCACAGGTGTCCCTCAAGTTTCAAACAGGATGTTTAGATGGAAAGTTCAAAATCTTCTATAGTGCAGACCCATTTTTATTTGTTATCTGGTCACAGCTTCTCACAGCATGCAAAAGAAAGCTGAACCTTACAAAACAGCCTGTTATTACCAAAAAAAGTATATTGAAAAATAAGGGATCACTGTATTTTATCATTATTGTGTAGGCAAAGTATCTCCAGAGCGGTTATCAGCAGTTTATAAGAGCCATCCTCTCCCCAGCAGGCTGACACCTCCCAGCTTTAAGAGCTGAGGGAGGACCCAACCTGTGCTGACCTGCCCTACCTCCTCCTCCTCACAGTGGCTCTGCGGCAAATAAGAACTTAAATGCTTAAGCCTGAAAGTAAGTCAATAAAACTCTTCCTGGAAAGTAGAAAAGTGATCTATTTTCTGGATGTAAAAAGACAATTTTACAAGGAGAAACACCTTAGCAAATGCAAACCATTTGTTTCTTTGAATACCGGGACTAACAGATCTTAGTACCTGAGGCAGGGAAACAGCCAGAGCTGGCTCTCGGCAAGGCAAGAAACTCACCGAAGTGCAACAGAAATGGGACTGGTGAAACAGAGCACAGATGAAAACTAAACAGATAAACTTAAAGGAAGAAGAGTATTTATCAGTTTTTGAAACCATCAAGACTTCTCCATAAAACAGCAAGTACTTGGACATCTGTGTTATATATCCCCATGTAATGGCAACAATAGACTATTTGGTTGTTCTGAGCTTTTCTTCCTTGGGACCTTTATTGCTATTGGCTGCATGTATACTGACTCATTAAACCGAATTTTAAAACATTTAAACTAACTGAATGACAGCAAAACCCTACTACTAATGGCATTTCATAATAGTCAACAGTAGCAAAACTCTCAACTTCCTCAAGGTGCCTTTAGGCGTTGCTAATATCTATCTACATTTACATTTAGTTCTCCTCCTTGAAAATCTATTTATATTTTAAATAATCTTAAAAACATATCTATACAGAGATATGAGAACTATCGTATAAGCACCTTTGATTCTACGATATATGCTAGGGAGAATGCTAAAAGATTTTTGGCAAAAATTTTAAGCACGAACAAAGATTTTATGAGCTTTAAGAACTAGAACAGCAATACCAAGAAAGCGAAACGAAATTTTGCCGTAACCAAGATTCTTATGTCTTGACCAGGTATATCTTAAACAATACACACACTGGCAATGTCAGCCTTTTTACCTGAATGAGAAAAAGGTGTTATTCAGCAAGATTTAATTCTGAGTCTCACTTATGGAAATAGGATCTGACAGTCCTGCAGTTGGACAAAGTATTAATAAATGTCATCTTTTGTTGCAAACTGATATCAAATTTGGGGGTAGGAATTATATACACAAGTACCCAAACATTCAAAATCGTGTTTGTTGTTGACATTCCGATTCGATCTCATGTAATAGGAAACATATAGAAAAGTTCTGAAGAAAAACTTTTCTATTTCAGAATTTCACTGTAAAACTGAAAAAGTATACCTCTTGATGATACACAACCTACAAAAGGAGAAGAATTTTTTGTGAAATTTGTATAACTGATGCATTTGTAACATAAATTTTAAACATTGCATGTGTAAATATCTGCAAACCATGTCTTTTGGGTATTTATTTTTCCATCTGAACTACATTTTTTTCTGGAAAAAAAAAGCTCTTGTCTTTTGAAATATTGGTACTTCTTGCAAAAAAGTTACAGATTAGTAGGTAGTATTTTGCTTAGGAGAAAGACATTTCATTGCAAAAAGCTGTCATGCGAAAATTGTCATATAAAATGTCGCATTTTACAGCTGCAGCAGCTCAAGTTTTCTATCTAGTTAAGCTGTCAGTCACTTCATAAACATGGCATTAGTTACTGTCACCCAAGCAGAAAAGAATAGATTTCAATTGTAAAATTAAACTGTCTTCTGTTTTAAAAGAGTTAAATCTTTACATAAGGCATAATCTTTACTCAGAACCCCAATAAAGTGCTCTGGGTAACCAAATTAGATTTATATTATCATTTCCTGTTTTCCCACAGTGGAAAAGGTGGGAAACATTTTACCATGTTGTACACTGTTGAAGAACTAAGAAATGTTAAGACCTTCTTCATATGCACATATAGCTTGCTCTTTATGTCCCTGTTGAAATCAATAGCAACATCTTCCCTTTATCAACAGATTTGTCATATACAATGAGAAGCAAGCAGGTACATGTGATGGAGCACTGCAAGTTCTAGACTGTAACTATTAACTAATTTAGTTCCCTTGCATAAGCTTTTTCATCATTTAAAAATCAATATCAGCTAAAATGTTAACATTTATTTTACTTGTATTTTTCTCCTCTATTTTCTATCATCAAAGTTCTGCTAATAATCATTTGCCTTTTTCTGCTTAAAGAAGCACTACTCCAAAAGCTTTTGCATTCCATGTAGTCTATAACACCACAACTCAATAGCCCACAACAGCATCATACTACAAGACTAGTCTCATGGACTGCAAAACAGTACTGTGCAGTCACAAGGCGAAGTGTTAATGCACATCAAGTCTCCATGTGGTCTCCAGAAAGAGAACAGAATCGCCATAATCTTATCTTTTCATTTCAGTGTTCCAAGTCACAGCTCAAAACCATAAATAGCTATAATGCCAAAAGAACTGGAGAATTGCAACTCATGAACAAGCAGTATAGAGCAGGAAATTCTTGAATCAGAATCATCATGAAAGGCATTATAACAATTAAATACATCCCCAACAAATATTCTCAAAACTAGTAGTGAAGAAACTAACTGGGTACATTTAGACATCACAAACCACGATATTAATTAGCAATCTTTTTCAGTAATTTTTTTTTTAATACAAAGTAAAAAATAATTTAGTATCTTCAAAATGGTTTACTCACCTCATCTAAGTCTTTAATATAGACAATTTTCTCTTCAATTCCAATAGGCATTGGTTCACTATGGGGAATCCTCACCTCTTCATACATTTTATTGTTTTCTCTCTGAACTGCCTCTGGTAAGAACACCTATAATAGTATTACAGGAAAATTAATTGGAAGTATAAAAACAGAAAGTGTCATTACGTATAACCCACTTTAAACAATGATTGATCATTTTCCTTCAAAAAATGAATCCAAAATAAAAGCATTCTCACCAATTCTTTTTATAGGTCGCACTGAACCCCCAAAATTAAAAATAATCACTTTTAGTACTCAGAAAATGGTCCCCAAAAGACAAAAATGGTAAGTCTATTTTATTAAATTTCAGAAGCCATTAAGTCTAGAATTTCATAAAGCATTCATTTTATTACAGTCATTTCAATGGTTTCAAAAAGATATCAAGACCAAAAAAAATGGTATTTTAATTATTTAAGTGACCCTAAAAAACCCCCCACAAATACATTAATTGAGAATGAGATTATTTCTTCTAGAGTCAAAATAAAAACAGAATATATGAAAGTGTTTAAAACCCTCTGCAAAAATGCTTCATACATTGGACTCTGATAAAGAGGAGAATCTCTAAAGTAACAAAGGGATCCCTGCTTCACATTATTCACTGGGAAAGAGAGACTGTTGAAGAAGGGTTGTGCACCAAATACATACCTTTGCACCCCCAATGAATGCTGATGTTTTCATAGCTTCAGCTCGGGAATCATAAACATGCGGATAATGAATTTTTTCAAAGTCCATCTCTCTCTGTCTACCTAGGACCGGTACACTTCGAGCATTCAAAAGTGCTAGTTCTCTGTGAGCAGAAAAATAACTGTGATAATTCTGCCCATTTTAGGCAGCCATCACAAAAACTGAATGTAGTGTATTAAAGTCAGAGCAACAGTTGTGGAAATTCAAGGAAAAAAAATATTGCATAATATAATTAACAAAGGAATTTTGAAGTGTTATCATCTGGCATCAGTTAAACCAAATCCTTATAAAACACCGTTTAGATAAAAACCAGAAGTGCAATCCAGTATGCGCAAGGCTTTCCTAAATGCAGTTTTACCTCTTTTTAAGCAATACAACAACATGTATTCACAGTTAAATACCAGTCCCACTACATTTTTCTCAATATGAAATATAACAGCTTATTTGCTCTTTATTCTCTCCCTCTACTCCTCCCACTACCTTTAGCAGACAACGTGGAAAATAGCACCCATTAATCTTGAGAGGAAAAAAAGAAAGATAGTTCTGATAGATTTAGTACCGACTTCATAAATCTTAAGCAAGTAGTCTGCATACAGGAACTAAGAAAGATGGCCTACCCTTCTAATCTGCATCTCCAGCCCACACAGATGAGATCAAGAATAGTCTCATTAAGCAGATCACTGCTTTCTTTCCCTGAAAATTAGGTTTTCATATTAAAAAAATTTCTACACTCGTAATAAAACGTAACTTGAAGTCAGAATCACCTAATCACCAAAGCAAACTAAAAGAAAATAAACTATTATGATATGCTGAAGTAGTAATTACAACAGAAGCATTTCTCGACTTCTGGCATTTATTACCTTTGCATCCGCAGCTCTTTGGGATCAAAGCACATTAGTCCTTCTCCAGAAACTTCTCCGTCTTCCCCAGCTTGTTTCTCTTTTCTGGCATTTCGCTTTTCTTCCCGACGAAACTGTTTCATTAACAGCTTTTCTTGTTCAGACTGAATTGTAACTTGACAACCATAATTGGGCTTAGTGTTTTCTCCTATAAACTTCTTGCACTGTTCTGCAATATGGTAACAGGTATGTTACTCTGTAAGTACTGGATTCCATCTATTTTTCCTCAGTTTTCTTCTAAAGTTTAGTTTTGGGGGGATTTCGGGGAGGGTCCAGGAAGGGGTGGGGAAAGAGGGATAAGGAATGTGTTTCTGAAGGTAACTTAGCTTAATTTAGATGACCGTGCAGCAGTTGGTCTCAAGAAATCTAAAAGAAGCACCAGCTCATGTCCCAAAGGTAGGACATTTAAAGTTACCACTGTTAAGCAAACAAAAATTCCACACCCCAAAGTAAGAGGATGGGCTACTGGGAAAAGGAAGCACTTTTTTTCTTTTCTGTATTTATGACGACTTTATCAGCAGTGGAAATGCCACATATCTCTCCTCTCATATGTATACACTGATGAGTAGAATGGTGTGAAAACAGATTAAACAGCCTGTTTGTTTTTTTTTTAAAAACAGCCTCTTCACATAACAATTAGCGTATATTTACTAGGTAACATGATTGTATTGAAAGAAGCACACTCACAATGCACTTTCCCTAAATAAGTCAGAAAAGAAATCCTATTCTATACAACCGCAAGGACTCCTTCCCTTTATGTGGGCAAGCAGCAGGTTTTAATGTAGAAGAAACAGAACCACAAAAAAAGACAGTAAACAATCAATCCAGGGGAGCAGGAAACCCCAAAAAGCCCAGTCACCTTTGCCCACCCAAGACCACTACTGCCCAAAACCATAAACACAACATCATCTTATATATGCAATAGGGTGGAGAGATTTTTCTTGTAACTTTATCAGTGATTTTAAACTTCTGTTTTTAAAATTCGGCAAAGAAATGATTAATTTATGTAGGTTTCACTGAATATGACTGAATTATGCTTCATATGTACTTTTGCAGTCAAACTCTGAAGTCAAAAACTTGAAAATTTTCTTTTCCATCAAATAAACCCACTTGACTGACATTTTGAACTATTTGTGCTGCTTAGTTTTTACCTACAGTAACTGTGAAACTCCTACATCTCACAGCATGCATACTGGATAAGGTGACAATAACTTGTTAAATAGCATTGAAAAAATTCTAATAAACTGTCAAAATGTCCATGTTAAGGCCATCATCTCTGTAGCTTTAACTGTCTCTCTCTTGTATTAAAAAGGGACAATAATGCATGTAATTCCCTGACTAAATTTAATTCAGACTGAACGCACCAGGGCAAAGAACTGTTACTTGATTTGTATGATAAGCACAACAATCACCTTTACTGCTGTGGAAGTAAATGACATAAGAAATAATCAAATAATACAGCACACTGCAAACATGCAGTACATGTACAGCTCCTTGACTTGTGCTTATTTTCTCGACACAAATTACTCAAAGTTAACAAAATTTCTGCAGATACAAATTATATTCTTCCCCAAATGCAATTCTGGAAAGATAAAACTTCGATCTCCATTAGAAATACAATCTTGACCAACAAAAGAAAAAAATCCTTATTAGAAATAGTAAACTGGACTTAGGGCAGAGCATCTTCAATCTCAGAAAAAATACTCAAATATCATTTTCTTTACCACAGTGAAAGAAGGGTTATCTCATCAAGAGTTGTCTCATCAGTGAAAAAAGCATATCATCAGTAATGCTTTCCTTTTGTCTCAAAAGAGTAACATTGAAAATATTATGTCTCCACATAGCCGAAATTACTGTGATAGATTTTATTGATGGCATAATGAAGAATAAATTCATAAAATCTTCCAAAATACTACTTCAAAATGACAAGAAAATGTGTAAGTAAAATCTGAACATAGGAGAAAAACTATAATAGTTCAGTTTCTACTGAATGTATTTTATTTTTTTATTATTTATTTCAAAAATTTGTAGTCGCTTACCTTGCAGAGTCTGGAACCTGTTATCATGTGAACAAGTCAATGATCTTTCCAGAATCAGAGATCTGTTCTGTAGGAGTTTCTCTATGAGTTCAAAACCTTCAGGGCCTAGAAGTTCAAATAACTACAAAGAAAACAAAGTCATAAGTTATGTCTGGATTAATGTAAATTTATAAATAAGACTGCAGTATTTCAACAAATTAATGAAATTCAACTCCAAGCCAAGTTGAAACCTCAAAAGGTACCATTGCTAGTATTCACCAGCTTTTCCATTGCAAAAAGGGAAAATTACAGAAAGTTTTCAGCTGGAAATATTTAAAAACTGCAGGTTTTGTCTATTCGATAGATGTTTCTCTTGAAGATTCTTGTATAAAATTTAACTCTTCTCAAGACTAAACTTTATGTGTCTGTCTTTATGGTTATTTACATAAACTATGCTGCAAATTTATTCCTCTTATCTAAGCAGATAAATCAAGAGAACCAATGTTTTCTCAGAAAAGTCAGATAAATAGGTAGTTATTCCTATTCCTGTGAACAAGAGATATAGCCTACTGCATTTTTCAGTCACATCCTACAGGGAAAAAAAAATAAAAATAAAAATCACAGATGCAGAGTACAACAGGAATTTGAAGAAACAATTAAGATGACGCTAGTATCAACTTCAGGCTATATGATTTGCACACGTAACACTGTGTGTGTGAGTGTGTGCAATTCAAACACACAATATAAGTGATATATACCTGAGTAGAATTCCATACCAATAAGCACTATTTTCGCCCAGTGATTCTCTTAAGCAAATGGTTCTGCTGCAGCAGGACAGATAAAAATAGTTCCCTATTTAAAGTTCTCTTTTACACATAATACTATTTTTAATGAGGAAAAAACCCACCCAAAATATTAAAAGACTTCCCTGTCCATCCTATCTATAATTATTTTGTCAAAAATCAAAGCATTACAGCAGAGCAGTAAGCTATTCAGAACCTGTTCTTGATTTCTCATACTGCTTGAAACAATTTTTCTCCATTTTTTTTTTCACTTTCTCAAAAGGAAAACATGGCAGTTTCTCCTTAGTGCCGTTGAAGCTTGCTGCTTATATTATAAATATAACTTCAGGTTGTAAGAATAAAAGTTATGATGTGATGTTCGATAAAAGAGTAAGACTTCGGCACTGCAGGATTCAAGTATTTCTGTTTTAACTGTACAAAGGAGAGAGAGGTCTCTTACTGTACTGTATTTAATTTGCCAACTCTTTAACATAGTTTTTCTGTGGTTATCTGTGCCTACTGCCCTCTGGGAACACCTCGAAATAACTTTATGCTGCCTTTTCTTATATTTGCAAAATTTTGAACAGTGCCAAGGGCATCAGATCAATGATCCCTTTTCTTCGGGCCAATCTGTACTTCATAATATAAGCTGTCATTTAAAAATTAAAAAAGAAAAAGAAAAAGTGTTACTCCTGGCCTTCAGGGTTTCTGTGAAAAACATAAGGTTTGTACAAATTAGCGATGGCAGAAGTTGCAGAGATCATGAAATAACAGCTCTGAAACGTATAAAGCCTTGCATTTCTTTCATTAGAGTAACCAATGATGGCAAATTGGAGAAGCAGTTTGCAGAAAAAAAAAAAGAATGCGATAAATGTGGACAAATAGAAGATTCTCTATTCAGAGAGAAGGAACAAACTACAAAAATATAGGACAGGGAACTGCTGGCTAGATGTCAATTCTGCTGTCAAGGATATCAAGCTATGATGGATTTATTTTTATCCAGCCTCCACTAACAATGGTCATTAGTTCTTGTCTTTTACATAGCTATTCACTGTCACTTCACTGCCACATTTTAGGTAATATTATCTAAAGATATAAGAAAGTAGGTATTTTCCATGGGTAAATGATTAAGGCAGGGAGGAAAAAATAATTATAAAAGCAACAAGAAAAGAAGCGCATTTGAGATATCTTACTTGTATAAGGAACCGAAAGCTTGCCTCAAATTTGCTAACACCCTGTTGACTGTGAATACCAGCAATACAGGGAAATGAAATGCTTTCAATTCAACCAGATCTGGGCTTAAAAACAAGCTTCTCATTGAGGGAGCACACACAGTGTAAGCATATTCAGACTTACCATGTGGCTCTCAAGAATCCCCCAAACCCAAAACACACCATCACCCCACCACCCACAGAACGCAAACAACACACCAGCCCTAATACATCCAATGCAGACCTTCAGCTCCAGGTCTCCAAAGCATCTCTATCACCGGAACTTGTTAAGAACTAGCTACAAAAGCATCAATCAGAAAAGATGAGTTTTGAAGGGGAAATATATGACTTTTTTTTTGGAACAGAAAGACATTTTTCCACTACTGTCTTCCCAATATATTCTGAGACAAAAACCACCTGTATGAAAAGTATTTCAACCAATCAGAACGTCAGAGTCGTACAGAGCAGTAATGTTACGTGATACGTTCTACTTCATGGCCAGAGGTCATGAAGTAAAAACAGTAACACAGTATTATTGCATCCCCAGAGAGCTAGGGGCTCGAAAGAAGAGCACCAAGGTGAAACTGTGCATCTTACTCTCCAGACAGCCTACCAGTCAGAGAACCGAACTGAGAGCATCACACATGACAGTCTCTGCAATGCTCATGGGGTAAAATTCACTGCCTTTTGCCTTCTTGATCAGTGGACAGAATATGGTACTCATTTGCTACCAAGCAGATTGAGAACTATCTAAATCACCTAAATCATCTTGCTGGCGTCTGAAAGGAAGTTTTCAGAACTTTCTGAACAGCTCAGACTGAGTTCATTGTTCAAGACTGAGGGGAAAAAGCTAAAGTCTATAGAAAACCAGAAGCAACAACCTATTCTTACTGACAAGGTGCCTCCCACACCTGCTAGAAGCCTGCCAGAGATCATGGGTGGAAAATAACCGCTGAGAGCTAAACCAAGGCAGAAGTAGAAGTGCTGAGAGATGAAGAGTAAGTTAAAGAGCAAGATCTGTCACTACTTACCACTGATGGTAGAAGCAGTGACAATAGTAGAAAAAGTTTTCAAAGAGCAGAAAATAACTAAACTTAAGGACTTGCAAGACCAATATGTTATTAATCATCAGATTTGTTCACACTATAGGAGTAATCCGTTGCTTCCTCCCAATTATTCCCAATAATTCCTCCCAATTAGTATTAATAACTACCACAGAATGCTGATGTTTCAAACTGTAATTCTCTATCTTCTCATTTGTTTAGAACGTCAGGATTCATTCACAAGACTTTCTACCATTTAAGGAAAACGCTGGCATCAGCGGAGTTTTTAAGCATAATTTTCAGAGTAATCAAGAAATTAAACAAAACCTTAACTTCTGTAACAATACATACAGTTAAAGATCTAAGCAGCAGCTGCACCCTATGGTAACTCATGAAAACCAGTATGATTTGGAAAGAAACTACCACTTATTGGGATCCAACTTCAATTAAGTGAATGCTGAGTTTATCTTCAGAAATAGTACAAAATTTGCTTTCTTAAAAACACTGTGCACTGTAAGAATTGTATGTTTAATATTAATAGTCACGCTACACAAATAATCCTGATCAAAGTTTAGAGAAAAAACAGGAGTTCAAGCTAAACAAAACTCCGTGTAATTTATCTTACTCAAAAAAGAAAGAGGTGCCAAAGTTTGTACAAAGCAACCACCCCACTCCTGCTATCAATCTTATACTGGAAAGCATTTATGCTTTATAGTGACAGGTTGACTCTATAAAGCAAAGAGCAGGAAAGAGAAAATCAGGAGCTGTGTTGAACCGCCTTATGCCTACTAGGAGAAACAAAGCCCCAAGGCACAGAAACATCTGACCAAGAAATAAAGTGGCTTTCTTTTGCCAGGACATACCTTTCCTATAGAAGTTTTAATTTGTGATAGTATATATCGAAGTTATCAGCACAGGCTGGAGCAGCTGAACCAGATGTAAAAGTGCAAAATTAACAACACCCTCCAGTACCTACTAAATGCTGACGCAGTCCTGGCGGCTGCAGTCTCTGGTCTCATGCCTGAATGTTCAGCTAGAGACACAATGCTGAAGCGACTGCTTATTAAAGTTGCTTTGCATGTTGATTTACAAAAACCAAACGTATTGCTGGTCATGGGAGGCTGTGTCATTTTCTACTGCACAGAATAAGGCTTCCTCATCATGGAGTTTAAGGCGATTGCCCCACTATACCGCGCAGGGTATGTCTAGAAAAAAAATCAAACTCCACAAACAGCAATGAAAGAAAAACAAAAGTAACCATTTATGCAAAATGGAAAGCTTAAGAAAGTTTTGAGGCAAATTGTAAATCCTACCTACTCGTAAGCCTCTCAAAGTGATATAGCACTAACCCCCAATGAGCTGCATAGTTTGGACAACTATCTAGTGTAAACTGCACAGAAACTCCTGATATTCACTACAGAAGACACAAACTTCTTCAGACGTTTTACGTTGTTGAGAAAATACTTTTGGATACATTTTGCTTCTAAACACTTTTTTTCTTCTAGACAAGAAAAGGCAAATTGAAAAACTGTGATGCACTCCTAGCAATTTATGTAGCTTAAAAGGCTGATTACTATGCTCCATTCCAAATGAAATGCTTTCCATTAATCAAATCCAGGAGTTTGCTGGGTGATATCCAGTCCAACAGTCCGCAGGATGAAATTTCTAGCATTCAAATGCCAATGAGAAGCAATGAATCTTAGAAGGACAGTAAAGCTGGGGACAATGTTGATGACAGCCTAATGGTAGCTTTTAATGAAAAAACTACCAGAGTAACAGGAAGTTCTTGGAAATATTTTCAACACTTTCCTAGCACCATATTTATTTCTAACATATTGAGCTTCCACCACTCATCTCAACAGAAGTGCTCATTCCAACATGGGGACAATAGGGAGATATATCCTTGAAATAAAGATGGTGCGGGTTTGAATGGCAGACATGTTCCTGGCACTTGAGACTGTAACTTGAATACCATTAATGACTTCACATGGCTGATGGGAAAATATGAAACAATGTGTGACAGTGCATGTAATAAATAAATAAATAGTTTCTCAGATGAATCGTTACCCAGCTCATGACCCTTCCAGGACAGCCTAGTAGGAAAAAAAACATCCCCGCAATTTTGTTTACAAAAATCTGTGAGAGATCTGACACAGAAAGTGGCACAGGGGCACAATGCTGTATTCAGTGTGGGCATTTCAGATTTTATAGATTATTATATATCCTGGCCTGAAAAGTCAACATTCGAGACCCTGAGAGCAGGCAAAGGAATCTAGTGGATATTCATAGCTGCCTTTTTATTAAGTTATGAGATAAATCAGACAATGGAAAACAGTTGGATAGGCTGTGTATGAATCAGCAGTTTCTTGAACACCAGCCAAACTATTACGTTCCTTGAAGTCAGTAACAGATTGTGCCCAAAAGGCACTCGTGACTGCCTTCAATAACAAAGGTCCCAGATGACTTCAGCTGCTACTCAGTGACCACAAAGACACAGATGAGTGTGACATATAGTCACTCATATTTGTCTGAATGATTTTTGTAATTCACTTTTATGTGCACAACCTTAATACCTGGAAGAAAGTGTAATGAGTAATTAATCTAGGAAGCAAAGAACAAGATGTGTCATATTGCATTGGAAAGGTGAGGAAAAGTCCCCATGCTAATGATATGCTAGTTATATGGGAAAAGCAAGACAGCAGCCTTGCAGATAGACAGCAGTTTTTTCAAGGAAGGCTTGGCCATAAAAAGTGTATCTCTATTGTTGAACTCAGTTCAAGAATGTAACAAGATTTTACTCTGAATGTTAAATAGCTAATATTGACTTTTCAATTCTGTAAGGCACAACTTACAAGGAGCCTTGGAGGTCCTTGTGACCTCAAATATGAGGTACAGAACTGTTAAGTATTACTATGTCATCATAAACTCTCTGCTACCACAAAGGCAGGGAAGGGATCCTATACATATCCAGAAAATATATTTTTTTTCAAGTGCAAATAAAAATAGATTAGGAATGGTCCTTGTACCTTGCTTGACTCTCAATATTAAGCATTGCTCTGTAGCAATAAATGAAACAGTAAACCAAAGTCAGACAACCAGTGCTTGTCCCCTGTATCTTTCTACCTTTACAGCCTAACAGCTGGTCTAGGCTGCAGAGTATCACCTACACAAGTAGTTGCTATATGCCTGCACTTAGTGGCTTGTTTGCAGATGATTTTGCTTTATAGGCACAGTTTTCAAACAGCTGTAGAAGAATCATCTCCAGAGCATGACCTCAAGTTTCTTCTGCTGTAGTAGCTACTAAGTAACTGAAGTGGTTGCTTCATTTCAAAAATTATAGAGAAAGCAAGACCTTTTCATTGGGGTACAGACTTACTGCAAAATCTGTCTGGATATACTACCAAAGAATATCAGACAGAAAAACTGATATTGGCTATTCCTTAAAAGATTCAGTAACAAGAACAAAGACATTGAAGATAAATTGGTTTTTTTGCATGAGGAAATTCAACACAAATTTTTCGGATATAATACATACACTGACTGCTATTTACTATCATGCTACTGAAAAGTAAGGGACTAACAACTCTTACATCTAAATATTATAGAAGAACGTATAGTTTGAAAAGATAAATCAGGTTTTCTGTATTTTCATGTTTCTTATAGGTTGATTTAAGCAAGAAAAGTCAAACAAAGCATAATTTCTTACCACTGTTATCGTATTAGATATTAAATACAAGTATTCAATATGTGGGAAAAGTCATTCAGCTCTCAGATCTGCTTTTCCTTTTTCAAGTCTGGCATTTTTGAATACGCAGCCCAGCACATGAAATCCACTTATACAGATCTTATAGGATCTTGCAGTCCTAGGAACCATTTCCACCTAGGATATTTGCACAGAGTCTTCTCAAGCCCCGTTTTACTGCACCTGCCCCACAGGTGCCAGTCACTTCAAGAAATCTGAAGGTGACTTGCTGATAAACTAAACCTGCTGATAAACTAAAGCTGCCTACCGTACTTGGCAAAGAGACAAGCACAAAAGCAAAAAGCACCTTAGTAAAACGTCTTAATATTTTGTGACAATAAGTAGACTCAAGAGATCACCACCATCATCAATGTTTTAACACTACTAATTAGAAACTTACACAGAGGCAATAATTTTAAAAATTTCAAACATGTAGCTACAAGGCGACTTCCACCAGCTTGCTTAGCCTAAAGACTTTGGTAATTAGAAATAATGTCAAAAGCCCTGAAGACCAATTTAAATGTAGAAAGACTTGCTGTTACTGATTTCCTAAACTAGTATTTACCTTCAGAAATATTCTGAGATTAGCTATTTATGAATTTTGAAAGAAAGAAAACAAACCTAAAATTAGCTAATTGCTGCACTTGCCACTTTTCTAACCATAGAGAGAGGGGAAATTTGCAAATTCTGAATGAGTATTTGTAAAGGCACTAGACAAATGCCTGCACCACTATTTCAGTAATACAAACCCAAGTTCTCCTGAAGAGAAAAAATATTTAAAAATATGTAAGACAATATAACTTTATTAGGAGACAGAAGATGTCATTTCATTCCGTACTGACAGCAAACAGCAAACCAGATACAGGGGTAAGAAATTCTCACCTTATCTAGCAGAAAACATGCATTTATAGAAGAATTTTCTGTATCAGAAGCAAACGTGCAAATTTTTTAGGACTGATGATTTCAGATACTTATAATATGGTGGTGGTTCGCACAGAATTCTTTTCTGCAAAAGACAAAAATCTGCAGCTATTCTTAAAGCACAGCAATTCCCAAACCCGACTTGCTCAGAAAGAGGACTTGGCCAAGCATGGAGCTGTTTGCCTCTAGTCCAGCGCTTCTGCTGTCCTCAAGCGTAGTGAAAACATACAAGAAAAGGCCCAAAAAGCCAAGGAGTTCCTTCATGTTGCTAATACTCAAAGTTAGTTTTATCCCAATTAGGACAGTGATTAAGCTCTCCGTGGAAGGCTGCCTGGCCCAACAGGCTGCCCCAGGGAAAGAGGCCGAAGTGCCTCAGGCCTTTGCTCACCTCCACCAGCCCCAGCCTGTGGCCTCCCTGGGCTCCCACACGTTTGAGTGGGTGAGAAGAAAACAAAATGAGTTTTTTCTGAAACATAGCCTTTTGTATTCCTTTAGGTGTGCGTAGAAAAGAAGAAAAGGGGGTTCAGTGGAGGAAAGATGGATTTTTAGCCTAGCTTTCCAAGGAAACAAGGCCTACCAAATCACTGTGTACATTTACCACCGCATGAACAAACACACAAGTTTTAAGCCTTTGCAGTATTTTTCAATTTGACAGAGAGAGAAATTTTCAGAGATCTGAAGGGGCCAGCAGAGAAGACTGATTTCAATGACTGCCCTTTGTGCCTCCTGCCCTTCTCCTCTGCCTGGCTGCAGCACCAGCCCAGTGGCGTCCACACACCCAGCAGGAACCCACCCAAGCACCAGCACAAGCTCTTATCGGGCCAGCAAAGCTGCAGACGACGTGGAAATAGGGATTTTTCCAATAGGAAACCACAACACAGAGAGAGACATAGGAAACCCGGCCCTGTGACTACTAGAGCTCAAGGAGCTGCGGGTTTGTTCCTTATGTCTCCATGGGGATGTGAAAAGAACTTCTCCACCTCAAAGAAAATAAAAATTAAAAAGTTCTATCAGCTACAGACTGGCTCGCTCTTAGAAAAAGATCTCATTAAGTTTAATGCCATATTGAAGTTTATTCAAAAGTGATTGTGAATAGATCAAGCCTCATACCACCTCAAAGATACAAGCAGCTTTCTCTCAGTACAACGTTGAAGGAGTTGACAGGAAAGAGGAAAAGTTACTGCCAGAAGGAGAGCGACCAGCTCTTAGCACGAGGATGAAGCCTGGCATCTCTTGGTTCTCTCTGTGGTTCTTTCATAATTTCTTACATTACGTCCTCAAAAACCGGCACTCAGACACCATTCAATTTTGTTTCTTATGAAGGGAGACAGCATGGCTCTGTTTTCACAAAAAGACAAAGTTTGCTATCATCCTTGGGGTTTCAACAGTCCTTGGACATCAACAGAGCTGTATACTTCTGATTTAAAAAAAGAAGGCCACAACTAAAAAAAGAGAGAACCGTATCAAAAATAACTGGATTATTTTCTTTGCATGAAAGGGCAGCAGATAAGCTCCATGGTCAAGAATAATGAGACCCAAGCTTTGTATGTCTGAACATAAAATTCTTAGTAATTTAAATAAAATTACAAAGAAAAGAATATGAGCTTGAAAAGCCAGTCTCATGCCAAGTTCGAAGCTTTGATGATAAGATGAAGATAAAACACCACAGGGGTGAGTCCCATAATGGGGACTGCTTTTATGAACTAGGTAACGGGGAATAAGCTTTGTGATGTTAATTTGTTAGGGCTAGAAAGTCCTTTTACTGAACAAAAGGAAGAGCCACGTTGGCGCTTAAAAGCAAACATGTTCTATCAAACAAGTTGCTGTCGCATGAAAATATCTGTGGTGTAAGGATGCACACACATGCACAGATCTAACAGCTAACAGTACAATTTCATGATACGTTAAGAAAAAAGCAGATTAAGTTAGATCAACATAGCATCATATCCAAAGTTTTCATGTGAAGTTGCATATACATAGCAATGGCCATTTAAATTAGCTGGTTTTAATTCAAAATGGATGTTAAGCAGTAGCTTTTTGACCTGTTCTCTTAAACAAGCCTTACAACAAGAACTACCGTACTTCTTTATTAATTTTAACCAAGAAAAAATAATTTCTAAGGACAATTTGAATTTTGTTTATTTTCAACTATGCAAACAACCTCCTACAGTAAACTTGTAGGTTATGGTTACGTCTGATGGTTACTAAGAGACAAACCTGGTAAATTAACTTTTAGGAAAAAGCTACATGAAGTAGCAATGCCAATAGAAATTCATTCTGTCCTCAGAAAAGTACCCTGGCAAAAGTCTTCTAAATTGTCCAAAGGCAAAAGAGAAGCCATGCTGAATTCAGAGAGATTTGGAGATTAAATTCTGGAGCAACTTCAGTGGAGGAAAAAGGCAAATAATGACAGAATAGAAAGTAGGAGGAATGTGAGCTATTAAAAAATTACTCTAGCTATGAGCACTTCCTGTTTTTTATTATTTCACAGATACCTGAAAAAACTACTAAATATTGCTCTTCCATACTTTCTAACAAACCTCTAAACTAAGATACTGAAGCTTGGGATTCATAACCATTTGTAAACATCCAGACAAGGATCCTAGATAGGTTTCCTAATCTTTTAGGAACTTTACAATCGCTACTAGATTAGTAACAATCACTGGTAGGACTGGTAGAAGAGTTCTCCAGCAGCAAAAGATGGAACATTTCTGAAAGTCAGGTAAGTACCTCCATTTCCTTCTGTCACCAAAAATTAGCCATTCATAACTTTAAAATTGCCTTAGACGGTTTGTAGATAACATTGTAACTATCACTTCAGACTTTGTTCAATATTGCAAAAAAACATACCAAATGACGGGTGGTTCAGTGATAATGAAAAACTAGTACCAAAAGCAGAAAGTATATAATAGAGACATTCTGATACACCCATGACAATTCCCATTACCAAAGAGCACTGGTAGTCTAGTTATGCCCTACCTAAAAACGGATACTGAATATTTATTGAGATAATAATAAACTACTCCTGATTCGCCATGTCTGCTTAAAGGCAATGGAATTTTCATGTCCAAATGGAGCAATTGGGTAGTTTACAGCATTCTGAAGAATGTCTCACAAGTAGCAGACAACTGCTCTGTGTGTAACAGATCTGAGACCTGATGCTCACGCACATTGCTTTTAACAGTTAAAATTGCTTGGTTACCGTAAAAGCTATGCTAGCACTAGGAGCAAACTTGCCTAGAATCTGAAAGTTAACCGAAACTCTTGATGGGATTTTTCCTCACTAAGATGAAAAGCCAATATTTACAAAATGTTTGTTTTATGCTGCCAGTCTATTGCTATCCCCTCCCTCCCTCCGAGTGCCTTTTCCTGCAAGCCACAGCCCGTTGATGCATTACTCCCACACTAAATATGTTTCTACTACTGCTACTTCTTTGCATCAAGCCAGACTGGCAATTATTTTTTCACATTTCATTTCCTCAGTTTTCCATGCTTTATTTCACATGCTACCTTCTATACTATGGACCTCCTGTCAACCCTTTTCCAATTATTTTTTAGCACCTCCTATACATAGTAACGATGAAGTCATCTTCTGAAATTGCTTTCTCTATCAATAGGCAGTCTATATTAACACATTCTCCACTTAAAATCAACCATTAAATGCGGTTGTAACACTGGAAGTATCTGCAGTGCTTACAATGAAGATCTTTAAGAAGGTCTTTACAATGGGATATATACATACAGATGATGATGATTTAAAATACGTTCAGTCAATACATCTTCTGGTTGTGCTTTCTGTTTTTCATTTAAATATCTACATACCTGGATGAATATTTTTGTTTTCAGCATATGCATTTTTTAAAGAATACAAAACTTTAAGGTCCCTTCCAACTCAAACGATTCTATTATTCTATGATTCTATAAGAATGCCAGGGTATTTAACGTTTAATTTGATTGCTTTGATTAAGGAGAGTCAGTAGACTTCTTATTGTGAAATTCCACTTAAAAATCCCTTCACTCAGCTAACTTCCACAGTTTGGTTTTGTTCTTTAATTAATTTAACAATAATAAAAAAGGCTTAATAATGACTTCTACATAACAAAAGAAAGTACAATGATTTTTTGCTACTCTTGCACATAGCCACCACAAACACGATCTCCACAAATTTAGGGTTTCAATAGACATTACCTAATAATAAAAGATTGCAATATATGCCTATCTGTATAATACATTACATTTATATGATATATAATGTATAGTAATGCAAGATGCTGAAACACAGA
The DNA here is from genome assembly GCA_025769975.1 of Gallinago jamesoni. NCBI lineage: Eukaryota > Metazoa > Chordata > Aves > Charadriiformes > Scolopacidae > Gallinago > Gallinago jamesoni. Next base: position 75,146,115 of record JAOQGH010000023.1, on the reverse strand, counting down.
ATGCTTTTGTTGCTTTTCTGCAGAGTCCATGCCTAGCCCCAGCACGGCATTAACATGCTAAGTATAGGGGCCTGTAGGACTTCTGCAGCATGACCAAAATATACTCCCAAAACACTCAAGTTTTGGCATAAAATAGCCAAGATTTTCCCTGTATTAATGCATTTTGGAAAGCTCTTTCAAGACATCTTTTGTCTCTATGATAAATAAGCAATAAATACAACAGCTCCTCCAAAAAAAAAACTTCATGCTCTGACACAAGCTGCTCGGTAAAAGTTTCTATTAAAAAAACCACAAAATGCAATCTAAATTTATTTTCCACTTTCAACAAAATACTTGCAGTATGACTACACACTGCTCACATGAGTATTCATTTTTGCTAAATATTTTATGTAGTTATTACTACATCTGCTTATACCAGTTGTTCAAGACCGTTTGATTAACACTGTAAAACTCACTGGATTAAACTAGTTAAAATCAGTAGAGAGTAGTTAACCAGTGAGTGTGTAATCAGATATCCAGTTCCTCTGTGGGAAAGTCTCATAAAAATGCAATGGCAACGTAACATGGAAGCTCTTCTAAATTGCAAAAATCACCCAAGCCACATAGAAATACATGTTCATGCAATCTTATTTTGTAATGGTGTTATTTTGCTGGCTGTGCATGTAAAATATGAGATATATATATATACACACACAGTTCAGAAATCACCTCTGTTAAAATCACCTCATGTTAAAAGCATAAGCAGAGACTAAGGCAAGGAATAAAAACAAAACCCTTTTGAAATCAAAGATAAATCTCCAACTGAATTTAGTAATGCTAGTATTTTATCCTAGAGGCTTTGTCTCTGCACTTACGTGTGTTTAACTATTATTTCAAAATATATTCAATTTTCCCATTTCTTTCAACTTTGGACAATCATATCAGCCATTTCACCACTGACTTCACTTTCTAGTCAATTTCTTTTTCTCATTCACTAATGAACTATACTGTTTACTTATGCCTCAGTACATTATGTTATTTGTTATATTTCAAAAAGTGTTTCCCACTACATTTTCTAAAGGTTCTATACTAGAACTACTTCTTTTGGCCTCGAGTTCTGCCAAATCGCATTTTTACACCAAATAATAATAGCTTGATGAAAATTATGCAGGGAAAACTGCAGCCTTGCACTGGGCCTCTTGGAGCACCTATGGTTCTGCTTCAGATGGGTTAGAAAAGCTGCAGCTGGGAGTCCTAAGCCTGAGGAGTAGAGCAGCATCTTGAACAGAAAAGCCAAGCTTTGGCTTTGACAGGGAACAGAGAACCTTCTGGGAGCACCAAAGCACATACAATTAGATTGATGTGCTGAGCTAGTGACAAGTCAAACTAAGTTTCCAATAGCAGAACATTCATGTTTGATATTTGGGGGAGGTAAGCATCTGCAAAGTCTAATACCTACATTTTAGAAAGCAGCAAAAAGCTGATGCTTCATGTCATATCTTGCTTAAGGAAAGAAAAGTACACATCTTTCATGCCCACATGCTGCACTTTTCTGATGGAGAAGGTCAGCTTGTAACTAGGGGAATGGCTACGCAGCATTTGCAAACAAGCTCCACTTGCCCTCTGAGCCAAGCAAAAGTGTTAGTCAAATATTGAGTCAGAGCTGATTGTACCGTGTTTGTACCGATAATGCAGCCTGTTTCTCTAAAGCATCTCTCTTGGAGCCTGCACAGTATGTCAGAAGAACGATCTCAATACTAGAACCCGAGCGCCACACAAGTCTGCAGAAAATGAAATGTCAAAGCACTTGTCACAGTCAGTATCGTAACATGAACTGTGAAGAGTTCAGAGCTCCTAATACAAATTACATATTCAGACCCCTCAGGGAATTGCTCTCAATACAGACCTGAAAATTATTAAACTGAATCTCAAGTTTAGAAATGAGTTAAATGTTTCTCAGATCATCAAATTTTTAGATACTAAAAGGTAGAACATATAGCTTTTATTTGTAAAACTTAACACTAAAGTTCTGACTGAAAGCAACGAGCAAGAAGTAAGTGAATATGGAGAACAGTGCCTGCAGCACGTCCTACTGACAAACAGCACCTAAGTCATTAGTAGGAAACAAAAACTGCACGCACTTGTTTAGTCTTATTCTGAAGTAATGTGATTTTGTGCAATGTTGTGTAAGCTCTTCCATTCTCTTACCTGAAGTAGTGAGCAAATGTGTGCAATCTGTAGGAATTCAAAAATCCTTCTATAGCTGGTTTGCATTGTAAGCTCTAAAATACACTCTTTCCTGTTGCACTGTATTTCAGCGTCATTTCACAATGTAAGATTTCCCTTAGCTTACTCTAGAAAAAAATTTTAAACGTTCACATAAATAATGTTAGGCTTTTAAAGGGTATTAGAAATTTGGTCATGTAAATTAACACTGTGTGTATTTTCTCTTAAGAGAATAATGACCATTACAGATTCCTGCTTAATGCAAGAAACTAAATGAATGATTTCTCTCAGCAACAAACGTCCATTATTTATAGATACTTGAATTAGGAGACCAATTTAACACATCTGAAATCAAGGTCACTTTAAGATCTAATTGAGATTACTTGCAACACAAGGACTATTTATTTCCTGTATAACATAACTCATTAATTAAGTTACACATGAGGTTAAAATACAAGTTCTTAAAGGGCCCTTCCACTTATTTATATTATGGGATTCTACTAACATGGAACTTGTTACGAAACAAGAAGTTTTTTAACTTCTAAAAAGAACGTATTGAGATAAGGGATAGTTTACGCTTGATTTTAATGCAAGAAATCCATCTGGAAAAATGAAGACTTAAGTTAATACAGAATTGGGAGTCAATATAACAGAATAAGTTTCCTCAATTACTTCTATTCATTCAATTGAAATGACAGAATCACAGAACTGCTGAGGTTAGAAGGAACCTCTGGAGATCATCTAGTTTCTGGTTTCAGAGACTCCGCAACCTCTTGAGCAAACTGCTTCTGTGTCTGACCACGCTCCTCACAATGACAAAGTTGTCTGGCATTTACATGGAACATCCTGTATTTCAGTTAATGCCCACTGCCTCTCGTCCTGGAGAGGCGGGAAACATCCTCACCATCAGTCCTGATCAAATCAGATCAGATCCCCCTGAGCCTTCCCTTTTCCAGGCTGAACAACCACAACTCTCAGTCTCTTCTTGTATGCCGGATGCTCCAGTCCCTTTACCACCTCTGTGGCCCTTCACTGGACTCAGTCCAGTATGCCCATACCGGACACCACCCTACGCCTTTCAGATTTTATTTGTTCACCTTACTGCTCAAAGCAGGGCAGTAAAAAGCACAAGTGTGATTTAATTAAAGAATTTCTTTAATTAAGAAAGCCTAACCATTTAAGTAATAACCAAAGACAGTTTTCACAGTTTTTGCTCTGTGCTGCTTGCCTTCCTCTCCATTTTATAAGCAAAATGAAAAAAAGCGTACCTATCAATAAAATAGTATCGACACCAAGGTTAAAAGAAATTTAGTTGATGACATGGATTATCCAGAATAAGAGCCGAATACTGACCGAAGTCAGTCTTACATATACTTTTTGTCATGATCAGACTATCATGTGAAATGCAACATCACCATTGTTCAATAATAACTTTTTCAACTGTAAGGGGGGAGGAAGCTTTGTTCAAATAAGAGGGGACATCATCAGAAAAAGTAAGTGATGGTAATCCAAGAACTGTGGGGCTTTTAGAAAGATAATTATGATAGATGAAGGTGATATTTACCCAAAATATTCTGTCCTTGCAGCACTGTAAAACACTGAGTGGGGTTCTCCCCTCAAAAAATCCAAACACAACAGTGAACATTATCCAGGAAAATTTAAGGGGTCTTATCTCCTTTAGCAACCCATCAGTTTATACAGTAACCTACTACCCAATATTAATATGAGATCGGAAATTAATTCAGCAGCCAATACAAGAAAAAAAAGAAAAAAGCAAACCACAAAGGCTTTCTATGCTCTACATATCTTTCTATAGCGTTCATGAGATATATGATAAAAAGCTTTCTAGGGGAAAGAAAAAAAAGGGTAAAAATAAAAATCAACTCTAACTGAAGGGTTAGGCAAAAAAAAATGTATGATCTGTTGACTGCTGAGCTCTTTAGTTTACATTCTGATGAGATTTAACAACACAGATTGGTTCTGTTTTACCATGAATGACGTGCCCTATGATTTGCAAAGTGCAGTGGGAGGCTGCTACTTCTATTGCCAAATCTGTCTCCTATGTTTTGGTTCAGACATGCAGAAATTCTAAAAAGAGTCATCACTGCAGGCAAAAAGATCCACAGTTTAAGAAAAACAACTTGGTTTTCAACTATCAAGAAAACACATTGAAAACCACACTTGTCTAACTCAGGAAAACACTTTATAATCTGTGAAAACCTTTTCTTTTCCTCATTTAACTTTAACCATCATTTAATAAGAGTTTTATATGCAAGCTTCCTACTTACAACAAACCATGTATGTTTCTAGCTATCATGCCATACGAGATTTGACTGGGTAGATTGGAAAGACTTCTGAAAAGATGACTGCAGAGGAAAAAAAAAAGCAAACTAAAGAAACCTCATCTCCTGCTATGTGTTTGGATTTTTTTTTTTTAATTGGCTCATATCCCTACATCAGGAAATAATTTTAGTGTCTTTTGAAAGTATCCAGGCATGTTTTCCATTCTGAGTTCCACAGTCCAGGTGACTTCACTATCTAGGTCCCTTATTACAGCATAAATTTCCCTTTTTCAAAAGGGAAATTTTGACTCCTAATTACTGAGAGTGTTAATTACTGACCTGTTACTTGAATTCATTTCAATTTAAAAATTAAAATTTGTTAAAGAAAAAATATTTTCAATATAAGGATAAGGTGGTTAAAGTAAAAAGAGTATGGATATAAAAATGATCACAACGAAGCTAGGAACAAAATTCACTGTTCTCACAGCTTCAGTGCAAGATAATCTTTCATAAGTCTTCAAAACCTGACAAATGAAATTGTAGGTCAGGGAGTACACATTACAAATGCAATAACACTGTGGATATGAAAAATAGAAATACGATTGGAGAAGAGTTTAAAGGCTATATTTTGAAAAAAAATCAAAAAAACCATGTAGGTAACTGGAAAATGGCATAAACGTAGCATGGGCTTACTAATGATACATCACTTGGTCTAACACTTCATTAATCTAGAAAATGAATAAATAGCAGTTGTCTCACATCTGGACTTCATTTCAAATATTGCAATTTTCCACATGAGGACTTGTTAAATTCGTGAAGATGAGCATTAATAGAAGAATTAAAAGTTGGCAAAGAACTGCCTGAAGGGTAAATGAAAGGAAAGGCAGTGTTGAAAAGGCATAGCAGCATTTGGAAAAAAGTTACAAGTGTAGTTCTTTGATGCTCATTTTTTAAATTGGTTTAAAAAAAAGAGGACAACTGTAACACAGGAAAAGTGATCATAAAACCAGCCCTGAAAAAGCTAGAAAGCAGATAACAAGGGTTCATTTTAACCACCCAGGCAACAAGACTCTGGAGCAGTCTTCAGAGGATAAGTTGGGACAAACTTTCCCACATTCTTTTATTGATAAGTCTTCTTTAATTTAAGATATTGTGTCACTGACAGAAAAGGTCCCTTCCAGATTCTGTGAAAATTTAAATAGATTTTGCTTTCTTTTGCTCTTCTGTACTTCTTTTGCAGAAAGGCTGGTGGCAGACACAGAGGAGCTTCCTGCCAGTCCGTTGAATTGACAAATTAGTTAAGTTCCCCTTGTTCTTCATCCCAAGAGCATTTACAGGTTCGACCAGCAAAGCAAATTGGCAGATATTTGTGGTGGGATTAGGACAGGCGACAGAAACAATGTAGATGGACTCAAGTGGACAAAAAAATAATCGTTATATTGCCACCAGTGACAAAGACAACTAAAGAAAAGTTACAGGCAGAAGCCTGAGAAACAACACAGCTTCACATAGCAGAGCCTGGGGAAAACTGTCTAAAAGCCTGTTGCTACATCAAGCATTGAGAGACACAAACATTACACTGAAAAAAATCCTACTTAATGAAACAACAAAATCATCTATTAACTTACATTCCGAAATAAGCATGAAAAGAAGTGAGTTCTATTGTAAAGCTGTAACCTTCTGGCTCTAATGACGAGTATATTGCGGGATGGATCTATTAAGGAAGCGGTGCTGCCCAACTCTTGACCTCTTTTTTTTTTTTTTTTACCCCCCATTATATAAAAACTATACTCTACAACTTTTACTTTTCTGATTTCAGGTCTACTTTGATTTGAAAGGAATGTTTTTGACCCTCGAAAGGAGGAGTCAGCACCTTCACACTCCATGTTACTACCCTTTGGTCTCTTACTGTTATTTTCATTACCTGAATGTCCTCAGGTACTTACGACAAGAAAGAAGCCATATCTTAACTTTCCCAACAGGACTGATGAATAATGAATTACTTTTAGAAATGAAATAAAAAGGAAGGTTTGTTTCTCACTATGACAGTCTGCAATACAGCTGGATTGTATTTAATTTACAGAAGCCCTGTATGCTACGCTACGTATGTGTATATGTTACCTTTTAATGCAGCGAGCTGGAGACAGTCACAGCTATAAAACGGACAAAAGAACCTTAGCAGTATACTGCTTGTGCCTTATTTTGTAGGGAAATAAATGTATCTTATATAGACGTAAGTAAACATATATGCAACTCACATAATATGCAAACTAATACTTGCAATGTTATTTTCTTGAAACAGTTCTGGTGTTTCACATCACACTTAGTGTTATACAGCATTTAACATGATTTTGTCTGGGAAACACCATTTAATCTAATGCACTGAATCACATTAATGTTTCTTAACTTTATTTGGGCAAAGTTCTTCCCTTGGCCTGAGATTAATAAATTGCACAATTTTTCATAATCTATGCAGTATAAACTAGATCTCAACACAATTCTGATGGCATTTCCTTTTTTCCTCTAGTTATTTTAAATCCATAGGAAATTTCTTCCTGTTTTGTAATGATAAAGGGATAACGCACCTCTGCATTAGTGTGAAAATAGATTAAGGTATCTCCACAATGAAATTAAAAAAAAGTTTTGCAGATAAACTATGACAAGGGTTCACAGAAGAGACAGACACACCCTCTGAGAACAGCGTGGTGTAACCCAATGGGGACTGAACTCCTCTACTTCATAGTTATCCTGGGAGGGGGGTCAGGTGGCAAAGTTGCTAAAATGCTCCCGGATGCCTCAAGTCTTCATGCTGAAAGTGTCATATACAAGGAATTGAGTACTCAAATTGAGGAAAGCACTGCATACTAAGTTGTAATAAAAAAAAAAAAAATAAAAAAGCACCATGGTTATTGGGCAAAACTCTATAGTCTGTCATTGTTTTTTTCCTTCCTGTTTTGGTCTTGTTACCACATCATTACCATTTCATACTCATCACCAAGACCTGACACACAGTGAAAAGCATGCTCCAGTAGCTGTCATTTTGCTTTACTAGACTTTCTGTCCCCAATGAAAAGCACATGTCCTAAACACTTCAAAAATAAGTTACAACTCCCATATCACTCCAAGCATAAGAATCAATTTTCCTCTAATTAAGAGTCACCAGTGATGTGCCAGATAAACAAACTGTCTCAAAGGAAGTGTGGAACGTTGTTAAATAGTGAAAACAAAGTATTTCTTCTACCTCAACAACCACTTTAAACATAAGATATATGACATTGGAGAAAGAAGCTCATTTCAATTCCTTGTAGAGTTCATTAAGTAGATAAAAACCTAAAGAGCATACTTGGGTGTGTCTACACATATACTCAAAAAAAAAACCAGTGTCACCCTGAAGTGGTCCAAAATTATCATATTTTTAATGTGATCTGGAATCTTAATAAACTTTGCTTAAGGTTCACATAAAATTGTCTTAATGAAGTCCACTCACCAATATCCTCACCACCAGCATGTTCTTTCTTGTTTAATAATAAATATCATCCTAAATAGAAGAAGAATCACGGCTGCTGTTTTAAAATATGAAAATGCATTTTACAGATCTGGATTTTTATTTACAAAGAATTATCCTTCCATATTAACGGTGGGGTTTTTTTTGGTTTATAAAGGAAAAAAGAATTTCATAGAGTCTTGAGCATGTATGCACCACCCCAATTAATGTAAGATTTTCAGTATGCATGATCAATCACATACTTGTTATACCATCTCATACAGCGAATCTATGACCTAGTTCTAGAAATGGGTTATCTTCAGGTTTAAAAGCACCATCTGCTCTTAATGATTTCACCAGCAAAACTGCTGTAATAAAAAAAAATAAATTCCTAAGTGATGGTAAAATCCAAAGACCAGAATAAATTTTCCAGTCACGACTACTCTTAGAGAGAACACAATAGAAATGCCAGCAGCCTTTTAACAAAAGGTAATCAGGTTCAAATTAGTCTCACCGTCTCCGGACCCCCGCTTGTGCAATGAACAATGAATTCATAAGATTGTTGCAAGGAAAGGCAACTTGGGGGCCAAAATAAGAAGGAATGGGGACAATTTTTTTTTTATTACTAAGAGTTATTAAAAATCCAAAATAAGATATAGCTTTAAGATGCTCAAGGGAAAAAAATCCTTTTTCTCTCTAGTAACACAAAGAAAAGGATTTACTCTTGCTAAATAATCTTCAGAAAGGTATGTGTACATTGGCAGAGGAAACACTTTTTTCATGTTATCAAATTCAAACTCCTGTAAAGCCATCAAGACAGAAATCTTGCCAGAAAGTCTTTGTTCCAAAAGCCAAAGGAAATGAATTCTTCATTGGTGATGTACATAAAACTTATAGCTTGAACTTTCTGCCAATTGATTTAGCAATCCAGTATGATCATAAAGTTGCAAAATAAAAATAAAGATATTTCTTCTTGCTTTAAGTGAACGGCTTGAAGCATCTCCTTTAACATTTTACAAATTAAACGAGGTCATTAAGTAGGCATTATGCAGGAGTATGGAATTATTTCTGCATACCCTGTGACTATCTGAAAAGTCTCACTTATCTAGAAAGTAAAAAATTGAAATCTTTATCCCTGTACAATTAACAAACTCCAGATCCCTATAGCAAATGAAGGTACTCTTTTTTATGTTTCATTTGATATGCAAGTTTCTTTATCCAGCATCTTCTCCAAGACCTGTTCAGTCTTCTATTTCTATGTGTCTTCCCTCAATAAAGCCACCCAAAATATGAAACATGCATAAAATATATTTTTCAAATATAGTCTAATGTGGTAGAAATTAGATCAACTTCATTTTATATTCATATTTCAGCTGTCAAATTAGAAGTTTATAAGAAAATATTCTTATGCAGAAAATAGCTCAAAAGACAGCCAAAATTTGATCTACTAACTACCAAACAACACAAGAGCATGGTTTCAGGAACTATACATTTACACAATAGATACCAACACATAGTTATATAAAATGGCAAAATTCCAGCAAATCATCACTACATTGTCTTTCATGGGATTGTCTATTTGTATGATCAGTCGTATTTCTGTAGCAAATTTTCAACATGTAAAGTCTTTCTGAAAAGTTAAAGAATTTAAGTACTGGAGGTTTTCAGGGTGTAAAGCAAGGCAAGTTCGGAAAAATCATGCTCTTTCCCCTTCTACCACTATGCATATCACAGAAACATAGAATGGTTTGGATTGGAAGGGACCTTAAAGATCATCTAGTTCCAACCTCCTGCAATGGGCAGGGACACCTCCCACTACAGCAGGTTGTTCAAAGCCCCATCCAGCCTGGCCTTGAACACCTCCAGGGATGGGGCATCCACAGCTTCTCTGGGCAACCTGTTCCAGTGCCTCACCACCCTCACTGTAAAGAATTTCTTTCCAGTATCTAAACTAAATCTCCCCTCTTCCAATTTAAACCCATTGCCCCTTGTCCTGTCACTACACTTCCTGACAAAGTATCCTTCAACTCCAGCCTCCCAGCAACTGTCCTCTCTCTTCTAAGCTTTCGTCTGCCCTTGTATTAAACCCAACCCCTTTCCTTATCGAAAGAAATAGCAGAGATATGACAAAGTTTTAAAGCAGCACCACCTGTGCAGTCCTCCAACTTTCCTTGCAGCAACAGGAAGGCTCTGAAAAATGGGAAATGGAATCTGCCCAAGAAAGTTAACTTCAGTATGATTTTCTAATTCCTCACACTTTCAAACAGTAGCTTAAATTTGCTGCTGCTTAAAAACAAAGTATGGAGAAGTTGAGCAAATGGCCAAAAAAATAAAATATAAAAAAGAGCCTGTTATGAGGGAAAGGAGACTTTGAAGCAAAATTCATGCTGCATCCATCTTCTGCTTGGTAAATTAAGATGCTACCAATGCAATTTTTCTCAAGACAAAAAAAAAACAAACATAGAGAACAATTGGATCAAGTATATTGGCATAATGCAATAGGAAATAATTGTGTATTTCTGCAATGTTCAAATACACACAGTGTAGTTAATAAGTTACTGTACCTCATTTTGAAGTTCATCACCACTTTTGGTAGAAGCAAGCATCTCATACAAAGTACAGCAAAGGTCTTCCGTTGTCGGCCCTCCAGGGGTGCCCCCTTGAGATTCATTCAGATACTTTCCAACTTCACACCATAAAAAAGAATCATCTACTTTTTCCAAAGACTTGAGATGAGATTTCTCATCACAGTGATTCTGTAAGTGATTCAGCTGGTTATTCAGAAATTTGTTATAATCTAAGCTTATAATTTTCTGTGCATCGGCCTCACCATTCACAGGCAGCTCCTCAGAGTGATCCAAATCATGCATGTCAAATGAAAACACTATATTTTTACCAAAGAACACTCTGTTATCACCATTTTGCTCTTCAGCCATCTGCAAGAGGGCTGTAAGCTGTTCTTCAGTGAAGTGAGAAGCAATCCGACATGTGGCATTACAAGCTGCAGTAGCAGATGATGATGGAAATGGCCCAAACATCTGCTTGATCGCCTTTGTCTCATCATGGCCAACACAGTTTTTCCTGTGAAATGTCTTAAAGAGAAAAACAGCTCCACTTTCAATTGCTTCTTGTCCATTTTCATCTCCAACTGTTAACAAAACCAAAAACAAATGTAACTTCATACACTTCAAACTAATTCTCTTTCATTGCCTATAACATAACTGTATTCAATTTCTTGCTGCAAGTCTCATCAACAGAGATATGAAAAAACACCATAACAAGAAGTAGCAAGGTACTGAATTATAAAAGGTATAAGATAATAAAGCATCTGTCTTCATTATCCTTCTACTTACTAGAAATTCATATTAAGGATTACTAAGGTTGTTTGGGGTTTTTTTGCAAGTTAGAGGAGAAACTTGCCTGAGGTCTTAAACTCACAATAGTATATTTATGAGCTTTTTAAAGGTAACAAATTTCCACTTTGTCTCACTGTTTATTCATTGCCTAATCGGAATATTCATAACAGACTAAACATATAGAACTCATCTGGGAATTACTACATTACTACATTCTTGTAGTAATTCCCAGTAGAATGACTACAAAATGTGTGTTAGCTCGAAAAACTGCCCAAAGAAATTACAGCAAATAGATGCATGAGGTTAGATTTGTATCTACAAAACATCACATTATGCAAATAAAAAAATACAGTATTAGAGTAAAACACGAAATTACGTCTCATACAAATATTCAAAGGTACTCAAGGAAAACATAAGCAAAAATTCCATATCATGAATCAAAATGTCACTACTAACCAAAATTTTAAAAGTCATCAAGCATAAACTAAACAAAACCAGTCAGCATTCGGGGGTTTTGTTTGTTTTATATGAGAACAAAATGCAGGAATTTTTTTGAAGTTTAAAAAGTGTCTTCTAAACAGTTAGGTAGGTTACTCCAACATTTTTAGTATAATTAGCATTTCTTACAAGATTGCATAAATTTAAAAACATCTTAAAAGCTTACTGTGAAGATTTACAATCTAGTCAATTCCTTAGTTATATTAGGATCAACTGGCAGAACCCCAGCAAAGGAGAACAGTATGACTGAAGTGATAACACTCATGATTAACCCCTGGCATGGCTAATTCAAAAGAACTATTAAAATTAACTTTCTATTTTAAAAGGAGCAATATTATTCAATTTTTAAATCCCCCAAATGGCTCTTCTGGCACAGTCAACTTGGCTATTCTCTGAAAACTGTGTTGTGCCTGTCTCTGTATACCTCTGCTATGCAGCTATATATTTGCTCTACTATGTCCCTGTCTTCTACTTGTTTAAAAATTTACTGAAATCAGTGGGAAGATTCTTAACTATTTTAACATTGTTACATGTGACTTGAAAAATAAGTCACAAGGCATTTTTCCCCCACAACGTAACAGGAAGGAGCAAAAGAAATCCAGCATAAGCAGGTGGAACAAGCTTGAGAAACTTGAAACCTCATGTATAAATGAAGGTGCTTAAAAATGCAGTATTTTCGGGAAAAAGGAAGATCTTCCCTTGGTGGAGGAGGACTAAGTTAGAAATCAGTTAAGAAGGCTGGATATCCACAAGTCCATGGGTCCGGATGGGATACACCTGAGAGTGCTGAGGGAGCTGGCAGAAGCCATTGCAGGACCATTCTCCATCATCTTTGAGAGGTACTGGAGAACAGCTGAGGTGCCTAAGGACTGGAGAAAAGCCCATGTCATCCCAGTCTTCAAAAAGGTCAAGAAGGAGGACCGAGGAAATTACAGACCAGTCAGTCTCACCTCCATCCCTGAAAAGGTCATGGAATGGCTCATCCTGGGTGCCATCTCAGAGCATATGGAGGAAAAGAAAACTATCAGAAGTAGTCAACATGGATTTACCAAGGGGATGTCATGTCAGACTAACCTGATAGCTTTCTATCATGGCATGACTGGTTAGATAGATGAGAAAAGGGTGGTGCATGTTGTCTACCTTGACTTCAGCAAGACTTTAGACACCGTCTCCCACAGCATCCTCACAGCAAAGCTTAGGAAATATGGGGTAGATGAATGGACAGTTAAGTGGATTGAAAACTGGCTGAAAGACAGAGCTCAGAGGGTTGTGAGTAGGGGCACAGAATCCAGCTGGAAGACTGTAACAAGTGGTGTATCCCAGGGGTCAGTACTAGGTCCAGTCCTCTTCAATATATTCATCAATGACCTGGACGAAGGGATGGAATGTACCCTCAGCAAGTT
>JAOQGH010000023.1:75089627-75124468 GCA_025769975.1 Gallinago jamesoni | reverse complement strand
TTTCTTTTTTTTTTTTTTTGTCAGAGTTAGGTTGATGGTTGGACTAGATGATCTTTAAGGTCCCTTCCAACCTAGACGATTCCATGATTTGAGGTACCTTAAAACATCACAGCAGTCATTCTGTTTACACTATTTAAGGAATATTAAGCCACATCACTAGGCTTTGCCTATATGGCCTATAATTCTTTAAACTATTAACAAGTTTCTTGTCGTCTATGTGAACTTCTCCTTTATAAAACCTGAAGAAGTTATTACTGTTTACTAATCTAATCAAAGAATATTAGAAAGAAAAAGAGGCTTTAGACATTGGCAATAAATAGCTATGTGAACTTCTCCTTTATAAAACCTGAAGAAGTTATTATTGTTTACTAATCTAATCAAAGAATATTAGAAAGAAAAAGAGGCTTTAGACATTGGCAATAAATAGCAGGTTGCTATTGATTACTTAGTATTTAGATCAAATGGCATTATCAGTTTAACTTGTGAAAATGGAAACATTTCAAATGAAAAGGAAGCTAAAGAGGCAAAAGATATCCCAGCCATAAGACAACAGAAAAAATAACGGGACAGTGCAGTAATTTTTTGCACTTTAAATACATTCTAAAAAACACCAAAATAAATGTTAGCACATTATTATCTAAATCAAACACAAAAGACCATGAGGACAAATTAAACCATTTAAAATACATACACACATACACAATATTTTACACTACACTACTATGCAAGAGAAATAAAAATAAATCCTGAAGCATTAAATTTTAGTGACATGACCACATTTTAGAATTGCTATAACTAATCTCAGCAGCTTCATTAACACAAAGGTAAACTTCATCTTACATTTACAAATAAATCTCAGTATTTAAAAAACCCACATTCTCTTTGGTGTGTATTGCCCACTGCCATTTTAAAGAAACAAATAAAAACAAGAGATGAAAAAGCCATTTTATAACAATGGGGACACTTGTGTTAGATTCACTTAAACTTCTTATCCAAGCATGTTTGATGGAAACAGCACTAATACAGCACCTAGCATCAAATCTGACAGCAAGGGATAACAGTGGTTTAATAATGTCTGGGACATTAATCATAAACAGCAGGCCAAAGCAGGATACTACAATATTAATATTTTCCAACTTCATACTTTGCACCTTTATAAGCAGTGCTATATGATGTAGTAACAATTGTACACTTTCAGACATTTAATTTTCTGCAAAAGGCTCAGCTATCACACTGGAATTCTCTCAAGTTGTCTGGGTCAAAATATTGCTGATCTCCAGTCAAGACCGGGTCAGTCTTTGAAAGGGAGATGTCAAGATTAAGGAATATGTACTCGGGAAGAAATAGTGGCTGCCTGATACAGGGTATTCATCTCAGTGAACACCAGAATTCAAACAAATGCTTCAGCGTAATGAGAAGGCCTAACAGTGACTGAGTGTGCCATCACAGACAATTTCAGGATTTTAATTATCTAAGTCACTAAACCAAAAAAAAACCCTAAAAAATAACGGAATTGCAAGCCATGCATTCAATAGATTAATAACCCTTTCCAGATTCTCTCTCTCACACAATTTTAGCCATGCCCATGGGATTCAACACCAGCTGCCTGACATTGCTCCTGCTAGCATCAGCCAGAGAGGCATTCCCTGTGATTATGCCCAATAAGGTTTTTGGTGTAATGTCAAACATCTGGCTTGGCCAAAAACATGTAAAAGACCAACACAAAACACACACATAGAAAAAAAAAACCCAACCTTTAAACCAACCTTTTTTTCAGAATAACTCATCTTTCTTTTCCAAGAGCATAGACATAGTTCAATTGCTAGACTGAGAAATATTTGTATTTTTGCATCCCATTACTTAACTTTTTCATTTCCTGCAGCAAGAGACAAACTGCATTCCAAGCAATAGAGACTTGGGGCCATGAAGATGCTCAGAGGTCTGGAGCACCTCTCCTATGAAGACAGGCTAAGAGAGTTGGGGCTGCTCAGCCTGGAGAAGAGAAGGCTCCAGAGGTACCTTATAGCAAACTTCCAGTATCTGCAGGGGCAGGAAAGATGGAGAGGTACTCTTTATGAAGGAGTGTAGTGACAGGATGAGGCGTAATGGTTTAAAATTGAAAGAAGGTAGATTTAGATTGGATACAAGGAAGAAATTACTTCCTGTCAGGGTAGTGAGACACTGGAACAGGTTGTCCAGAGAAGTTGTGGATGTCCCATACCTGGAAGTGTTCAAGGCCAGGTTGAATGGGGCTTTGAGCAACCTGCTCTAGTGGGAGGCGTCCCTGCCCATGATCTTTAAGGTCCCTTCCTATTCTAACCATTCTATGTGGAGAAGTACTAGAAGCAAATCTCCAATTTCAACATACATAACATACATGTTCATTTAAAAACCAGGCATAAGGCACAAATACAAGGGAGGGTGGAGCCGTCTGTTTTTGCTTTAGCTTAATAGAGTGCTCTCTCTGTTTCTCTCTTTCATACATGCCATCAACAGAGGCTGAAAAACGATCCCAGGGTGTTAATCTTACGCCATTCCAGAAATGTTTGTCACTAAAGAGAAAGCAGGAGCTGTATGGAAGGTAAATACGATTGTATGTGTCCGAAGGAAGTAACAGGAGGATGACAAACAATAGATATGAGAGAGAAAGAAAAAACCTTTAAAGACAACAACCAAGTAACGGATGTTGCATCTCACCAAGGATGGCTGAGAGGACATGGGATGCACTCCAACTAAAATAACTGCTGTAGCAATACATACAGATAATACCAAGGTAGAGGTGTCTGTAACACATTCCTGTAGCGAACAGCAGCGCAAGTTTGAATCTACAAGCACACACAAGGATAAAGCCTCCAATGCTAACTACTGCAGAGATGGCATTGCCAGACTCTTTGCAACTCAGCTTCAGGAGGTAAAAGAATTGTTTATAACAGTTACTAAAGATGCACAATAAAATTTTGATGGAAGAACCAACTTGAAGTTACTGCACAGAGGTACAACTGGGTGACCACCTGTGAATGAGAATGTATACAGGTAATAATCAGCATGCATAAACAGGATTACTGTATCCAAAACCCAATCATAAAAGCTTTTATCTTCTGAGCTCTAATGGAAGGGCAAAACCAGAAAGAATATGTGTTTCTCTGCTGTGTGCTGCCTGCTGTAAAATATCATTCTGCGCTGATCAAGTCTGTCCTTTAAACATTACACAACATGTGATAATAAGTAATCTTGCCACCACTGGGGCTTATTTGTATTTCCACCATACTGAAGCCCACAAAAGGTATGAAGGTTGCCACAAACAAAGCTTACCAAAACCATTTTTCCCATTCTAGCACGGCTTCTAAACTATGCTGGGGAGTTGTTTTGTGGTTGCCCAGCTCACCGCCTTCTCCCAGAACACTTTACAGGTACATTAGCCTTTTCAGAACATGAAATGGTGCTCTCCTGTAATGCAGCACCTCAAAACATTAGTGAAATCAACCCCTGACCTTGAAGGTTTCCAGGGATGAGGCATCCACCACCTCTCTGGGCAGCCTGTTCTCACCACCCTCATTGTAAAGAAATTCTTCCTTTTATCTAGTCTAAATCTTTTCTCTTTAGCTTAAAGCCATTACCCTTGTCCTAAAAGTTTGTCCCCATCTTTCCTGTAGGCCCCCGAAAAAGCCACAATAATGTCTCTCCAGAGCCTTTTCTTCTCCGGGCTGAACAATCCCAACTCCCTCAGCCCAACCTCATAGCAGAGGTGCTCCAGCCCTCTGATCACTTTTGTGGCCTCCTCTGGACCTGCTACAACAGGTCCATGCCTTTCCCGTTCTGAGGGCTCCAGAGCTGGACACACTGTTCTCTAACACTGGTATGACATAGGGGAAAAAAAGGCCAAAATTTCAGCCTAAAAATTTATGACAAAACACAAGGAGCACCTTTGCTAAGTACACCCCTACAGCCTGAAAACATGCACACTTCCTCTTCAGGGAGGCCCTTCTATCACAAGTTAAAAAAAGGCTAATTTCAATCACCTTTAAACAACACTCAAGAACTGAACAGATACGTAGTCCCATAAATTAATATTATTAGAAAAAGAGTCCCTTGTCTTCTCTTCAGAGCTCACATGCCACTATTTTGTGACCGGCAAACAGCAGCCTCTAAATTAATAATTTATTATTATTACAGTTCAGAGTTAGAACGTAAAAAAAAAAAAAAAAAAAAAGAAAAAGAAAGTAGTGCTGCATTCCTGTAGCATTACAGTTCACACAAACTAGAATAAATGCAAACAGCGGCTGCCAACCTTCCCTGGGCTGACTGCCTATGGTGCTGGCAACACATGCAAGAAGGTACTTTGAGAAAGATACCTGTATGGTTTCCTACAGTGAGGAGACCCCGAATCTTTTCACCAAGCTTGTAAAGAATCAGAAATGCATGCTTATTCCATGAGAAAACAGGGAGGAGAACAAAAATTGAGGTATAATGTTACCATTCTTGGCTAATATAACGAAAAGGAAGAGAGTCCCATTATGTTTCTAGCAATACGAGGAGGAGAAAGCAGGACCTTTTCCAGTTGTGCAATTTATTAAATGGTTACTTTTCTAGAAATGTGGTTGTGTTCTGTTAGAATGTATGTAAAAGTTCTTAAAATGTTTTAGAAAAATAGTACTGTATGCTAAGAAATATGCACATATTTGTCAAGATTCTTTAATTTAACAATTAAAAGCCTTTGAATAAGTATCGTATTTAGCATGGCATACATACAAACTGTTCAGATTTATAGAATCTTTTGAAGACTCTATAAAAAAAATGCCATACTAACAAGAAAGTTATATAACCAAACATTTTATTTACATTCATGCTGCAGAGGCAACACAGCTCTATACCATACGATGTCATGTTCAAGATAAAAAACTCAGGGAAAGGAGAAGTAAAAGGGGAAGACGACATCTGTGCTTGTGGTGTTTGCCCAAGCAACTGTTACACATCTCCTGTTTTCTCCCCATCTCGCAGCAGAAGAGGAGTTAGTGAGAGGCTGGCTGGGCATTTGACTGCTGGCCGGGGTCAACTCACCATAAATAATAAGTTTCTTGAAAGAAATGCAAGAGAGGACTGTCAGAGTTCCTCGTCACTCTCCCTTAATCTTTCAAGAACAGGACAAATCATTCCCCCTCAGAGTGGCAGCTAAGAATAATGCCTTCATATTTCTCGAAAATAAATAAATAATCAGAATCCAGTTTCCAAATGCAGATTCATGAAACAACTCATCCAGCAGTTGAAACTTGACCAGTTTCAAAAAAAATGAGTGGCTGATACAGATCTAAATATTTCTGTCTCTGTTTTAAGAAATATTTGAATTCACGTAAGTCACTACTGTACAAACTCATCTATATTCATTCTCACAACTTCCTCGGAATCTGATTTGTAAGTGGAAAACTGAAATTTACTCTACAAATCACTTGATAAATGCTTCAGTCACCAACCCATCATTCCATGATCATCTATTCTTACTGTATGACCAGTTTATGATTACAATTCAGGCCTGTAATATCAGATTCGGTTTATTTTCAGGCCAAACTTCCAACATGCCTTTGTGCAGCAAAAGTAACAGATGGCTCAGAGTAAATACATGTCATAGAACAAACTATGGGAAAATCTAGGGAGGTGTATAATCCATATCCCTAAACTACAATCCTAACTCAGCATACAGCAAAAGGAGAGAGCCAGCAACTTCTCCCTCCCTAAAGCATCAGTTAGTAAAACATCACTGTATTTGCTTTCCAATTATTTTTTCCCCAGTACAACGCCTAAGCACCTGCTGCTGCAGGAGAGAGACACTAGACAAACATTTTGTTTGAAAACAGTTACTGGATGAGATAACAGAGATTCTGATGATTAAATTTGGGGGTTTAAGAGCCTAATGTCTCTAAATCTGTTTGTCAGTTCAACCCTATTTTTGCTCTCTTCTTAGTTCAAAAGATCAGCTATCAATATTTCTAACAAAATTCTAACTACACTTTATAGGTCATTTGTTAAACTGCTTTTAATGAGATAGCTGCGTTCAAACTAGAGAGTAGATTTTGGTTTTTCTTCTTTCTCCAAACATGAGAGTCTAATTTGGTTTAAAAAACCGCATAGGCTGGAAACTGCTCAAAACCAATTCCAACAATTGTAACTAAAAGCAATTTTCCAGGAAGACATTAAGCTGTTATCTGGAGAAATGAGAACTTCCAGCAAATTTTTTTTTGGGGGAGGGGGAGAAATCTGTTCAGTACTCAAAACACGAATCTAAGCTAGAATTAGGGACACATTTAACAGCTTCCAAATAAACGCTACATTAGAACTATCCAGTGAAAGACAATGTGTGCCTTTCCCCCAACCACCTCCCGTGACTATGTAAGAGAAGAGGAATCAAACACACAGGCAGAACACGGACCAGCCTGAGATCAGTTCAGTATTTATAAAGGATAACTTTTTTCAGAGAAATAGTTGTGGTTTAATAAGAACCTGCAGAAATAACATATTGGTACTTTATAAAGGACAAATTTTATATTAATTCTGTAAAAAAACAGTTTTCAACTCTGAATGTTTGTCTTGACAAAAGAATTAAGACTATGCTTACTAAATCTGTAAATGATACTGAGATGTAAAGGACTGCAACTCTTTTAGGGGTGAAATTACAATTATCTTGAAGGAACCATATCCAACATGCACAGCAACATATATTACATTAAAGCAAGAGTAAGAAACCACAAAAACAGAGAATGCCAAGCAACAATACATTAGTTGCAGTTTAGCAGAAATACGTCTACAGACTCCAGCAACAGACAATCATCATGTTATCTGTCATGCTGGAAATATGGAAAGACAGCAAAAAATATTTAAGGACAAGAGTGAGGCCTTAAAACATACTAAGTTGTCCTTCCACTAGTCAGTATTAAAAGACACCATTAGAGTACTGTTGTCTTTATTGCACACCCTGTCTCTAGAAAGACAAAAAGGTTTAGAAAGATGCCATGGAGGATAACAAAAATGACCAGCAATGTAGAAGACTAGGAAAGTTACAACAAAATCACACTAAACAGGTTATTGGGAGGAGAAACACTTTGGTATGTTTCAAATACATTTATGTCAGCTGCAGAAAGGAAAGAACAAGAAGAAAACAAAGGGGTGAAAAAGAGCAATGCGTGCTCTTATTTTTAAAAACAGAAAGCCTACCTGGATATTACTTTAGGTTTAGCTTCAAAATAAGCTTTATAAACACAACATTGCCAGAACAAAATATTGACATTTGACAATTTCTTATCTTCTTGCTAATTCAATGGAACCGGTAACCTCACCTCTTCCTAAGACCAAGCTAGCTTTTCAAGAAAACCAAGCAGGTCTAACATGTAAACTAAATTATACAATGCATACAGGCCCTAGCTGGGAGTTGGGCAGTGTTACCATCTAAATGCGAAGAGAGTTCCTCCAAATATCTACATGCCTAATTCCAGGATGATACAAGTTTACTCTGCCATGGCCAGAAGCAAGTCAGATCCAAAGGAAATTATTTTATTACTGGGTCTGTTGAAAAGCAGTGTGTGTTTACCTGGACACAGCACCTCACTGATGTAATTAACATGGTCTTAAGATGAAAGACTCTGCAACCTACCATATGGACTTACATAGCCCTTGTTGTATTTCCTCCAGAATTTCTAATATTATTTCTACTCATCTACTCAAGTCAACCCTATCCTAAAGAAAATAACTATGCTTGACTATTACATCTCTTCTCTGCAAAAGTGAAGATTACTGGTTCCATTTCAATACTGCTATTCCACAGTCAATTCTTTAAAAAGCCTGAAGATGGAATAGGATCTATACAGATGTTAGTACATTAAAACCAACAAAATCTCAATTCAGAACTCAGCTTTTAAATATAGGTATTATTTGAATTCCAAGAGGATTCACTCTCCTGAAGGGTAAGGCTTAGAACACAAAAGGCAGTGATGCATTTTACAAGCAAATCTGTCAGTTTACCAACCAAAACACAGCAAGTAGTACTCGAAAGGGAAAACCACTCTACGTGGCCACGTGCTGGTTTTTTCATTCTTGATGTCTAGTACTTTACATCTACCAATAGCAGTAGTAAGTACTTAAAAGTATTCAGGCCTGTTCAACACCTGTGTTGTTGAACTGTGCTGTCCACTTGACAATACTCCTCTTATCCCCGTCCCAACAACCGCACCGAGGCCAAGACCAGACACAGAACGAGCGGAGAACGGGACCCGGACTTTATTAGTGAGACCTTGTACCGCCGGCCGAGCTGCGCGCTGGGGCCCAGGCACAGGCCTGCAGACGCCAGGGCCCGGCACCGCCGCCACGCCAGGGCACCCTAGCTGCCCGCCCGCCCGCCCGCCCGCTCGCCGCGGCTGGCCCCGCCGCCGGCACCCCAGCGGGAGGCAAGGTCCAGCACCGGCCTCACTACCCGCAACAGCCGCCCCCCTCCGCGGCGAACTCCGGCCGCCGCCCGGGCTCGGCGAGCCCCGGCCGCCCCGCGCAGCCGCCCGACCCCCACCCGCCCGAGCCTTGCCGCGCACCTGCCTTCCGGCCTGCCGGTTCCGCTGCCGCCAAGAGACGGCGCAGCGCGACACTGCCGTAAAATGAGCAGGAGGGGCGAGGCCAGGCGAGGTGCTACGCTGTTGGTGTGCGGCCTTGGCCTTGGCTGTGTCCCGGCCCGGCCGGGCCCGCACCGATCATCCCTTCTCCACTCTCCGCTCCCAGGACGGGTTTCTGTCTTCCCCTTCCCCCCCGCCATACCTTCTTGTCTCTCGGCGCCGCGGAATGCCGGCGCCGTTCAGAGGCCTACAGGCCGTGCCTCCGTCCCTACCCGCGCTACTTCCGGCCGCTGCCTTTTTTTTTTTTGTGTAGAAAACCGCGTCTCGCTGAGGTGTTGCGGCCGCCAGCGCTAATTTTCCCCCCCGTGATCGGGTACAGCGTGAGGGCAGTTCCCGGCGGAATTTCTCCTCCTGCGCCAGTGACCTTTCCCGGACACGGGTTTCCCTGGTTGTCAGCCATCCATGATCTTTCCCGGCTCGTCCATCTGTGCACACTTACTGCCTCCCAAAGCACATTTGTACACAGCTGTGGACCTTATGTGTTTTTCCACGCTTATTCATTGTCATAGGTGTTCCTGAGGAATGGGGTTTCTAAAAGCACCGTAATAAAATGATGCTAAAGACCAAGCTGTGTAGAGAGGGGGAAAGAAGAGTGAGCAACGAGAGCTAACTTCAAGACAAAACCAAATTGCAAGAAAAATAATGCTTACTCCATCATGCTTGGGTGTATGCAAATACAACCGGACTTTTAAGAGGCCTCCAACTGGATAATTGTTAACGTTCAGATGATTTATTTCTGCCTTCTGTCATCTCAAGCGTCTTGTCTTGTGTTCTGTCTTGTGAAGCATGTAACAGCACTGTCTTCTCAGATCACTGAACTGCTTTCATCTCTGCAAATCTAGCAAGGATTCTGCTCGTATAAAAGAAGGCAAGCACTCATGACTTTATGTGCCTCTGTGTGTATTTGTACAGTTGGAGATGTTCAAAAACACACTCCTGAGAAGATAGTACATACTCCATCCCTTGCTAAAAAGAAGAAAATGTGCACAGTTTAGAAGAACCATAAAGAGTATATATCTTGGATTTGGTAGATAGCCATGTGGAACTGGTTATAATGTTTCTATACCTCTTGTCCTTAGAGTGTTTGAGTAGTCTAAACACTGGAAATCCTGATTTTTTGCCACTATTGAGTCGGTACTAAAAATCTGCATAGTGGACTAGCAAAGAGTAAGTACTGTAATTAAGGTTCTGTAACTTGATGCTAGATACCTCAGGATTTAAATTTTTGTAGCATAATTTTCCAACCGTATTACCAAAGCAAATGTGAATGTTTTATAAATACTTTGTATTTATAATGCATGAATCTATCAGGAGAGTAATGATTAGTCATTGGCATATTACTTTCCTTGAGGTAGGAGGAAATTCTATTACAGGCTTGTGAGTCAAAGCTGTCACTTAACTAACACTACAGTTCTACCCTTCCTTTCTGACTTCTTGAAACGTCCTTCCGGTAAAGGCAAATTTCCAGCCTAACCAAACCAAGACATTTTTTCTTACCGTAGAGACTGAGGCAATACTGAGGCAATGTATATACTTCCATTTGCAGACAAAAGCTAGTGTAATTTGAATGTTTTCTGTAGACAAAAAGCAATACAGGGATACTTAGTAATGAAAGGTATATATATTTTTTATTTTATTTTTAAGAGACATCCAGGATGGATTCTATAAAGCTTTGCAAGATATAACTTGGCTTTGCAAGGTCATTCATGGGTCTCCTAAAATCACAAGCTTTGTAGCTTTGTGTTGCACTCAAAATATTGTTTATGGGCAAAAGAGAACTCGCCATATATAGGACCAAGAATTGACTTTCAGCCCAATTAATGTCCAAGTTATGTCCTAGAGAAAAGTTTTTCTTTCTTCTTACCTCATCTGTTTGATGCCATGCCTTAAATAATTTTTTGTTTATTTTCTTTTGTATAGTACCAGATCTTTGGCAGCACTTCAATACTCTAGCATCTGAATCTTCAGTTCAATATGCCTTGCCCTTTGCTTGACTGCTGTCTCTTGGAGGTCTGATAAAAAGGCATAAAAAAGTCTCTCTCTGCTTTTTGCATCAAATCCTTCCAGTGTAGCCATGCGAGAAGTTCTAACTCAAATTTTAGAAAAAGGTTTCAGTGAAGTAGACCCAAAATTGTAGAATCTGGAAAGCAAGGAATGTATCTGATTTTAAGTTTGTGAAACGCCATGCAAATTTACATGAGTGAATTTGCTACTTTATTTCTCACTTTATGTGTTTCTTAATCAAGGAACATTGCATTCAGAGTTAAACAAGGATTTTTCCTATGGAGAACAACGAGTACTCACAAGACCTGATCCCTAGTTTATGGTCACTGTGAGTACTGCCAGGTGGTGACACTGGAATTATTATCTGCAAATATGTTGTAACTTATGGGCTATTGAATTGACTTGTTTCTTTTTAACAACTAAAAACTCATACTAATATGTGAACCATGAATTTTACAGTTACTTGCAGTGTACTTCAGGTTCAGAAAAGAAAGGACTAATAATTAGAATGACCTTGTCTTTACTTTGACAAGAGAAAACTCATTAAATCGCCGTGTTCCAAAAAATTCAACAAATTCTGCCTCTGTTGAAGTTGTAAGATGAACCTGACAGACATCCTTGACTCGCTTTTGATCTCTTCTGTGATGAGAGGATCAAGCATTCAGAACTAAAGTGCTCTCTGCAGATGCCACTGCTACCAACACTGGGAGAAGAATTTTAAATCAATGTTATTATGTGAGGATAATGTAGCTTCCTCAGAAAACATCCAAAATCTCTATTGCACATGATTACAAAGTAATCATGTTGTACATGACCACAACTGCAATGCTAGCAAAAGTCGGTGTGTTGGAGATGCTGTTATGCAACTGAGATATAATTCTTTACAGTTATCTTGTTACCATAGCTTTTAATACTTTAGATAAAAGTCCCAAAGATCTTTTAAGTGGTCTGTGAGTTCTTGAAACTTAGTATACAGCATATCATAACAGAATACTGCTGAAGAAAATATGCATAAGAAAATATGTAGCCACTGCTGCATAAAAATTCATAATTCAAATTTGTTTTTGAGACCTGAGCATTTTTTAATGTAATGCAGGCTATATAAAGGGGATATATCATTTCCATTTTTACTGGTTCTACTGCATTGCTCTCTGCCTTCAATCTACTCCTATTATCTTCTACCGGATATGAATGTACCTAGGTTTAACACACCCGGTTGCCCTGCTTTAACAGAGTGATTTTTCGGTATGTGTGAGCCAGCACAGGCAGGCTCGCAGGAACAACCACAAAACCGTGGATGAATGCAAAGAGTAAATTTATTTTTGTTACCTTGTCAACCCAGGGATCCTTGAAGCAGCACCCGGGCAGAAGCACACATGCTGGCACACAGGCATCACGGAGCTCGGACCTTGCTAGAGGATCAACAAACGTGCTGTTTTCTCCCATTTATCAAGGATTCATGCAGGTGTAGTTTACCACTGCGCTTTGATCTTTCCCACAGCAGCTCAGGAATCTCAAGCGTGTTCGATAGGGTGCCTCTGAATCTATCACAGGCCCGCGTTATCTAAACACAGATGTTCTACTTGTTAGGCACACAAGACTAAACAATGATTAGTATAGAATCATAGAATGGTTTGGGTTGGAAGGGACCTTTAAAGGTCATTTAGTCCAACCATCCCTGCAATGAGCAGGGACATCTTCAACTAGAACCCCATCCAACCTGACCTCGAATGTTTCCAGGGATGAGACATTTAACACCTCTCTGAGCAACCTGTTCCTGTGTTTCACTGCCCTTATTGTAACATAATTCCTTCTTATATCTAGTCTAAATCAGAGTCACCTCAGAACACCAGCCAAATTTTCTCAAGAAAGAAAGAAAAGGTTTCTGTTTTGGCCAGACACAGACAGAACAATCGTTTTCTCATTTTAACTGGTAATTGACCCTTTAAAGAAGATTTGTGTGATCAAAAGGCAAGATGAACAAGAGCATTCTCCCAGATTCTGAAACTGGGACAGAGTCAGAATTCAGTCAGCTCCAGTTGCAAATGTCATCTCAACTCCATTTTCTGCTTGCTTTTTCTGAGTCCCACAGCCTCACGGCAGGATGCTGGATATCCCTGTGAGCTCTGCTGAAAGTGGAACATCTTTTTCTGTGCCAGGTGCTAGGCTGCTGTCAGTTATGCTGCTAGATGTTTGCCATTCTGGCTCATGTCACTGAGCATATCACCATAAAAAAAAAAAAAAAAAGAAAAAAAAAGGTCAGATTTTGATCGCAGGGTTTGTTTCAGAAATGAATATGTGATGGGGCTTGGAAACTGTGAGGAACTGGCAAGGGTCTGCTGTAGCTTAACAGTTCACTGCTTACAAAAAATGCTGACATATGTGTCTATACATATATCTAGACAAAGAGAGAAAAAGGAACTCTCAGCATTTTAGACAAGTTTTTATTTAAAAAGTAATTTTAGGTTATACCCAGATTATTGTTGTGCATTTTTTTATGTTAGGGGGTTTCTCAGAGGCCTATGAAGCGTCTAAAGAAACCAAAATGTTGTTATTGAAAGCTCTGCTGACACAAGATGGGATGGTGCTATTCATGTCACGTATACTGCAGGGGAGGAGGAGGCTGTTCCTACCAGAAGCACCAGAGACATGATAGAGTAATTTCTAGCTAGGATTTTTTAAGTCCTGCTTAGTCACTAACTTAGAGAATGACTTCAGGCAAATCATTTCAAAACCTATTAAAAAAAAAAAAGAAGAGAATATTCCAACATATCTAATCAGACACAGAGGTCAACATTTGCCCTGTTTGGAAAGTGAATTGTCAATGAAAAGGAAAAACAAAGTGAAGTTGGGAGATACTTAGAAGAGTGCTGCCTGAGGACACTAAAGGACAGAGTTGCCCCAATATGAGATGAGTAATATCTCGCACTTTGTAAATTGCCGAAGCTGGTGTGCTCGCTTCTGGCTTAGGATGGTTGGTGTAAAGTAATCAATAAATAGAGTTTTGAATAGTAAGTCTTTTGTTATGGATACCACAGTTTTTCACCTATTTATTCATGGGAATTGTATTAGCCAAAAGACTTTTAAAGTACTTCTATTGAAAAAGATGTTGAGATGTTCCTGCTGAGATTATTTCTTTGTACCTTATAAAGGATTCGTAAGAATTGTCCAGGTGTCCTTTAACACACATAATAAGTATGATTATCTTTTTGATGTGATCATCATGCCCCTTCTCCCTTTTGAAGACTATTCAGGGAAACAATTACTTATATTGGAGACAATTGTCATGTGAACTGAACAGAAAGACCCTTTGACAGAGTGGTCTATTAACATTTAAAATGTTAATACTTAGTTGGACAGGAGGGATATGTTACTTTTTGGTCATATGGCTATGTTTCTTTTAGGTTATGTAGTATAAAATTTATCTGTGCACACAGAAGGCAGCACAGAGAGACAGTGGCTGGTGGGGGTACCTGGATTATGGACTCGGAGGACACCCTGTCCAGGCCCTTGCCAGGGCATCTCAGGAGAGCTTCAGCCACGGGTCAGGGTGACATCCATCAAGATGAGTCTCTGGAGCACCTTCTGGACTGAGAGGGTCTCTGCATAGGGGTATGGGACATATTACAGAGTGCAGGGGAAGAGCATTTTGGGATTTTGTGAGACTTATAATGGGATATTTAGAGAAGGAAAGAAGGCAGGGAAAGAGATGAATCTAAGTGATTTGAGGAGGAGCTATTTATGGGAAAATAGCTCCAGTGGCAGGAAAACAAGGTTGGTACACTTGTCCGGTCATGCCCTGATTAGTGCAGTCTGTCCTATCTTATCAAAGTCTCTTTTCTAAACCTTCTCCTGGCTGAGGGGCTCTCTGTTCTGTGTGGATGTATGAGGGCCGAAGTGCCAGCCACTGGAGTCGGAGGGCCTGGGTTGTCCTGTGGTGCTGGAGTGAGTGCAGGTGTGCAAGTGAGTGTGTGAGTACTAGTGAAGAGCAAGCTGGGCTAGCTATTGAGTAGGTGCCATGGCCAGGGATCCAGGTGGGCTTCTAAGGGTGAGACCAAGGAGGAACTGGGGACTCCCGTGGTCCCCAGTCCCCAGCTTATCTGCGAGTGAGGTACCAGCATCTGGAGTGGGACTGGGGCCTCAGGGGCTTAGATATTCAGGTGCTAGCGACTGGGGAGACTGGGATCTAGGGGTGGCTGCTGGGCAGACTGTCTGAGCCCAGCTGCTGGAGAGACCCATGCTTTACATATGTATATATACATATATATATATATGTTTCACACTAAGAAACCTTCATCTTCCTCAGCCAGAAAGAGGACCAGGATGAGCCTATTGATGCTGTTTGTGTGAGTGCTATATGTGTGTGTGTGTCTGTCTGTCTGTGGCCAGCCATGTACATATGCGGTATATATGTGTGCTCTATGTACCAGAAATATATTCTCAGCCTTGCTGGTAGTTGGACCTGGGGACATGGATCTGCAGCAGCTTCACCTCTGTTAGGCTACTGGATTCCCTGTGCTCCCTCCCATTCCCCATCTTATTCATCATGTATTCTGTCGCCTGATCAAACGTTTTCTATATTTTAATCACAGAACAATGAGCGATCACACTGGTGACAAAGTTGCTTCAGGGACTGTGATGCCGAATTTACATTTTGCACTCTGGCACAGGGGCACTGTATTATACATTACTTACGCAAAAATTACATGGGTAAAAGGAGTTGAAAACATGCCCTATAAATTACTAAGAATTCTGTTTACTACTTTCTATGCCTAATGAGCTATACTTTCAGTCTTATCACTTGCTGCTGTTATCACATCAAGCTTTAGAAACTAAGTCTAAGGTAGGGTAGACCTAGGAGGCTGTCTATTTATTTGTTACATTTGACTACCATTTGCTTTAAACTGTGTGGTCTGTCTGATGGAAATCTGCAATAACAGTCTGATCCTTTTAGGTTTTAGCTAGTACCATGCCATAAATGTTCACCAGCCAAAGATCAGCCACATGGCGTTTAAGATACTAGAAGAGGAATGATTTCTTACACCTCCAGCAGGTAAACATTTGATGCCTCAATTTCTCTAATACTACAGTGCAATTTCTTAATTATAATCTTATAGTTCTCCACAAATAAAGTGTTTCACATTTTTATAAGAATCAGTGATGAATAATGCTTCTGAAGTCATAAGCATGGTTCACATTATAACATAAGAGATGTTACTGTTGTAGATAGTGTGCTTCCTTAGCTGGAAGGACATTCACTTTCCTCTACAAGTGTTAGATCATCAGATTATCAGCAACTCATCCCTTGTTTCTGGAAAAATAGAACAAAAGCCTATTGAATGTCTTGACTCATGTCCTTTTTGCATGAAGCAAGCAGGTATAGAAAGAGATCACATACCACAGGAGTGGAAGCAGTCATCTCTCATGACTCTGAAAAGAGTTGAAAAGAGAGGACAGAGAATCCACCAGATACTTATGAGATATTAGTAAAGGGATGACGCACATCGAAATTAGTTACATGACATTCACGTGGAACTACGCACTTCAGGAAGCTTCAGTTATCTTGAAGGGAGACAGAAGACAAAAGCCCACATAATCTTCTTAGAGTCATTCTAATAGCACTGAAAAGGCAGAAGATACCAGAGGGGACCACTGTTTGCATGGCTGGTATGAAAGGGAAGTTTTCAGATTGTCGAACATTTATCCTAAGAGATGGTTGGATTTATAAATACTGCAGTTTTACTTCTCACAGGAAAAAAGGTGATAATCTTCTCAGTTACGGATTAGCTGGAGTAACTACGAGGCTATTAACACGAAAATAAAAAAGGAAACTTAGTAAGAATGCAAATGTGGTATAAACAAACTCAGGATGTGATCCAGGTCAACAGATGTGGAAAGAATGTATTTTTGAATTCCTATACCATAGAATCATGGAATGTTTTGGGTTGAAAGGGACATTAAAGATCTCCTAGTTCCAACCCCCCTGCCATGGGCAGGGACACCTCCCACTACAGCAGGTTGCTCAAAGCCCCATCCAGCCTGGCTTTGAACAATTCCTAGGGATGGGGCATCCACAACTTCTTTGTGCAACCTGTTCCAGTGTCTCACTATCCTGACAGTAAAGAATTTTTTCCTAATATCTAGTCTAAATCTACCTTCTTTCAATTCTTCTCCACAGCTGGACGCAGTGCTCCAGGTTGGGTCTCACGAGAGTGGAGTAAAGAGGCAGAATCACCTCCCTTGACCTGCTGGCCACACTTCTTTTGATGCAGCCCAAGATGTGGTTGGGTTTTGGGGCTGTTGGAACACATTGCCATAGCACATATGCTGCTGCTTGAAGGCAATAAGGAAGAAGAATTGGAAATTCTCATTGATTAGAAGAAATTTGATATAAATGGTATTCCTAAAAGTTGATTAGTTGATTTGCATGATTAGAACATTATAATCAGTGGTTATTACCCACTTTAGGAGAACAAAATAGGCAAAAGACGTAATAGGGAATGCTGAAGAAACATCACTGTGCTAACTAGCATAGTCCAGAAGGTTGAAAAAAGCATAAATGAAAATAAAAATAAGTTTTTGCCAATAATACTGTAATCTTTACAGCAGACATGATTAAAGGAATGTCTGACCAGCTGATGCGCATTCTTAAGAAATCTTGGAATAGCGGATAAATTCCAAAAGACTAAACAAATGGATAACTTGTGACATGACTGAATAAGAAACTTTATCCTCAAAATAAAAATGAATAAAAAACTGCTTTGATAGTGAATTATTTAAAAAATAATTAATGTGTGTCACTGTGGGTTCATAGAAAATGTCATGTGAGACAAACTTGATTTCATTCCTTAATATTACAGATTTGATTGCTAAAAGGAACTGCTTGCATGTAACATACTTTCATTTTTATAAATCATGTGACTGTCTCGCATCATATCTTGATTACAAAATCAGCACTACACAATATTGACAAAGTATGCATTTAGTGGACTAATGAACTAGCTAATGAATAACCTATGAATATGTAGTTACCAACAGAAAATCAACCCCCGTGAGTGGTTGTGCAAGGGTTGGAAGTGGGTCCAACACTGTGGGATGTTTTCATCACTCTTCTGAAACTGAAAATTTCTCAGTGTTAAATAACGACAGCTTAGAATTGTACTATAAGACATAAGTGCCTTGGTAAGATACATTCCATCAAACAAAGTATATTTAAATGCAACAAATCGTGAAAGCTATAAATGCATGATATTTATAGTTCAAATTACATACAGTTAAAACACTACAGACACAAACTTTCAAGTAGCTACCCCTTTCCTTGGTGTTGTGCTCAATCTTCTGCTGTCCCTCGGGGTCTTACAGCAAGTCATCAGCTTTATAAGTCCCTCATTGGGAGGAGTGTGATGATGGTGAAGCCTTCAGCCTCATTCTAGGATCCAACTGGCATCATTTTTATGTGTCTGCTAAAACAGTTTGCACCTGGTTCTTTCTCCATTAGTCTTCAAGTCAATGTTACATCCAAATTTAGAGTATTTGATGTAATATACATGTCTTAGATACTTCTTTACTCTGTCACCCCTAAAACTGGTTTTGCCCAGCTCTGAAGGCTGCGTTACTTTGATGACCAGTAATTGATGACCATTGCCAAGTGGCCTCTGGTGTCTCCTGTGCCGGTACTTTCAAGGCTTCCCCTATCATCACAAGTCTGTGCTCCTCTACACAGCATTTCACACTAGGGTGGAGGTAAGTTACTGCACATAACATAACTACATGTCTCACTATTTATTAGTTAAAAAATACAGCAATAGAAGCTATTTGTATGACTGTATGAAGCCCAGCAGAAGCTAAAACAAAGTAGATAGTAGTGAACTGGTCACTGGGTAATTTCTGTTAAAACAAATCTTCAGGTAGGCCGAGATTAGTCCAGACAAAGCTTGACCCATCCTGAGGCCTGTGTTATTAATGCCAAGTCTGTGACCTGCTTCAAGAAATGGCAGCTCCTTATTTGCTGGGCTACAAGGCTACAATATTGTGCTAGAAATTACAAGGGAAAATTGCTTACAATTCAATATTAGGGTTTATATTCAGTATGATTTCCATATTTCACATTAGGTTCCGTTTGACTGAGTCTAATAATATTTATTTTTAAAGTAAATTGCATAGTTTATTTCTTCAATAGGAAGAGCAAATTTAATGGAGAGGTTTTGCTTCTCAATAGCTTGAGATATTGTTGCCTTTTGTCTTGGAATGCTTTCTTCTGCAAAAAACAAGCTGGCAAACAAAAAATGCGAAAAGATTTTTTGAATGCATTGTCTAATATTGCCATGGCAACATTAAAAACTCCCCCTTAAGTTTAGTTCTATGAACACAGAAAAAAGCAATATTGTTACCTAATGACTTGGCTCGAGCCAGTATACCATGATATCAAATCATCTAAAGAGAAAATTACCGTGAAATGTCTTAAAGTCAGTTGCCTATGATTACATGGGTGTTACTGAAACAGAAGTTCCAAACATCAACATTTTTTGACCCAGAGGCAACTTATTGTAACACCAGGTTCCCTGGTTTGTGTCTGTGCACAGGCAAGGTGTCAGGTTTGATCATTATTTCTCTAGTTCTTCAGGGTTCGGTAGCCTCAGCCGTCACAGTTTTTATTCTGTAATGTCTTGGTAGATGAGCAATAGTTAAATACTCTCAGATTTGAGTGGCGGAAGAACAGTGTCTGAAAATGTTCCTTAATTTTGGTTGTCATTCTCCCTTCCGGTGTCAGTTGCCAGAACTTGACTTATTTCGAGCATTGCTGTGTGAAAAGGTAGTATGTCAGTTATTGTTTTTAAACTCTATGCCTGGTACATTCCACTTCTAAAAGCTGATTTAGCACCAGCATCTTTTGGAGGATCAGGCACAGCTGCTTATCCCTGAGTAGCAACAAACCAAGCTTTCAGCAGCAATTCTAGGAATGAAATGACCATTAAGGACTGTACTTAAACATTATCCAGCAACATAAAACAAGTGATAAAACTAGCCAAATTAAAACAGACAAACAAACAAAAAAAAACCCGAAAAAACCCAATGAGATTTTATGAAAGGATGTATTGAGAAATAAAAGATAATGAAAGAAGAACAAACACAGAATTAGCATTCTTTTTCTGCTCATCTGCCTATCTTGAAAGAAGTAAAATCCTTTTGGTTTTATTACGCATTCAGATTCTATGCACCTAATTTTTTATAGCTTGCTTTATTCACCACAGTACAGGGAAAAACACATAATAATTCCATTTTCATGCAGTTTTTACTGAAGAATAAGGTCATTAAGCTGAGATGCCATCCCTATCCTTCTTCAAACGTCTCTGAATATTCTGTTAGGGCATTTTAACTGTTTTATTTAGCCCAAGCCCCTGTCATACAATAAATCAGGCCATGTGATTTTGTCTTGTCATGCAGAAATCTTGTCCTTGGTGCATGTAGAAAATGCTCATCAGTCATCACTTTTCATTCTTTCTTTTTTTCAGAGGTTCGGCGAACACCTTTTTTTCTAAAGCTCACATTCTTTTTCATTGATAATACTCGTCAGAGATACTCAGGGATGTATTTCTCTCTACTTGTTGCAGTAGTCATGGGATTAAATGGCTGTATGCATTTTCGTGTTCAGTAGAAGCATTGTCATCATTAGCATCCCTGATCTTCATCAGGAGACTTTTTGGTTTAACTCATCCAGATGTTCATTATTCTTGCTTTGTCTCTGCCATAGCGTGTGCCACCTCATTTTCCTGCACAACCACCGAGCTGTCAGCATAAACCTTTAAACATGACACAACTCAGCGCGGCAATATCCTTTAAAACGGTTGTTGACATCCAAGTAACAAAACTCTTTACTGTAGACTGGTGCTTGTCAATCAGAAGCGCTGCAAGTATTATCATCATCATCTTTGTTTCACGTGTCCTTGTTGCTGACACCATGCAGTGATTTGTGAAATCCAGCAAAACTTCAGAAATCAACAAGTTCTGACTTTTGCTTTCACTGCTGCAGTGTATCAGCTTAACTAATGTAATTGGCTTTAACCAAATGACCACCTACTGCCACTCAGGAACAGAGGTGCAAATTTAGCACTATTGATTTTTGCCAGTTTATGTCAGTGACTATTTGTCTCAGCTTTTCCAGTTTCCCAAATACAAATTGTGTTATTTGATTTGCTTCATTATAAACGTAACAAGCACTCATGAGGTGATCAGCTAATCAGTGCTGGTATCTATGCTCATCATAAAACTAATTAATGGATACATTTAGATTCCTACTGCTGTTGACAAGATTGACTATTTCTTTTTGGTGCCTCATTTAGCCAAACACTGAAAAGGGAGAAGTTTCTACAGATCAGATATTGAAATGAAAATAGAAATGTTGCTCTGTGTTTAAGAATAGGGCTGTAGATAATAAGTTTACTCTTAAGTACTGTACAACAAATTTCAATTTCTGTAGTAAAAAAATGTGTTTATTTTAAATAGCCTTTTCTTTTTACTTCTGGGAAATAAATGGGGTCATGCTGTCATATTTTTTCTAGGATTTCTACTATAAGGTGGAGTTATTGTCACTGCACTGCAGTTTGTCCTTCTGACCCTCATTTGCTGAAGCGCCTTACTCATTTGCTATTTCTCAGTCTGAGGAACATGTGAAGACCGGGCAGTGTTACTGGAAAGACTGGCAAAATGAGTGAGAATTTGGTGGCAGTTAAAGATGGCAACACCCTGAGCTGACTATACCCGGCAACTTCTTGCAAAGGCCAAAATTCTCCCCCTCCCACTCTGTCTCGGGAGCCCAAGCAGCCCCTTTGCAATCATCCTGTTTCTAATTTCTACTTATGTAAAGTCATTGCTTTCTAGCCTGAATGGATCTTTCCTACCGCGTGAAAAAAGTGAGGGCAGGGAACTCA
This sequence comes from Gallinago jamesoni, assembly GCA_025769975.1. NCBI lineage: Eukaryota > Metazoa > Chordata > Aves > Charadriiformes > Scolopacidae > Gallinago > Gallinago jamesoni. The sequence continues at coordinate 75,102,891 of JAOQGH010000023.1, read as the reverse complement.
TGCGTTGTGGTAGGAATATTAAAAGCACGAGGCATTAGATAAGTATGCTTCTGAGTTTCCAGACCCTCCCAGGCTGGGTATCTTAAGCAATTGGCTAGTGCAATGTGCATATGGGAAAGTCAGGTTTTCTTTCTGATTTAGCACAAGATTCCTGGAATAATAGAGACACTTTTCATTTTAGAACAAGAAAGGTAGTGTTTTTAATTAGTTTCTGAATACCTGAACAAACCAAGGGAAAAAAACCCTAGATTCAGTTACCAGTGCCCCACTATATATGCACACTCTTGCTTACAGATTATAATTTTATTGTAGTGGTGTTGTTTCCACAGAAATAGAAGTCAGTCTATGGATTGCATGTAAAGCTGTAACTGCTGTGCTGTCTGTATGATCTTCACTAGGCTCACCAGGTATCCCACTGTTTTTTACTCCATTGAAATAATCTCTTCTGGCAAGCCTGCTTTGCCTGCACCAGTCCTGCCTGCTTTGGCCTCTCAGCACCTACTCTGCCGTCCTGGGCACTTTTTTAAGGGGTGGCCTCATACTGTGGCTTTCGGGTTGTACCCCCGGCAAGCTTGTACTTCAGGGCATGCTCTTACTGATAGCAACGAATGTGCTCAGTATCTGACATAGCTCTGGATGCTTTAGTGGCCCAGGGTTTCTATGGGGTTTATATGCTTTTCTGCTACTGAACTGGGCTCATGAAGAACACAGGTGGTCAGAGACTGGCCGGCACAGAAAGCACTTACAAAGATTTTACAAGAGTACGCCTTTTTTTCTTCCTGTGTTGGGATTTATTTTTTGTTTGTCCTTCCAGGGATTGGTACTGCAGCCTAAATGGGTCAGTGTTTTAAAAACCATCTGAGCAGACCGTAGCCTTAAAAGCAAACTGCAATATCGCATTTTAGAAAGAAAGTTTTCTTCCTTGGATCACTTGCGTCAGGCTTTATGGATCAGCAGTGTTACAAATGAATTCCCAATGGATTTTTGTGTATGTTCCTCACTCAAAGTTTTATTTATATAACCTCTTCCACTTATTATTTTTTTTAAGCTATGATGTCTAAGTCTTTGCTTTTAGGGAACTTAACATGCAGAAGTTTACAAAGAGTTATGGAAAACCTGGGGGCAATACAGCATTTCTGCCACCATCTTGTGTTACTCACATCTGAGCCTGAAAACGGACAGCAGTGCAATTCTCTGATGTTGCAGAGGAACTACAAATCTTTCAAATTGCCAATGGTGACAATTATCAATGGCCTATCCTTTTCTAAAGTACAAATATAAATGCCTTATGTATCTTTTGTATACAAGAAACCATTGCAGATACGGATGCAGAGAAAATCCCTAGGAACCTCAGTAAGCTAGACAGACACTGCAGCCAAAATCTGGTGTGCTTTGGCTCTCTAGGCAGCATTCTGCTGATTCTGAAGCAACTTCAAGACAATAAATTAAAGTTTACATACTGCTTTAACTAATATGTAAACAATAGCTTATGTTGACTTTTATGCACCTTACTAAAATTTACTTTAAATATTTCTGAGTCTCTGTTGAACATGTAATCAAATTCTTTGCTTTTAATATTATGACATTTGTGTATGTGTTGCTTTCATTTTAGAGAGTTCTTTTTTAAGGAAAATGTTAAAAATAATTTCCAACTTCTCTGCAAGAGGTTTGGGAGCAATGTGATCACAGCCTTGCAGATTTTAATTAGGATTGAAGGGTAAAACTAACTATTTGTTTATGTAACAACAACAACAACAACAGTTATTATTGCCTGTGGTGGGTTCAATTCCTCTTTTCCTGTCAGTTTTTTTTCGGCTGCTCCCCCATCTCTGACGGTAAGTTTCCTTTTCCTCAAATGCATGGAGAGCAAAACCAGAGGTCTGAACCACCTGGATTCGAACTGAAAGTTCAGAAGAGATAAAAGGAAAAAGAGCAGAGAGAAATAACCATTTTTATCTTTTTTTTTCCCCCCAGATTGATTACAATTTTCACTTACAAGGCAAACATAACAATCTTAGTTTAAACTTTGATTCTTCTGGTCAGACAATTTTATTATCTTCCTATCATTTTGTCTTTGCTCTCATGATCCCCGTTCTCCCAGGTCTGAAGGGTCTAAAGAGTTATAGTCAATACAATTTAAATAACAAGAAGTTACCTACAGAAATGGTTTGAACTAATTTTCTCTCCATAGTGATATCTCAATTTCAAGCACAATAGAGGAGACTAAAGGCAAGACTGGAGGCATACATCTCTGTATGTCACTGGAATGTGAAAATTTTGCTTTTCTAGTGCAATAAAATTGATGATGTAAGATACAAGATATTTAAAGATTAAAGCTTCTTGCAAATGTAAAACTGAACTGGGTCATGGGTCTACTTACTAAGGAAGCAGATTTTTTTTATACTTGGGAAAAGTAGTTTGGCCATAGATGAATTAATGACTGTAAATGAAAAAGTGATACAGTTTTATCCATACCTTTTTGTGGACATCATCAACACTCACGCACACAAAAAAGTAACAGGTGTTGAAAATATTTTCCATATTTACTTTTTTTGAGGCAAAGAATGAACAACAGAATTGAGTACAAAATGGAGGATTCTTCCAGTTATTTTGAGAAGTATCTATGTTTTCCTGCATCTCCCTGGAGTAGCAATGAACTTGCTTAAAAGTCAGGGATATTGAACGGTGCAGAATAACTATGAATGATTGCCTCTGTTTCTGCCTTGGAGGAGATGAGCTATCAAAGCAAAGAGTGCTCCTGTGCTGCCTCGGCCTGCAGCATTCCTGATGTCAGTCTGGAACATTGACAGGTGACAAGAGACACTGATTGCTTGTTTCTTGATTAGCTTGCTTACTGAAGATTAGGTGCTGGCAGTAGTTGATGAAGTTGCTAGTGTCTGCTAAAGATTTATTTAGTCCTAGACAGACTCCTGCATGTTTTAGGATGAGTGATCAATTTTCTGTCAAAGGAGGTGTTGGTCATCTGCCTAGTGGGAGGATCAGCCCTTTATTCTCATATTGCCTTGGAAGATGATTAGGGTCCTAAAGGGTACTGTTGGTAATTTCTGCGATGACTGTCAATTTGAATGAGCTGAATATTTGGAAAGAAGGTAGTTTCTCATTCCACAATTAGTTTGACACTCATAAAGCTATGCCATTAATTTCAATTTGTTAATCTTGGGATGAGATTTAACAATGGTATGAATATAATTAAAGAACACTGATAGTATGTCACAGAAATGTTCACAGTTTCAGTCTTTGTTCCTCATTTTGATGCAGAATTGATCATTATTGCCAGACGGTAATGTATTCCAAGTATATCAATGTTAATAGGAATAACAGTTTAACAAGAACATGCATACAGATACAGACTATTTTCCAGCAATATAAACTCATTTAATTGTTATCAGCCTCTCAAGAAATGCTTTGTGACGATATATTGCTTGAAAGGTGATTTAGTATAACTTGAAATTTCACATATTAATGGCAATATATCTAGTATTTTGTGCACAGAGTAGGCTTGTGTAAACCTGTGCTACTTCTGTGGGGGTAGAGTTAATTTTCTTTACAGCATGGGGCTATGTTTTGGATTTTTGCTGAAAACAGTGTTGATAATACGGAGATGTTTTTGTTTAAACACACCAAATTGGCTCAATACATGAGGATCGTACAGAAAAACCCTCGTTAGCTCAGTATGGGACTGATCAGGTCTAAAGTAGGATATACATGTGTTCAGGTCAGTGTACCTGCTCTCTATTTTCAGAAGTTTGCGAGGGTACTGATGATTCCTGCATTGCAACGTGACCTAAATAGGACTGCAAGTTCTGGTAGAAGCGGCAGCTGAGGCCCATCATGTGGCTGGTACTCAACTAGATGGGACAATGTGTCCACATAATGCATTTGACATTACAGGCAATCAGCCTGGAGTTAAGAAATGGCTCAGGTATGTTCTTGACTGGAGAGCTAGGCAAATCAGTGGTAATGAGTCATTGCATCCTTTTATCATTTCATCGTGTGGATTTTCATGTTTTCCTTATTAGAAAGAACAGTCAGAGCAGTAGCTCTGTGATTTAGCCAGAACTCACTGAACTTTTCTTTCATTGCTGATGAATTCCACACACTTTTTTTTTGTACCTTCTCTTATCTTCATGATAATGGAAAAGAAAGGCTCTCTTTTCCTCAGTATATCACTTTCATGGACTGTATATGTCACTATAATTACAGAACTTTGGAGCTGCTGGCTTAGATCTAATGGGTGATGACAGCTGCAGAGCTGACAAAACACTGACATGTTGGGTTGGGTCACACTGGTTCAAGGTCTGGCAGACCTTTTCGGTCCAGATGAGAACCTTTTCTAGATATTTTTTATCTGTCATTGAGACCATGGAGGTTGTGTGGTGAGATCAAGAAACTTAGGCTCACAGAAACCCAAAGAATTATTATCTAAAACTGTAGAATTGCCAAATTTCTAAATGCCCTGATTTCTGTTCCTCTTGGGTGTAAATTTATATATGTAAGCCATTCCTGTTTTCCCCTTTCCTTTCAAAAACAAGAGCTACCTTTAGCTGTGTAGGGAAATTGAACCTCTACTATATGGCATAAATGTCTGGCAATAAGGCTGGAGTGGGATTCAGTTTGTGTTTAAAATGTAGATTTCTACTGGTGGTCGTATTCCAGTGAGTCAATTAAGATATTTTCAATATTTTTAACCTGGATATAGGGTTAGTGCCTCATCACCTGAATCACACTCTACAATCCATATTTTCTCAATATCTATTAATTGTACAGGGGCTTAGCTCCTGTGCCTTCAGAAAATTCAGTGCAGTTGTTTCTGTTAAGAACTGAATAGAACCTATTATCTTTACTAGCGGTCATCAAAACAGAAAAGCATACTTAACTCATACAATTATTCCTATATAGATGCTGGGATCAGCTGACATAGATTTCTTGAAGGGTAACCCTCTTCAGTTTACACTTCCTTCTAAGTATATTTCTCTTCCTGGAAAGGGACCCCAAATTATCTCAGCTCCTATTTTCAGAAGTTAGACACGGGACTGGCTTATTGCCTTCCTCTTAAAGGGAGTGTCAGAGCCTCAACTTCCACTTTCCAGCCTCTGGAAGGTCCATTCAAACAGATTGTTTCATATTGATAACTTATAGCAGGACTGGGTTATTGCATGCTGGGGACAATATACAGTGCACAGCTTCATCCCATAGGATTTAAGGCAGTTACTTTCTTCTATGTTACTGGAAAACATTTTATTAGTATGTGGGTCATCAGCTATGGGTTGCAAATGTTATTTTTATCCCCTTCCACCTCGGACAATGTCAACTACCTCTGTTGACTTTTCATTTAAAGCTTTGCCAGAGTAATAACTGGGAAGTGCTACGGGATCAGTTTGGGGCCGTTTAAAAATGCCTTTTAATTTTCCAAGTGTTTGATCCCCTTTTGCGAATACTCTACAGCCAAATCTCTAATACCTACAGGTATCTCTATTTATTTTGCTCGGTGATGGGACCAGCTGCGTTGCTTTGTCCTCCTTGTCTCTCTGCACTGCAGCACTGCAGGGAGCTGACACAAAGGACGGTGTTAAGATTTGCCTTAATGGGAAGATCTGATTTAACTGCAGACTGGTGCCCCTCTAACTGTGCAGCACACACCTGCAGCAGCTATACAGCCCAGGGGCAATCCAAATGCAAGCTAAATGCAGAGGCCAGAGATGCTCATAACTCTGTATTTCAATCCAGAGAATCAACTGCAAATGCAAAATTATGTCTCTGAACAGAAGGCCACTGGAGATTTTTCTGAGTTTGTACTGCTAATGTTCAAGAGCAAGTAGCTGGTGTAACAAGTATGAAAGCCACTCCCCAAGTCGCTTTTGGAATCAATCAGTGCTGTTTCAGTTCACATAACATTTACTCATTCAAAATTTATGTTGCACCTATCATTTTTATCGGGAATTTTATTTTAGATCAGAGGGTCTTATGATCGCGTGATTTATAACTGCTTTAATTTTTCCTAAGAACCTATTTCAACAGTTATGAATGTAGAGAACGTGACATTATTCCTCTGAAAATGATAAAATTATCTATTCAGCATGTGAAACAAATGCTCTGCTCACCTTTTTTATTTATTGATATGGTATTTAAATCTTGCTCATTTCAATCATGTGATGGCGATCATCTATCTGTAAAAGGGTGTTAGCACTGTTTCACTATAAAGATGTTCTCCATCAGGCCTTTCAGTGGAACTTCTTTAATTCTTCTCTCTGTAGACGTCTATTCCCATTTAGTTTATGACTGTAAAGTAGAAATTAACTGTGGTTTTTTCCCTGCTTCCTTTGTCCAGGTAATACATAATTCTAATTCACTTTTTCCAATCTTGACTGCAGTATATCTGTCTGTGCAGGGAGTAGATGTCACAGCTGCTCTTGTCAATATTTCCTTCTTGCAGGTGTAATAATGTGGTTGCTATCCCTGACGAGTCAGTGCCCCTGTGGTGCCAAGACATTGGATTTGAGAGTCACTGACTAATTGGATAGTCATGTAAATAATTGATGGGTTTTGTTCTATAGCTGAGCCCCCCTTCCAAAAAAACCCACTTTTTAAAGCATAAACTAGAGTGCAAATCCGTCAAATTTAAATCCATCCTCACATTATCCAGCTAAATACAGTGCGGTTTACATGAAACCCTAGAACATTATGGTCATGTTTCTGGACAGCATGATTCTGGAAGGCTGCTTGCTAACAGAGGAAAGACGTTCAAGCAAAGAGCAGTAAAACTGAAAAGGCAAGGGCAACTGACACAAGCAATGACTAACAAGTTGCATATTTATAATTTGTTTGAGAATCAGGTATAGATTGAAAGATATTTGAGATATCCTCAGCAGGGGCATCTGGCTTGTTGGTTTCTAGGTGCTGCTGCAAAAAAATATTGAGTATTATTAGCTGTAATGGCCCAACACCTTGCAAACGCATGCTGAATTTTAGAGGACCTCTCTTTCTTCAGTGTGACACAGGGGACTGATTAGAAGTGACAGCAAGTACAATACAGAAAGGAAAATTCTGTGTGAATAAACCAAGCTGTTTTCTGACTGCACCCTTAGCTTTCAAGGTACATGAGATAAATTCCATTCCTTGGATCAGAATAAAATAATACGCCGACTAAACAGTATCATATTTGGTCTGTAAATTATCAGGAAGAGGTGATCTTACATTTCTGTAAGATCTTAGTAGCGTGGGCCTAATTTTCCATGCCACTGGAGTTCTGTGACATACAGACACTTTATTTCATTCTGGTTTTCCTAGTTATGAAATATTCTGCAGATGCTCCTTCTTATTTATATATTTCCCACTACTTACTAAAAACTGAGTCTAAGTTACTGTAATTATTATAGCCATGACGTTCTCACAGTAGGCTAACATTTTTTTATCAGAATACTGATTAGAAGTGCCACTTTCAAAACTTACTTCTCAAATTCAGCCTCAAATTTCTCTGAAAGAACCAAGCCCCGTAAATCTGTTCTGTATTCTATAAATCAGAATATTCCTTTGGCTCAGTGGAAGCTCTGTATGTTGAGGATTTCCAGAAGTAAGTTCCAAGTTTATCTCTTTATTTTCAAATATTGGTAATTTCAATTTACTTTTATTTGTACATACCAGGGAAACAGATCTGTTCAGATGCTGAGCAGCTAAAAGTGCCTTCTAGTTTTGCTGTGACCAATGAATTGTGTATGCTGTACACTAAACAACTATACTTCTACAGCTCAATAACAAGTTTTGTCATATGTATAATACTTGTTTCATGCTTTAAATTAGAACTATTTGAATAACAAGGGTTTGGTGTTTTTTGTTTTTTTTTTCCATTGAGTGGCATTTGTATATGGGAAATAGAATGCAAGATTGTGGGAAATTCCCATTATGGTTAAAACCTAAGCTAATATTGTATTACCTATCTTGTACTTACATATGAAATATATCCCCACATTTCAGACCTCTTCAGCACTAGGATAAAAACAAATGTAGTTGTAGATTTGCATATCTGATCTTCTAGTCAGTTTAGTTGTGTACCAAGTTTAATATCCTAGGAAGAAATTTTGTTGACCTGGTCTACATAATTAACTTTTTGTGGAAATATTAGTGAACAAAACAGAGGATAAAAACATATGGTTTCTTTAGGAACACAATGTATGTTTAAATAAAATTCTATAGGAAAGTGGATTAAATGGATAGATCCTTAGTAGCCAAGACAGATGATGTGCACTGAGTGAAATGCATATTTACTGGCTTTAAAACTGCTTCATTCACTGCATACTGCCTGATCAATGTATGATTGAGGGATTTAACGTGTAGAAAGAAAACATGTTTTCACGCCTGAAAGGTTACATCTGAATGCAAATGTCCCACAGGAAAAAGGTCTGGATTAACTTTAGCATTTCTGACTCAAGCCATTTATTTTGTAACTTGAAAGTGCAATGTTGCTTATGTTTAGTTTAGGCTGTTTATAGTTTATTCAAAAATGTAGATGTAATAAGATGAAAAAAATATCCTTGCAAAAAATTTTCACAAAACCACAGAATATTTGAGACTGAAGGAACCTCTGGAGGTCATCTGGTTTAGCACTCCTCAAGCAGGGTCACATAGAGCCAGTTGCCTGGGACCATGTCCAGGCACCTTTTGAATATCTCCAAGTGGGAGACTCCACCACCTCTGTGGATAATCTGTGCCAATGCTTGGTTACCCTCACAGAGAAAAGTGTTTCCTGATGTTCAGGGGGAACTTGCTGTGTTTCAGTTTGTGTCCATTGCCTCTTGTTTTTTCTCTTCAGATATTTATAAGTTCCCTCTGAGCCTTCTCTTCTCTCGGCTGAACAGTCCTAGCTCTCTAAGACTTTCATTGTATGAGAGATGCTCCAGTCCCTTCATCATCTTCTTGATCCTATCTATCCATTTCTATCTAGCCCTATACCAAATTCTGTCATTTTATTCAGGGTATGTTTCTTCCATGTTGCAGAAGGTTGCAATGAACTCCTGTATGTATGGGGTTTTTTTCATTTACATACGGAAAAAAAGCAGCTGTAACTAGACAATATATTTCTGATGCTTATATCTTGATAGTTCTGCTGTGTTTTTTCTGCTTCTCTGTCACCTTATATGTCAGTTTGGTCTGTGTACTGTTATGCTTGAGTACCGGGTTTTCTAGTAGATGGGAAGCTGAAACTATCCTTGCACTCTTCTCTCAAATCTATCAGTGTTAACACTGGACTAAAGTGGGCTCTGTGGGACTACAGCAGTCCCCTACTGTTTGTACTTTACATAGAAATTGGTATAAATTTGTATTTGCTGTATATTCATCTTATAAAGGACTCCATAATGTTTTAACTGTAATCACCCTTATTAAAAAATCTGCACATTATGTTTAAAAATAAATAATATTATATATGGGGATATTTTTACAAGGGATTTTGACAAATCCATTAGCCTATACCACTCATATGCTCTAAAAATGCTAATAAATAGCTCTACAAGTATAGAGATTTCTGGGCATGGTGAGTTATTTTTAAGGGATCAAGGCAGCACCAGTAAACATTTTTCTAAAATAAAATATAAAAGTTGAGATTGTTGTAGGATCTGGTAAGCAAATATGCTTGTGGTTTTAGTTAGCAGACTGTTCTCTGCTGCTACTATAATTTCCAAAAGTTTTTGCTGCTAGCAAAAGAATTATGAGAATGCTGTCCATTCACCACATAAATGATCGTAATTTTGGGCAAGAAATGAACATGTGCCACAGGAAGAAGTTTGTCCTTCCTAGATATGTTTATCAGAGCGTGCACATGGCTTTCCCCTCCCTTCCCTCTGCTGAAACCAGCTACAGTTTTGACAGGGAAATGATACACTGCGCACAATGAATGCATTCCACACCCTGGGTATTATCTCAAACAGCTCTGGCAGGACTGCAGTTTATCATTCTTGCATGGCATGAAGCTGGTAACGTACCAGCTGCAGACTCTTCCTTTCTTTTCTTTCCCCTCCTCCCCAACAGCACATCCTCTGCTGTGGCTTTCTCTTCGCCTTTGCACTACGCTTAAGGTGCAGGATATATCCAAGACCCACCTGCACTGGAAAACAACAGATTTCTGACTATGGTTCTGGACTTCTCCCACCCATGGACAGTCCACTCGCCTGGATGGACTCAGGCAGGAAAAGAGCTGGGAGTACACAAAGGTGTGGCAGGTGTAGCTGGCTATCCTTCAGAAAAAAAACAGGACGCTGGATTCTTTCTGTGTGGCAAGCTCTGGGGCTGGAAGGAGCAGGACAATTTGCAGGGTCAGGTGGAGAACCACAGTTGGCAGTCTGGGCAGGACTAATTTCTGTAAGCCTAGGCTTCTAGCACCATTCGGAATGCCTTCAAATATTTGGCCAGTACAAAAGATACACGTCTTCTCCAAGTCCCATGACTATCTTCTGATGTTGCATTTTGGGTCTGCCGGATGATCATAGGCGCATGTGTTTAGGAAACTGGATTCTGGCCTTGAGTCCTCCTGAGGCTACCAACAATCAAAAAATGTCAACAGGTTCTCAAGTTTCCTGTTTCATGGAATTCCAGAAGTGGTTTTCAGACCACAAACCACCACCAGAATTAGGATTTTAATCTGATCAATTTGTTTAGGGGGCTTTTTACTCTGTGAATGTATTTAGAAGTCCACACTTATATTAATACTACTGTGCGAGCAGCTAATGTAACTACCTGATCTGTCATTTTTCATTCTCTGCTTGAATTGCTTTGAGATTTGTAGCCTTTACTGCACCTTTTTTAATGTTTAGTTTCTGAGTTTATGTTGAATATCTGTCTGATCACTACCGTTTAATAAAAATTAGACATAAAAGAGCCATCTCAGTAAAGAAAAAACAGCTTCAGGCTGAAGGTACCTGTTTTTCCCAAATGAACTTGCATGTAATACAATTACTTTTAGACAGTTTTTCCTAAATATTATGAAATGATCTGAAATAATTACAAAATCAGTGATGGCAAACCAGTGGCATTTCAAAGTTATGGAATTGCTTTTTAAATGGATGTTCAATGTAGTACCTTTGTTCCTACAGGCTACGAGCACTGAGCTGAAACTAATGACAGTGAGTTACCAATGGCTCTACCTGACAAGTGAAGATTTACTTAATAGGGTAATAGAATTGGAACCAGTGATATTTATCATTTGATCTGTTCCTCTGCAATCAGCAGTGGGGTTTTTTTTTCAGTCTAGAAGGCAGTATGTTCGAAGAGGTAAGATAACTGACTTATTTCCAGCTTTGCCAATGACTTCTGCTTGGTAAATCACTTAACCTCTGTGTCCAAGTCTCAGTTGGTGTTAAACAAAGATAATGTTATTTTTCTTCTTTTGTAAATGGCCCTTCTGGGCATATGACAGAGCGAAATAGCACTCCCATAAACATGGGTAGAAGGTATAAAAATTACAGAAAACAATGTCTGTCAAATGAAAAGCAGCTCTGGGAATAAATCCAAATGGATGACAGAGGCATGAATGCACATAAGCACATAAAAATGCAAGTAACCATTTCTAGGAGAAGAATGAGTGTGATATTGGCTTATTAGAACCGTTTTGAACAAGGTGTGTAGTTATAGGAAGGGAAAATTCAGAGCTCACTGGAGACTTAAGCAAATTTGGCTGCTAACTAGGGTGGCAACACACAGAGTCGTGGACTGCCTGTCCTTCAGATGGGGATTGGAAGAGCTGGTCCAGCCCCATCTGTTACTTCACAGGCTGCAGACCCTGCTAAGGGGCAGGATGAAAAATATGGGAAGGGACTGCTCCTCCCTCAGCAATAACTTTGTTTTACCTCCTTCTTAAGGGTAAAGTAATGCATTCCAATGCATTCCACAGCCTTTGGCCTGGCTCTGCGGGGCATCTGGGGGGCTTAGCAGGGGTGATATAAGGGGCGGATGTGAATTGGTCAGGGGAAGTGGCTGCATGAGGAAGGGAATGGCCAGGGAGGTGGAGTCGGCAGAGTGGGGAAGGAAAGGGAATCCCACGGGGTGGCCTTGGCTCCCCTTTCCTGCTGTCCTTCCTTTTCTCCATTTACCCCCGTGTGTCTTAATCTGTTCTTCTAAGATTTTGCTGGCTGTCTGAAACGCCATGAGACATCTCCGAGATACTTAACGTGGGGATTAGAAATTAGTATGTAGAAATTAAAAAAAATAAATTTTAGAAAAGTATGTACTAGGTGACGGAATAGAGAGAATGAGGATTCTATTGTCCCTTAGGGACAGAGTGTATACTGCTGTTGACTCACTGTAGACTTCTCCTTTACAAATATTAGTCAGACTTTGGAGTATTTTGCTTTACTGATTGTAGTCGTCTGGTGAATAACGAACAGTAATTCACAGTGTTTTATGTGTTGCACATTGGTGAAATTCAACAGGAATATTATTATTTAAGTTAGACTAGAGAGCATCTGCGCTGTTCCCATCTGTGCTCTGAATGAATGACTTACCAGCTGGGTTAGGTACATTTATGGAGAAAGATGGAGCCTGTCCTCAAGGACTATTTGAATTTCACGAGATGAAGTAACACCAGCACATATGTAAAAGAATATATATTAACATCACTGCTGAATATCCCTTTCCTCCAGCCTGTCAGAGCTTGCCAGCTAAAATGAATTACCTTAATAGATTTTAAGGACAACGATGGTTTATGATTACCTGGTCTGCCCTCCTGAATAACATAGGCTATAGAATCTTCCCCCAGTGATTCCTGCATCAAGCTCTTAACTTGTGTTTATGCTATAAGCTATAGCATAGAAAAATAAGAAGACACCTTCCAAACACTCTACCCCCAGTTCAAAGACGCAGGTGGGCGATTTGCCATAAATTCAACAAGGAGCTAGAGAGTATGGGAACAGCGACTCACTAGGTGGCACTCTTACTTCTGAATCCATACTAAATTAAATCCCAACCATCTCTTTTAACAGTTTTGTATTAAGTAAAACACTGGGGTTTGGGGGAAGATATTATTCATAGTCCTCAACCTCCTTACTGTTTATGATTTCAAAGTATTATTTAGAAGAATTTGGTAATCTGGAAGTCAATTATCCTTCCACTCTTACACCTTGTTTGCCACAATCTGTGACATTTTTCAAACCTTTTAAAAACTACCAAGGAGTTAAAAGTGTAGAACTCAGCCAAGTAAAATTTGCTGCCTTTGGGCTGGGTAGTAGGCCTAAAAGAAAGGAAACCTGGTTGCCAAAGG
>JAOQGH010000023.1:75010784-75089527 GCA_025769975.1 Gallinago jamesoni | reverse complement strand
GACAACATCCACAGCCTTCCCCTCATCGAGAAAGCGGGTCACATGGTCATAGAAAGAGATCAAGTTGGTCAGGCAGGTTCATAGTCCTCAACCTCCTTACTGTTTATGATTTCAAAGTATTATTTAGAAGAATTTCGTAATCTGGAAGTCAATTATCCTTCCACTCTTACACCTTGTTTACCACAATCTGTGACATTTTTCAAACATTTTAAAAACTACCAAGGAGTTAAAAGTGTAGAACTCAGCCAGGTAAAATTTGCTGCCTTTGGGCTGGGTAGTAGGCCTAAAAGAAAGGAAACCTGGTTGCCAAAGGGTGCCTAACCTGTCTTTGAATGGAAACATTTTGCATATGGGAAGTCTGGCCTCCTTGCTCAAATGAATTAGTTATGACCTAGATAATTGCTTTCCATGCTCTTCAAGAATAAGCAACCTGTGGGCTATAGCAATCAGCCTCTCTGTTACTGAGTGAATTAAAATCTCTGCTGGGCCAAAGTCTTGATCAAGGAATTCAGTTTTGATCAAGTGTACACTGTCCCTCTGGGAGAAGACTGTAACACTTAAAATGGAGGGATAATTCCTACCTCTAGTGAACCCTTCAAGGAAACAGAGGCAGGAAAATATTATTGCAGGATAAGAATGTCCTCCAGGAGCACGTGCACTAAAATGGTGTTTGTATACAAGTATCTTCCCCAGGTTTTCTTTGTGTGGAAGCAAACTGATTTCTTCTCAGTGTGTAACTTAGTCTGTAAAATACTTTATCTTGTCTAAGGTATATACTGCAATTCCAACTTTGTAAAGAGCTGATTATATTAAACAGGTCATTCCAGTAGTACCAGTAGCACTATTAGCGAAAGTGAGAACAATAAGAGATAGGCTTTCCATTCTATCATGTTATTAATGTTCTTGGTTTTTAAATTTGCAGTGTATTGGCATTCCTTACAGAACTCTTCCAATGTATGTGAGAGGGGGTTGCACTTGCGATTTATTGTTATGTAATTTATTGCAACATTGGTTTAGGGCCATGCAAGGGTATAAGAAAAGAAATAGGTAAGACTGTGTACCTCCATTTTGACTGACCAACACTACATCCACATGAGCAAATAGTGCTCTTGGAGCAGGTCAGAAGGCGAACCAGGCGATGATAAGCACCCAATGCCCACATCATATTTATCTGCAGGGTGCTGCGTTACTTAAGACTGGCTCTGCTCTGCACCAAACACTGGCTGTTGTTTTGAATACTCCAGCTGTATGTCATTCTGGGGCACAGCTTCTGTTTTAGTTTCCTCTGAAAGCAATGCAATTTGTGTGCTCCAAGACTGCTGCACAACATGAATGTCAGCAGGGACGATCAGAAATTCACAACAAAAGGCATTTATGATCTGAACTAAAATGCTAAAGAGCACCCTGAGTACCTTCATTTTTAGTCCAGTGGTAGCATCCATGGGACAGTATTATGTGCTAATGGAAGAGTAACTGTTTAGCTAGACTTGATTTTATTCTTCCTGGAAAAATCCTTTTCTTTGGGAATAACCTGGTGCTCTTTTGAAATTCAGAGGAATTGTTTTCCATTTCCAGTAATTTATTCTTACCTTAAAATACAACTTTTGATGATGAAACCACACCTTTTGATTCCACTGTTTAAAAATATTGTTACCCATTAGAAGGGAATGTTGCAGCATTTTCCTTAAGTTGTAGCAGGCAGTGAGATCCCAGATCACACTATGTTTTCTATTTTGACATATATGTCTTTTTAAATATAAATAGTTGCATATTCCCAATGACTGGCATCAGCTTCATGTATTTTAGCTGCCAGTTTTTTGCTTAATAAATGTCAGTAGGTGACAACCATGTTTTGTAGATACTCGTGTGTAGTAGAGTGATTTATTTGTTCAGATATGTCTGATCTCACAACGTGGTAGGACAGAAGCTTTGTTTTAACATGCCTGGTGCTTCAGGGATTCAAGGTGACAGATACAACTCAATACCACATACCCTGGGTTTTCCTAGAAACCTCTAAAACTTGTGTCTGCTCATTTATAGCCCACGAATCACTGTTGACACATTGGATATGTAATTTTTCTTTTTGCCAAAAAAATAACTTGATAAAACACACTTGAGCAGAATTACAGTATCTTCTAGCAAAGCCATCTAAGAGAAGCAAAACCACTGATGTAGGAAAAATGTTTTTCCAAGTAGAAAAACTGAATACATACAACACCTCTTTTATAGATAAGCTGTTGTCATTGGCATGTGATTTATTTTCTCCTTTCCTTAAAGGTAACTGACAGAACCCACTGATACACTGAAGAACTTACTTTTTTTTTTTTTTTTACCAACTTTTGTGGCTTTAGTTTTCTGTTTTAATTTATTGGATAGAGTGTAACAGGTCATACTTGGGTGCTATATTTCCTGGGAAAACTTCTGCACTTTTGATCTTTTTCACTTTAACAATTGTGACGTTTTGTTTATAAAATAGTGATCGTGAAAAGCTTGCAGGAGACTGAACTGTTTTATGCAAATATTGTGCCTGTTTCAGTCATTGTCACATTCAGTTCGTAGATTCCTGAGGATGATTTTGCCTCAAGGTTGGCGCCTCACAGTCTGCCCTCTCCTATTTTCTTTTCATCAAGCTCTTTTCATAACAAAATTCTGCTGAAAAGAAGAAAAAAAATCATGAAAACAGGAACCTACATAATGAAACAAAAACATTCATCTAGTAACATTTAAGTAATTTCATTGGAGCACTGAAACTAAATGAAACTTACTTTCTTCTTTGCTTTATGCCTGCCTTCAGAATAATATTAGATATTATACGAGATGAAATTATCCCAGGCAGCCATTGTTTTATTTTATTGCAGAGTTCCTTGCATACCCAGGCTGTAGGAACTTCGATAGTGAATGCTACTAGGATAGTAGGTCTTGAACTCGAGGAAATTGTAGATTAGATTTCACGCATGAAACACCAAAATGAGAACCTAATTGGAGCCCTGAACAAGATTTTATCTTGTGCGTTTTGACTTGTTGGGCTCACCAGTGAGTTTTAAATGCAGCACAGCATCAGACTGGTTCCCTGCTTGGAATGGTGTTCCACGACTGATTCTGTGCTATTGGCTCATCCTGGGTTTCTTAATTGTTTGGGTTTTTTCTCAGTAACCTAGTCGGGAGTAACAGTATGCATGTGCTAAAGTGAAATCCCACAGAAAATGATTCTGACCTTCATATTATCTCCCTTATCCTCTTATAGTGCTTTGATCAGTGGCCAAATAAGTAATGTTGACAAGTTGATCTTTCAGTTATTATCAGTGCACATCTGAGTTAACAACCCATTAAGCAATTCACACATCCCAGAGCCCTGAGTGCTAACTCATGCAGATGTTACAACTGTCCATGTTCTGACCTTGTTTTATCTGCAAGGATTAGAGAGGCATGCTTGTTCTAATAAAAGTTTATAATACTGAAGAACATAACAATAGTACCCAGGAAACAAAAGAAACAGACCAACAGACCTTAATTAAAGCATTTTTTATTAGTAACGAGTTCCTTCTTTAACTGGATCTCAAACTGTCCCTTGAGCCATCCTACTGAGAAAGAAAGATTTTACTTCTTTATGAGAAGTGCTTTAAGGCATGTTTTGAACTCAGTTGGGGGAAAAGAGAAAAATTATCTTAGAGTTGTAATGAAATGTGGTAATTGAGATGTCATTTGTGCTAGGATTTATTAGGAATAAAGAACTAAGCAGAGATCATTATTATATTATGTCAATGTGTAAGACTGCAATTTGCTTGCAAATGTGTGCAGGTTTGCTAAAAATAGTAATCACTTTGAGTCAGACTAAAGGTCAGTTGTGCTTACCTGTCCTGTCTCCAGCAGTGGTCAACAGTGGCAGTCCACAGCAGGGGAGCAGAGGGAAAGCATGTATTCTCAGGAGTTCTTTATCACCCTTCAGCAATTTCTGCCACAAAAAAAAAAAAATGATTGGTAGATATTTAGAAGTCTCTCATGGCTTCCTCCTGGACTTGTCCAACTCAGGTATGACTCCCATGAAACTAGCATTTACAGCATGCAGTGATATAGATTCTGCATGCTATACTGTACTGGTTTGGGCTGGGATACAGTTAATTTTTTTCATAGCAGCTCGTATGGTGGCATGTTTTGGATTTGTGATCAGCATTGTTTCTCATACTGCCCTGCCAGCAAGTAGACTCAGGGTGCACAAGGAGTAGGGAGGGGACACAGATGGCACAGCTGACCCCAGCTGACCAAAGGGGTATCCTGCACCATATGATATTGGGCTCAGCAGTAAATGCTGGAGGGGAGAAAGGAGGAAGGAGCGAAGTTCAGAGTTATGGCATTTATCTTCCCAAGTAACTGTTGCATGTGATGAAGCCCTGCTTTCCAGGAGATGGCTGAACACTTGCTTGCCAATTAGAAGAAGTCAATGAATTCTTCATCTTTCTTCCCTTGCAACACAGCTTTCTTTATTAATCTGTCTTTACCTCAACCCACGAGTTTTCTCACTTTTACCCTTCCGATTCTCTCCCCCATCCTGCTGTGGGAGAGTGAGCGCTGTGTGGGATTTAGCTGCCTCACAGGGTTTAACCATGACATGTACTATATAAGTATATGCTGTGTGAAGAAACACTGGTTTTTAATTGGTTTTAGCCTACTGTCCGATAGATTCATTTGTTGTCCCCTAGTTCTTCAATGGGAAGAAATAGTAATAATTGATTAAAATAGTTGTCTTTTTTGAAGGATAAATGCTTACATCATAAGCTTTTAAGGGAGCCATTTTAAGCCTTAGATCATCTTTGCTCTCTTGAAAATTTTGCAGATCTAATAAATCCTTTTGACCATGAGGGATTTCTACACAACAGCCTAGATATGGGTGTCCTGTGAAGTTTCTAATGGGTGCCCTGTGATGTTTGTAGTGGTATAATGTTATTCTCACTCTTCTTCTCAACATTGCTTTACTGATTGCTACTGAACAACAAGATTTTGTTTTTACAAAATGGATGGATGCATCCTAACTCTGAGAGCTCACTTCAGAGTGGAAACAGTTTAGAATTCATCAATCTTTTTTTTTACCTATGGGCATCTCCTGAGTTTCATCAGTCTTCACAGCTGAACTGGTGGTATTATCAGGAAACTTGCTACTCCAGTACAAATCCCTCCAACAAACCACTGGTGACCACCTTTCACTGTGAAAAATCAACCATTTTCTACTTTGTTTCTTATCTGAACACATAATCATTGAATAATCTTCTATATTATCCCATAACTGTTATATTTCTTTTAGAATCTTCGGTGAAACAGTTTTCAAAACCCCAGCTGGACTATATGAACAAGATCTTTCTTACCCACATGCTGCTTGTCCAGTTCAAAGGACCTCAATATGTTTGCCAGACATTACTTCCCTTTATAAAAGACATCTTATTCCTTACTTATTGTATTGCTGTGAATTACTGCAAACAATGATGGCAATTTTCTTATTTACCTTGTATAGGTCCATGTCCATCTGATCCCAACAGGATCGTATCTGCACACAGATCTCTAGCTGCTTGTATTTATTCCCCATGCTGCAAACAGGTCCTTCATAAAGGCACTACACCATGCTCACTTCCCCAAAAGAGCTTGGGACGCTGTAGGCACTTCCCTGCTGAAATGCAAAAGATGGAGGTGACAGCTTAAGCCCGATTTTGTTGATTTTGTGTACACTTCTGTTCATATCAGCCTAGGCCTTTTGCTTGTTAATCCTGACCATCACTCCCTGCTGGTAGCTCTTGACCTCTCCTCTGTTGTTCCTAGTTTAAAGCCATCCAGCTCTCTTTACCAGGACATCCATCCTGCTGGCAAAGATTCCTTTTTCCCACTTACTGAGGTGGATCTCATCTGTCCTCACTGAGGAGTCTACCACCAGGGCCCACATACCCCTGACTGTCACTCCTAAGCTCTGTAGTCTTTTGATACTCTCCAGGTTGCCTCTGGCAGTATCGTGGGTGTCCACATGGAAAAGGAGCAGGAGGCAATAGTCATAGTGTTGGACAAGCTTTGGCAGTCTCTCCATAACATCCCAGTTCTGGGCAAACCCTGGCAAACAGCAAACTTCCTTTAGACGACATGTGAAGTTGGCAGATGTTGGCCTGACTGCACCAGGGAGTTACCTACTACTATCACTCACTGATTGAAATGCACCACCATGAATACAACAGTTCCTTCCCCATCTCTTCTGTCTCCAACAAAACTCCCCCAACAGAAAAAAAAACAGTGTTTGAAGTCTTAATGCAGGCCATGCTAAGAGTAGTGGAACATAAGACTGGAAGGCATGTCTACCTGGGTGGTTGAGTCTAGGATGTTGTCAGAGTAATCAATTATGCAGTTTTATAAAATTATACAGATAATCTGTTTTATGTGTTGCCACCCTGCCCAGGCCATGTAATCCCCCCCAAGCATTTAACAAACATGGGACTGATAATAAAAACAAAAATCCATAACCGTGTTGCACCACTGAAAGAAAACCAGAAAAGAAGAAAATTTTAACATCCTGTTACTACATGTTTTGATAAAGATTATGGGTGACCTGAATCAGGCTGAACCAATGAATACACACAATTACTTAACTAATTAGCTTAATTTTCTTTTTCTTGTAATTCCAATTTTGTCATGCAATCCTTTGCATGTGCCACCTAAGCATAATTCTAAAACATTTTAGCTCCTTTTCTCATGCTATCTAGCTTGGAAACTGCTCTAAAAATTAATTTCTCAGTGGCCAGAAGCTTTCTTCCAATTTCCTGCCTTAGATATATTTTCTGCTAATTATTATTATTACGTAAATTTAATTTAATCTGAGAGACATTTCATTATTTTTTAAAATTTACTAGATTGGACCTATGGTGAAAATTTACCTACAGACAATTTAAAATGTTAAAAATACTCTTGTATGTTTTCTCCATTTACATTGCTTTTCTGGTTGGATATTTTGACAATTTTGCTATCTGTGAAGTTTCTGGTTTAAGCACTTTAATATGAACATTCTAAGGAAAAATAGGATATATGCCTTTGTTTGGTGCATATATTCACAATGGAAAATATGTTTTATAGAAAAATTACCAAACTCAAATCAATTTGACCAAAAAGCTAAGACTGAGCATATGGAAAATTCCACTCCTAAAAGATTACCCAAAAACCGAGTAATAGAAAATCAAGGTTTTAGACCTCTTAAATGAATTATTAGCTACTGGCAAACTTTATAATATAGATAATACTGCAATTTTTCTATATCAATCTTTTTGTGCTTGCTATAGCTATGATTTTTTAAAGAAAAAAGAGTTGGTTTTGAATCAACAAGATTTTCTAAAAAAGTCTAAAATTCAAGCACTGCTAGCAGACTATTTCACGAATGCACTGCAGAAACAAAAAGATTGGTTTGAATATTTTACAAGGTTAGGTTGGGAAGTTCTTTGATCAAAGGCTGTCAACTGTGTCATAGCATTAAGTAAAACCTTCTGAAGTGCTCTGTGAATCTAAGGAATTTCCATTGTTTTCAAAGGATATTTTTTGTAGGTTGGCTTTGAAGTGTGGAGAACACAATGAGGCCTATAAGTAGGTAATCTGTAGAAAACACAGCAGTTATAGAATCATATAAAGACACTTTTGTTCACTGATAAGCATGTGAATACAGGGTTTTACACTGAAAAAGAGTATTTGTATACTAAAATAAATGCACAAGTTTGTAGTTTCACAGCCATAATCAGGAAGTAAATGACTGAAAATACAGTGCTTCAAAACAGAAATCAGTGTTGCCTTTTCCTTCTGTAAACGACTGCTGGTAACACAGGGTCCAGTGTCAATATGACCTGACACAACATCAGATTGGACATAAATTTTGTTATTTCAGTGAAGAATCAAATCTAAAAATCTGTTCCACTATTTTCAGCTCAGATTTGAATAAATTCCAAAATGCTTCTAGCTGACCGAAATATTCTATACTCCAGAGCTCACTCTTAAATATATAATACTGAAGTCACAGTACAAAGAATTCTTTCGATTTCCATATTGCACTGGATAATGTAGCTAGATATGAACTACATGAGTGGATGTACACAAATTAGTTAGTAAAGGCTAATACAGATTTATTCTAGGATAAATATAATTTTTTTGTGGAATTATTGTACTATACTGTATTGTTACTGTATTCTAACTCATTTTATGGAATTTATTGGAAGTTAGAAATTGCTTGGACCTCATCAAAATTTCCAACAGTTTATTCTATGATAATGTCTGACTAAGGCAGAAAAGAGCTTGCTTGATGGAAGTGAATTTCACTGCATGTACACTGAAAACACTGAATTTAATGTTTTACCTGTTAATCTGTCAGAGTAATCCCATTTCACAGCAAGAATGAGAAAAGAGGGTACTTTTGTTAAGTTAAAATGTTTGGTCTGCTTTTCAGAATAGTTCATTGTTTTGTTGGTTTTTTTTTCCCCTGGGATAACAAAAATCCTCCCTAGAACTAGATGTTCCTAATTTACTAAGAAATATTACAAAAAATAAGGTGTGATAGATCCATTTCAGGAATTGCATTCTAGCTTCTGAAAAGAGGCATTTGCAATATGTGTCCCATTCTGCCAGATAATGCTAATGGTAAACTGATGCTTTGATATAAAATAGCTTTGAGCCTTGCAGTAAGAGAATGCTAAGCATTTTGCCTTATTTCTGCTGAAATAAATCCCTCACTGTTTAATAGCTTTGATGCCAATGAACAAAATGTTCGTGAATTTAGAGCTTCCTGCATTTTTACCTCTGTGATACTTGGAGCTCACCATCCTCTTCTTCCTAAACCCAATGCCTCTCCTGTTCCTAACTTATCCCAGCTCTACCTCTAAGGACTGAAAAACAGGGATTAACTGCCCTGCATGATCTAAGCAGAGTACGCACAGTCTTTAGCTAAGAGAAGTCATCTCAGGCACCCTCACTCCAGCTCAATGTCCCCTGGAAGCCCCTTCTGGCCATCACATGACCTACCTGCACCAGAAGCCCCTCCCCTTTTCCAGTCATGTGGTTTCTTTACTCCATCTCTTTGTGCCCCTGTGGGGTCTCCATTTTGTAAAATGTCATGCCCCACGTGTACGATGCATATGTATGTCATACCTGACTTGTATGTATGTATGACAGAGTGCCCTGTGATTGGCTGGCAGCACCAGCTGCCCCTTCCTGTTTACCCAGATTTACCTCCCAACAGGAAGCCCCTTCCTGCTACACACACAGAGGGGTCGCCATTTTGTTCAGTCCGCCATTTTGTGGCATACAGCCACCATTTTGTGGCAGACAGCCGCCATTTTGTATAGCGGTGTAGCCCACACCTTTTTCATGCTGCTTTGTGATTGGTTGATGGCTGTTTGTGGCACTGTGTAGAAATATGCATAAATATAGATGTTATTTGCTTATACATGCGCTTCATATGTATGTACTTGTATGTGTATATATATCGCATGTAATTACACATACATACAAAAGTACATACATTAAAATACATATACACCTAAAAGTGTGGGTATATAATGTAAAAAACCTTCTTTAATGACAGCTAGTGAAAGTAGTAAGTAAAGATGTAATGTGAATAGAAGGAAAACAGATAAAAGGGGTAAGGCAAGTTTGAGGGCCCTCATTTTACAAGGCTGCTGAACAAGCCCTTGCATGTTGGAGTGAGGAGAAGTTCATGAGGGTTGAGGTGGCACCAGAAGAGTGGAGGGCCATAAAAGCTGCGGATCGTGCCCAAAGGCTGTGGACACATCTGAGTAGGTCATCAGGGATCCCCTTCACGACCCCTGCCACATGCAGAGCAGAGACCTGGGCAGTGAGCTTCTCCCAGAGGCCCTGCATCCAGCCCCAGCCTCAGCCCCAGATCACCATCCACTAGGGTGAGCTATGGGGCATAGCACTGTGCTGGAAGACAGAGGCAACAGTGCCTGTGAAAATGCAAAATCCCTGCTTCAGAAGAACATGTATGTGGAGACAATAAGGAAAGACTCCAAAGTGGCTCCTGAAATTCCCGCATGAACCAGAAAAAAGCAGCCAATCAACAGAAATCAAGGGTATTTTGAGGTAAGTTTAACTCAGAGAAGGTGGGTAATGGTGGTGTGATCTCCCTTTCACAATGGCTGTGGGGGAGCTTACCTGTAGGACCATTAAGGGGCACAGGTTGGTGCTATAAGTATTTCCTTATCCTTAATTCAATTAATTTATAGACAGTTTCAAATACTCCAGCTAAGTACCAAGGTGTGCCATGGTCTATCCGCATTCCTGTCTGGGCTTGCAACAATCAAAGGGAGGAGAATGGGCGTAGAACAGACAGCAGCATTTGAGGGAAAAAGGAGAAAAAGCTGGAGAAGCCTGAGAGACAACCATCTCCCCTCATATCCTATTAATAACATTTCTTTGTGCATGACTTAAACTGATGCTCCAGTGTTCCTTTCTTACATGTGTGTAGTAGCTGCTGGTTGGTAAAGATGGCTACGCCACCAGTTCTGTTAAAAGTTAACTATGCTCCTGGGGAGGTGGGAAGCTTTGATGGTGCTAAGACCTCTCTCAGAAGCTGCTAAAAGGCAAACAAAAATGGGTTGAACAGAAGTCAGGTGGCAACTTGGCTTACAAACTTGGATGCTTATAGCTTACACAAGACAGCCAGGAAGCAGTTTAAAAAATACAAGGACTAGAGTTGAATAAAACATTGAAATCTCCTTGTAAATATTGAAGTTTTTAATGTATTTAGAACTCCTGAAACTGTTTGAATGATATGATTATTTTTAATTTTGTTTCTTCACATTTTAATGGTCACATAAAAATGTTATTGTTTACATGGCTAAACATTATCAGTGAATGTTTTTATCATTTTATAGTATTTATTTGAAGGCATTTTGGTCTGGAAGACTTATGATGAAACCTAAGCATAATTATAACTTCAATATTCTGATGAAAACAGTTATTATAACACATTTTTATCAAACACATACAGATTATTCTTTATTTTCATACTGTTGACTTTAGAAGAAGTATATATTAATAAACTTCTGAACTTCTGAACTGTTAAAACTTCCTATGTGAGATTTCAATTGCTATGCAATCTGAGGAGAGAGCCAGCTGCCACTCCTAACCATAAATGCTGCATATAGAACTTGGGTCAAGATCTTTTTCTGATGTCAGGTGACATCTCTATTATAACCAATAAAGTTCTGATTAGCCAATAAGTTAGACCTTGACAAATATATAGCAGGACTGTCAGTGAAAGGGTATTATGACAATTCACAGAAGGAATATTCAGAATATTATTTTTAAATGAAATACTTTTTTGTTGTTGTTGTTACTCAACAGACTTCTTTCTGTCTGTTCTATCAATAGCAAACTTTTTTCCAATCTGTCTTGCATAAAAACGGATAATGTAATGGGTGTAATGGAAGATGATAAATTGGGAAGGCCCACCATAAAGGTTACCAGAATCAAATAAAATAGAATGTGAACACTGGATCAGATTAGAATTTATAGACAAAATGACTGCATAGAAAGAAGTGAATTCTTTTTTTCTTTTGTGATTCTGAGGTAGAAAGGTGGAAAGTTTACTATAATATAATGCTGAAATACTGAGGAGCAGTACCATAAGCTTAGGAGACTTTTCAGAGGAAAACTAAGAGTCATAAAGGACAGCTGTCATTTTATTGCCAGCAGGTACCAAAGTTCCTACAATGTATTAAAAAATAGAAACCAAGGAATCTTCTAGGCCTATGGAGAATCATTAAAAACATTCATTTTGATATGAAGGGAGATAGAATGTGAAAGCATGGGTGAAAATGCCAGGAGGAGAAGGGCTATACAAATCCGGTGTGTTGCTGACTCCTATGGTAGCAGCTCATTAAGATACCAGCACACATTTACTTGAAATTTTTCAGGACAAGCAGATCTGAAAAAGAGACAGTGACTATATCCTGATGACCTGTAGAAGTGGGACAGGACAGAGGGGTTAATCACTGCCACCTCCCGAAGGGGAGGATGAAACGCATCCAAAATAAGCACACTCCTAAGAAAAACCCAAGAAGCGTGGGAAGCAACTTGAAAACTGATGCCCATGCCCCTTGTCCTCCATGTCATTGCAAGCAATCCTGGACAGACTACCTGGACACAGATATTTTAGGGACAGAATGCTTGGCAGACTGCTTATATACATCTTGGTGCTTGTGGATATGAAATTGTAAGTCTGAGAGACTGAAATCAGTTATGATTCAACATATATTAGTCTCTCCTTCCTCAGAGATATTTCATTGAGCTACATTGTTGCTACAGGGTTGCAACATCATTTCCTCCAGGGTAATTTGGCAGTCATTATATTTCAAGGAGTCTTTAAAAGATATGTATATTGCAATAAGCAATTTGACATTCCTTTATATAATTATAATGTGTGAGATGAAATGCCCTATTTGTCAAAATAAAATGTCATCTC
This sequence comes from Gallinago jamesoni, assembly GCA_025769975.1. Lineage (NCBI taxonomy): Eukaryota > Metazoa > Chordata > Aves > Charadriiformes > Scolopacidae > Gallinago > Gallinago jamesoni. The sequence goes on along the minus strand of JAOQGH010000023.1, from coordinate 75,077,040 downwards.
TAGCACTGAAGTACAAAAGAAAACCTGTATTTCTAGGACTGGGTTCATCCCATCCTGACACAGTGAGTTGTAGCCACCAGAGCACTGAATGGAATCTCCCTGGTGTCTATCAGTAACGTTTTATACAACTAAATTTAGCAATCTAAATGTAGGAAAGCAATTAAAATGCCTTAGCATGGATTTGTAGAGCTGTGATGAGGAGAGGGCAGGAGAGGAGGAGCTGCTGTTCTGTGAAGGACTGTGCCCCAGGTGCTGCTCCAATGCTGCCATCTCAAGGGCTGTTGACGTCCCCTGCCCCTCTCCTGACAGTGAGGAAGATGTGGGGACTGAGAGCCAATCACATGAAAACACAACAGGTTATGACTGTTTACAAAATAGCAGCTCCCAACCATAAAATGGCATCTGAAACAAAACAGTGGTCCTGTGTGCATAGTGGGAAGGGGCTTCCTGTGCTGGCATACTTCTGGGTGAATGGGAAGGGGCAGCTGGCCCTGCCAACCATCACAGGGCGCTCTGTGATCATTTAGGGTACGACATTGTACAAAATGGTGTCCCCCTGTGAAAATGAGACTGTGAAAATGGACAAGCGGACATAGCTGAACTGTATTCAGTTTATTATTTCTGTTAACATTGGATAATAGGATGATTTGCAGAAGTTTTCTAGGCTATATGCTTCTCTAGCTCTAGATCCAGCAAAAGTTGGCTCCTGGAGAGGGGTGGTTGTTCAGTACTTGCTTTCAGGTTAAAAGCTTCAGTAACTATATTTGTATATAAAGCTGTCTACTTACATGCTAGATTAGGGAAATTCAGCAGGTCACTAACATGTAGTAAGGAAAAACTATAGCAGTGAAACTTGTTCCTCCTTGGAGTCTTCCTTCAACAAAGTATAATGTCAGAAGTGGGAAAGAAGCTGAGGATCTCCTGATTCCCATCCCTGTCCATGTTCCCCTAATTGGAGTAGAGGATTTCTTTTACTTTCAGGGACAGGTTAAATCATGTATTGAGCTATGTTTTAACACAGCTCTTGGATTCACATTTTTTCATTTCGTTTTGGAAGTAAATATTGTGACAGTCAGTTATTTCTGTCAGTATTGCACATTTTCAAGTGGAATGAACAGATGTATGTGTCACAGATGATTGAATGGATAGCTGTCCTGGAGGTTTCTAATAAGAGTTTAGGAACAGAGTAGCAGAAAAGGCATTGAAGGTGGCTGAGATGAAAGGTGCAGCCTCTCCACATCTATGAACCTTTTACCGGCTACTTACAGTATAGTTAGGGCATATCATATCTACCTGCTCTGCACCAGGACTGCCTTGGGTGTTTTTTTTTTCTTGCTTTCAGGGATTTATGTTTTAACTCTCTAGTAGACTGGAGTAGATATCATGCTAGAGAACGAAAACACAGTCCTCAGCTTTGGTCCAGACTTTTGAAAAGAGCTGTCTGCTCGAAAATGGAGTAACTGTTGTGATCTACCAGGTTGCTATGGCTAAGATGTAACCACATTTTAATATGAAACCTGGGCTTGAGATGGATTTTCAACATGCTTTTTTTTTTGTCATACCATTCAGAGACAATAGTCTTCTCTGTCCTGCTTGTCTGATTCAAGAGGGAAACATGCATATTGGTATTTTTGGAAATAATGGGGAATAGATGAAGTCCTTCTAACCTTTTTGGCTTCTTTTTGCACCACTGGTGCAGTTGCAGTAGAAGAGACTTAGTTTTGTGCTGCTAACTTCCTAGGTTCTCCAGAGAGATGAACACCAGAGTGAAGAGAAGTTCTCGGCCACCAGCAGCAAGCTACAGGCAGCCAAATGCCTGCAGCTGCTCAGCTGCTGCTCCACCTGTCAGCCTCTGTGTGGATGGAGTAAAAGTTGTCAGTTCAGCACGAAAAGTGAAAAGGCAGAGCTGGCAGTATACTGAAATGCTTGCTTTTAAACACTGATGAGCTGTGCTGGAGTCACTTTTTTGCTTCTAATGAGACACAGAGGTTCCCAGTTTGTCTTTTCTTATTCTCCTTGACTGAAAAGTGAGGGTTCATTAAGATAGAAGATCCACTCATTCTTTGTAGGCGTAAGAACAGATTTCTGATTCACTTTGTATGTTGCTGCACCAGTTCAATCTGTCTTTGGTTTGCCTGGATACTTAAGTGATACCAGGTTTGTCATCACAATCTGAACAAACTCCAGGAAAAAAAGCATTTAAAGTAAAGGCTTAAGAATAGTAGGAGGAGAGAGAAAGGAAAATACCTCTTTTTCATGCAGATGTTAGTATATCAACAGTAATAGTCTTGTAATCTTTTGTGAAACCATTGCCATTTGGATTTTATTATTTTCTTTACAATCCCTGATCATTGTGACATAAGGATATCTATGCTGTGGACAGCTGTGTAGTGAAGAGATGTGCAACATAAGCCTATTAGGATACTTGAGGGATTGTGTCTGGCTCTCCAGATCAAATTATCTCTTATGGAGATCTGTGCTGCCAGATTTAGACTGTTTTCAGTAAGTTGTCTCTTTATACCTATTCACTAAACTTTGGAGTTAAACTTTTTTTTTAAAGCCTTAATTTCTGAATAGAAATGCTACAGAAAATATGAGAAGAACCTTATATTTTTAAGCCAATCCTGTAGGGTTTATTGAGATCAAATTCACAAGTTTCCTAGCTGAAGTTGACAATTATTGAGCGTAAAACTGGGCAAGCTCAAAGTTGATCCTATAGGTATGCAATATGTGTAAATAAGATACTTGGAAACACAATAATGCGTGTGCTGTATTACCCAGCACGTAGGCTATGTATGTACATGTGGTATGCAGTAGTATGGATATTGTGTGGTTGTGTTAAATCTCTGGTGTACTGAGGCTTTAAGTGTACAGATGTATGACATGCTGTTGCCTTCTGCCAAGCAGATGTTAATGATGTGGCAGTACATGTGGTAACAAATGCAGGAGTCTTTGCCACTTGATCAAGAAACAAGGGCTATGGGAATGAATGATGAAGAGAAGGAATCTAGGAGTTAATTAATCCTGTCTTAATTTGACAGGATAGCATAACTGAAATGGGAAATACTGTCTCTGCTCTGGATAGCTGTGAAATTCTGCATTACTACATTGTGGAAGACAGAACAAACTAAGATTATTTAAATGGTTCCAGGTTTGAACTCTTTCAGGTTTTCAATCCCATCTCTCCTACCAGGGAACGGATGCATTGTACTTGCATCAAATGGGCCTTTGCGACTCTTACTATTCTGCAAGGGCAATAATGATGTTAGTCACCTAGTTTTTTTCCTCAGATAACTTATTGAAAAGTGATAAAAAGGCAGAGAAATATGGTTGTTGTCCATTATGTTAACACTGTATGCTACCAAAGAGCATGCTACCTTTAAACAATGTTAGAGGGCTACTGTTAGCCTGCTTAGCTTCAAAAGCCAATACACTTTTAAATGATAGTCAGTGTACAGAAAGATAATGAAAATAAATGATACAGTTGATAACTATTCAATGTGGAGGGAATGTTGTCAAAAAACAATCTCTCTGGATTAACAGCCAGTAATCAAGCATGTGCTATTGGAGTGCCTGAAACAATTATGGACATTGATATGTGTGAAATTATTCAAAATGGCTCAACATCCTATGAATAAATATGATGTGGTTTCCAGAGGATACTGGAAATTGTGCAAGTGTTATGAACAGTTTAGTGTCACTGTTCAAAACTGTAAAAGACATTTGGCGAAGTTACTAGTAAGCATATTCCTATTTAGCCCTGTTGCTTATGGATTCACCTTTAAATCATAGATACTGGAGCAAAGACAAATATTTCCTATTTTTTTTTATGCATAGCTTTGTCTTTATCCTGTGGAATTAAATAGAACACATGGTGATTGAAATAAAACCAAAGGCAGATGTGTATATGAAAAACATGTTTTCAGGATATTTATTAGCTACACATCTCCTATCAGAAGTATCCCCCTCCTCTCGCTCCCCCTAGGTCTCCACAACATATTTCAGTGCTTGTAAGAAATTTCTCTGAAATTGCAGTCAGCTATTCCCGTAAAAATTGTACCGGCAAGAAAGCTCTTGGTACAGTTCAAAGTAAAATGCTATTATTGCTCAATGTCTCTTTCTAAAGAAATGATATTGGCTGGATACATGTTCTTTTGTATCAGATGCTTTGTGTGAGTCAGAACAAAAGTCCTTTGCTCTCCAAAATTGTGGTCATTTGAAGCACCAGCGTAAAATCAATTGCCAGTGCTTCACAGCTTCTCCCTGGACTCCATTAGGATAGTGATATGTTTGGAGTTCTGCTTTTTGGAGCTGAGTTCCATTTCTCATGGCTTCCTTGAATTTTGCTTTGGTTTTATACATCTCTCTTCAAGCAGTTTACTTTTTCTGCCCTTTATTTTCTGGGGCTGACATTCTCCTCTTAAACTTTCAGCCAAACAACTGAACTTCTTACCATTGCCCCCGGAAACACAGTTCACCAGTTTGGGTTCAGAACTGTAGATCACTGACCTCAGCCAATGTTCCCAGTGCTGACATTATGTCTATACACAGTCATTCAGAGGCCTTGATGTTTTCCTGCTGGCCTCCACTTGTCAGTGGGCTTGACACATGCCTTGGAAATGTTTTCTGTGTAGATTTAAGTTCCCAGTTCCTTTAAACAAAACATAGCGTGTGTTCTCCCTACAGCTTGTATCTCTGGACTTGCATCAAAACCTGATTCTAAGAAAAGAAGGGATTACTTTACTGTGGTAACTCTGTCCTGGAGGCTTCACTTCGGGTTACCAGAGGAAAGAAAGTCACTTAATAACTCCTGACCTCTTTGAACAAAGTTTTTATGAGGCTGGGCTGTTCTCTGTCTGGGGTATCTTCAAGGTGCCTTTTCAAAGCAGATCCTGATCTCAATGTAAAATTGCAGCTTTACATCTCTATCTGAAAAAGTGGCTTTGAAAAAAGGAAGATTTCAAGGCATGAGCAGTGACACATCTGTCCCTGAGACTAGTTGTCTAAAAGCAGCCCATTAGCATTGCTCTTAAAATTGATTTTAGAGCAGGGTTGCAAAATCAAAGTGGCAATTTAATTAATGTTATGGAAATAGTCAGAAAAATGGCTGTGAATCTTTTGATTGCTTCTAAAATAGAAACTGTGGCATCATAACTAATCTGTTGTAGCTGATATACAGACTTAGTGCAACATCTGTACAGGTGAAAATAATTTCTGTAACAATGGAGGGAGGGAAAATATGGATGAGCTTGCTAAGGGTAAGTAGTACTAAACTTCATTAATATAGCTGCAGCTTTTGCCTCGCTGCAGGAAACATGTTTTAGAGCTTGAGTTATAAATTATAGTATAATCTACAAATTATAGTATCTATCTATCTGTAAGTACATGCTATAAACTATAGTGTGTAGAACTATTAGAGAACTGTTTCTGGAGCTAAAGTTGGTCCATTCTCCATTTAATTTTGTGAAGTATACTTTTCTGCTGATGTCCAAGAATAGGGAACGATGTTCTGAAGTCATGGAAAGAATCAATAAGAATTAGGTCGTTATCTACAATAATACCAGAATTTTCCTCTGTATTACCTTGTTTATGTTTGCTTTGTAGTACAAATAGGGAAAGCAAGAAATGATCCAGATACAATTTTTACTAAATATCACTTTACAATAGTACTTGCTGAAGTCCTGAATCTCTAATAATTGTTGCATAGGACTTGTGAAGAAAGAATATTTAGTTTCTACCTTAGAGAAGGAAATATGTACCTATGAAAACTGATCAGAGTGGAAAAGGGAAACTTTATAATTAGCTCTGGTTGTGGTTGAGACATTAAGTGATTTGATTCCGTTATTAATTTACTTACCTATTCAAACTCCAGCTTTTATTGGCTTTGGGTAGAATTCTTTAGCTGAGATTTGTAATTCGAGAGACAGACAAAGACAATTCCTTAGGCTAAATAAGGATTGATTATTATTGGTGGTTAATTTGATTTAGCACCAATTCAATAGTGAGAGTCACTGCCCTGATGTATTTCCAGTTTAATTTAATATTTATAGAGAGTAGGGCTGCAAAGGCCTTCAGAAGGTCATCTAGTGCATCACTCTCTGCCAAGGCAGGAAAACTATACTCATGTCATTAGTATTAATAGTAACAGTTTTGATGTAATATTTTCTTTATTTCTTAGTATTGTGTTAAAACTTGTACAATTTGCATTAAATCACATTACTTGCAATAAACCACATCGATTCAGCCTTTTGTATTTCAGTCAGTCAGTCTAAAACCTAAACTTGCCCTCCTCCCCTTCTGATCTTTGCATGGAATCTTGGGTTCTCCTGCTAGTCATAGGAGTGTTTTTAGAGAAAAAAAAAAAAAGAGAGAAATGCTCATAAATAATTGCTCATAATTCTGCTTATCTTCAGAAAAGTAGAATCAGGAAAATAAGCCAGGTATTCTGTCACCTGATCTTGGCCGCCGCCTTAGAATAAGCTGACAGAGTATCTTTATTCAAATTATACCACTTTGTTCTCAAGGCCAGTTTTGTTGCATCCTTTTTATCTCATTTTTGGCCTATTATAAATTTTGTCTATGTGTGTGTAGTGGGGGGCATGTTGTTCGGGCTGGTGCTGTACGGTATTCAGTAATTGTGGTCTGGGGAACTGCCATGGTTTTTTGCAAGTAATTTAGAGACAGTGTCTTGCAACTGTACATGTTACAAGCTTGTATACAATAAGGTTTATATGCAACACTAGAGGTATTTTAGAAGAAGAGGATGTAGAATACAATATTAGATAATCTTGACATTTTTACTCAGTCAAATTCCTTTGGAAACTTTTGAGCTGTACTTCATCAAGGTGAGACACAAGGTGTTTAGATGAGGTTTTCTGTGTGTGTATCTCTTAATTTTACATCAAGAGTGAAATTTGTTTTAGAGTATGAGATCAAAACAGAGCAAGGATTTATGTAACACATGAAAATCACTGAATGGATTATCTTTGGCTACCAGAAAGAATTACTACCACAAAGAACTCCAGCGGACAGCACTTTTCCACAGCAATGGCTGTAGTTGTACTGCCCATTTTGTTTCAGATAGACTTAGTGCAATGTTCTCTTTGCATCAATGATGTTCTTCATGAGGCACTTTTCTGGGAAAACCTTGTTTACAGGTATAAATTGGGCAACAATTAAGGTTAGAGGAACTCTTCTTCCTCCTTGTTAAGCACTTGGAAAGTGCTTAGAGAGAGAAGAGAACTGCATTGCTGCTCGTCTTTTTCTCAAATGGAACTGAAATACAAGGTGTTCAAGGATGAAATTTTTCATGTTCTGTCCTGTCTTATGCTGGGCATGTTCTCCATCCAAGATTAGGAATTCAGTGAATCTAGTATTTACAGAGAAGCAGAGTTACTCATGGATAATTTCTTCTTTGTAATACATTTGAAGTAAAAATGTAGATAATCAGATGTTTTATTAGGTTTGTATTTAAGATTTTCTTTGTTATATTAGCAGCTAACTAATCTACTAAAGAATGTGTACATCAAAAACATAGCAATAAAATTTTTAAAAAAAGGTCCATTCTTCTAGTTTCTTTTTTAAGCATCTGTTTATAAAACCCTTCCTGTTCTGTGTTTCTTTATTACAGATGTGGAGATAATGTAACAAAAAAAATCTTGTTCTGTTCTGCTTTTATTACACACATGGAGATAATTAGATTTTGCTGACAGTAGAAGGACATTGCTGACACTTGTGAGTGGTGGGTTTGCATCTGATTGGTATACATTAAGAAACAGACTTAAGTTCTCATGGAACTAATTGGATAGACAATTGGTTACTACAAGGAGTTACTGCATCAAGGAAAAAAATCCATATGAGTGAAGAAATGAGAGAAGAGTAACACCTGACAACTATAGTCATGCTGCTCATTGAACTTCAGAAGGAAATGCTGCAATTAGAATAGTGAGAACCTGCATGAGATAGGACTGAACTCTTCTGTTGAGCTAAATAAAAACAGTTAAAACAAATAATGATTATATAACTGATAGAGGCTAAGGAGCCTACTGATATTATCAAAAGTTTTTTAGAGTGTTCTCATAAACCTTTATAACTGAGGAGGGATAAAGACTTCTCATAATAGACTGAGGCATATTTTGAGGAATTTAGCTTATTTACTCAGAGCATTTAATCTTCATTTTTTGATGACTAATTGAATTTGTTTCTTTCAATATAGGAGTAGTACAGTCCTGCAAGAATATTTTTGATATGCTGTATTTTAAGGACCTCAGTGGTAATGAAAAATATGTGTATCTTAGAAAAATGTATGTGTTTATCACATGATTTACAAATAAGAAAACCCAAACTTTCTTAAATCTGAGACTCTGTATTGTACACCCAATTACTAAGTTTTATTATTTTTCAGTGCAATCACTTACATGTTGTTAACTGGCTCTGCATATTCCTACTGATGATAATGTAAATTCATGAGCTGCAATCAGCTCTAGAGTAATTTTGTTCAGATCATTCTCAATGAATTTTTATATAGAAAAATCATAATTACAGCAATGAGCATTTTAATGCTCAGCCAAATTTATCTGTTGTGATAACTCATGAGAAGTTCTGTGACAGTGGTGGTGTTATGCTGGGGATGAATTTACTCCTTAATGATTAGCAGCCTGGTCAATCTGTTGTGGATATTCTTCAAGTGGAAGTATTAGCAGTGTAGGTGTTTCTGGGATTAGCATGGCAGCATTTTATTTGTTCTCTGAGTAGATCAAGCTATAGGTGTAGCAGTATTACTGGGTAGGTACAACCAGTTCACCAACTGCCCTATCCCCAAAGGATAGGGGTATTTTTTGGATAGATAAGCTGTGTGCTATGCATGTGGCCTTTGAAAGTTGGGCATCTGGAATAGAGCTGTTCTATAGTGCTTGTAGCATAGCATCTGTTAATGAACTAGCTATGTGTGTGTTTATTAATAGTTATATTACTTGTGCCTTATGTTGCTTGCAGGTGGGCAGATTCGAGGTGCTTTCCCTGGAGTTGGAGTTGGCTGGTTGCAAGAAACGGTAAGGTCTGTATATTCTTTTCCTCTGAGCAAATGTAATGAGGCTGATGATACAATAATGTGCAAGACTTCTCAGCTGTATGAAAAGTGTCTGCATGATGTTTCTTTGATAAAGAGAGACCAGATCCAAAGCTTGTTAACTTTGGTATACCCGTTGGCTCTGTTGCACTTTATTTGGTGGTGTTTCTTCCTGTTCATATCAATCCTTCAGGCAGGAAACATACCTTATTCTATAAAATGCTGGTGACTCCCTTGTACTATTGAGGGTCAAGTCTGCTTTCCCTCATTTCACAAACACTTGTGGAAGTTAATAATGAAGATTCAGCAAAATCAATAATACAACAATACAACAGAATATGGAACATACATAGGAATACAGATATATAGAAAGTTTATGTTTTGACAGATAAAGTTATTGTAGGTGATTGTAAAAGTAAGGGCTTTGTTTGCATGTTTTTTTAACCACTGCCTGATTAACCTTGTAATCTATTCCTGAATAACAGTTGAGTGTAAAAGATATATAAGAAGGACAGTTTCTGATTGTCCTGATCAAAGGTGGAAGTTTTTTTTTCAGAAAGGGAAGTCCAGCAAGACATGTAGTTTCCTAGCTTGCTGCTAATTTCTGTTTCCATTGCTTATGTTCATGCTATTATCTGTGTTTGGCTGGAAGTGTTTGTTCCATTTATCCTAATTTTCCTGTTTGTCTTGTGGGAAGTGATTTTTGGAGTGGAGACTTTTCAAATAGAGGATTTCAATGAATAACTGTAGACTTAAACATTATTTTTTTTTCAGAAAACATTATATGTTTCTTCCTTATGTCTGCTTTGAACCAGTAATTGCTGTTCTTGAATGCTTGCATTTTTCGTTTATTCTTCCACAGAGTCTAAGACTGTAGGTCTGTGATACGGTATTACCATCGCTAAGGCCATAGTAATGCCTTCCAAACAGGCTTTTTACTGTTTGGAAGGTCTCAGGACTGAGAGTTGTCAGGCTTACTCTGTCTGAACTTCTCTTGAGATATTTGGAGCTGTGTTTTTCATAGCATAGGTCTAACAGCAATTTTTGTTTTGGTTATGCCTACTTTGTTTCACTTCTGCTTATATTTGTACAACCATAGGTTTGTATAGATAACAGTAACAAGCAGTTATTCCATTTAGAGTTAGATGTTCACAGCTGTACTGTAATGAGGTACTACAGAGTGATGCTGGTCTGCTGTGACAGCAAGAGGCCTTGGGAAGTGGAGGCACAGGATGCAGCACAGAAGAGTACAGGCATGGGCTGCCGAGAGATGGGTCTCAGGCTTGGTACTTATGAGAACCTGACAGAGAGACCCCGTTTCTCCAGATCCATACACTTCCCTCAATATGTCCCTGCCTCCGTTGTACTGCGGAGCCCAAATCTGGACTCAGCCCCAAGAAGGGCTGAATGGAGAGGAAGGATCACTTACCATGATTGGCTGGCAACAGCCTTCCTAATGCAGCCCAGGACACTGTTAACCCCCTTGAATGAGGAACGAGCAAGGCATAAAAGCATGTTAGTAAGCATATAAAAATGAGCTGGAGTGGATCCTAGAGGGAGGAGAATGAAGCCATCAACGTAAACATCATACTCCTCCTGGTGAAGAGCTCACATATTCACAAACTTGCACTTTGAGCAGGAGTCCCTCCCTCTTCCCCAATACTGGATTGAAACCAGTGTCTTCCATAGGACCCAGAAGAGTGGGGGAAGGGTGGGCAAAACCAGGAGAAGGGATAGAAACTAGGAAAATACATTTATTTTTGATCTATTATCACTACTAGGTCTTTTTCTGTATGGAAATATTATTTTTCTGTAATAATTAGATGCAGACTAATAATTATTCTATAAGTATATTGTTAAGATTTTGACTGTACTAACAATACGTTCTTGGCTTTATATGTAAGAAGCATTTTCCCTTTTCCTGTAAACAAAATTTTGACTGTAAAAAAAACACAAGAAAGATTAATTATACGGTTATAATTTGTCCGCTTTAATTAGTATTCTGGAAGGAGGTGTTCTTTTTTCTATGGAAACTAACTGAGCAATTTGGGATTTGGACTGAAATCCCGTAGCAGAGAGAATTAGGGTAATCCTGAAATGAGAAATATGATGTAGAGTGCTTTCCAGGGTTAGGCTGACTGCAGGACTAAAGGATGTCAACATGACTTTTTTTAAATGCAGTTATGAACAAATTGTAAAGATCCTCTTTCTTCAAGTTAGCATTTTGCTTTGGAAATTTTTGATGGCAGATACAAATGGAAAAGAATTTATTTTGGAAAACTATCTCCCCCCCCCCCCCCCCTCCCCGCCCCCCCCAAATGTTAAGAGATACAAGATTTCCCCAAACCCAAAGAGATAAGTGGATCTCACTATAGTTGATAGCACCTGTTTGACCCAGGACTATTATCTGTGTAGCGCAATATTGCAGAGGTCCCACCTGAAGTTGGAGTCCTGGTGTGGTAGCTGCCACACGTACACACACTGCGCGGTGTACAGTGATGGATCAGGTGCTAAGAAAGGTTTTGAATAGGATGCAGTCAAGTCTTGTTGAAAAAGTAGCGTGCTAAGTAAACCTGTGTCCTGGTTTGAGAAACATCAGAATCAATTTTCTATTCAGTAATTTTACATTGCAGCTAAGCCTCTTCTAACCCAAACCACGACAACCTGTTAAAATTTCTATGTGGCAACAGCACTGTGCCAGATTCCTTTACGTGCCATAGTATATTTACTGTAAGTATAGCATATTTTTACTATAGTCATCCTTCACCCTTTTGCTATATGAGGTCAAAGCAGAAGGGAAAAAAGTATAGAATTTCCATATTTGCTAAAAATAAATCCTACTTCCCTTCTTGAAACATTATGATGGAGTGTTTTGGCTTGCAGCTACTGCAAATAATATCTATGAACTAAATAGCTCTGATGCACTCTATCACTGTCCAGATGAAGATCTTTGCAGAGGGATAAAAAATTTCATACTCTGTCGAGATTGACAGAGCACATCCCACATACTTACTGGTGTTGCATTATTCTTTTAAAAAGATCATACTTGAAAATTCATATGCATAAAGAAAAATCCAAATGAATATCTGCACAGATGGGAAAAACATATTGTGGATCATCATCCACTGTGGTTTGAGAAACTCTTGTTAATGGCCTATAAAGAGTTGGCCAGCTGTGAGTTTCTGTAGTCTTAATTGTCAAAGTACATTAAATGTGAGCACGAGGGTGACAGAGCCCTGGAACAGGTTGCCCAGAGTGGGTGTGGTCTCCTTCTCTGGAAATATTAAAAACCTTCCTGGATGCATTTCTATCCACCTGCTCTGGGTGAACCTGCTTTGGCAGGAGGGTTGGACCAGATGATCTCCAAAGGTCCCTTCCAACCCCTACCATTCTGTGATTCTGTGATTATTTTTATACATTCTTCTAAATATCTCCAGTAACAGTATACTGGAGAATATACTGTTATATACAGTCATCACTGTAACTGTATATAATTGTTACAGACTCCACATCTGTTTTAAGGTCCCTTTATGCTACTTGTACAGTACAATGAGAACCAGTTTCCAAGTTTAGGCACGGGGGCAAAGTTTTGCCAGGTTCAAGGAACTTCCAAACACTATTTATCATTGATACTATAGAGTTTTTAGGCATCAGGCTACACGGTTCTCTTTTCACTGCATTTGTCTCATTTACTATTTGAGTTAATGGATATACTTTTATAAAGACTCCAGCATAACAGAATTGAGTGGGAGCCCTGAAATTGCAGAATCAACCCCCAAAAGTATATAGTCTGCCAAGATTTACTGGAACACTCTTTGATATGATATTTCATCGGTTCATGTCAGCATTATTTTAAAACTGCTTCTGGTTTATCTGAAGTAAAATGTATTTACAGAAATGAAACAAGCATATAGGAATAGTATTTTAAATTAACATATATAAAAACATTAGCTTTACTTAGATGACACAACTATAGCGTTGCCTGTAATATATCACATGGTTGTTGTTTATGATCTGTTGAAAATTTTTCTTTTCTGTGTGCTAGGATTACGGTATGGAGGTGGACATTCCTGATATTAAATGTGCATAATATTTGTTTATTTTGATTTATTTGGAATAAATCACGTCAGAAGTTAACTTCTATGGTACTAGGTTAATAAACCCAAAGTCTTTCAGCAACAGTAAACCCAAGTTAAGTATTACAGAAGATGATTAGTCAAGTGAACCCCCCCCCCTTCTTTTTTAATCCAACTATCCCTTGGTTAGGTCCCCATACATATTGTAAATCTAAGTTTAGATCTGGCTCTCTAACGCATAGGTTAATAAGAGGGCTTAAAGGGCATTTTTTCAACCCCATGGGATGTACCTACATTAATGTTTTAGTTCAGAACAGAAGTTCACTTTCATAGAGCATTTCCGCATAGTCCCCACTTGGAGGGATGCTGCCCTGTGGCCCCAGAGAACATAGATTTAGTTCTTCTGGGGTGAAATTAAACTGGGCTCCAGCTGAAAGAACCCTGAGCCGCTTCTGGAGTTAATGGTAATCACCAGCTCTTCTTTGCAGATCCACTCCCATAGCTCTGCACTACATGCTAATGTCATGGCACATCCTAACTGGGCAACATAGTAGTAAAATAGGCTAAATCATAGTTGTGATGCTGAAATACCATTGTATAACAAGAAGGTATGACATAATTTATTAGGTATTGTTAGATAACTTCAGTTGTTTAGGAATAATTTAGCACTCTCACTATTAAAGTTGATATGGGGAAAATTAGGACCTGTCACTTAATCTCATCTTACGTTACTGTTTTCTTGTCCTCCTTCTCATTTATAGCAAGTTTGATATAATAGCAGAATGACATCTAATTTGGTTTTCTCAGTTTTTATAAATGGGAAGCAAAGTTCCTTGCTCTTACCACCTAGTAAATATAACTGAAATTCTTACCTGAAAGAAAACACTATTAAGGAAAAATAATTGTTTGATATTGTTTCTCTGTATTTTCATTGATATATATTAAGAGGGGTGTATATGACAGTGTTATGCGGCTTTTACAACATTCTTTTAGGTCTGTATGCATTAGTCTGATCCTCAAAGATAGTGTTAAACCACCCTTAGGCAATATTAAGCAATTTAAGTGCAAAAGCCATTAAAATCATTGGCTCAGGGTAAGTACATCCTCTTAAGCTGCCTTCAGTAATACAGCTTTTGTGATTCATCAGTTAAAGCTGAGTCTGTTTACATATTTTATTTGTGTGTGTAGGCATGACACTAAAGAAAGTAGGTTATAAAATAAAAAGTAGGTTATAAAATAATGCTCCCTGTAACTGACTTCTCTTTGGGCTATATGAAGAGGTGTTTAATGTCAGGCAATGTTTTGTAAACCTCATTATGCATTTATGTAAGGGTACTCCAAAGAGTATAAATATGGAAAAAACAAAATAATTGTTTAGGATGGTGTGAAAATGTAGGAGCAGGTATAATGAAGGAGGTTAAGTAGCCTGTGACATGTAATGTCACTGGTTACATGCTTCTAAAGATTATTTGAAATTGTAGATGCTGCAGATTTGATCTACAATAGGAGGTTTCATCCTCAAAATATTTCCATAGGATTAGAAAAAGTCATTCATGGTTCTTGCTTTAATGCAAGCACAAATAAATTTTGTTGAGATAAAAACCTCACAGAAACAATATTCTTAGTGCTTGGCAACAGTTACAGTCACATGCTGTTCTTAGATTTACTAAATAGTAAGATGTGAAGGATCATAGCAATGTATCTTTACCTAAGCAATAGCAACATGATTATATGCTTAGCCCATAGCTTTTTACCCCTGAATTTCGTTTTATTTGATCAATTTTCTGAGAACACTTGTCATACTTCCTTAATTTGTGCTGTCATAGAACTGCTATTCTTTCCTGCCTGTTTTGCTCTGCTCTTTTACTTTGTGTAATGAGTTTCCACATTTTTATTAAGATTCTACAAAATCAGTATGGCTTTAGAGGATCGTATTGTAAGGTTGTGTCTTACCAGTGGTATAAGATTTTATAAAAATATCCATATTCTATAATTTTTTTAAAAAATTGCAATGTGAAGTACATCCCCCACTATCATTATAAGCCTTGCAAGCATCATATAAAATTTGTATAGTCATGTTTTAATTGAAACCCTTTATGGTTTCTCTTTCTTACAAAGAGAACTGATTTAGAGACATGGAGAAAATGGCAAGATCGTTTGTTTTTGTAAAGTTTCACACTTCATTTCCTTGCCTTTTATGCCATTTGGGCTAATGAAGAGCTGAAAACTGAAACTGTGTTAAAAAGGATTAAAAAGGTATTGCTCTGATCATAAGTAAATAAAATTATGTGGTATATGATACAGAAACTGTAACTGCCAACACAAAGTAATGAAAATCTGCAAAAAATATTAAACTATTGGCTGCTTAAACTGGTAAACTGTCAATTCATTTGCAACAGATGTAATGTGTGGCTCAGTATGAAAAGGCTCTATTCACGTATGGTTTCGATATCATATTAACATAAATTATGTATACTAGGGAATCTTTAAATACATTTACTCTTCTCAAGCATTCCTTTCTTCTATGATCAATTTTTTACAATATCTTCTGTTATTCGCATGAACATGTGTTAGAGAAAGGGCAGAGTTTTCTCAAATTCAGAGTGATCTATTGGAAGAACAAATTTGAATGCAGTCAGTAAACTAAAAGTGTATTAAAATGGACAGTTAATGTTATAGGCACGAAATTGTTCAGATCTGGATATATGATGAGAAAAAGACTTCACCTCTCCAAGAAAAGAAGTAGGTGATTGAAAATACAGTTATGGGTAATTGTATACTTTTGACAGACTTTTTAAGGGTTGGCCACATTGGAAATTCAAGCTCCTTCATGTGTACATGTTTGATTATTGTTTTTTTCTGAATAATGCTATTGAGTCTTATGGACTATTTAATCCAAAACATACTTTACATTCCTTTACAACATTCTTAAATGAGCATTTCCAGGCATCCAATGCACATAAAAGATCAAAATCAATCTGGATGTAGAACACCTCAAACTGTGTCCCATTTAAGTTTGCCTGTTTACATGGAGGCTGAATTTGATCGAGTCTCTAGCAAACAACTAAATAATTCAGTCCAGTGGCAGTTTTATTTCACATGACTTGTACATCTGTCTTGATTGTGAATATAGCTTTGCTTTGATGAAATGTCTGGAAAAACAATTTTTAATACATTCAGTAAATAATACTTTGTTTGTCATTCAACCCACATGTTTTCCCGTCTCTGTAGAACCTCTTTGTTTTAGATTCTGGTGACTAAATAATTCAGTCCAGTAGAACCAGGACTATTTCACTTTGAAATGACAGCTGCTTGAGGCAGGAGAAGAGTGTCTTGTCCTCTCCACCCAGTGTGGTGGAGGCTCTCTCTCTGATGGATGGCACTAGAAAAAACAAACAAAAGGGATAGATGGATACTTTGGGAGTCTTACAGCCCCACTTTTGAAAAATACTATAGAACTTCTTTGTACGGCCACACAGTGTAGAATTGTTTAGGATCCATTACATCATACTGTGTTGCATTGTAAAATAAAGTGATTACAATGTGATTGGAGCAGCTGATATATTTCAAATTACTTGACAAAAGGGGAAGTGTAATGGAAAATCAAATGGATATATATGGGTATCAGAAGTGATCAGAACAAATTGTGAACATAATTATCTTTGATTGCTATCCCTTTTTTAAATGTAACTGCTTTGTAATAGCAGTTTGGTTTGGGTTCATGATGGTATAGAACTCGGTTTTAATTTCTCAGAAACCATATAGCAAATGAAAGTTGGATACCATGGTGATATCAAAACATTATCTCTAATTGTGTGAATTTGAAGCTCTTTTCACTGTTTCAATTCATTTAATTGATTGTAACTGTTTCTAATCAACTGGGATAATAAAGCTGGCATCAATAGAGGTTTTTATCCCCATTTCGATGGGGGATGAATCTTCTCTACCCGTATTCTCCAGCTCCTCTGGGCCAAATGCAACTGCTCCGAACACATTACAAAGACTTGGATCTCGTCCAATCTTAGTATAAGCAGCATAGATAAGATGGCATTTATTTTGATGGATAGTGTCCTCAGGGATATAGACAAGGATGAAATGTCAGTGTAGTATTTTTCAGTCTGCTAAGAATCTCTGAAACTCCCATACAAAAATTCTGCTGATCTGTTGCTGTGACTTAGCACAGGTATCTAGAATTAAGAAAATAAATAAATAAAGTTATGCAATAAAACTTGCTGGAGCATAATAAGAATCTCTTCTTTCACAGTGTGAGTGTTTCTATCTTTAAGGTAAAGTCTGTCTCCTCTCTGACTGAACATGTACTTGAGGCCACTGGGAGAGTTTTAATGATCAAAGCATAAAAAAAAAAAGTAAGGTGACCAGTCAATGAGTTGACAGCTGGAGAATGTACTTTGTAAATCAGGATTACAGATTGTCTGGTTTTGTTTTCTGGGCTTTTTAATAATTGCTGAAGCTATGCACAGGCGCATAAATTAATGTAGCAGGGGAAAGGTAACAACACACTGATGAAGAAGAGGCTACTGTATGTTTAGAAGCAAGTACACCATAAAATAATGAAGACAGCTAAGTCAAAGTAGGGATAATGAATCTGTTTCTCAGGGTTTTTTTGTTCCTTTTTTAAATTATTCTTTTTTCCAATTCAGTAATGCTTGTGCTGAAGAAGCACCTCAAATATCGTCTGCTTGGTGACATTCCATTGAGATAAAACTTCGTTGATCTTCAGATCATGATAGGAAGTGATGCTGTCAGTGGAATTCTGGGACCTTCTCACTCTAAGAGGGGACTCAAGCTCTTTTGAATATTATCTGAGAGATCTTTTTTTACCCTTCTTAGCACCTCTAACTTCAGCCCTAGAGGGAGCCCCTTTTTTGGATCCCTCTTTTGTATCTGTAGCTAATTGATATGAATGACTTGATGTGAACGAAGCACTGTGAAGATGAACTTCTATGTCTTGTGCATAGTAAGAGCAGTTTGTGTAACACAGATTTAATTCTATTGGTTCTATAATATACTTTCAAGATACACATTTTTAGCAGATCACATACATTACATTTCATACAATGGCTTGAACGTTGATTTGTATAATTTATCCATTAGACTTAGCAACAAGCTTCCATGTTTGCTGTCTACTTAATAACCATTATTCACTGAAGTCACAGTCTGAGCCCCCGTTTTTATTCAAATGCATTTTTCAATTTGACTTTCTGTACTGAGAACACTTCCTCTAAGGAATGTATTAATCCTGAATATCTTTGTGATTGTTTGCTGTATGCTTTGGCCTTTTTCTCCAAGCTTGCAGGTCAGACTGCAGATCTTTTTTTTTGCATGTGGAATTTATTCCATTCCCCAAATTCTGGGATTTGGGCCTAGAAATATGAAATGTCTTATACTTGTCTAAGAAAATGTCTTGTATTTGACTTAGGGAGGCATTATAGCATTTATGGTGCTGTATAAGGCGTCATTTTTTAATGAGTTAGTATTATATTCTTACTAGGTCAATTTTATGGAACTCATGTTAGATGGATTTTCTCTTGTAGTTAGAACCAGTTTGTAGTTATAGATGTAACTATCTGAAAATACAAAGAACATCATATACAGGAATATCTATTTTTTATACTCATGTACCTATTAACATCTTTAATTTCCCCTCCCTATTTTGTTTCCATTTTCTCTCTAATAGTCCATCTGGAGATCTCTTTTCATGTTATTCACTCTACAATCTATGAAATGGTTTAAATAATTCTGTTTTCTGATTCATGTGCAGTTCACCAGCACAGAGTTTTCAGCAGGATCTTGGGATCCTGGAGTTCAGGATCTTGGAAAGCTCAAAACAAAGGAAATTCCTAAAAGAACTATCAGCAAGTAGCAAATTGAACAAAGTTGGCAAACAAAACTCAGGTGCCATTTCAGTATTTAACATTATGACTCATTGCGACAAATTTTTCAGTGCTATCAGCTTCAGTCTTATCAGTGACTTTAACTGTGATGGATGTACTTTTCCATATTATGATTTTGTCATGCTTCAGGGTGACACCTTGGCATAATTATTCCAATGCATGTTGCTGACAGAGCAAATTTTGCAAAGCAGCAAGTAGAGAGCATTTTCCTGTCTGTGTTATATGTCTCCCTGAAGCCTTCCTTTCTGGTGCTTCACTGTAGGCAAGCTAAATGATAGCTAGAAACTTCAGGGCATATTTATTTATGAAAGATTGTAAATACATAGAAGGCAAAAATTTAAGTGTTTAAAGTATGTATTTTAAAAAAAAAAAGAAAATGTCTGATGCGATATTTGTCAAGGTCAGAAAATACATAATGTAGTAGTTTCTCTGCAATATTTGTTTTCATGCCTGATTTTCAGAAAATCAATACCCTGTGCCTATTAGTGCTTTATAATTAACCAATAATTAAGCAAAAAATATTTGCAAAACATGAACCATCAGCAATAAAACCTCAGTAAATATAAGGTAACTAAAATCACAAGCTAAATGAATTTACTTCCTTGTTTAATAATTATCTTATGTCAAAGGTGAAAAATTGATGTAGATCCTTTGTTGCTTACTTTCCTATCTCACAACAGTGTTTGGAGAAAACATATTTAAGAAGTATGACTTCCTTGGGAGGATGTCTTATGAATGCCATAAGATTTAGAGATTTCTAACTTGTGTGGGTAAATGGGGGCAATAATGTCATCAAAGAAGAGTGAAGAAAAAGGTGGTTGTTAGAGAAAGAAATTAAAAATAGAAGATACTTGTTCTGCTCCTTCATCTTTGATAAAGGAAGTTAAGTTTCAATGGAATGCAAATCTGAGAATTTCCTTGCTCTGGAAACTCATAAAATTTAGGGATGACTCCTAATTTCTTTAGGAACAGTTGACAGAAGAAGCATTAAGTGTTGTAATCTTATTTATAGATCTTATTTCACTCTGAGGGAAGAAAGTTTCCTGAAGGGATCCCTGGTAAGTAATATGAGTAACGTGGCTTTGCCCACTAAAAGGAGGAAAAAGGGAAATCTAAAACCTAAATGTTCTTCTAGGTCAAGATATCTTCCAGGTCAAGATACTTTTACACCTACAAATATGTGCCATGAGGAGCTAAAGATCAAGCTGTTTACATTTATATGGTAAGGAAGATCAGTCTGTCTTCCAAGTGCCTGCTTCTTCATGGTTACTTCTGACAGATGTTGCTCAACATGGTTAAAAATCCTGGGTTGAAACAGTGTGAGAAACTGTGAACATAATTATAAACTGACACTGCTAAGGAAGCCCATTTGCTTTGCATTAAAAGGTGGCCAAAGGTGGAAGAAGTATAGGGACTGAGAACTGCTGTCACTCTAAGGAGTGTTAGGAGGAAGGCAGAACTGGACTGGTTCTGCTTCTACTGTGAAATGCTGGCATACGTAAGTATGCTGGATGGGAACTGAGAAGCTCTGTTTCAGCAAATGTGACATATTCATCTGTGAAAGGCAGTGTGTGATAAACTCCTATGAGCATCTAGTAGAACCTAAAGAAAATGACCTAATTTCACAATGAGTAGTCATCCAAGTATTCAAAATCTAAAATGTCACTGTTCTCCAAGAGCTGTTTGTACGGTCTCCCCTAAGCTCTATTTCTACATCCATTCAAGTCAAGAGCCAAAATCTGACTGACTTTAATGGGAGCAGAATTAGGCTCATATTGAATTTTTGGAACAATGTTAACATTGCTGTCAGCAAGCTTATGAGTTCTGCCCTCATGCTTTCCCCTGACATCTGCCTGTTTCGAAGTATAAATGAACTAATACACAAGGCACACTTCAGGAAGTTTTTACATCTGCCTGTATTGGCAGCCAGGAGAGACGTTGTAAAATACTGGAAGCTTGACAAACCCTGCAGCTTTCAAAAGTTAGATTGCAAATGCTTTCAGTTCAGCCTCATTAAAAGAGGAATAATAGTAAGGGGAAAGCCAAAATTTAGATTTCTTTTTGATCCAAGACTGAGCAAAAAGACAGAACAAGTACTTCCTCTGCAGACCTATAAACACTTTGAAGTACAGGTTTCTCTCTATTTACACAGTGAAACTGAAGGCAACAAGGGATTAAATTATCTATTTGATGCCTTGGTAAAACTGTCCTTCTTTGAAAACAATAGGTTAAATGTGTGTGAAAATTTATTTTCCACTTAACAATTCTTCTGCAATTGATACGTTATTATTAATTCATACTTTCTGCTCTTCTGAACCTTTAATTTTTGTATCTGCTCCTATTATTTTGTATGCAGACGCAATAATTCTGTGTCCTGCATTGTTTGAATAATATGTAGCAGATGTCTGTTCTGTTTTTACCATTGTACAAATCAATATCTTTTCTTGAACAGAAAGGAGGAAAAAAGGGTCATCCTAGACATTATACACAAACTGAGTTTGTCTAGTCTGAATTAAAAATGCAAAACCCACTGAAAGATAAGAAATAGCTTCCTTTTTAAAAATATTGAAATATTTAACTCCCACTTCTTTATGGCTCATTAAATTACTTCAACAACTTGTTCCAGACTTTCCAAACGTACTCCATTCTTGACCACAACCAAGAATAAGCTGGTTTTTAAATTGGATTGAGCTTTTGTTCTATTGCTATCAACGTTAACAACAGGACATCCTTAACATGCAAGCTACTTTTATAAGAAGGAAGTAAGAGGTATTTCTTAGATATTGCTTTAAGACCTAATGATGCAAAGATAGCCAGTACTTCCTGTAAAGTAGCTTCTTCTGGATTTTCTGTGAGCAGGAACTGAGACCATTAGTTACCTCATAGGATGTACTGAACAGCTCTCAGGTCATAGGAAGAAGTTCTGCCAAAATCTCTATTGCTACAGACTGTACTTTGGCTGAAATATTAGTAGATACGATGTAGCATTTTCTTACCAAGATGATTTTCTATTTCCATGGAAGCAGACAGTTTGGACAGAATTCAAGTGTGTGAGGTTTTTTTCTTCTTAGCAAAAGGACTAATGAAAGTGCTGGGATTAAATTGTGGCATCTCTGGTCTGTTTGTTATACAAAACTGTGGTATGTGGCTGTTCCTGTCAAGAAGATCAAAACCAAATGAGATAGATATGCACTAGAAAGGAACTAGAGGTGAAGACTTAAAGCACCTTGCCTGGGATCTTTCAGTTGCAGGATCTCTGGGCCATAACTAGTATTTGTCTACAGCTTGCAGTTTTCTTCTTTTTTTTTTTTTATAATTCCAGTTGTATTTAACTGTTATGTCTGTAAATGTGGTGCAACATACATATTAGATTAAATGGTGTTCTTCTCCACATTTTTGTTTAGACAGTTCTCTCTCCATATTTCATACTGGATCTGAGTTTGTAAGATGGTAATGCACAAAGCAGATTGGCTGCTGCTAGTTCTGTTGCTTAATTTTCAATTTCAGTTACTGTCAAGATGACCGTGACCTAATGTTAGATATAATACTCTAAGATCAATTGAAATTACTTTACAGGGTGAAGGTGGCCATATATGCTATAATACTCAACTATATGATTTTAGGATGCATTTTTGTTAATGTATTTCTATTTTAATCTATTTCAAAATGTGCATGTAGACTGTCCTGTGGAACAGAAATGAGAGTATTCAGAAAGAAGATTGTGGATAGGTGTCATAATGGACCACACCGGAATACTGAGGAGATGAGTGCTCAGGAAGGAGGTAGGATAATGTAAGAAAAGGTTGCAGAGCCAAATAATGATATAATAAAAAAGTAGACCTTCATTCTTGTTTTCATGGCTATTATGTGTGTTAATCCTCATATATTGCGTTTCTGATTGGCATTTCAGAAACAGCTCATAATCAGGTTTAAGTGAAAGACTTAACTGCAACAAAAATGGCAATAAGTGAAATTTTACAGCTGCAGCTACATGCATTTTACTTCAGGGAAGACAATGGGGGAAATGAGTTGAGGGATTTTAGGAGATGCCAATAAGGAATTGTCAGAAAACCATAGTGTACTTCAGCATTTCCCTGTCTAAAATGCTTTGGATGGCTATTATCCAAAATTATTAAGTACAGTAGTATGAATCAACATAGTTCTGCAAGAAATACTGTTGCAGTATGGCAGTGTGTTTTTTGTTCTTTAGAAATACTGTGGTACCAGCATGTTGAGGTTTGTATATTGCTGGAGCTAATGGTGAACAAACATCTGAGATAGAGTCCCCTTAAATTAATAAGATTGTTAATATTCTCTCTCAGCTTTTCAAATTCCCACTTTCATCCTAGTGCAAACCAACCAGGAACTATAGCTATTTAAGTATATTTCAATTTCATTCTTTTAATCAAGCTTCCTCAGAGCAATGTTTTTAAAACAGATCTTTTTATGTTCTTTTTACTTTCTTGTGCAAAACAGTAAGTTTCAAACTTCCATTCTGCGGGGAAGCTGTTTCCTCTCTGCTCCAAACTATAAATACATCTGTAGTTTTGAGATCAGAATACAGTATTCATTCTGATACAGTTTCAAGAGATGTAGATAACTTGCATTCACAGATTGTACTGCTTGTAGCACAAGCATGAAATCTTCCTGCTATCTGGGCGAAACGAGGAGACTAAGCAGTTAGTAGAAGATGTTGGGCCTTCAAGGTGGTCAACAGATTTGGATGTAGAGCAGCAGTGAGTACAGAAGATAACAGTGCAAGGGAGTAAAGCTTAATTGGTTAAAAAAGTCTGACAGTAACTTTGTATCACAACACGTAATTTTGGAATATTCTTTTTTTTTTTTTATCCTAAATGCAAGGCTTTGGATTTTACACTTTAAAATTTTGAACTTTAAATTAGATTTTAATCTTCTCCTATGGTTATAAATGTTTCATTAAACAAAGAGCTACAGTGATAGAGGTAGAGAATTCCTCCAAGATTATCCTGTGCCTTTTTGCCAAATTTAATAAAACAATTGAATCTGACTGAAAGTAACACTTGAAAATTCATAGTGCTCTGAACATTCAGTTCAACCAGTGTTTACACTGTGTATTATTTTACAGTTATTTTTAATTTAAATGCTTAGTCTCATGCTAAATAAGTATCTCATAAAGGTCTAAAGCTTGTTGAAAATCTGTATTAGGATCCAGAAAACTCCTTGATAAATGCTCTTAAAATTCTTAGGTAAAAAATACCTGAACCAAAATTTTCAAACTTCTAAATTAAGGAAATGCAGTGTCCTCTGAAATTACTGATGAAGTGGAAGGTAATTCTTATTCTATGTGATGCATTCATCACCACATTTTTCCCCAAAACTGATGAGCTATGTTTATCACATACTTATGTGTGCTTTGTGTTGCTGTTGACAGTTTTACAGTTTACCATTATTAGAATATATTTTCTTACATCCTCCAAAATTAATAGTCAGCTATTTTATCTTTTGTCCTTCTGTTTTCTTAGTTTTAAATTTGTAGTCTTTGCTATAAAATTCCAGTCTTCATTTGCTATATGCTACTTTTTATTATATGCAATGTCTGTTTTTTATAACCCTCTAGACAATACAATCATTAGTGTTTCTTAATTACAGATTTTTGAAATATGTAATGTAATAAGTTTATTTGCAAGTCACATTTTTCTTTTCATAAAATTAGTTTATTTAGCTCATCATTTACTTCTAGGCTTGTGAAAATGCTATTTTTTAAGCAACAAATGTATATAAATCCTTTTTCTGTCTTTTTCCATTTGGACATGGCAAATATATTCAAAACAAGAACACTTGCTGCAAAGTAATTTTAGTTCTGTGATCATAACTAAATGAATTTGGAATTTCTCTTAAATGGGTGGAAACATTCCCAAGTTAGGAGGCTGACATCTATGCCATAAATTCTGATGAGATCAATTATATCAGGAGGGTGAAACATCTGGCATGTTGCACTGATAATAAAAGTTCCTATGATATCACTTTTTTTACTTCTTATGTAGGTGACTGTAAGAGTTGGTATCAATATTCTCTGAAGCCTGGTTGTGCAGTTGAATAGTGATCCATAATCTTTTCAAGGATCATTTGTTTGTCAGTTGTGGGTAACTGTTGTGTGTTGACACCAGTCGGCAGCTCAGCCCCACACAGGTGCTCGCTCACTCTTCTCAGCGTGACCAGGGAGAGAATCAGAAGCGTAATATTGAGAAAACTTGTGGGTTGAGGTAAAAACAAATTAATAGGTAAAGAAAAAGCAGTATCTGCAATCAAAGCAAAATAAGGAATTTATTGACTAGTTGCCATTGGCAGGCAGGTGTTCACCCTTCTCCAGGAAGGAGAACAGGGCTTCATCATGTGTAGCAGCTACTTGGGAAGACAACATAACTCTGAGTATCCACCTTTCTGCTTCTTCCCCCAGCTTTTATTGCTGAGCATGATGCTGTATGATCTGGGATATCCCTTTGGTCAGCTGGTGTCAGCTGTCCCAGTTGTGTCTCCTCCCAACCTCTTGTCCACCCATAGCCTACTCGCTGATGGGGCAGTGTGAGAAGCAGAAAAGGCCTTCATGCTGTATAAGCACTGCTTAGCAATAGCTAAGTTGTTGGCACTGTTTTGGTCACAAATCTGAAGCAGATTAAAATATGAGCTGCTATGAAGAAAATTAACTGTATCTCAACCAAAACTAGTACAGAAACTTATTGACAGCTAGGATTATTTTGGTATAGTGCTGCTTCGATTCCCACATTGCTTTCATTGTTCTTTTAAAATGTTATGTCCTGCTCTTCAAGTTCTGCAATTAATTTCACAAGGGTGCTGCAATACCCATTCTATTAAGTTTGGGCATGTAAACAAATAATTCTGATTAATCTTATTTGTTACTCAAGCCTCTAAGTCAATATCTTCATAGGATTGGTTTTGGATAACTTTTTCTTAAAACACAACTTGATTTAGTTCTAACCAAGTGCTTTGGTCTTTCTCTTTGTTAATATTTTAACACCCTAGGAAATAAGCTATCAAGCTTTATCTGAGAAGGAAGATGACTACTAAGCATTGTACATACTATTACTGATAGAGGCAAGAGATGTAGAGGACAGCAGCATTTTTTAGCCACATACCCAAAAAGAATCTTGGAAATACTTGCACACCAATATTTGCCCTTTTTTTTTTTTTTTCTTTTTTACATTTTACATACCACCGTTTTTAATCCTTCTCCAGGAAGATTCCCTTTACTGTATCTTAAATGGTAGATAGGGGAAAAAAACAACAACTTTTTAGACTTTTACAAATAATTTTATAATTAGTATGAATTATTCTTCAAAAGTATATCAAAAGTATATCAGCTCACCTCTTGTTATATATTAAAGAATTAGTGATGCAATAAAAAGAGAAAACTTGATATGTTACAGTTTTATGTGGCAGTCTCGATGGCAAATTGACTATAACCTTTCTGCAAAAGGTGTTCAGCAAGCTATCAAACAATATTACAGCTTTTCCTTATATATAATGTATTAAAAAATGGCAAGACCACTTGAACAGCCAGTGAAAGAAACTTGAGTTATCCCATGTGGAGGCATTCAGGGCTCGAGAGACTTGAGGCAGAACTGAGCTTGCTTATTCCTGTAGATCTAAAAAAGTCGATCATTCTGTTGTGCCTAATCATATCAGGTATGATGAGTCCCTCAAGTACTGCAGTACTATCATGTCATATATACTGTCTAAAGGGTTATCCAGAGCTGTTTCAGGTCTGGGAAAAATCTTGCAGGCTCCCATGGCTCCTGCTGCTTCTGTGGTGCCACCCAGTAACCAAACCATCAGGTAGCAGTGGCAGTCTTACTAAAGTAGGGAAGTGAGGTGAGAGGAGAGGCGAAGAGGGTAACTTCTTGATTTCTTTCTTCCTTCTGAAGTACTTAGTGTTGCAGGACTCTGGGGGAACTACTCTAACTAATACCTGAATGGCTTTATCTAGAGAAAAGGAATTTTCCAGTGAGAGACGCCTTCATAGCCATAAATATATATATTTTTAATATTTACCAAAGCTAACACTTTTAAGCAGTGACCACATACTCTTGACACAGCTTGAGAGAAAAAATGAGGAAATTCAGTTATTACCTCAAGGTCAGCAATTCCATGTCAGCTCATTATTTTTAGTGATAAAATTATTAGCAAGAAGAACATATAAACCAATTTCCAATCTCTTGATGTATGTGCACTATCTTGAAATCAAAGGAAATTTGGGATATAAATTAACTGCTTATGGAGTTCTACCTACTGAGTAAATAGTTTAAATGAAAAAATATTTATGTAAATACAGTGGAATTAGCAATTGTTTATTACATAAACAGTGTATTATAAGGTTGAAAGTGATTTGTACTGCCTCGTTTAGGCTTAAACTGTTGGTATTGGAAGTAACGCACGTTGTAGATAAAAGAACATAGCTTTCTGGTTCAGAATTTTAGAAAAATTAATAAAAAGAAGAGAACAATTTATTTCACTTTCAAAAGTGGCAGGCATGCAATAGCTTCTCTTTAGGCATCTGAGGATAAGCACTGTATATCTGGCAGCATTTTACCTTTGGCTTCTCATCATAAAAGATCTTATACCAGTGACCAGATGATCTGCTTTTATAAGAAGTTATTTCAAGTCAGTGATTCTCCTTGTCAGCTAAGGTTTCAGCATCTCTTATTATCAGTCCATCAGCTTTAAAAGCTTTTCTTTCCTTGTCAGTTATCCTGAATCCATATTTGGCCTGGTTTATCTATGACAGACCCAAACTCCATTTGAGGACTTGAGTATGATCTAAACCACAAATTAGTGCTACAGAGGTATTTTCCATGGTATTTCTGCTCCTTTTACTGTAATTTAAATATTATAAAATTATTTTTCTGTTCTAAATCTATCTTCTGATTTAAATATTTCTCTACGCTCACCCCTGGCAAACTCTTATTCCTTACTTAGAAATACTTCAAAGTGAAGTCAGTAGCAACAAAAACTATGTAACATTTCCTCATCTTTTATTTTTATATTTTGGAAATAAATCTTGTTTGCTGTTTAATAAATGCCAGCATTAAAGTTGGTCAGGATTTTTTTTGCTTTTGTTGAACATGAAAAACTTAATAAAAGTGTCAGGCTCTCAGCAGACTTTCATCAGCATTCTGTGGTGGTTCTGAATGAAATCTAATGCATTCTCCAGCCTCAGCCCTGAGGTCCCTATCCTTTTGACAGTCTATATAATAAAAATGCAGCACATAGGAGGTACTGTTTGAGACCAACAACCTTATGTCACAGAAAACTAGAGAAACTTCAAAGAAAGTAAGTGAATGACTTACCCAAAATACTTTATGAAAAATCATTCTGAATGATTCACTTCGGCTTTCATATGATCCATCATGTATTTCTGAGGTATTGTGGCCACTACATAGTCCAGATATTGACCAATAACTGTTACAGGAAGATTTTTTGGGTAACATTTTTCATGTGAAAGTTGCCTACATTTACCATGGTCTTAGATTTTCATGCTTTAAAACTCAAGATGTAAGTATTTATCTTAGCAAGGGAATTTCAAGCAGAGAAGGTTGTAAAAAATTTTCTATCCTGTGAAAACTTTTGAAGCCTAAAAATCCTATTCCACACCAGCATGAGGTCAAGGTATTTTGGGAAAGACAAATCAGGTTAGTCAAGTTATTCACTTGTAACAGAGAATCTCATTTTCTTCTGTTTCTGACCGAGATCCAGAGAGCCTGACATTGCTAAGTGAGTCTATCCACAAAACTATTGATGTGGGGCAAAGTCACTTTCTCTTCTTGTGTTCTATTAAAAAATTAATCATGGACCAGGTTATCCAATGATTTTTTTTCTGAATGAAATTCTTATTGAAAATGTTTCAACATAAAGTTTTAGTTACATAAACTGACTCATATAAAATCATTCTGTTGATGATTCTCAGTCAGATCCAACTCTGATGTTATTATAGCTGCAAATTATTCTTTATGAATTATTTTGCTTCCCCTTATCTGTTTGACTTGGCATTCTTCAGAATTATTTCTGGTTTACAAACAGTGAGGCAAAAACTGTTGCCACAGCCTCTAGTTGCAGTGTTTCCACAGCTAATAGAAGAGTTAAGAAAACAAAATTCCAGAGACCAGCAAGACTTTAAAAGATTAATCTGGGAGATAATTTCCTCCAGTAAAATGAAATTTAGCATTATTCTTCCTTGGAAGGGAAATTGTAATTTAGAGTCTAAAACAATAATAAAGATGTTATTTTATTCATGTCAGATTTATGTGTATAGATATGTATCTGTTTTCTGAAGACTAAGAACAAATAAATGTATAGAATATATTCTATATGTATTATGCTGTAATACAAAGGAGTTGTACCTCATGTCATACATGAGGTACCTCATACATACATATTGTCATATGAATGTCATACAAATTTGCTTATACAAAGAGCTGCTTTGACATGAGTGATTCTTATGAATTAATTATGAATTAAGCATTCATTGGGTACATTTCATATGAAGCACATTTATTTCTGGTATAGTCAAGCAGATCCTATCTTTCAAGGCATCATCTTTAAAAGGTTTAAGATGGTCATTGAAAGAAGGTTCAACATTTCCAATACTCAGGCAAAGATGACTTTAAAAATAAGGCAAGAATATTCTCTCTGAACAAATATTTTCTTGCTACCTGAGTCTTTATAGGCAAGATGAAAGGAATTCAGTAAATTCTTCTATAGCTTTTTGGAGATAAGATTATCTCCAATCTTTTGATTGCTCTCTGGTTTTATGATGGCTGATTAGCAAAGCTATGGCTGACTTGAATTTTTCTCTTCAACATTTTAAGCAGAATATTTTCTATATTCTTTTAAGGCATTTTAGAAAAGATTAATGTTATCATTTCTAAGCCTTAGCTCCTTGCTAATAAATTCATTGCTCAAGGAGTTGTCTTGTGTATCCAAGAATGTTTCCATGTTCTCCAGTAAAGCTTACAGCTGTTTAAAGATAAGAGATGACTGAGAAGAATAACATTTGTCCTTAAAATACTGGTCTATTTATTTTGTGTTTCATTTTGATCCTTCAGGAATGGATTTTCTTTTCTAATAGAATCATGGTAAATTATGGTAAATCAAATCACGGTAGAGTAGGAGCTGGTGCATAAAGCCAAAGTTAAAAACTGTGTATTATCTTAGCAACAAAAAAAATTATTTGCAAATACATGGAAATAATTAAAAAAAAATACATCTTCTGAAATATATGTATTAATCACAATTTTTTGCAGCCTTTCAGAATTCTGGTGAGATGTTTACCTAATCTAGCACACCAAACCATGTTCCAGTGCCTCAGGACAAATGATAGGCATGTTACAATCACACCTAATATGAAGTTAAATTGGAAAATGCTTGTGATCAGAAAAATATTCTTTACCCAACATATTATCATCAATGGATTTAAAGAGTGCCTTTGTGTGTTACTCAACCATGTTATATTTGTTTTTTAGCCTGTTTCCCATAAGAATATCAGGGACTAAATCCGAATTGCAGCATCTATACTAGTGGCAAATGTAATATATATGTCTGGAAGATTGTGGTGTGCTGTTTTGCCTCCATCTTCATAATCAATATGAACTTTTTTAGTCAGTTTAAAAATGAACAAATAATAATTTGTTACCTAAATAAACTGGAATACAGAAATTATTGATATCTAAGAAATAAGGACCCATACAATATTATTTATGTCATTGCTCTTCTGAGTGCCTTTTGAAATGGTTTGCCTTGATTTAAAATGTATGTATTGGGTTATAAAACACGTCTCTACAAACAGAAGTGAATGCATTGGGTAGTATATTATAAAACTTATTTCTATATTTTGGTTTCTGAGACAACATTTGCATTCATTATAGAAGCAAAGATTAAGCTGAATAAATTTAAAGCCTATTAAGTCAAGTGTATGCAATATGCATCTACAGATGATAATAAGAAAAAATAGCAGTGAAGTTTTGTTTATTTTATTTTACTATATTTACATATTTAAAATTTCTTGCCTTATGGAGCATTAATAAGATTGTACATACAATCTTCCTGAACCATTGTATTTAAAGACAGCAGGTGATGGCACCTGAAATGAATTAGGATTTTACAGTTGTAGGATGAATTATGAGGCTACAAAGAAAAATCTGAAGAGTTTTCATGCTTCTCTCAGCTAAAATCTAATAGTGCAAAAACCTTTGAGTTTCTCTGTAACTCTGAATGCTCTGGAGTTAGAAATATTTTATAGGGAGAAAGGACATTTATTTGTGCAAAGAAATCACACTTCCTAGGACTGGAGGCTCTAGAGAAAAATTGATAGACCAGGCAAAGCTTGTCTAAAAGTGTAGTAGATGAATTCCTGGCAAACATGGGAAGAAAGGTGGAGGGTAAACAAACTGGAGCAGCATTATGCATAATAACTGCAAGAACCATGAGCATCTGTGATTATTGCCTGTTACTTTATACGGCAATAGAATAATCTCTGCAGAGTTGTTTCCTGTTTCATTTACAAAAAAAAAAAAAGCTGTTGTAATGGTAACTTTGACCTTTTTTGCATACTATATATTGTTGTCAATGATGTTTTCCCCATATTTCTTTTTTCTGGCTAGCCTTTGGTCTAGTAGTCAGCAGTCTTATTTAAATTATTTAACTTTTTTTCACTTGCTTGTGAAAATTTTCAAATTCATTTTGATTTATTTCTTGTGATGCTTTCAATGTTATTTTTTCATTATTAACTTTGCATGTCAACATGCATGATGTGGATATTGGGCAATTCAGTTCACAAGGCACTGTCACATAAATAATGTATTTCTAAACTTCTGCACATGCTTATTAACCCAATTGACCTCAAACCCCTTTCCAATTCGTAAGAAGTTTCCATCTATAACAATACTTTATACTTTGCTCCTGATCCAGTCGTTTTATCCAATAGCCCGTTTTAACCCTTATTCTTTACCTCAGCCACTAATCTCTAGTTTGGAGCCTTGTCAAATACTTTTGAAAATCCGAGCATATTACATCCACTGAATTCCCCTTATCTCTTACAGCAGCAGTATCTTCAAAGAACTCCAACAGGCTAGATAAGCATGACAGTTCCCTGCCAGAGTCCTTGCTAGTTATCCTTAATCAAACTGTGCTTCTCCAGGTGTTCTCCCTACTGCAAAGG
This sequence comes from Gallinago jamesoni, assembly GCA_025769975.1. Classification (NCBI taxonomy): domain Eukaryota; kingdom Metazoa; phylum Chordata; class Aves; order Charadriiformes; family Scolopacidae; genus Gallinago; species Gallinago jamesoni. Next base: position 75,044,772 of record JAOQGH010000023.1, on the reverse strand, counting down.
CCTGTGTGAAATAGTTTAAATTATTTTCTTCATGAACCACTATCTACAATTTGCTGTTAAGCCATTTCTGATTCCTTCAAATTTAAATCTACAGTTTTCTTTGGCTTTAGCTAATGCTGTTTTCCTTCTAACTGTCATATATACTATGTCACTAGTTTTTGCTCACATTTTAATTATGAATAGATGTTACTCTTTGATTTGTATCTGGTCTAACCAGATCTGTTTGTGTGAGTTGTGGTTGTCACTTAAAGACAAACTTGAGAAGTAGTTCTGCTTTCTGCTAAACAGACAAAGTGCTGCTTTGTCAAATTGCAAAGATAATCTATTATATTTCCCTAGAAATTTTAGTCAAAATTTGTATTAGTTTTTGGTCAGTTTTGGACCTCAGTATTGGGCCACTCCTAAGTTCATGCCAAATGATGTCATGAATGTTCTCTTTTGAAAAACATTATAATCATTTATGTGAGGGATAACTCTTCTTCTTCAACACAGGTTCATAAAAAATCAAGACCCTAGTTACTGTGATCTTCAGCTTTCACCTCTTATTCCTGCAAAGCTAAAGACAACTCTAATAAACAAGTGTAAAAATAATCCATAAATATCCCTATTTTCAAATAGCTATTCTGTGGACTGTTAAGTAAATTCACATGGCTCCATATGTATGTGATAAGAAATATGATATAACTTGGGGGGGGGAGGGCGTTTCCCTCTCCTCTCCTCTCCTCTCCTCTCCTCTCCTCTCCTCTCCTCTCCTCTCCTCTCCTCTCCTCTCCTCTCCCTTAGAGGAATTACAGTACTGCTAAATTTAAATTCTCCTGAGTCCTTCTGCAGTGTAAGTCTGTAAGATGGGTTTTACACTGATTGTTTTCTTTATTTTGGTCTGACATTTTTATTCTGTACCTTCTTGAGGAATCAGTAAACCTTGTATCAAACCAGTGCTTCTGTACAACAGATCAGAAATACCTTACAGGCTTTTCTTCAGCAGTACCTGTCAAGACATCAGAAATGAATGGCTTAAGAGATCCATTCCCTCTCCAGAGAAGTCTGGGGTACAAGGGGATGTGTGTGATATATAGCATGGTTTGCCTGTCGTGTTGATGCGCTGTTCCTCCAAAGCTGACTGCGTTGGGGTGAGGTTGTCAATACAATCCAGACATTTCTGTTCTCACAGGACCATGTCAGATTAGTCTTCCTTTGTAACAAATGTGCCTTTCTGCAAGGTTGTTAGTCAGTTTGTTCCGTAATAAACTGGCATTAGATAAAGCTTACATAATTAGATAATCGAAATGTCAAGTCCTACATGCTTCCATCCATCCATCCATCCATCCATCCATCCATCCATCCATCCATCCATCCATCCATCCGTCCATCCGTCTCTCCTTCCTTCTGTCTGTCCTTCCTTTCTTTGACCTGTATGGTTTCTGTAAAAGTTTTTTGGGTAAGCAGTTGCCACAGGCTTCAGCAGACCAATCACTTGAGCCATTGCAGCTGAACCAAGTATATTGTGGGCTTGTTTCTCAAACATCCCATACAACTTTTATCAAGCCTATAGCTCTGAAGCATTTACTTTTCTGTTACTCCACAGGATGGAGTCCTCTGTGCACAAAAGAGCCATGTAAGATATCTGTTTGAAGTGGAAGATTTCCTTGTCCTCCTACTGCTTCCATGTTCTGAGCTGCTGCGACTGAGTCTGGCTACAGCCATTTGATGGTTCTTTTTGCATCTGACATGCTTTATTGTTGCTCGATTGAGATAACACTAAGTGCCTCTGCTATCAGGAGAAGCCTGGAAATCAACAAGTGGGGTGCAATTTCTCTTGCTTAACACTGATGCCTAAATTGCTATTTGCTTTCAGCAGTGCTTAGCTGATGATTTGATAGTGGGAATATTTTTTTTTTTATGATTCTCTCTCAACACACTTAGAGCTAAAAAATTTGCAGACATATAATAATTGCTCTGACTTTGGAAACTGGTTACTGGAAATGATTTATATTTCTAGCTCTCTGATGGATCTATAAGAAGTGATCTAGCAGAAAATTGCCCTGACAATCGAGGCTCTACTGTCTGTGACAAAGACAGTAGATAACTTTTCAAGAAACAAGATATCCCTTATTTGATGAGGTTGTAAGAGCATGGCTATCATTCATTTGAATTGAATGACTGCAAAATATTTTAAATATAATAACTAAGAAAGAATATTGAGGTTTTGAAGAATAAATCTATAAAATTATCTATTCAATTTTTTGTCATTTTCTCTCTAACTCATGTTTATGACCAGAATTTTTACCATGAGGAAGGTATGCATTTCTTGTAGCAGATGTTTGCCACCCCTTGGATGTATTATTAATTTGATGTTCTCGTGCCTCAATCTGGATGCATTAGCCCTTTATCATGTGTCTTAGTTCTGTGCTCTGCTGACTTGAACTGAGAAAGTTTGGACTGCCTCAGAGCTGTGTGCTTGGAGCACAGGCAGAACTTGACAAAGACTGCATAGCATTGTCCATAGTATGTCCACAAAAGATTTCTCAATATATAAGCAAGGACAGTTCATACATTTCTAGTACTTTATAGACATATCAAGTGACTGAGAAACAGGACTGAACATTGAGGGAATCAAGCTGCAGTGTAATATTGATGCTGTGTGAGCATATTCTGTTGTGGAGAAATAGACTTCCTAAACTGTGTTGTGTATTCTCTGCCATTGACCATGGTAGTTATAACTGAAATGTAGTGATGTAGCCTTAGGGAAGGTTTCTGGACAATTGGATGTTAAAGATGCTTTATAGCATGTAGTTCTGAATGTAGGCTGGCAGATTTCTGTAAAAGAGTATCTGTATCTGAAATCCAGATTTTTTACAGAGAAATCCCTTATAATAATTACCTAGGTGATAGCTATTTTTAATTCATGTGAATTTAAGTGAAAGTTGGGTCAATTAAAGTTTTTACAAACATCAGTAATTCAGGATAGTTTCTGCAAATAAAAGTCATAGTCTTTATTTATACCATAAAATTATGCTTATAGTAAAATCATATTGCAAGGTTGAGGGTTATTTCAGAGTTTTCTCCTTAGTGTCGACCTTCATTAACTTGACACAGAGCAGGACTCTGTGACAGAAAAGTATCTCTGTCTAAAGGCATGGCTTCACTGGCCTCACAGCACGTGGACACATTGTTAGATCCCTCCTTCTCCTTCCAGCTGGCAAATATTGTACACATCATTTTAGAAAGCATTTTCTTTGAAAAGAAGAATGAAGATAGGATTACCTCCTAAAAAGAGGATTCTTCAGTACATTCACTTTCATAAATAATCTGCCTTTCTTAAGTTAGCACCTAAGTAAAGGCAATGTCTGCATCATGCTGGAAATGCTTATTCCATGACACCTATAAAACAGTAAATGTCTACATGACTCAAAAAGAATTACACTTTAAGTATTGTCTCAAAAAAATTAAGTTTCTAATTTGATCAATACAGTGGAATATAATTACGTAATTATGTTACCTTCTTCTCATCATATACACACACTTTATTTGTGATGTTTTTTATAATATTGTCCTTCTTGTTATCCTGCCTGTAGCACCACTCTGTACCTTTACTGTCTTTGAACTGGATCACGAATTAGAATTCCTCCTTCAACGCTCAGCCACGTTTTATTTTCAGTATTTTAGCTTGGATCAATTTGCTGATCCAGTTTGCTCTGTGGCCCTACAGATAGTTCTATTTACAAAAGGAAGTGAGCAGCATGGGTGTGGAAACAAGCATAAGGCAGAGAGAGGAGAGTAAGTGCTTAAACTTGTACTGCTGCAGAGAGAAACGTCTGTGGACACACAGCCTGAGTTAAACATTTATGAGGAGATGTGTGGATATACTGTGCCCGTATCTAGGATCAGTGCAATTTTTCTTTCTTTCATAAAGCACTTGTCATCAATCTTCTGCAAGCAGAAAGGGAAAACGGAAGCTGTCATCTACACCATGGTATTTGCCTTACACCCTGCAGGCAGTAAATATCAGCTCAGTTCTCTTAAACACCAGGCCTTTCTACTTTGCTTTTAGATAGCCAGAAGATTTGCTTTCTCTGTTGTGCTGTCCAGCCTACAGATGTGTTTCTTAGATTTTTTTTTCCCCTTCCTTCATTTTAAGGAACCGAAAAAGCTATTAAGAGGTTTGCTCTCAAAGAATGTCTCTCTCTCATCCCAGCTGTTTGTAGTACCTGCTAGGCATAGAAAGACAACTGTAGCTGGATAGCGGTCAAGCAAACTACATTCAGGATATAAAGATCTGATTTAACATGATATACAAAACAAAATACAATAGAACTAAAGAAGAAAATGTCAGCGAAACATATGGTTTGACTCAGCAGTCTTTCAGAGAATAAAAGTTTTGCCTCAAGTATTTCAGGCTCAAGCTTTCAATCTTCATTGCCTGAAATGAGTGCATGATATTAAGCATTGTGTTCTTCAGCATCTAGATGTAATGAGGTGCATTAAGGAGAGTGTCATTCTTGATATTCTGCCATAGCTCTAAATTGCTCATTCTCTATCAGTTTGCATTACAAATGTGTTTCTTTGCCTAAAGTAACATTAAAAAAATATATATTCCTTTTCGTTAGAAAACTTCTAACCTTCGTTAGAAGGTGTGGTTTACAGGCTTATGCTCCAAATTATGAAATGAGTATATAACAATCTTCATGGGTTATTGAGAAAATAATAAAGACTCTGTCATGTTTGCCAGATAAACACAAAAGGAGAGGTTTTATAAAAGGGCTCTTATTTCTCTTCCGAATTCTAACATCACCAAAGGAATCAAGACCCGATAAATCATAACAGCTATTTTTAGTCTCTTGTGTAACAACCTACTTTGTAGCTTTTAGAAACTTCTAGCTCATAAATTGCCTTGGTGATCTGCACTGCCTTTTGTGTAGCTGTTAAAATTGAGTCCTCCAGTACAAGCTCCATGGGGTCACAGCTTCCTTCAGGACATATCCACCTGCTCTGGGCTGAAGTCTTCTGGCTGCAGGATGGATTTCCACTCCACTGTGGAACGCCATTCTCTGCAGGGGGTGCAACCTGCATCACCATGGTTTTCACTGCGCGCTGCAGGAGAATCTCTGCTCCTGTACCTGAAGCACCTCCTCCCCATCCTCCTTCACTGGCTTTGATATCTGCAGAGTTTCTCTCATGTGCTCTCGCTCCTCTTTCCCAGCTGCTGTTGAGCAGTGTTTTTTACCATTTCTTATATATGTTATCGCAGAGATCCTACCAATGTCACTGATGGACTCAGCCTTGGACAGTGATCCTTGGAGCTGGCTGAAAGTGGCTCAATCTGATAATGGGGGCAGCTGCTGGCATTTTCTCAGAAAAGCCGCTCCTGCAGCTCCTCTGCTACCAAAACCTTGCCACGTAAACTCAATGCATTATATCAGTATTTTGCTGAGGTTGATAAAACATATAAATTCTTTGAGCTCTGAGAAGTTGAATTAGTTTCTTGAAGCAAACTTAAATTAACTCACTACTAACCTAGTCCCAATCCAAATTTAACATAAACAAGAGCATATCTTTTGAAAAGCTGTTCTTTGTAAAGGAAGTTTTTGCAAAATCCTGAAGGTGATGGATGAGGTAAATTCAGAATCATTACTCACAAAACACTATTATACTAGAACTAGCTGAAACTAGAAGGACATCAGTTTGAAACAATATATTTTTTTAAAGCATGTTTTTTAAGCAGCAAGTGGTGAAAGGCTGGATTTTGTTGCCACAGAAAATTGTAGAGACAGGTGATATCAACAGATAAAAATGGGATTAGACAAATTCAGGAACTATAAATAGATACAGAAGGGCTAGAAATTGATGTACCTCCCAAAACCAGTGGCTGGGGATCCAAGGGGAGTGTTCACTTTGAGGACCTCAGAGGGTGGTCAGGTTTATGTGCCTTTCATGAATAACATCTCCTGTGCTCACTCGACTAGGCAGAACAGACCATCTGTGTGATGCTGTTAGGGCATCTCTAATGCTCATACATCTGTTATTGAACATTCACTCACTTTTTTTTTTTCTAATTCAGAATTAAAAACAAACAAAAGAATACCTTCTATGCAATTCCCTTGTCTCCCATCCACCCACAGGTATTTCTGTCTCCTTATGGATGTTTGAGTAGAATTTGGCTTGGAAATTTCAGGAACATTTCAAACAGACAACTAGCTATGTCCATATTTTTTTGGGTGCAGTAATTCAAGACATTACACTCCATTGGTTTTGTCTGCTCTATTGTTTTATTTCTGGTTCATTTTTTAGGACATAATTTCAGTTCCAGCAATGGTGTAGAGACAAGGAAGTACACAATAAATGTCTGAACTGAATTGATCTGTGCCTGAAATTCCTGCTTTCTGTATATATCTGTGACTGTAGCTTCTAAACACAGGAAACTGTGTCTTTCCACAATGACAGTTAATGTTGATGAATGGTTAGAAAATGGCTTGGATGATGCATGTGATAATGTTACTTTACAGTAATTTACAATGGCCCGATAGTCCCATTAACAAGTGATTCACATGAGCTGGAAGCATTTTATTATATTTACAACACAATAGAGCTCTGCTGCTCTTCAAATAACGATGTTCATTGCAAATCATTGTGCTAGGGTTTTTTTATGTTTTAAGTTTCTCCTTTATTAAGTTTCTCTTTCCATGGTGGCCCTTTCACATCTTGTCTACTGCAATGAAAGTATCTGTTGCTGACACTGACTTTGCCACAGCTGCAGCCAACCTGCTACTGCAGTGATCGCAGTGCAAGTGTGGACAAGGACCATGCTCAGTGACTTTTTTTCAGGAATCTCTGGGGAATAGTATAATCACGGTCCTTTATCCTGTTCTGCAGTTGTAGTTAATGGTGAACTGCATCTGTGTCTGAAACTCATTATTCTGTAGAAGAAGATACAATATATAAAGCTGATAAGAAAGAAATAAATTTTGTAGTTTCTACACAGCTTCAGTAACGAGTAACTTTTGTTTCCTTCTCTTTTCCCTTCAAATGATTGTTGGGGGCTATCACATTCTAAAAATAAGAAACTCCAGTTTGGATCTTTCAGAGATGCTTCAGGTTTGGTTTTAGGGGATGCTTGTTAGTATCTTTTTAGCTCATTGATTTTTTTTTTCCTGGTGTGAACTGACATGACTTCATTTCTTTATCTGAGGATAAAAAGGAAAAGGAGTAAGAAGGCAATATTACCACTCACAACGTGACTTGGGTTATATTCTAAATGCAGCAATTTCTCAGTTGGAATTTGCTATTAATAATGATTTAGCCTTAAGAAGCTTTTACAAGTTTAAGCATTTGTAGGCTTTCTGTAGAAAAAAAGACTTTTATTTCTACATAGAAATAATAGATTTTTATTTTACGGTTAGCAGAGTAACAAAGAGAATGTGTGACCAGGTCCTTAGCTGATGTAAAATTGTTGGTAGTGGTGTTGTTTTAAGTAGAACGTTATAACAGATTATTAAGAGTTTTCAGGAAGAGAGGTTTTGGCCAGTGGAATTTAAGGAAATCTTACTCAGAAAATGAACTCATTTTGTCCACTTATCTAAGAAAGAAAATAAAAACTCTCAGAGCAACTATTCACCACCTTGCTTTCTTTAGCACATCTTATTTTTCTGCCTCCAGAGATCCAAGTGGATTTTGGACAATTATGTCTTGATTCTGAAGTTTTTGAGATCCATTATGAGATGAAAGTTGGCCTATTTTGAAAGTTGTTAGAAGTTAGTTGAAATTCTGTTAAGATTTGTTGGAAGCAGGGGTTGCTACAGCAAAAGCTTACTGGCTGCAGCTGCTCTTCAGTTCTTGCCATGCGTATTTGCATTTAACAGCCCTTCTTGTAGCCAAACCATCCTGTAGCTCAGTGATGGGCATTTTGGAGTGGACAGTCAGTAGCGTTAAGCAGAAGATAATTGGGGATAAGAGAAGTGAAGATGGAGAGCTTTGGTGAGAAGGAAAGGGAGAATGCATAGGACAGAAGGAGAGCTTGCAGGATTTTTTCTTTCCGATACAGGCAACTCTAACTTGACAGAGACATTTTAGGGATATTCATGCCTTGCTCCTTCCTTCAAAACTAACACCATGCAGGGCTATTGGGCTCTCTGTCTCTCCTAATAATTTTCATTTTACTATCATATATACGTTGAATAGCACATACATGTGATGTCTGTAAATCAGGGCTTTTCAGATGGTAAGATCTATAAATTCCCAGACAATGGTTTTAAAGGAAGTTCACTCGATTGCTAGCTGTGTTTTCTTACTCCTTTTGATCAAATGAATTTAGTTCTAGGGTGGTTGTTCTACACAGTCTCAATGGACTCTTTTTTAAGATAGAATAAATTAGTGTGCATTTTTGTAGTTATTGACACTACTGAAATAAAAAGATAGTGTTTGCTGTGTATTTTAGACTGTACTAGCTTGACACAAGTTAGTTTTTCTCAGGAACTGCTGTCACAAAAATACAGGTTTGCTATTTGTGTAATCCCTTAGTAAAAGAAAAATCATTCTTAGAATGATTTATGAGCACAAGTGTTTCAAAATGATTACTGTGTTTTCACTTAAGTCTGCGTTAGAAGTGCAAAGGACATCATGAATGGACAGAAATTTTTATCTCATTTAAATCATAACAAGGAACTACTTCATATTTAAAAATATAGGTAGTTTTGGAAAAGTCACTTTAGAAATCTAATGGAAAATTTCATTGTTTGTCATTATAGAGAACTACTTGTGGGTAGAGAAACATTTTTTCCCTCAAATCAGTCCAAGCTTACTACGTCAGCTTAATTATGGACAGGCAGCGATGAGAAAACATACAACCCTTAACTGATACAGAAGATCTGGTGTAAAACAGCAAATGGAAAAGTATTTACGTTAAGGAAATGCACTTTTAGAAATTTGGCAGAGTTACTTTATATTGGTGGTGATCTTGACATCTTAATACAGTGGCAAAGACATAGTGTGTCTTTCCTCAAAGGGCTGATGGAGATGCCCAAATTAGCAGTGAAGTGTAAATTTGAAATGTCATAAGGAAATAAATATTAACATAGCATAGCAATTGCATTCATGCTCTAAAGACTTATTTGCTGAAAAAATAGCTACTATCAAGCAAACTATTCTGTGAAGTAAAAATCCGCTGTTTTTCTGTACTCTATTGATCTATTTTTATCATTGCTTGGTGCAGGTAATTATAACAGAAATTATTCAGTCATTCCCATTGATAGGTGGAAAATGTAGATATTCTGTATCAAGCACTGTTGGCCTGTCTTGTACAGCTTTTATAAGGATATTGCTAGTTCTGTTGGCACAATGCTTTCCAATGTGGATGAAAAAGATCACTAAGTGGGTGTCAGTACTATGTAAAGCTGCTGTGGAGTACACAGCACTGGTATGTTTATGATAGATTTCTCGAATGATGTCAATACAATATGTGCTTATATATAAAAATATAAGCATTTTCACATCTATGGAAATTTTGGTAAGTGAGAAGTGATATCTGAATGTGTAACATTACAGCCTGTCTTGAAATCTCTTGAGATGAATTTTTCTCATGAGACTGAGTGTTTGAAGCATTTTATATGGCAAAAATGCATGAATACGTGCATGAAATATGGATTTGAGTGGGAAGATATGGGAAAAATAGTGAAACCTAACAAATTAAACTGACCTTTTTCAGAGCTGGTTGTCTCAATGTTTGCTTGAGATCTTATACTACTTAGTGTCTTACATCCTGCGATTAGTGCATTGCTTGAAGAACTTGCTTTGACTTCTAGTCAGTGTTTAAAAGGTTTTGGGCTGCTTGTTATTGCTTGTTCCAAAACTATGGAACTGCAGCAGCTCTGCCACCCAGCCAGCTGAGTCCTGAAGCACCAAGCAGAACAACTCTTCTGTCTGTTACAATCAGCTTAAAGGATTTACACAAGTTTGAGGGGTTTTTGTGTTTGTTTGTTTGGTGGTTTTTTGTTTTGTTTTGGTTTGTTTTTTTGTAACTGCTTTCTTAAGATTATTTAGCACTTGTGCCCAGGCATAGAAACTCTAGTAGTAATCATTCTGCGATAAGACTATTTTTAAAGACAATTTCTGCTGAATATAACTGCTGAATATAATCTTTTAGAATTGAAAATTATTAAGTTAAATTATAACCAAAGTGTATTTCTAAAACATAAGTTGTTGCTGGACTATGTGTTACTGTGATAAACACTGGCAATGCGCACAGTCGGTTGAACATGTCATCCAAATAATTTCTTTGATTATTTCAGTAATATTTATATCCTTTGACAGCAGAATAGGTCAAAATTAAGATCAATATTTGAAATTTGAAACTAGACAAATTCAGTTTTGTTATGTCATAGCCTGGCCTATCCAAACCAAAACAAAAAATTAATATTATGTAAAGTGTTGCATGAAAATCTCTTTCTTTGTACTGGTGTCACACTCTATCAGAATTGTAGCACTGCAATTAAATTCTTATTATACTTGCATGGTTTTAGTCATATACTGGTACAATTAAATACATCCTATTTTATGCACAGCCTTGAATGGATGTTTATATATTTATGATAATAATACTTCTATTGGAATTGAAACCTGTCCTTCATTGTCACTAATGAACAATCCTTAGATAATATGTCCTTTATTGAGACAGTAAATATTCTGCTGATCAGATTTGATTTCACATTGTGCTCAGTGTGCACTCGAGCAGAATTATTGGTAAGCGTTACATGGACTCTGTAAGTAAACTTTTAAGAATGGTCACTCAGTGAATGTTCACATATACTGATAAGACTGTAAAACATAGTCGATTATTAAATATGTGTAGCAGGACAGAAAACATGGATTAAAAGCCTGATGTTTTAGCCTGATGAGAGGCCAAACTGCAAGCTGCTGATGGATTGTCAATGGTGGCAACTACTTATTTTCACCAAAGGGAGAATATGTGTTTTGTCACAAATCATTTGTGACTTCTCTGAGCATCATGAATACCGTACTTCCATTTGCATCTTTTAACAAAAGATTTTTAATTTATGTTTGAAAAGCATATTTTTAAATTATTTTACTTTGTTTGACTTTTTCACCTTCAGAAACAGGACAGTCAAAGTTGCTTGGAAAAGGCATGAAGAAAGCCAGTTGTCAGTTACTGTTTGAAGTAATTCACCATTTACCTTTCAAACGCAACATTTAGCTTGCAGGAAACCAATTTTTTTGTGTGATTCATTTATGATCTATTACAGTCATCTCAGAGATAATGTTTATGAGGTTGTTACATTGGCATCCTTCTTGTAATAAACATTTGTAGAGTAACTGAAATTTGGTAGATGACTGGTGCTTCAAAATATTAAAACTGTTTACTGCCAAATATTACACAAGCATCCTTGTAGCCCCAGCAGAATGAAGTAAAAGCAAAGTTCTTATCAGATACATTAGTTTTCTTAATTCCACTCTCTTTTCATAAGAGAATAGACAAAATAGAGTGTTTCAGGAGCAGCTCCTTTTTTTTCTTCCATTTACAAGTAGCAGATTTTCAACAACACTGAAATGTGAGCTGTATAACTGTAAAGAGCTATTTCCAGGATCCTACCAGAAATGTAGCTGGTTCTGCAGACCAAGATCCATGCTACACTATTTTTAGCTTAATCTCTTGATACCTAATCAATTACCTACTTGTACTTCTGCATGTAAAACATCAAATAAACTTTGGGCAGAAACATTTATAGAAAACATATTATTCAACTAGAAATTATTTTTGACAAAAATACAAATAACTTAGCAATTTCCATGAAACTTTTTAATTCTTGTGTCTCTCTGACTAGGATGAAATGTTAGAGAGTGAGCATTTTTTAATAAGAAAATGCAATAAGAACTTTTGACAAATGGTTTGTATGTTGCAACCTGAACTTTACTTTCTGTGATGCACACAGCCCTAGACTCCTGTAATACACTTCTTCTGTAAGTGGAAGATATCTTAATGAGTAACAAGATAAATTACTTGAAATTGGGGTGATGAGAGGATAATAAACTGGTGACTGTTGGAATTCCGGAGCAGTGTTTCCAAATTAAAATATTTCTGATTGTAATTCCAATTAAATCGAGAAAAAAAAAAATTTTTGCTTAGAATCTATATAGTTGATCAATGCTACTATAAATGTGTTCTGCGACTACATCAACGTATTCCAGTCTGTCATACAAATAAATAAGAAAAAGATAAAGAAACAATGAAGCAGACAACCAAACTCTACTTTGTGTTTCTCCAGGGAACAGCTAGTGACATGTAATACATATGGTAGCTTATTAGGGAAAATTTTTCCTCAGATCTGGCAGATGGAAAGCTGAAGAGATATGCATTTATTTGCGATATCAGGAAGAGGTAAACACCAAAGCAAGTCCCAATAGACCTGACAAAAAAGAACAAAAGGATTAATTCTTGTACTGTACCTAATGCACCTTTAAGACTGGCTGTAAAACTTAATTCATTGTTCATGAAGCACTTTGACATCATCACATGAAAAAAGTTCGAGAAGTATTATAGGTTTTGCTTGTAAAAAATGCATTATAGTCTAATACTACATAATCTTTTTTTCAGTGAAATGTGGTAATAGTAATTTTGGTTTTTGTTAAGTTTCTGTTATATTGAAATTATTTTTTATAATTATATATGATGTTCAGGATGTCAGCAGAGTTGATTTATAAATAATTAGCATTGCTATTGCCACATCTTATAAAATACCTGTATAGGAGTCATATGATGAAGGAGATGTTCTAGAAATTGAGTGAAACACTCATGATTCAATATGCAAGAATGATCAGCACAGAGGGAAAGCTGGTGAGACATTTTTTTCAAAATCTCTTGCACTGGGTTTTAGAAAGTGCTAAAGTTGGTTGCCAGTAATAGATAAAACCTCATATTATTTACTTGCAACAGTGTGATGCGATACATTAGCATTACGGGGATAGAGGAGAAGTCTTGTTTGGTAAGAGTATAACTTCCAAACTCTAGTAAACTTTTTTCCCAGACCTTCATGACAACCATCTGTTAAAGCATTTCTGCAGAACTAGCCATCTGTTAATCTAAATCTTCTCTAGTGCTGTGCTCGTGTATATTTTTTTCAAGGATATTTAAGTTTTCTGTTTTGGCTGGTATTGTACCAACAAATACGAATAAGTGTGTTATTCTTACCATGAAAATTCCTGCAGTATGCGTACTGCATATGGGTAACTTTTAATACATTAACCCCCATTCATAGGCAAATGTCCCATCAGAACATTAGGGCTTTATCCGTTATCTAATTCAAAACATAAACTCTATTTGTATTATCTTGTGAGGAGAAACTGGAGATTAATAAATAGTTAGTAGCCTTTTTTTTTAATATTCTGCTTACAATAACAGTGTTAGAGCTAATTTAATTATGTTTAGTTCTTTTGCACTTGTGCATAGAAAATTTGGAAACTAAAATAAAACTGACTTATACATCAAACTTGAAAAAAAATGTCCTGTGCATTAAAAAAGGACTGCAATATAATCTAATTTGTGCCATTGGCGAATATACTGTATTGTCTGTATTGAATTTATTAAGTGTTTTGCAATTGGTAGTGCTATAATGAAACTAGTTTATCGATGTGCTGGCTGGATGACTGCAGAATTTGTTGTTGTTGTTTTATAAGTCATACATTTTTATGGCAGCTTCAAATATAATTATAATTTGTAATTACCAAGAAAAATAATCATAATTATTCTGTACTGTATAAAATGACAAAAAAATTTATCAGTTTAGTCAGATTAGTATTTTATTTCTTTGTAGAATAACAATGTACTGTGAAATAGATTATTTTCTATAAGTAAGAATAGTCATCAAAGCCCAGTAAATGTAAGAAAGAAGGCTAATTTCAGTCAAGTGACATGATAAAAAAATACTATAGAAAGTGCAAATCTTCAACAACTTTGTTTTGGAAATAATAATGAGCATTTTAGAGCATTTTTTTCATTCAAGGGGCAAATCGATGTCATAAAAGCTAGTATGTTCTCATATAACATAAGGCAAGGATAATTTTTAAAAAAATAATTATAGTGATCATATCTCAGAGAACCTTACAAGTCTTCTATGAGGTTCTGATATATAAAAGTGTTTAAGTATCTACTTAATACTAAGCATGTGCTTAGAAGCTTTGCTTTTTTGTACTGGGTCAAATAATTCACACTATTTGCATCTCAAAAAGGCTTTTGAATCATTGTAATATCCATATAGACTTCTTTGAGGTACTGATATAAAGATGGTATTAACCATATTAGCTGACTTCATCAACAAGGTCCCTTTAACAGCCAAGTGGCAGGATCTGGCTGGGGGCTTGGAGGAATCCCTGTTAGCTGTACAGTGGACCAAAACCAGACCAAGTGTCCTAATTTAGGCACATAAACTGGATGCTCAGAATTCAGTGTTGTTCTGTGAGTTGACAACTCTTTGATACCAGGACATTTGTCAGATATTGTCTCAATTTGAGGACCCAGGCTGCTGCATCTGTGCATGCAATTCCAGCTACTCATCAGTCATACGAGATGGCATCTTCCTCATCAAGTGATGATTCCTAGAAAATCCTGTCTTTGCAGAGTGATAGACATTCTTTCTGTCTTCAGAAAAAATTAGGTTGTATTTTATGGAATTGAAGTTGTTCGCATTCTTACCCAACACCTGCCCCACTGGCTGTTCTGCTGCACTCCCCTGTGGCAAGCCTTTACAGTTCTTCAACTGTTCTGATTGCATTTGGCACAGATGTTACTGCAAATGTGGTATATGGATCTCTCCTTTATGACTGTCCAGAAATGTCAGCTAATGGATATATCACCTTCCATTTAGCAGCACTTCTCATTTGTGTTTGCAACTCTGCTTTGAATTACTACCCCGTAGGAGCCCCCACTCTTCTGGTTCTGACTGAATTAGTGTTTTATTATGTTCCTACAAAAGCAATATGAATTTTACTATTAATTGCAAACCTCTGCCAATCCACAAGTATGATCCTGATGGTTGAGGTAATCTGAGAGATTTAAATACTGAGATTATAGGCAAGACCTTCTCAGGAATGTTTAACTTTAATGTGATTCCTGTGTTCTATAAAAGCTACACACATTTCCTATAGGGAGAGTTCATGTCACATTAAGTTCTTAGTTTTCAATCTGGGTAACCAGGAGACGGGTGCACTTAAGTTCGCTGTTGAATCTATAGACAATTATTTTAGATTTTAATGTATTTTTAATACCTTTTTTTTTTTTGCAGTTAGGCTGGTGTGCCTACTGTAGGCATTCTACTCTCCTTTAGATTTGTAGGATCTTTTATTAGATCAAATGATGGGCTATAGCATTTATTTCTCGAAGTCATTCTTAATGTCAGAAGAAACAACAGTCTAATAGAAGATACTTACTCGTATTGCTCATACTGTCAAAAGTATGACAACATAGTTATTATTCCTGCTTTAGATCACATGTGAATATTGTGAATATTCTGGTTCTTGTAGAGCAGCAAAAGGTCAGGTGGTTAATGAAATGCAACAATGTAAAATTTTATAGTCTATACTTTAATAGTGAACAATATTTTTACTGCTTTTTAGTGAAATAGTTTAGCCTCTGTACCAATGTACAGCATAAGAAAATTTGGCCTGAGGAACAGAAATTGTGAATATGAAGTGGTGTAACATTCTTAAATGCAGAAAGGCCTAGAAATGGCAATGAATAAAAGTGAAGAAAACCCAAGATAAAATAAGGAAAGGGCATAATTATATAGTAAAACACTTAAACTTCTAAAGGTCTTTTTCACTAGTTACTTGTATTTTCCTAGCTAAAGTCCTCCTAGACTTTTCCCTCAGCATGGAAATTACTTCACTTTACAAACACAGTGCTGAACTTTCACTTAACCTATTGTTTCTGCTGTCTCCAATATTGGCTTTTAAGCTGAACCATTTCACTCTTGATGAGAAATATGTATATTTTCCACAAAAATCTTGCAGAGAAATTGAGGTTGGTTTTTTTTTTTTTTTTCAGAGAGACTTATGCTATGAAAATGCATGCTAAAATGATTGCTAGCCCCTGTTGTGCAAGGTTATGCATGACTGGTTCCTCTGACCTTCTACATTAAACCCAAGCTGAGTGTTTAACAAACAACTTGTGGAGTATCTTACAAAAATCCAGTAAATTACTTATTTAGTTCCCAACAGCGCAGTGTTAGCTAACTGTAGTTTTTGTGGTGCCACATACTACATCCCTACAGTGAGAATATGTGTACTGAATCTGCTTGATGAAAAGTAAAAGAATCTCCTCTCAGTTGGGCATAACAGACTTTTGCTCTACTCATTGCCAAGGCAAGTGGACGTAGTTGACACACCGCATGCATGTACACAGCATGACTACACCCACAGGATGGCTAAAGTCTGTCTATATATAAGTGTTCAGAGTAACTGTTCAGATACTCTCAGAGATCAGAGAGTTAATTCCTTTTTTACCAAGACTCAGAGCGTATAGCAATGGATAAGAGATGCATTTCTTGGTTAAAAAACTTCACAACCTTACTGAATTACTATGAAAAAAAAAGTTTTACCAACTTCATAAATTATAAGCTTGGTTACTTAACTCATTGCCTGTTAGTGTCCAATGGAGTAGAGAAGGAAGGGACAAGGTTGACTTTCAGTGCCATGAGACTAAGTTGCCATGTTTTTATATTGCCAAGTTCCTTTCATTTTAAATTTTACCCCTGGTTTACACCATCTGAATAAATAAAAAAGTAAGCCTGAAGTGTGCTAGATGTCAAAGCAACTGAAAATCAGAGGAACAAATTCACTGTGCTGTCTTATCTGCATTATACCTCTCTAGTGATAGAAAGGGCACCCAGGGGTCCAGTGTCTTTATTAGCTTCAGGTTTGGGTTTGTAGTTGTTTTATTTCCAAGGAGCGCAAAGAATTTAGAGAAAGGTGTTGAATCCATCACCAGATCTGTAAACATGTGCATACTTCAATATGAGATTTGGATACCACAATGAGATTGATGCAGGAGAAGAAAAGACCTGCATGGGGATTATGGAGTATGGATTATGTGATACATTACTAGACACTGGTAATGGGATGAGAGGAAGATACTTCCACCCTTCCTGCTAAATCTTATTTTTTTGGCATGCAGCCCTGTTTGTATATTACTCTGGTTTAGACTTGATCCAGTCAGTGGTTTCCCCACTTCCTTCCAGTCTCATGAATGCTCTCCTCTGTCCTTCTCAAAAATTATCTACCTCCTTTTCTATTGAACTGTCTTTTCTAGTTGAACTGTCATTCACACTGTTTCTGTTCAGTGGCTGTATTCTCTTCCATGTTCTCTCTTTATATCAATTAAGTCTTCAAGAACAGGGAAGCCCATCTGTACTATTTTTCTACTTCAGTCTCAGAAAAAGCAACTCTATTCTCATCTTCAAGCCTGTTTCTATTCAAGTACACCTGAAACTTCATCTATGTCACTTCAGATTCTCATTCACTGATGAATTCATCACCTTGGTGGCAACACTTGTTCTTCTCCACCTATCCTTGAGTAGCCCTTTGTGATCATGATGACTGATAAGTCTCTTGGATCAATGCGATGAGATTTTTAGCACAGATATTGTAATACATTTTTTAATGATGGATATGTCTGAAGCCAGATGCATAGTAATGATATGTTTTGAAGCCCTAGTTTGAGATCATTATCCTTCTGATCTTTGAAGGTCTGATTATAAAGGACTGTTATTTCCATGATAAATAGGTGCTAAATTATTCCTGGCTTCCTTTGCTCATGGTATCCACTCTGTGAAATTCAGGCTGAATGAACAAGAGATTTACTAGTTGTTACTGGTGTTCTTTCTCACAGAATTACAGACAAGTAGAATAAAAGTGGGGATAATTTTTCTAAAGAAAAGAGGACCAGACAATGGGGAATAGGTAAGAGAACACATGGACTTTCATATGACGTTCTGAAATGGAAGGTTTATCATAGGGTTAACAGTTGGGACAGGGGTAGAACAGCTGACATGACAGGTGTTATGTCTTAGAGCAATCTTTCTTGGAGTATACAACTTCTGGCTAATTTAGGGGCTGAATTTAGCTGTGCCTGACCTGGCCTGTCTTAGGTTTTGCCGGATGGAGTTCCAGACCCTATGTGTAGGTTGTCAGATAGTGCATACCTAGAAAAAAGGGAAATCCATTAGAACTGTATTAAAAAATGTTGTGTTTTACTGCAATACATTAAGGGAGTCAGTGCATCTCCAACAAAATAAAGACCCTTGATTTCAGGCTATCAAACGAATAAATCACATGATGTTGCACCACAAATTTTCCTTGCTCATATAGAAAAGCAAAATCTTCAAGACATATGAATCTCTCCAAAACGATATAGTTTCGGTTTCTTCTTTTTATTTATTTATTTGATAGCTTGAAGTGCAATTGTGTCCCTCAGATGATATAAATATCTGTGAGTACCCCACACTGTTACTTGGATTTTTTTTCACTGCAGGAGACCATGCTAATAAGAGGTTGCTTCCTATCAAACTGTTGCTATGCTTAAACTTCTCTAAAGCAGGGCTAGTAAAATTAGTCCCCATTTCATGCTACTATAACTGCTTAGACAGCATGTGAATTGACCGTTGATTGTTAATTTTTGTATTTCTGCTTGAATTAAATATATATGCCATAAGTACGCTTTGCTTCTCACCAAACTTCCTTAATGGCCTTATGTAATGGACTTTATCAAAAGTCTTTATCAGAACCTTCTTCAATTAGTTGATGTTAATGGAGCACTTTGAAAATGAAGAATGCAGTATGAATGTTCAGTATTGTAGTTATGGAAAAAAGTCTTTTCATTAACAATTTTGCTAATGGTTTAATTTTAATTTTTTTATTACAAATTTTTAGAACAATATTATTTACATACAAAATATTCAGAATTCCAACCTGTCTCAATTGAGAAGTGAAATTTAGAATCCAGTTTTAAAGAATGTAATTAATAAGAATTTTAAAGCTGAAAAATCTTTAAATTTCTTTGTGTGCCTAATTGTCTTACTTTCTGTCTCAGATTCTTGAGCCTTCACTTGGCTGCACAACAGCTCTTTGCTGTCAATTGAGTTAATAGCTTTCCTCTCTCTCTCTTTGTATGTATTCCAACTGAACACAACTATTTCTACTTCACCTTTACAATAGCACCTAATTTTAAAAGTACTATTCAAACTTATTCTCTTCCTAATATTTTGTTTTCTGATTCAAAATAAGTAGTGCAACATAACTTTTTGAATGCTTCTATCTGGGCAATTCTTTGCTTAGAGAAGAGATACTATCACTTTATGTGCTATCTAAAACTAATTTGGCTCACTGCCAAAATGTCTTCCTCTTAATTAGCCAGAATCTTTGATGAGATAATGGGTAGAGTATTATATGTATACAAATAAATGGATATCATGCCTTACAATCTGCCACAATTCAACGACCATGTAATTTAACATGGCCTGGTTCTACATTTTTGGGGTTCCTTAAATGACTTCTTGGTTTATCATGCGGATGAGATAAGGACATCATTTTAGAAATTATGAATAGTTTTCAATAGTGTAACAACCGTGAATGATTGTGTTTGCATAATCATCTTGTGGCATTTCTACATATATTCAGATTGTTGTCTCTCAGAACTCATCTCTATTAATTTGTGGGGGTGTTACAGGTCTTTTATCTCAGCTGGGCAAAATGAAATTTCAGATAAAAAATAAATCAAAATCCTTAGTGGACTTATCAATAAGTAGGTAAATAAACAAGACTGAATGAGTATCTCAGACCAGGCAATTTTTTCCTTTAGACCTACAGAGAGAAAGAGGAACAAAGCATCATCACATTTTCTCTTCCTGCTGCTGTCCTGCTAACTGCAATTGCACATCTCCAGAGCATTAGTGCCAGAGGCTACTGGCTCCTCTGGTGCCCCAGTTCAGGTGCTTGTGGAATCACTGTAGTCCATATAAACCAAATTAGCATGGATATATTATTTAATTTTTTTTAGGCAATCCTGGTTTGTTGTGACTAAAAAGGCCTGGGGAATACTCACATGCACATGGCAGGTCAGAGAAACAACAGCTGCCTCTGGGGCTGGAGACAGTAATTTTTCAGCCAGTGTAACGGCAGCTGGAAGAAGATTGTGACTATGCTAATGATACAACTGTAAAGGCTTAGCTCTAGGTTAGCTTAATGCATAAATGCATTCATGTGTGCAGATTAAAGTCCTTGTTAAAACTGTGGTTAGGCCTTAGGCTGTAAGTAGGACTTGCAGTGTCAAAAATTTACAGTGGAACAGCCTAATTGGAGCTGCAGTGGTCATAGGGAATTAATTTGATACAAGCCTTCTCACAGATTTATTTTTGTCCAATGGCCCTCAACTCTGCTGAGCAGAGATTTACTGAAGAAGGATGGGAAGAACCTAAAGCTACAGAGAGAAAGAGCCCTCTATAATGTTGACTGCTGCAGTGTGTCCTCATATGTTAAGTGATATGTCTGCAACCATGTAGCTGCTCAGCCATCTTTATTCAGAGCAGGAAAGTATTTGCTTTCATTTGTTATGACAATGGTAGCTTGTAGGTAAGTGGAGTACTATTGCTCAGCGGACAAAACTCTTTCATCAGCTTATCATTATGTATTTGTAGAGTGCTTTAGTCTGTTTGGTCGTTCATTTACTGTGTAGAAAGCCATGATGCTTTCTGTCATATTTAAAGACCAGATCTAAAAGGATTATAAGTTCTGAAGTGGTAACATCCACCAACATAAATTTCATATTTGGAAAAATCTTGCTTAGCTACTCTGTAAAGAGAGCCCATACTTTTTAGGAAGTCTTTATGCTCCTTGTATGACCAGAACTGCATCTTTAATAATCCTTCAAACTGTCTTGGTTTCAGGTGGCTTGTTTGCTGTCTCATGACCAGTTCCAGCTAGGATGTTGAATTTCAGTGTTTCACTTCAGTCCCCTGGGAAACCTCAGCCTAGATGATATTCTCAGACAAATTGACAGAACTAAGCTGTAAGGCAGTGGAGTTTCAGTTGCTGCTTTCCTGAAAAACATAGAAAAAGAGGCAGTGGGTGTATTTTCTAAAATATCTTGTGACAGAATATTTTCTGAGGAAGGTAGGAGGCCCAAGTTCAGACTTCCTTTTCTGCTGGAGTAGATTCAAACCCACATCTCCAATGTACGTGCCCTAATTAGCAGGTTTTTAACTAGAGAAGACACAAATAGGAAGCGTGAATGCTTAACCTACAGAATCAGCAGTGGGATTGCAGTGCTAAGCAATATAAAACCATAGTCTGGTCATCTCTTTTTCTATCATGGGAGAAAAAGCCAATACCAGAGCCCCTCCATTCTGGTAAAGAGATGCTCAGTAAAATCCATTGACTCAAAGTGAAAGCTAGATTATCCAGAAAAGAAATGAGGCACAATGTGCAATGAAAAGAATTAACCTCTGGAATAAAATTAATGAAGGACAGACCATGAGGTCAGTAAATCAAAATCTCTGTTTCCAAAAGAGAAACTGTTGCCCAAGCAAGTTAGAGGTTTCCATTAGAAAAAAATGACCCTCATACACCATGGAGTATGTTATGTGGGGCTTTGGAGGATACGTGTGAACACATGAGAAATCAAACTTAAAAGCTCACATGAGCTCAACACAGAGCACACATAGCAGAAGTGAGGACTTAACTAATTCTTAAGAAGCTGAGCCAAAATACTGGCCTATTGAATAGTGCTTTTTTTCATCTCTCCTTTTGTAGCTCCAAAGCACAGTGTCTTAACATAGTTCAGAGTATTTTCAATTTCTTTCTTTTCTAAGGGACAAACATTTTATTAAAATATTCAGTTTGGCACAAGAGATTATGTTGATCAGGACTCTGCACTTTATGGTATGTAAAATAAATCTGGACTTGTTTTACTAGGATGGGTCTTCGTCTGTTCCTGAATTCCTGAAACCGTGTTGCTTCTGGTACCTTTCTTAAGCTCTCTTTTCTAGCCTGCCTAGGCACAACAGTAAGTGGTACTTAGCAAACACTTTTGCCACCAAAGTGCCTTCCACGGAAGTGTTAATATGATCCAGAGCTATGTCCTTGTTATAGAATTTAATGATTGTGATAAAAATGTGGCTTTCACATATTTTGATTAGTTGACTTGGACTCAGTTACTGCTCTAATTAGATATTTGACAAGAAAAATCTGTGTTGCTTATGGAGTCACATAGGTTGCCATGCCCTTATTTTACAGAACATTTATACAGAGTGCTTGATATCATCCCAATTCTGCAAGCATTGTGAAAAATTGAATATTTGCCATCAAAGACTGAGTGGTGGTAGATTGGATCCTATATTGTATTTACTTGAGTGGTATCGATCTTTTTATTTCATTAGCTACAACTCCTTATTCATGGAGGCTTTGAATTTAATGATAAACCTAATATAGTACTCACTGACTTGTTATTATTTTTTGAGCAAGAATCTTTTTGTTATTTTTAGAGTACCCCAAAGCAAGAGAGAGAGAGAAAATTAACAATCACAACAACAAATCTCGGTAACATAAAGGCAGAGTTTTTCACTGCATAATCATCCATTTGTCATCTGCATTGCCACTGGAGATTCATGTTAATTATGCTCATTCATCTGAACCAGCCACAGGGGAAGTTCTCTAAACAGCTTAAGGCAGTCTGGCTACTGAAGACACTCCCTTTATTCCTATCTGCACATTGCGTCGCTCTGTTAACTTGCTGTTACTTGAGCAGTCAAGAGACTAACACCTGCAAAATCAAATGTAAACTAAATATAGCAACAAGATATATATACATTGAACATGTCAAAATCTACAGATGCTTTAAATTTGTAAGGTCTGAGATAGAAATAATCTGTAATTTTAAATAAACACAAGCATTCATGTAGAAACAAACATTAAAGGAGTTTTAAAGTTGTTCTTTCAAATGACCAATACTTAGCAAGTGCCAGATTTTTAATTCTAAATTTCTCCCCACGGATGAAAGCAAATTAAGATACAATCCTTGATTACATTGTCACATTATGTTTTCTCTCATAAAAGCCTGTGATTATTCAGAGTTTAGTGTGAGCATTAATTTTTATATGGACAAAACAATGCCTTTTCTTTGGTTGAAATGAATGAACCAGTTTTCCTGACATTTTATTTATAAACCCCAACATAATCACATATATCCATGTAATGGAAAATTACTCATACCTAGTGAAGCTGTAGCCAAATGGATGCAAGATCTTATGAAAAAAAGCACTAGGCAATCTTTAGAATCAGATAAAAGTTAGACAGCAAATGAACGTGAATACTGAGAGATTTGTGGTAAAAAATGAATGTCATTTATGCAACCTTAAGTTATTCCTGTTCTTTTGTGTGTTCTTGTGTGTGTTAGGGAGAGAGATCTAAATAAATTGTAAGGGATAACATCTGAGTTAGCAGTAATCATCTTGCTGCAACCAATACAACTTTCTTCCTGCATGAAAGGGTAACAAATCCACATTTGTCTCGTTACAAAATAATATTCAAAGCAGTCACATCAGATAAGACAAATTAATTCAAATGAGTTCATCTGAGGAAATCCACCAGTAACTAAACTACTGTAGACAATGACTTACAAGTCTGAAGACAACAAAATAATAAATCCTGAAGTTTAAATATTTTTGGCTTGTCATTCTAGGAAATGCCAATACAATATTGATTCTACTTAAAGATGTAGTAAAAAAATACATTGTCTAGAGAAAAATATGTATTAAACTATTTTCTTCACATGCCTGACAGGTTGTCTTTGATCCTCCTGATAAAACTGTCCTCACATTAGAGCTGCTATCTCGCCTTGTACATCAAGGACATCATCTACAAAAAAAGTGACTTTTCTGGCTCATGAAAGATAGTTGTGAAAAAAAAGTACTGCTGAAATGTTGCTAAATAAGAACAAGCACCAGGAGAGGAACCACCACTACTGCGTGAGACAACAGGCAAACCAGTGTCCTGGAGACAGGGCAGATACCTGCCTGCTCTGGCGCTACCTGACAGATGTCTGCTTGTCCCAAACCTTGCACTCCAGGACTGAAAACTCTGCTCTGTTTTCTCAGTGCATCATCTATGTGAGGGCGCCAGACCACTGACTCCAGTGCCAGTAAAAAGCAGATGACATCTTCACAAGACAGAGCCACAATCTTACAGCCAAGCCCAAGGATAAATGCAATCTGTTTATGGATGACAAAAATTCAGCAGGCACAAGTGCTCTGGGGTTTTTTGTTTGGTTGGTTGTTTTTATTTGCAAAACTGTAGAAACACTGACAGTGCAAAATTTCAGCATTTTTACTAGTTAAATCAAACACTTTTTGTTTTCTTATGACAGTTCCCACGGCCTGGCTATCTTTTCATTATAGAGATGAATTACTTATTTAAAAAAAAAAAAAGTTGATAAATTGTTGTTAGTTTGAATGCAGACCGTTGTTTCTCTCATCATCAAATTTCACTCAGCTTTACACTTTCTTTGTGATCCCTTAATTGTGACAGGAACTGTTTGGATCATAATATAGCAGCGAGCACCTTCTGAATTTCTCTAATTTCATCACTGTTTTGAGTGTCCTTGTCCCTAGGATAGCATTTTGATACATTTGAGATTTCAAAATGGCCATTTAGACCTGAGATATAGCTCTCCTTCCTCTAGCATAATATTGCAGTGTCCCCACGTTCGTGGCTGAGGCGAGCATGATTAACATTCATTCATGAGGTCCCCTAGTCCTCATTCTATATCTTACTGTTCAGTAATAATAGCAATGTTGAGTCAATGTAAAGTTTGCTTTACCCTATGCAGAAGCTGGCATTTGGCCCTTTTCTTTGTCTTTCATAAAGCCTCACAATATTCTTGGAACTTGGACTTGATTCTAGTTCATTCACTTCCCTATAAACTGAATAATCTCATTTGAGTCAGTATACATACAATGCAATAAAAATAGTTTGAGAAGAGAATCCAGCTGCTGGCTTTATACTTGTGTTGCTATTTTATCTATCCTTTTAAAGAAGATAAAAAGTGATAACATCTATATTTCTTTTAATTTAATTTTAGTTCCCTTTATCATTCTTCAGAACTTCCTTTGGCTAAGAGTTGCAGAACGCAATAGTTCTGTATTGTGTCAAATTGCCTGTCAGTTGCATTTCTTTGTGAAAAAGACAATTAAAAAAAATAATATTATGTATACCTCATCTACTGAGGGTGTTACAAGAACCCAAAGACAGTCTGCACCATGAACAATGGTACTTGAAAGGATTAGGACCTTACAAAATAAAATCAGGACAAAATTAGTTACAGGAACAGTACAGATTTTCACTGTGCTAAATTCAGGTAAGATCACTTCAGATATGAGTGTGATGGGGAGGACAATGTCCCCAAGAAAACCCCTGAAAATTTTCAGTAGAGGTTAAGGTTCTACCTGCCTTTGCATTCTGCCACTCAGCCTCCTCTACACTGCCTGGCTCCCTTCTTGTCCTTCGATTCTGTCCTTTAAAGGATTGATTTGGGGGTGGGGTAGAGTGGGGGGAAAAAAGTCAACCTGTCATCTTAGTATCTGTTGACTGATAAACAGTGGAAACATTATTAGTCTCTCAATGGAAAAAAAATAGCAATATTTGTAAACTAATATTTCAGATTTTCTCTGTTTTGTAGCACAAGATCCTCCAGAACTTCATTTATATTGCTATATAGTCGTAAACGAATCCATATGCCAGCAACACTCCCAGATATCAATATGTAATAACAAAATGATACAATTTAGGAGATTTCACATTTGCTTTTCAGAACCTAGAATCAAAACAATAGAGGCAATTATTCTGCAGAGACCAAGGGAATACTATTAAAATACTCTCCCAATGTAAATGTTCTCAGAAAACAGAAAAAAAGAAATAATAAAAAAATTGGTAGTAGAGTTGCAAATTCTCAGTTTTAGGTACCTTCTTTGTTCACTGAGATGCTCACCGAGCACAGGTAAGAAGTTATCCACCATTTGCTTTGGGTAAGTGTTTTAAGATACGCCTCTTGACTCTGCTGGGCACTGTGATGCCATTTCACAGTTTCCGTTTAGTTTAAATCAACTGTTGTTTGGTTGATGTTGCCAAATGTCCAGCTTGATTCCTGTCTCTCGTATAACTTTTGGAAACGTTTTCTCAGAAACATGATAAACTTACACATCTGATGTAGAAACTGGTGATTTCTCTTTGATCTAAGTAGCTTTATGTTTTCAAGATGCTGAAAGGCACAAATACAGACATAGCCGAAAAAAAAAGATTTTTATATGTTCATGTGGAGTTTTAATTTCCTCAACATACCCCTTAGAAGTTTTAGAAGGATCTTGTTTTCTTCGTTAACAGTTAATAGTTCTCCTACATAACTACATCACTTTCAGTGCAAATACTTGAGAGTGTATGTTTCAGTTTATATTGATGTGGGACTGGCAGCTGAAAGACTATCACTGACTTTAATGGGAATTGATTAGATCTTGCTGGCACTTATGGAAGTGAAATTCAATTGCTTGACTGTGTGCAGAAAACGATCATAAACATGATGCAAATGTAGCAGAAAGGAATTCATTTTTTAATGTGAATCAATGCTTGTGGAAATATACCACACTTGTTGCAGGCGGAGAGGATAAAGGTTACTTAGTAAAGCAGTTAGAAGAAAATTTTAACGATAAACTTAAGAATTTACTGAGAGGGAACATCACTTGAATATTTGGGCAAACTCATTATCATTTGATACCTATTGTAATTTGCTAGGTACTACTGTGTTGAAAAATGACGCATTGTTCAGTGTTTCCATTGACTCATTGAGGTTATTGGATCAGAATCAAAATTTATATCTATGTTGGCATGGAATTTTATGGGAGTTTGTTGCCTGGCCACTGGAGAACAGTAGCTTTTGGACTGCGTGGATACTTTGGGCTCAATTATCTTAATTTGCTCTGCTGGCAAGGGAACTAATTTGAGCTGTTAATTCCTTATTTGATATATTCCATGCTGCATGGTGTGCTTTTCTGACTCAGATTGCCCCTCTGCAGCAATTTGAGACACTTCTAGAATGAGTGACAGAGAATTCAACTCGTCATATTTTTAAACAAAGTATATGTTCTTTTCTACGAGTTAGCACTTCAGTGTAAATAACAGGGTAGCATGGTATGACTCATGATCCTCAGGATTCATTACTTAAATCCATTTGTGTACTTTTATAAAGTAATTTCTGAAATGCTTATAGCTTTTTTAGTTTTATGCTTACAAAAAAAAAAAAAAAAGATGCTTATATAATTCAAATTAAAGTGAGAGAGCACATAAAAAGAAAGAAAGGTTAAAACTCAGCACTATCAGAAGACCAGATCTTGCAGTCCTTACCACGCTCCTCAGGGTTTTTTTTCTCTGAGTAAGATTTAAGAAAAGAGCTTCTTAACTTTCCTCTGAGCCATTACCAGTATAAATAGCCAAACTCAGTGGTTTGGTCTTGCATGTCTCTTTTTTCCCCCCAAATATCTTGGTGCTATATTTTTTTCCCTATTATTTGTTTTTATTGCAGGAAGCACTGCTAAGTCTACAGTTATATTCCTTACACATACCAAGCACTTACCAGCTGCAATAGGAATGCAAGCTACCCTTTGCTAACAGTACTGGAAGGCCACAGTGATGCCTGATCAGTGATTTTCCAGAGATTTGAAATCTGACGCAGAGCACAGTAGTGTCAGACTTTTTGTGTCTGGGGATGCTCAAAAACCGAGTAGAACATGTGAGGGATACATCCCAGGAGCTAACATTTATTCCTCATTTACTGAAGTTATAACCCTGGCGCCAGTAAAATCAAAGGGAGCTTTGCTTCTGACTTCAGTGAGGCCAAAATTTTCTTCTCTGGGATGCAAATAGTTATGATACCATGTTACATCTGTCTTACCTTTGTCAAGAGTGGGAATTCTGTTATATATTGGCTGCAATGTGGGGGTCACACTAGGTGTTCCCTGACATAGGTATTACTTTTGTTCTTTCTTGCTGATATTTTTCTTACCCTAAAGGGTGCCATTTTAGGTGAAAATTACAAATAAAAGGAACACTGAAAAACTGGAAATATCACATGCTTAGGTTTTACTATATCTGTTATTGCTTTGACAGAAAGCGAATGGTTCTCTATTGCTATTGTACAAAATGCAGCATTGTTAGCTTGATGTCTTTAAGAATACAGAAATGAATTTATTTTCTGACCTGACGAGTGGATCATGGCTTGAACACATGAATTGTTGACTTTCTAACACAGCCAGCCCTACAAGTACCCTCTACATCCACTGGTTAATCTGTTATATGTGACTGTTTTGAACTAGATATATGCTTTGCTGCAAACAACAACATGGAGTCAGCGTGCATCCAAATTTCTATTGAAAGCTAATGAATAAGCTGTTAACTAATTTAGCCTAATTGTAGCTTTGTTGTGCTAAAATATAAAACTAACAATTCAGCTTCTGCCCTGACTCTTTTAAATTATATTTTCACCCCTACTGGGTAAGAATCTAATTAAAAGCTTTTAGCTTCTTATTGTGCATGCTGCTAAGTGATGTTGTTCAGTTTATCAGGACTCAGTTATCACTTGATTTAAATAGAAAAAAAGGAAAACAACAGAACAACATATTTTCACTCCCTTTTTTTGCCACTTGCCTTGAAAATTGTTCTAACTGTTAATTTCATTATTAAGCAAACCCCATGGAAATCAGAAATACAGAAATATCTTATTATACCATCAATGGTGTTTTTAATAATTTAAAAACAGAAATGAAAATATAAACAAACATTTTCAAACAACATGACTTGTAAAATAGTACATAGGAATCCTGTGGCTCTTACATATCCATTGTCTGGAGAGTTGAGAATGGATATATTTGATTTTCAAATTTGTTTTTTTTTTTTTTCTTTTGCTTTGCTTTTCTGTGGTTTTTTTTTTGTTTTCTTGAGGTTTTGTGATATTTTTTGGGGGGTGAGGGGTGACACTGTTTATAATTCTGCCAGTTTTTTGTTCGTTTACTTGCTGGGCTTTTTTATTTTTACATCTGACAGTGGTGAACTGTAGTGAAGAATAAAGACTGAAGGGTGATAGAGAAGACTTCTTAAATGGCTTGAGACAAAAGAAAACCATTTCTTCAGACACAGTGCAGTGTCCTTCCAGCCTTGCTCTGCAGTCAACTTCACTCTCTTAGGAGTGTTAATAGACTCTCCATTAAGTTTAGAAAGTCTGTGAAGGGGAAACTAGAAAATCAGAGACCCTTTCGTGCTGATCAGAAAAGTGGTTTTCCTTGTCTTTTGCCTAGCTACAGGTGGGCATTGTTTCCTGTTAATTTTAAACTGCTTGCTAACTTATAGACTTATATTAAAAGTCTGAAGAGACTTTGGGGGTTAGTGCTTGAGTAGTCATTTGACAGTTCATGAAGTGGCAGGTGAGTACTGGTAAGAATGAAGACTAGGTGTTGTCCAAGGGTAAATGCACTTGGCAGGAAAAGCAAATTTGCAACTAAAACAGCTGGGCATGACATGCTGTACTTAAAGCAAATGAGTCTTAGGGTGGCCCATTTCTAATAGTGTGAAGAGCCAAGTACAATCCTGCTCCAAGTGCACTGCCACGCTTTTGTCCTGGGGGATTAAGGGAAAATGAGAGGGAAGGTAGAGCTGAGAGGAGAATGGGACACAGGATCTCAGCAGCCAGGGTTTCAAAAATAACTATAGCCTGAATTTCAGACTGTAAGAGTACATCTATACTAATAAAGTAAACAGCAAAAGGGAACAGGAATGAACACTGGAATGTTATTGTCCATAGTATAGAATTTTTAGTATAGTCCTTGACTTGAACTCGGTGTGGGCCAATTAGTGTTCTTCCGAACACTTCCTAGGGCTGATCTGGAAGTCAGCATGTGCCAAAAGCTACTTAGATGGACAATGCTGTTTTGAAGCTAAGATAGTTTAATCGTATGGATATGGGCTGTTCTGTGCCAGTTGTCCTCATGTCAGCTAATGGGCCTAAACACTGTGTACATTATTCATGTAGGAATAGCCCAAGAATCTAAATGAAAGCTGGGCTTTGAGCTGGAATTTTCAACCTTGGCATAAGACAAGTGAGACGTTATGCATGCTGCTACAGTATAGTTATACACATTTTGGGTAATTGTGCTAGAATTGCTTTTAGTCAAATGGAGGCATGTTTAAATGGCTCAGATGACCTATCCCATTTTAGATAACTTAACTAACTAACAATCTCTAGTTAATCACAAACTGTCTCTGGGATACTCTTGAAACTGGCCATGAGATTGTTTGATTTTCTTTTGTTTTGCATCCATTATAGTCCTACAGACCATGTCACGGTGAGGGTAAATGGTGATAGCCGAAGGGTGACTATAATCTATCAGTACTGCAGTTATTTGGGATCACAGCCTCTTTTAGATAGTGATTAGCATCCATATCTATCACCCTATCTTCTGCTATCTCCTCCCTATGTACCTGGCTCCAAGAGGCAAACAATGTCATTTCTAATTCAGCTGTTGAAGACAGTTCTTTAGGAGTTGCCAAGATATTCTTCCCTCTCATCTTCTATTGTTTCCATTGTGATTGTGCTGTGTCTTCTTCAGCATGTCTTTCCCCATCCAGCAATAATCTTTTAACTGCAGCTTTGTCATGCTCAAATGTGGGCCATGGGGGCCTGCCTCATCCCTGCTTTCTCTAAATCCCTTCTCCATATTGGCATCTTTCACTGAGCACTTCTCCTGACTTTTCTTTGCGCTGACTGGTGATGACAGCCTCTTCTCTGTCACTTCCCTTCTTCCCTTATCTAGGCTCCAGATTGATTTTGAATACAGTCCAGTGACAGAGTTAGAAACAAAAGATGCTTCCTAAATTTCTGTGCCTATTTACACTTACATGTAATTCAACTTTCCCACTGGGTCAGGGGAACTGGCACTGATATGTTAGCAGGAAGCAACACAGGTTGACTTGCTGTCAAGGCAGTCATAAGGGTGAGTTTACAGAGCTTGGAACTGTGAAGAAAACATCGTTTTACTTGACACTTAAGCAAAGCTAAGTTGGAGTGGTTGAGATAACAGAGAACCTCCGCAAGATGCCATTTTTAGAGCTACTTTCCAAAATAAAAGTATGCTTTAAATCCATGACTCTGTTGTTGTCTGCATTTAGACTCTGCTCTCTCAAAGGTAATTTTACAAGCTACAGTAAAGCACTTCCCAGCATGTAACATTACTGTTCAAGTGTAGCTGTTACTTTTTATTTTTCAAGTGGAGTTGAATGATTAGTAAAGGACCAAGAATTTAAATTGCCTCATCTCTATTAAATGTTAACACATGCCTCATATGGCTCTCTCTGAAAGTCTGCATTATCTGGGAAGCAAACTGTATGTATACATATAATTATGTAAACATTTTCCCCAGTGTGATTCATGGAGATTTAGTGCATTCAGTGGAAGGTTTTTTGATCGCTGCCCTCACTGTGAGTTGCCTGTCTAGTTGTGAGTCTAATTCAGGGGTTATATAGTGATGTGCAGTCCTGTGCATGGTAAAAATGTTTACTGCACAGGCTGAGCTGGTCACTTCTTGCTTCAGGCCTATCATCTTGCACATATTTCCTGACTGTAGCCATGATGTCTTTCTTAAGAAAGATTTATTCCTTCATTTCTATCTCTTTGTGGCTAAAAGTTCAGAAGAGCTGGCTTGTAAATTGTACTCAGATGTGCTTTAAACCACATGCTTGGCTCAATGCAGCTGACCTTTCATTATTAACACTTCAGTAGACAGACAGTGTGCTGCAAGTCACGGTCATTGCCATGCTTGTCTTTCTGGAACTGTTCCTTTGGACAGTACCAGTATCTTATGCTCATAGACTTGATTCTGCACTGAGTCCATCCGTAAAAAAATGTATAGTAACATAAACCTGTCAGAAACCGTGCTAGCTTTGCAGATTTAAGACTTCTCTGGCATTATTGGTGGAGCTATTCATAATATCTCTACATGGAGTGAATCCTTGAATGATTCAAAGTTTAGTTCTCTAAGAGGTACGGAAGAGGCAATATACTGTCTTCCAAAAGTTGTGTTTGAAGAGCTGAACTAAGCTTAGATTTGTAGCATATTCAGGAGACTATGTGGCTTCTCACACGCTTGCTGCAGCTATTCTCCTTGCATTCAGATATGCATTCATTTGTGAGAGACTCCCCATGGCAGCCAAGGGGGTCAACAGAGAAATGGGTGTCACTTTTAGCAAGTCTTTTCTTCCATCTATGCACCTGCTTATTCACTTACTTACCTATACTTACCCATCCATCTAAGCAAAAGTTTGCTTTACCTCTACCACTATACTATACTACCTATACTACTATACTATCCACATACTATACTACTTGTGGATAAAGTAACACAAACCTCAAATCTATATACATTTCAGCTCATTCCCCGATGAAATGGAACATACTGTATGTATGTTAATTTAGTAGTGCTGTAATTATTTCACAGAGAATGTTGCAGAGATAAAATCTTTCAAGCAGAATTAGGAAGGCCAGGATTTTTAATACAGTATATTGATAGTAAGTTGATGCATATACCTCAGAACCTCAGCATCTCACAATCTCTTTATCATGAAGTGGTAAGTGAGTGAGGAAGCTACACATAGTTTTAACATGGGGTTATTTGGTGTTATAACATCTAATTTGTCAAAAAAACCATACATATTTCACTATGAAAGTCCAGCAAACTCCTGTATCTTTCACAAGACATTGGTATTTGTCACAAGGATGAAGCTACAATGATCACAGGCAGAAACATTTTCAGACAAGGAAAATTGGTATAATGCTGAGGAATGAGTAAACATGCAACAATAATTAATAAAGCTGAATACAGCTGACACATTAAAACAAAATTTGATTAACCATGCCAACTGCCATACTTCTGCATCTAGAAATAAAGAATTCAGTCTGTATCAGTGGAACTGGAAAATGATGACTCTGAGAACAATTAGAATTTGTAATGAACAGAAGAATTTCAACATAAACTGCTTGTGAAAATGCAGTTATATAAAATTTTTACATACACACTTGCAGCCTAATAAAAGGAAAACAGTGAGCTCTCTGATCTGGCAGAAAAGGCCAGCCAAGAATGAAAGCTGGAATATGAGGGAGAACAATTAAAATAGAGAGCTAGTTATAAGTTTTGTTTTACAGAGGGGTGTCAGCCACTGGAACCAACTACAAAGAAAAATAGTAAATGCTGTGTGTCTTGTTGAATGCAGCTGAAGACAAACTGCTTTTTAAAAAAAAGCTATTAGCTATAACACAAGCATGCTTTATTCTAGCTCAGATTGCCAAGTTGAAGAATCCCCTGCACTTGTCTTATTGAAACTTGAATTTGAGCTAGTTTGTTTCTAAATTATTAATGTCCCACATGCGCTTGTGGCACGTGGACAGAACAACCCTAAAAGGTGTCCAGTAAGTTTGTTTCTTGAATGACAGAAAAGAGTGTCAATAGACTGGTACTTGCTTATTTCAAAGTTTGGCATTAGCTATAAACTGGAGTTTACAACACTTGTGGTAGGATTTCTCCCTCTCATGAGGGTATAGATAGTGCAGCATGTAGGTACATAAAGTAACACTAGGAATACACCTCATACACAAGCCAGCTATTAGAGATCTGAAGTATGCAATAACCTCTCTCCATTTCTGCGGCAGGTTTATGGTTTACTTGTACCTTTGCAGACTTTCTTACATTAAAAGTCATAGAATCATAGAATGGTTTGGATTGGAAGGAACCTTAAAGATCATCAAGTTCCAACCGCCCTGCCATGGGCAGGAGCACCTCCCACTAGACCAGGTTGCTCAAAGCCCCATCCAGCCTGGCCTTGAACACCTCCAGGGATGGGGCATCCATGA
>JAOQGH010000023.1:74998168-75010684 GCA_025769975.1 Gallinago jamesoni | reverse complement strand
TCCAACAGATCCATGTCCTTCCTGTGTTGAGAACTCCAAAGCTGGACACAGTACTCCAGGTGGGGTCTCACGAGCACAGAGTAGAGGGGCAAAGTCAACAGTGCTGAGTTGACTCTGGCTGGATGTCAGGTGCCCACCAAAGCTGCTCTATCACTCTACTCCTCAGTTGGACAGGGTAGATAAAATAAAATGAAAGGCTCGTGAGTCAAGATGAAGACAAGTAGATCACTCAACCATTACTTTTACAGGCAAAACAGACTCAACTTGGAGAAATTAGTTAAATTTATTACCAATCAGATCAGAGTAGGATAATGAGAAATAAAATAAAATCATAAAAATACTTTCACTCACCTCTGCCTTCTTCCTGGACTTACCTTTACACCCATTTTTCTCTACTTCCTCCCCCACAGCAGTGCAGGGGGACAGGGAATGGGGGTTGTGAATAGTTCGCCACATGTTGTTTTGCTGCTCCTTCCTCCTCAGAGGGAGGACTCCTCACACTCTTTCCCTGCTCCAGCATGGGGTCCCTTCCATGGGAGACAGTTCTCCACTAACTTCTCCAACTTAAGTCCCTCCCACAGGCTACAGTTCTTCACAAACTGCTCCAGTGTGGGTCCCTTCCATAAGGTGCAGTCCTTCAGGAACAGACTGCACCAGAGTGGATCCCCTTCTGGGTCACAACTCTTGCCACCAAACCTGCTCCAGTGTGGGCTCCCCTCCACAGGTCTTGCCAGGAGCCTGTTCCAGCTCAGGCTTCCTGTGGGGTCACAGCCTCCTTTGGGGATCCACCCACTCCTTTGTGGGATTCTCCGTGGGCTGCAGATGGATATCTTCTCTACCGTTAACCTCCATGGGCTGCAGGGGAACAGACTGCCTCACCATGGTCTTCACCAAGGGCTGCAGGGGAATCTCTGCTTTGGTGCCTGGAGCATTTCTTACTGCTCCTTCTTCACTGACCTTGGCATCTGGACAGTTTTTGTTCACACATATTCTCACTCCTCTCTCTGGCCGCAATTGCTGTTGCACCGTTGTTTTTTATTCCCCCTTCTTAATTATTTTATTCCAGAGGTACCACCATCGCTGATGGGCTCAGCCTTGGCCAGTGGTGAGTCCATCTTGGAGCCAGCTGGCATTGGCTCTATCAGACATGGGGAAAGCTTCTCACAGCTTGCCACAGGAGCCACCCCTGCAGCCCCCCTTCCCACCAAAACCTTGCCACGCAAACCAAATACAGCAACATCTTCTGAAATACAGCTGGCAGAACAAAAGACATGAAAACTGTGGTCCTGGACAAAACAATAGCAAGTTAATTTTTAAAAATTTGCATAATATGAAGGACCTGTATGGCCCATATGGTCCAGTAGTATCCCAAAGTCTGCAATGTTTTTACGAATGACTAAGCACTGGAAGAGGTGTGTACTGATTAAATACATCATCAGGGGTAGCATCTGGAGGCTGTATAAAACCTTAGAAGCTATTTCCTTGGCCTTTACTTGTCAGTGGTTTATTATCCAAAATAAAGGATTGCAGTTGAAAACTCTTCTTTGCTGATTGAACTGGCAGATTAAAGCAAGAGAGACAATCACACTCAAGCTGGCTATGACTCACCTGAGAGCACAGTAGCTGTCACTAATCTTGGTAGAAACAACATGTACATTGTTTCTAGGTTCATCTTGCATGTATGTTTCTCTGCTAACACCAGTGAAACAAGCCTGGAAGCCTTATGCTACCATATATTGTGATTTCTGAATTTGGTTCCATGTGTGTTCTTTCT
Source organism: Gallinago jamesoni (assembly GCA_025769975.1). Lineage (NCBI taxonomy): Eukaryota > Metazoa > Chordata > Aves > Charadriiformes > Scolopacidae > Gallinago > Gallinago jamesoni. The sequence goes on along the minus strand of JAOQGH010000023.1, from coordinate 75,008,910 downwards.
GTAAAAACAGCAATATAAAGGCCCTGTTCCTTGATTATATTACTGGTGAGTTCATTCAACAATTTATATTCATTTATCAAGGCACGAGAAATACAAGCACATAGCATGGCACAGCCTTATTTTTGCTGTGATATGTAATGGGTATGCAAATTAGACTTGGTCTTTTTTTTGGTGGCAAAATGTGGACATCCCAAAAGCAAAATTTGGCCTTCATAGGTAACGTTTGTGAAGATAATGCCAGATACACCCCCTGCCAGCTGTTTGTAAAATTGTTTGGACACTATTAATTACATCCCTCTAATACTTTGCATTTCAGTGCACCTGAAAGATCAAAGTTCTCTTCATCTTCTTAGATAGCTGGTAATTAGAAAGATAGATAAAATACCTCTGCTCATCACCCTTCCACCTCTGTTAAATATTCTGTCACTTTTTAGCCCTCTGCCTCTGAATCAGGATTTCTTAGCGCAAAGCATGAATGCCAAATGCCTTCATGCAAACTTATCTATAGAAGATCCAGAATGGCTACTGCCAAAAGATTAAAGTGAAGGTGAAACTATCATATCAAACTAATTCCACTAATGTCCCTTGATAATAGCATCTAGTGGCCAAAGACTTAGCCATTCCAAATACCAAATGAAAATAATTGTTCACCCTTTATTGAAATATTAATCTTGATATTCTTGTTATTATAACACTTTTGAAAACAATATCCAAGAGTATAATATCCATATACATTTAATCTTTGTTTTATAAGTTGATAAAATATGAAACTAAAGTATAAAGACATTAAGAATTAGCATATTTATTGCAGTTTTTATGAGACATGCTGCTGCAAAACACATAAAATCCTCTAGGATAAATCTACATCTGGTGCTGTCTTGATAACTGTTGAATTTACAATGGTGTAATATTTATACAGGCTCCTTTTTTAAAGAAATAGCTGAAGTGTAGAGTTCTTTTGTATGAGATGTACTCTGTCATTTGCTGCTGGAAGCTACTGGTGCAGTGCATCAGTGTGAAAGTAAAATATGTATATGCCTGGAAGAGAGTTAATTTTTAGAAGTGAAATACCTAGTTCCTATCATTCATTTTCTACTTCAGTATAGTTTTTGCCAGTCAAGCAGACTTAACTTGAATATTTTTAATTGGCCCCAAGCACCAAACATTTTGCTGCTCATGTACAATGTCAACTATACATTAAAACTTTAATCTTGTCTTTTTTTTTGTCTTTTTTTTTTTTTAAGTCTCTTTTGCTGGTTTAAACAGAAGGATTTTTTTTTTACTATGGATACCAAAGCAAAATAGAGAAAGTTCAAGATTTTGTTGAGAAGCTTTAGATTCAAGTCACTTACTATTGTTTAAATTTGTACTGAAACCTCAAGATTTACTAGAAATTGGTATGCAGTTCTACATCTCAACAGCTCTTTCCCCTCCACAGTCAGACCGGGGACAGTTAGTTTGTGGCTACCAGGCTACACTTGATTTGAAATGTAAGAAGGCAGGGCATAGCTGTGTCTTGTGTCCTGCTCTGGAGATGTTCTGATCTCAATGATCTGAATAATCCTAATGTGACTTCCTGAAAGGGTGAAGTCCTGCTGAGAATGACATTGCAAGGTCATCCAGGCACCTTGTTTTGCTATCCTCTTCTGTTTTCTAGTAGAGTGGTCAAAGTGTCTATGAATTAATCCTGGAAACCTCCCTCTCCTTGGGTCTCTGGAAAGTGTCTTGCAGGTCTTGGTCATAAAATGTTGATACAGACTTTGTGAGACAGAAATTCTGTTGATCCTGTTCTCACCAGTAATTGTCATAACTTGAAAACAGTAATTAGGTATGGATCTAATAGTGACACTAGAATATCGGTGTTAAGTTGTGGAACTAAGTTGCAGTTTCACCAGTGTCAGTGGATCAATATGAATTTTGCTCAGAAATTGCTCGGTATATGACTTTTTTTTAGAATGGAACCTAAATATACATGTGATTTCGCTATTTTTCTGGGTAGTTGTAAAGGAGTCTTTCTTCTGGAAATGGAAAAAAACATATTTGCTTGACTACCAAAACAATCTATGGAACAGAGAGCTGAGGGTTAAGTTTATGTGCAAGAGCATTTCATAAAGAATGTAAAATATTCTTCTTAACCTTCTGAAAGACAAGAAGGTGGACAAAATTAATAGAATAGACAGTTTTTGTTGATAGGAACAATGGCCAAAGGAAGTTGGGTGAGAGCCATGTGAAGATTAAGGAGAACAGGCTTCTTTAAAGAGTAACCATTTGGCTTGCAATGGATGTAAAATATTATTTTAAGTTTGGCTCTTCTCTTGTGAGTGAGACCAGGAAATAAAATGTAATCACTTACTAGAATATTCACCTTATTTTTGCATTAGTGCTTTAAACTAAAATTCAAGTAAGCCTCTAAAATTTAGCATCTGTATCACTGCTGAACTTTTAAACCTTTGCATTTTGCCAATAACTAATCTCGACAGAGCTATTATAAAGAGGGGACCAGTACCAGATTTGTTTACACAGTTCCTGTTTGATCTACTGCCTTTGAATGTAATTATCACTTCAGAATTAATATCTTGTCACTGACTATATGACTCTCACACTGTTGCTTTCTTTGGTCTAATGAACCCAGTGTACTTCTCAAAAGCTTTTCTTTTACATGGAAAGTCCAAAGGGACCTACTACTTGTTCTTTTCTATTAATTTTAATTCTTTATCAATTGAACTTACATAATTACTATGCCTATCCATTCACAATATAATATCTCAAATACTGTCCAGTTAGTCAGGTTTTCTGCTGTGGCTTCTGTATGCTTATTAGCATTGAACACTGAATAACAAACCCGTACTGACCTCTGCATACAGTGCCCTTACACTAGCTGCCTGTCTTCCTAGTTTATGTAGAATCACAGCTGGAGCCCATTATGAAAAGAGAACAGTTCATAATTGCACCAGATGTATGTACTGCTTCTGTTTCAAATTTACTTTTTTATTTTATAACTTCAGAAGTTTAATCAGCTGTTTAACGATGCTAAAGACTCTATGCAATTTATTTTTACAGGAACTGATTCTCACCTACAGGTGGACTATGCCTGCAGAAGTTAAAAAATAGAATAATATTAGAATTTTGATAAATATTTCAAGGATAAATGCCAGAGCTATCAGACTTGTCAAGAACGTGGGCCATGTACTTATTTGCTCTCAGAGGACTGGAGGGCACAAAACACATCTTAGGCCAACCACCCACATTCAGAATGATGGTAGACATTCATTGTACTTAATTAGTGTTTGCTTCAAGGTTGTTTAAAGTCAAAGGTTTTCATCTTGCTTTTAGCATATTCTGTCTTGTCCCCTCAATTCTGTTTTTCCAGTAACAGTGGAAAAGTAGAAAAAAAGCTATGCATAGCTGCAAATTTATCTCATTGTAGTCCTGTATACATGCTCTTAAGTCAAGGAGAAGATCAAGTGGGCACTCTGCTCTTTCACTAGCTATTCGTACCCTGTTGTCCTTCCAACAGCTTATTGATATATCCCTCTTGAGCACATCCTGCCTTCCATATTTCCTTTTGATTTATCTCACTAATTTTGATTCTGTACTTCTGGATACAGACTGGACTATAAGTATTGAGTCAATGTCCATTATTTATTTTCTCTTATTTTATTCTCAGTTATGTTTCAAAAAATCCAGTCGATGAATAGAACACATAGCAAGGATCAGAATATACCTTGCATGTCTTTAATAATATTTCACTCAAATTACTACAGAGTTTTTAATAATTTAACGTTTTCTCTATTGCTTGGTATAGTGAGGAAAATGATACAACTCTGGCTTTAATGTTATAAAAAATTTTCTTGAGAAGTCTTCTTACATTCATGTTCTTCCCACACTAAAGATTCATTCATGGCTTCAGTAACCTCAGGTGCTTGCTTTTCTTACCTGTACCAGCATTTCATCTTTCTTGGGAGGTCTAAAAAAACAAAGAATCAAGGTCTGAAATTTTTTTAGTTCATTTTAAATTTGTCTTTGTGTGTCAAGCTTAATATCGGATATTCAGGATCCTGAATGAGGTGCAGAATCTCTGCAACCCCTTTCCTCCCTCTTGTATTTAAGGTCAGCTCTGTTGTAACAGAGCTGTGTGGTGTAAGGCCTGACTGTTGTGGGAAGAGCTGTGAGAATGCACTTTGGGAACCTCCTGTCCTTGGCTTGGGAGCTGCATTAAACCCGAGAGCCTTACTCAAGGTTTTGACATTGATTTCTGGGCTGCTATCAAGAGAATTTGTGATTCTTCCTATGTAAGAGCATTTTTAAGTGAAACTTCAATTTGTATGACTACATCTGCTTTGTTGATCATACTTTTCTTTCTTCATTTTCTTCTGTATTCCCCCTTTTTTTTAATCTATGTTTATTAGAGATTCCCCAGCTTTTCCAAATTTTATTTACTGCTATTATAGAGAAATTGCAACAATTCTTTAGCTAACCTTGTATACCAGAGCAATGAAACATTTCTATATGCGTGTAAAGACTGATTCATAAAATTTTTGCAGATGTTATTCAAGCACTTGTTTTTAGTTAAAAAACATAAGAGAACATAAATATAGTAGCTGTGAGCACAGACATTCTGAGGTTCAGCTGCTTATATCATCCATTAAATTTTCTTAGAGCAGAATTCATCAGTATTCTGTGCAATTTCCTCCCAAGTCCTTACAGTGTCATGGATCATTTACCCTATTATGCAGTATAGATTCTGGGCTGCTTGGGAAATCCCCACAACAAAATATTTCTGAAAATTATAAAAAAATAAAAATAAAACATCCAGTGTTGAGATACTACATCAGGATGGAGACTGTAGCAATTCAATCCCATAATGATTCTGGATTATGACTGACATTGACACAGAGCAGTTACCCTGGTATCTCCGAAGTTCTAAGGCTCATTTAAAAGAAAAAAAAATAAAATTCAAAAGTAGTATGAAATATGAAATAGAGAAGCAATTGTTTTAACCTAAGCATTATCTTGTCATTTATTCTTTGAGCGTGAAAATCCATCTTCAAAAAGTCTTTGTCAGTTCTAAAACACCATCAAAGCAATCCCAACCAATAGTGCAAATGCCAATAATTGATGATACCCTTGACTGTTACAGCTTTTAAACACTTAAAGAGAAAGAGCTCCAGCAAGATTATTACTTCAGTAGAGCAGATTCCCTTTGTATCACATATATTCAGCTTCTGTAGATGACAGTCAAACTTGGAGTTACATGTTACCATTTCCATTCAAGGTTTAGTGAATACAGTGAAACAACAGGAGATCAGATTCTCTGACACTGATTTCTCCTCTGACAGAAAATAGACCTGAAAGCTTCATCTAGGTGTTAATGCTTGTTGGAAAGAAAAGTGTCTCAGAAAAAAAATAATCAGCTGGTTTCAGCACAGTCCTTTGCACTCTATTCCTTAACATTACTGGATTTAAGATTATTTATATTGTGAAGGAAGGTTTGACAGAAATTTCAGCCATGTCTATATAGCTGTTTATGTTTATAAAGCTATTATAGCTGTTATTTCTGTAATGAATCAATCAAATGTCATTAAAAAACCTCAGGCATCCTGCAAGCAACAAAATAAATGCTAAAGAAAGCAGAACATGGAACTCACTGTAGAATTAAGAGTGATGCCTGCATTCTTCCCACAAGACTTGTTGGATAATTTCTCATTAAACACCTCCATTAGTGGACTAAAGGGTTTGTCAATGAGCTGAGATAATGTGATGCTGTTCTCTTGTAAATACATGCTAGCAAACATAAAATAAGGAGTAATCCTCTACTGGTAGAAATCTGGATGACGATAATTTTCTTCCATCCCTGTGACCTATGAATATACTTTTTGGTTAAATTACCACTGTAATCTTAACAAAAGCAGTTGCATTGCTGAGATTCTTTAGGATAGTTTATGCTTTTCATGTAGTACATATTATGCGGCTGTGCTTCACAGCGTGATGATCTAATAGTAGAATAGCTCTGAAAGCAGAATGACTCTAGTTTAAATCATACTTTGAACATTTCAGTTGTGACTTGGGCTGGCTACCCAGTTTGCTCATTGTATTATGAGTGTTAATTGAATGGACTGTGTACGAATGCATACATTTAAAATGGAAAGATCTTGGTTTGCAATCTGTATTTTGATAGCTCTTGTTTCTTACAAATGTGATGCAGCAACCCAAAAGTGTGTTGCAATAGTATTGGAGAAACATTCATTCCATTGTTCCTTTGAAAGGCTCAAGGTTAGTTCTATAATAGATGTATAACTCTGCCAGCAAGATCTATGCAGCTGCATGAGACAAATATTTGGTCCCAAGACTTTAATAAAATAAAATGAAAGTTAAACAAAATGGCCTTATCTGAACAAATTAATTCATTTACATTGCAGGTATCAGAGTCTTTCAAGAGTCTTTTAATGGAGGGAAGAACTATAGGTTCAAAACTCAAAGAAAAATAAAACTCAAATATTTCAAAGAGTAAAGTTGTAATTTTCATTTAATATTGAATTGTTTTAGCTGGATTGAGTTTACCTCTTAAAGTCCAAGACTTGGGAAAAGAGAACCTTTTCCCTCCTGGAACACTCTTTATTCAGCAAGAATTTATCATTTTGCAAGGTTTGTGGGTGTAGTGGTTTGCTGACTTCAAATCAGACCTAAGTATTTTCTAGGTCTTCTTGACCAAAACTTTAGTTTGTGTAAAGTTTTATTGAGAACTTCAGGCAGTAAGAATATTTTCTTTATATTGTGGTTATTTCAAGTTTTTTATGTTCCACAATTTCAATCTAAGTAACAAAGTGACATTTGCAATGCAAAACCAAGACAAAGTAATTTTATGTGAAGTCCGTTTTATTTATTCTTTACACCAAACTATCCCCCTTTTCAGATATCGATTGTGTTCTAAGTCACAGATCAGAATGAGGGAGTTTTATAATTTAACGAAACACCATATTCAGACACCCAGCATGTTCATGTCACAGCACTGAGTGAGTGCTCTTGCCATCAAATTGGCAATGAATTCAGCCTTAAGTTCCACCTTGGGCTAGCTAGCCCTGGTTTTCAGTGTGAAGTCAGCATGAAAGTTTAAATAATTTAGGATTTTTTCCTTCAGTAAATGCTTTTCACCAATACATAGTATTACCCTATTGTCACAGGTAGGAATTCTGAAGTTCACAGCCTGTGCATGTCTAAGGATTTTAGCATTACAGATGCTGAGCATCCCTGGCATGGGTGCTCACTCCTTTTCCTTGACCTAACACCATCAGTAGTATAGAGTTTGGGGACATTCTAGAAGGCCAGTGGGTTTTTCTCAGACATTTTGGAATTGGATGCAATGTTAAGTTTGGGAAGCTTATATACACACACATATATTTTTATATACATACGTTGTATCCTTATACATTTATTTAAATATAAAATGTAGAATCAGGAAACAAAACTATCTCTCATTCCATTATTTAAATTTTAATTTAAAATTAAAACCTCCCAGTTATTTAATAGTTCAAAAAAGTAGAAATATTTATTGCAGTCAGTCTTTACTTGAAGACCTATTTTCGGTTGCCTCATCTTAAGTAAATGGGTCAGATCCATCTCACTGTAAGAAAGCCTACTCTTTGTGACTGACTGTAAAGGAGTCTAGACAACTATTTTGGATGCTGATGTCTAAATTTGGACACAGAAGTCCTATTCCAGAAGTTTAGTTCAAAGTGATTTACAAAAACTTCACCACTGTGAAAGAATGAGACTTTTTTTTCCTTTGCTCTTTGAAACATGGCCATGATGGTCAAAGTAGCTGTGGTGTGACTGTTATTGTCACTGTGCAAATGACTCAACTATGACCAAATTATAAATCTTTTAAATATAGTAATATGCTTGCATTTTAATAAGATATTTTGAACACGAACAGCTAAAATGTCTGAAGATTGGTGCACTAACAAGCCTTTTAAGGCTGCAAATGTGACTCACCCCACTTAAATTTCCAACTCTATGATTCTGTGATTTGTGTTATTTTATGTTCCAATCAAATGTGAATCAACTGGGTGTCTAAAAAGCGGTATTTTTGTTTCACTGACTAAAAAAGAGATTGGTTGACCTGCTCAGGTTGTACATGATTTTTGGTTAGATCTTATCCTTTTCACCAAAACAAAATTAAATAGAAAATTTCTCTATTTTAGAAATTCTAAACCCTTAAATATGCACATAGTACTTAACTATTCTGAAAAAGAAAGAAAAAGAAAAAGAAAAAGAAAAAGAAAAAGAAAAAGAAAAAGAAAAAGAAAAAGAAAAAGAAAAAGAAAAAGAAAAAAAAAAATCTCCAGCTGGCAGTATTCTGCTAAAAACAATAACTAAAAGCAGACTTATGAGAAAATAAATTATTTAACAAAAAAAATATGTGTCTAAACCTATGGCTGACCTATGAAACATCTTCTAACCTCATATTGTTTTGCACACAAAGTAAACTTTATCTCAGAAACCAGCCTCCTTATTTCAGGGCAAATCCAGAGACACCAATGACTTGAAGTTTTGATAGAACCTGACTAATAGATGAAACATTCCTATACTACATCCTCATCCCTTCCTTCCTCCTTCCTCTCTCTCTTGTAAAGTTTTTATTTTCACACTTATGCCTTAAGCCTTCCTGTTGCCTTCAACAAACTTCAGATGAGGTTATCTAACCAGACATTCACTACTCTGAACTCAACCTAACTTCATAGCTGTTTTAAAAACTCATCTCTAAATTAACAAGAGGGTTGAATTAGTGGAAATCAGCTGTACTGTGCAGATATATTAACATTCTGTGATTCTATGAAACATAGCTGTATACTTCCGGAGTCTCTCCTGATTTAACTGTCAGAACATACCCGCATTGTTCAGCTGTAAGACTTTTTCTGAGAGAAGAATTCTGGAGACTGGTAACCTATTGTATGTTCTACTTCACTGGTTATAAGAAAAAATACTTAACATTTTATGGGTTTCCTGTTGCTGTCTGACTGTGTTTGTAAGCCAGAGGAAAAAAATAAAAACAAGGACTTTGCAAAATCATTGTTACTAAGAAGCTACATTTCAGCCTTTTGAATTAAACGGCACAATTATCACTAAATATCCTGTCCTTGTAACAGTCATCATTTTAGAAGGTTACTGATCAAGCAGAGTGATGTAGTTGGCTCAGTAAACCAACCAAATTTTGTCAGAAATGCACCAGGTGAGATAGACAGAAGAAAGATTCCTCAATGAGCAGGTGAAATTTCCATCTCTTTAGTCATAGGGGCCATAAGAGATGGATTACTGGTACTTATGCCAAAAGACATGTTGACGTGGTGCTTAGGGACATGGTTTAGTGGAAGACTTAGCAGTGTTAGGTTTATGGTTGGACTGGATGATCTTAAAGGTTTTTTCCAATCAAAATAATTCTATGATTCTGTAACCATTGATGTAAGGAATTTTTCCTTGGCTCAAACTCCAGGCATTCATTTTCTCCCCCAAATCTCAAAGTGACTGAAAATTCTTAGAGTATATTGAATATTAGAACCTCAACAGAAATGCAAATCAGAATAAAGGTGCATACACACCTTTTTGAAATATTAGTAAGTATACTGAAAAACGTACCCTCTAACCTCTTACCTGCACTGGGGCTGTCAGTATCAGTGAAATCTCTTTGCTTCCAGATGGCATTTATTTTCAAGCACACAGATCAAATACAAAGTTTCACAGCTTTCATTATGGAAAACAGGTAACTTTTATTCATCTATCTTTGATGATGACCCAGCCCTAGGTACATTAGTAAAATTTATTACTTATTTCTTATTACTTCCTTATTACTATCTCACGGAATAAGAGGAAATCTTCATTTAATCAAAGTGTTCATGGACTAATACATTAGCTATTTATCTCCTGAGATTTGGGGATAAATTTGAAAGGAGACATGGAATTAGTTTAGTGTGGATTTATCTCTGTTCCCGTAGGAATATTTATTCACAGTCAGCATCTTTAGCATTTTAAAGCCAAGGACTGAGATATTAAAGGCAAAATACATCCTTACAGAAAGGGGGACACATCTGGACATTCAAATGGGTGACAGAAAAAAAAAAAATAATTCAGCAAATAAGCAAAAATTTGGGGAAAAATAATTTTTGCTTTTGCTACTGACGTTAATGCTTTTGTCAATAAAGTGGAAATTACACCATGTCTCTATGCCAAAGTGAAAACTGTTAGCAGTCAACTGCTGGTAAATAGGTCCGTAATCCTCTGACAGAAGTACAAAACAAGAACAAATTCTTCTAGGAGTTTCATGATTAAACACTTGATAAAAAGCTATTTTCTTTAATAACTAAGATTACTTTGTGAGAGATTCAGAGCTGAATGAGGGTTTATGAATAGCATCAGTCAAGACCTCTATCATCTTTTTTTTTTACATTGGGAAGACTGTAGCTATTGTTGCTATTATTTTTCTCTTAGTTAAATCAGATGATTACCCACAGAAGCTCTAAAGACTTGAGAGTTTCCTACTTAATTTATTAATATCCTATGTAATTTTAGTAATTGATGTTTCTTTATTTTAGGATGAGCACAAAAGGACAGGATGAGCCCTGTAGGGGAAATGGCAGGCAAAAATGAATAACAGATAAACTATAACAAGAGATTGTCATTGCGGCAGAGACCGGCTCCAGAGCAGGTAAGACTGCGCTGGGTGAGGGCTCTGTAGCTACAAAGGCCGA
>JAOQGH010000023.1:74970559-74998068 GCA_025769975.1 Gallinago jamesoni | reverse complement strand
CAGGGGAGTTGGACTAGATGATCTCTATGGTCCCTTCCAACTCCAAAAAAAAATTCAGTGAAATTCAGTGAAATTTCCATTTTGTGTGCTTCTAGCTAAGGAATTGCAGCTGAAAGTGCCAGGTTATAAATGGTTGGTTTTGGAAAAAGGCACTGTCCTGGTTTAGCCCACTTTGTCAACTCTGTACAGATTGCAGTATTAGTAGGACTAAGTTTTAGCAAATAAGAGTCAGCGCTGCTCTTTCACAATGTAATAGCAAAACATTTTCAGTGCTATGATATCAACAGAGGTGATTTAGAATGTGAATAAATTCTTCTTAAAAGTACTTTTGGGTTCTGAATGGCTACAATTGTAGGTAGTTCAGATTCTTATTTCCTTGTAGAGGTTTATGTATGGTTTCCCTAAACTAAAATTGTAGGGAAAAAAGTAATAACGTTTTAAAATACACATTTCCTATACAGGTAATACTGCCTACATGGTCTATTTACAAATGAGAAAGTAAATAACACCAACCTCAATTGATTCTTTAGATAATTCACTGATCAGGTCCTCATATTAGTTAGAGATATGTGGGTGCCTCAGATTTCAGATATCATCTAAATGATTTAATGCAAGTTTATTCTACTCCTTTGGATGTTATAGACCAACTGGTTAGACTGTTGCAAGACACCCTTACCTTCCATAGAGAAGTTTATACAAAATTATTAGCTCCATTCTTTTACCTGTGAGACCTGGGGAAAAACCTGCTGCTTGAAGTTCTGGACTTTATTTAATCACCTGACTCACAGTGCTATCTACTGTAAAATGTAGGGAGTTACATGATAATTTTCTTATAATTTGTGGAAATGTTCCCATCTGTGGTTAAAAGAGGAAAACTAGGAGTCACTGCATTTGTTCATATGTGTTCCAGCTATTTAAATTGCAGTCATGTGTATAAGAAATTATTGTTAGTAAGACCTATCTTTCACTTGATTATTTTTTTGTGCTTTGTCTCAATTCTTCCTTCAGTACTTTTTAGAGTTGTCCCTGCCTTTTTTTTTTTTTTGCTGTTGTTTTCCAGTTGTAAAAGACTTCTTAATAATACATGAAAGACAAGACCATCATTAATTTTAGTTCTCCCTAGGATTCATGTCAAGTCTGAATGAAGAAACAAAAACAGCAAAGCATTTGACTTCAAATTAAATCTTGATATGATGTGCTTGTCTCCTCCTTCTCACTGTTCATTATAAATTCATCCTGTTGAGATAAGAATTTTCATTTGATTTAGATATTCTTCCTGAAGGACTTCTAAAAGGGAATGCTAAATTTGGAAAAGGAGATGTATCTCTTCCCTTTTGTATCAAGAGATACCAGACTAACGCTTCTTATCTGTTAGAAGAAAAAAGTACACACTGAAAGTGGAGGGACTCTGGGTTTTGGTGGGGTTTTTTAAAGGTACAACTAGGAGACTGGAAAGTTTCTCAGCTTTTCTTTAGAGTGGACATTGGTTTTGATAGAGAGTGACTGTACGTCTGATCCTCTGTGTTGTCAGGGTCTCAAAGTTCATCCTTTATGGACACAGAAACAGGTTAAATTAGGAGTAAAATGCTAACTAATTAGAATGATTGCAGATTGTGAGTTTAAAATGCTTTCATAAAGATACTTTGCATTATACATCATGTAAAGGAGAATCAAACTCTCCTAAATTATCCAAGAATAGCTATTGTGATTCTTTTCAACTTCAGAAAGACTTCATTCCTTCTGGTCCTTGTCCCAACATGGTGTCTTCTCTCAGCTTTCAAGCAATTTCAGTAAGTTTAAAATATTTTATTTCCTTTCTAATACTTATCTCTAGTTCTTCCCTTCCTCCCAGCAAGGGGCCTGTCAACTCAGGAACATTTTTTGATTTCTCTTATCCTTCCTGATTTTCAATTTCTGTTTCAGTTTCAGGTTCAGGATCTGCTTTTCACAGCACTGGTTTCATCATCTGTTTCTTGCCCTGCCCTTTCTCTCAGAATAGTATGTCCAACAGAATTTTTTTTTCTCAACAGCTTTAAAATTCCAGTTAGAGCAATCTCAAATAATGATAAATAAGCCCTCCTTTATCCCTTTCATTTCTACAAGATTTTTCTGGACAATGTATTTCAACAATATATTGAAATTAAGCTATCAATATAATTTTTGAGGTTGTCCAAACCTGGAACATTTAGCAGTTTTCATCACTGAAATGTGATAATTTCTTAGCCTCCATATGGATACTAATGTGCTCTCCAGAGAAGGAGGGTCCTTGCATGGCCTTAAATTGTTTCTCTAAGTCAGATCCTAATTTCACAAGGTATTTAATGGGATAGCAAAGAAATTAAGGAAGCAAAAGTGCTTGTAAATGTTTAAAATGTGAAAAGTATTTGATAAATAAGAGTTCAAATTCTTAATTAAGGTATTTGTTTTTACATATTATATGTGGCCCCATTATTTCACTTATAGTTATCATTGCTAAAGTAGGTCATTATTCTGTTTTATAATATAATGCCTGGGTATTTGACTTTCTATCTACTTAAAATGCATATTGTAGACGAATATGCCCTGAGGGGTATTTTCACATACTAGAAGTAGCTTTCCATATCAGATAAACTGCTCTAGGTTTGAATAGTGGAGCAATTTTCTTTCCCCCTCTGAAATGGACCAAATACATTTTTGTATAGTCTGACTAAAATAATTTCAAGGTAGATTAGAAGCATAGGCTTGCTTTAGGTGAAATTCACTTTCCAAAATCTCTTCAAAGAGATTTAAACGTTGTACAGACCTTGTAATTCTCTACATGCTAGTAAACTTTAATTCTTCTATTCTGAGAATTTGAAGTCAATTGAGTACCCTTTAACAGTTGTCCTAAAGAGTAGCTAGTACTGTGTGGCTGTCACCACAACTAATATGCAATATGTTGTGCCATGTAGCTGAATCTTGACAATGAATATTTACATGTCAATTTCTAAATCCCAGGAAAAGGAATGAGACTAATTATAATTCATCAGACTATCCAATAGATTACTTGGTTTAAATGGCTGCATGTTTGAGAATGGAGGTCTATTCTCATCTGTATATTAAACACAAAAGTGTCACTTGTGAATCCTATTTATGTTATTCCTTCAAGATTAGGCATTTGGAACAACACCTAACATAAATTCTCCTGCTGTGTTCTTCCCTTCTAAAAATTAGTTCTATAAATTCGCAGTGAACAAATCACTCAGACACTTGGAAAAAAGCTCTATTTTAATGTTGCAAATGTGATCAACAAACACAAAGTTCCCCATGTATGGAGAGTTTGGGTCAAGTATACTGGCAATATAACTACATGGCTGCACAAAAACTGTTGCAGCTCATTGATGTATGATTAATGTTAATCTTTTATATGTTATATTCTAAGAGGGACATGAAAAAAGCATAATGATCAAAGACTCATTTCATTCTTACATTATTACTGAAGTTTAAATCTTATTGGAATGATAACTCAGTTGCAAAGTACAATTGAAGTTTCGTCCCATTATGAGAACATCCTCTTTCATATTTACAATTCAAAGTTACCTATCTATTGGGCATTATCTCCTACTAGAGAAATTTCCACTCCCCACTAATTACAGTAAGGCTTTATTTTTTTATCTATTGGCGTTTTGTTTAAAGTTGTATTATAAGGTGGTGTATCCAGTTCTTGTTTAAGACATATACCAGCAATTTTTCTTGTAGCTATTTCAGCATTGTGCTTGTAAGCATTAACTGTTGGATTTTTTTTTTTAATCACTTAATTTTTTAGCCATTATGATTGATTCTGAGTCTAGATACAAAACTAGGTCCCTTCACTTAGGTTTCATCTTTACATTTTTTTAAAACTTAATTTAATGGGATAGAGCTTTCTTGGTCCAGTTATCAATAGCTTTTTTCCCATGTGTCTGAATTAGCACTGCATTTGTAAAAAGCTAGACATATATGAATTCCTTAAATCTATAGAATACATGTTCCTACATATACCTTTTTTCTTAAAAGGGGGAGAGGAAATTCTACTGGGCTTAAAGAAGAAAGCACAAGGAGAAGACATTAGATAAAATACATTGATATTCATGAGACTATAGAGATTCTAAGACATTTGCATAAGCAAAATAGAGTGTAAAAGTCAGTGCAAAACAATTTTATTGGCATGCTGTTGAACCCTAAGGAGGAAAATAAAAATACTTCTCTAGAATTCTTTAAGCCCTGCTATGCTGCTATTGCATATTTGCTGTTGCAAGTATTAATGACTTGGCTGCTTCATTTAAATGTTTGATGAACACAATATATGAGAAACTGCAGAAGTGATGGTGGTTAGGCCCAGAATTTAAAATATGTCTCAACAAATTGAAAAAGTGTTCTAGAAAAATAAGAATGATATTCAGCAGGGACAAGCATAATATTCTATACCTGGGTTAGAAGGAGTAGCTCAGCAAATGCAAATGAGGAACCAGCTAATAAGGGGGTAGTTAACCAGAAATCACCCAAACATTATTGTGACAAGGCAAATATGAATCTACAATATCATGCTGTTGCAAAGGAGTCAAACATCATATTGGGATTACTGAACAAGATGGGAACCTGAAAACAGTAATAACAGTCTTTTCCTTCCACTCACTGCTTTGGTTGTGGTCTTTTCTGTACTATATACAGTTCTGCACACTGTAATGCAGTGATATGAACTGATGAAACGTTCTGGCAAAAGCAGTTATGAGATGTTTAGAAACAGTCTAGAGAAGAGTGGACTGGGAGACACACAAGTTAATCACAGAATCACAGAATGGTTGAGACTGAAAGGGACCTCTGGAGGTCATCTGGTCCAGCACCACCACCCCCAATCCAGCAGGGTCACCTAGAGCTGGTTGCCCAGAACCATGTCCAAACAGGTTTTTGATATCTCCAAGGTTGGATACTCCACATGCTCTCTGGGTAACCTGTGCCAGTGCTTGGTTATCCTTACAGTGAAAAAAACGGTTGCTGATGTTCAGTGGGAACCTCCTGTGTTTCAATGTGTGCCTATTGCCTGAGAACTACTGGGCCTGTCATTGGGGACTACCGAAATAGCCTGGCTCTGTCTTCTTTGCACCCTCTCCTCAATATCAGGTGCAATATCATAGAATTCATAGAATCATACACATTGATAACATCCTCCCTGAAACATCTCTTCTCCAGGCTAACCAGTTCCTGCTTTCTCAGCCTTTCATCATATTACAGATGCTCCAGTCTCTTCATCATCTCCCTTTGTTGGACTCTTTCCAGTTTGTCCATGTGCCTTTTGAACTGGGGAGCCCAGAACTGGACACAGTATTTCAGGTGTGGTCTCACCAGTGCTAAGTGGAGGGGAAGGATCACCTCCCTTGGCCTGCTAGCAACACTTCTAATGCAGCCGAGGATACCATCAGCCTTCGTTGCCATGATGGGACATTGCTGGCTTATATTCAACTTGGTGCCCACCAGGACCCTCAGGTCTTTTCTGCCAAGCTTCTTCACAACTGGCTGGACCCCAGCCTGTACTGGTACAGTTGTTCCTTCCCAGGTGCAGGACTTCTCACTTGCCTTTGTTGAACTTCATGTGATCCCAGCCAGGCCATTTCTCCAGCCTGTCGAGGTCCCTCTTGATGGCATCATAATCCTCTAGTGTATCAGCTAGTTTTCCCCATTTGGTGTCATCAGCAAACTTGCTGAGACTACACTCTGCCCCATCATCAAGATCATGACTGAAGATGTTGAACAAGTCTGGACGCAGAATTAACCCCTGGAGTACACTGCTAGTTATTGGCCTCCAGCTACACTTAATGCTATTGATCACTATCCTCTGGGCCCAGCCATTCAGCCAGTTTTCAGTCTACCTCGCTTTCTGCTCATCCAGCCCATACATCAGCAACTTCTTTACAAGGCGCTTATGGGCAACAGTGTTGAAATCCTTATTGAAATTGAGGTAGGCAGTATCCACTGCTCTCCCCTCATCCACCAAGCTAGTCAATTTTAAAAGTTTGTGAAGTTGATCAAACATAACTTTCCCTTGGTGAATGCATGCTGACTACTCCTAATGATTTTTTGTCCTTCATATGCCTGGAAATGGTTTTCAGGATTAGCTGCTCCATCATCTCCCCAAGGACTGAAAAGAAGCTGACTGGCCTGGATCTCCCTGGATCCTCCTTCTTGCCCCTCTTGAAGATAGAAGTGACATTTAACTTCTTGCATAATATTTCTCCAGATGATCAGAAGGTGGTTTCAGAGGGAGGAATAAACTCATCCCTATGTCCTCTACAGGTAAGAGGAAGAGTGATGAGTGTCAGTTGCAATAAAGCTGTTTGAGGCAAAGATCAGAATCTTTTACAAGAATGAAGATTGCTATGCCATGGAAGCCTTCATGGGAAGACTGCAAAATAGGACAGTCCATTGGAGAATATAATACTCTGTGTCATGACTAGCATCAAATAAAATGTCCAGGCCTTGCTTCTATATCCAAAGGTATTCAGGATCAGGGAAAGCTTTCATTCTTTTATGGCTCTTAATAATGTTATATTTTAGACTTCTTAGTAATGTAATACACTTTGATGGATCTCTTAAACAATAGAGTCAACATGTAAGTCTTGAATTTTGCCAGGTTGTTCAAATGTGAGAGATTTATTCTAGGGTTATGGGATATCATCTGGAAAGACTCTAGTCATTCCTGCCTAAGAGCTGTCAGTGAAAGTCTTTAGAAGATCCCATCTTTCCAGACAGTAAGGAGAGAGAAGAAAACTTTCAGACATACAAATAGGGGAATTGGTATGAGAAGTATCTTGCCTGCTGTGTAACACAGAACAGTACTTTTAAAATTAACATTAACACACAATGGATACAAATCCCTCATCAATTAAAAGTTCAATTTTGTACATGATCCATCAAACTGACATATGAATGTAACCTGTGGCTCGTTGTCTCCCTCAAGTGGATGATACAAGAACAGGGATATATTTCTTCCAAAGATATTTTTTTGTTCTATTCCATCCGACTTTGACCCTTTCTTCTGTTTGAAGGGCCAAGATTTGATACATGCAGCCAACTTGACCAGGAAGGGAAGTATAAAAGGTCATAATTAAAAGCTGCAACCAACTGTGAAGACCCAAAATCTGGAAGGATTTTCCTAGGCCAAATTGATGACATTACTTTGCCCATGAGCTGTACCGAAAGTCCTTCTGCAGTAGCAGTAGGACACAGATGTCCTGAAGGACTACCCAGTGTTGTCCACAGCTGCAAGAGGATGAAAAAGCAAAACAATAGCTGTCAGGAAGAACAAGATATTCAGTTGTCTGCAATGTGAAGCTCCAAAAGTTTTCTTTGGTGTTTTCTGTGGCAGGGCATGAGCTGTGAACCACTCATCTTGAATAAGTGTCAGAACTCAGATTTGGGTCAATAATTTCGACAGAATTTGTTTAGGGCTCTTAAGCTTCAGCATCCAGAATCCTTAACAGATTGTTATGGTCGGGTTTGATTCTTTGTAGATCTGGAATTTTCAAAAAACTCTGTGGAAACACTTTTGAAAGATCTTAAATTCTGTCAGTAT
This sequence comes from Gallinago jamesoni, assembly GCA_025769975.1. Lineage (NCBI taxonomy): Eukaryota > Metazoa > Chordata > Aves > Charadriiformes > Scolopacidae > Gallinago > Gallinago jamesoni. The sequence goes on along the minus strand of JAOQGH010000023.1, from coordinate 74,990,501 downwards.
TTACATTATCATTGCTGACCCAAATTGAAAGATAAAACAAAAAAGTATTAAATATTCAGATGTATTGAGTACAAGTGATAGATTTCTGTGAGGAAAGAATTTATCTGTCATCCTGAGGTAATTTCACTTTGGAAGGCTTGAAAGAATTAGACTGCAAGTGTACATTACTTCTGACTTCGAGGTGTAAATGCACCTAATGGGGAAGGAGTGTGATAAACCCATATTATTTCATTCTTTATATTTAGAAATCATGCTGGCAAAGCCAAACAAAACTAAAAATTATTCTCACACAGATCTTTGCCAATTTATTTACTTTTTAATGGGGTGGAGTTCTTATTTGCACTTATAAAACCAGTTTTAAATAGCTGGTGAAAAGATTACATATGTATTCTTCTTTGATAAAGTTTTAAATTTCAATAAAAATAATCAATACTAAAAAAGAAGCAAGCAAGCAAATAAGTTTGGGGTTTTTTTCTTGTAAGAGTCCAGGACCTTGTGTGACAAATTCTCTGGTACACCTTATTTTGAATATTGACAAACTGGGCCTGTGATTTCCTATATGTTTCTTTCTGGTGGTTGATACTGATAAAGTTCAAAGTTCCCACAGTGTAACTAGGAAGAAACATAACAAAAAACTTGGTCACTATTGAAATTATGGGGTTTCACAGTAGTCAAAGGCCAAGAAGAGAGAATCCCAGAGTGTCTTCCCATTATGTCACTGACTTGCAGTGTGATCTTAGGCTTGTTTATTGCTTCCTGATCCAACTTGCTTCATTTAAGTAATAATGAGGCATATGCAAAGCCCCTAAATATCTCAAGTGATACCTGTTGATAACAGCACTGGTGACATTTGGAACCTCTTTCCTATCTGAGGGAGGACCTGATTCTGTGTAAACTGTTGTTGGCTGGGGGAAAGCAACAAGGGTTTCACAATTGGACAGAAATGTAACCCAGGCAACAAGGGAAAAGGCATCAATGTAGTTGAGGTGAAATGATTGCATGAGGATAATATACAATCTATCTGCAATATTAGAAACATTCTGGGGAGTGAAATGCCCTCCCCCCCCCCCGCCTTCCTTTTTCTCACCTTAGAAAAAGATCTTTGATTTTATGTTTGCCTTGTTCTGTGTTTGTGCTCTGGTCAGAAAACTCTGGGTAGTAAGGGCGCAAATGTAGCCAGTGATAGCGAGGGACGGAATCACCGAGTCACCGCTTGCTCAGATGGTTGCTCACTCGAACCTCACACGCTTCCCGTCCTTTGCCTGCCCCCAGCGTTAACCCTCCTCGCCTTTCCGGAGACCGTGGAGATGGCTTGGTCACTCCTGTGGCGATCCCCGCGATTCCTTTCCCTCCCGCAGGACCCCACAGAGCTCAGCTTCCCGCCACGTTGTCTTGTTCAGTTGCCACCCGCTTACTCCTGGGGTGGCACCTCCTCCCCAGCTCCCTTGGCCTCCTAAAGTGGCATGAGGCACTTCACTTTAGCAGTGCGTTTGCGTTTGTGATGTGTTTTTTGGTTGTTTTTTTTTTGTTGTTTTTTTTTTTTTACAAGAATTATCTCCGTTATAGCTTCGGGCAAATGAACTGGCTAATGAATTTGCTATCGGCTATGGAAGTGCGCTGCAACTAATTAAGGGATGTGCTGCGGGACCGATTAAGCTGCAAGTCACAGCGACCAGAGCCCAATCGCGGCGAGCCCGTCGCGGTCTGTGCCGCCTGCGCTCGGCTCTACAATGGGATCATTGACTATTTATTTACTTCACACAACAACTCCGCTGTTTACTTAATTATAGGAGCTTTTCAGTCACCAACCCCCACCCGCCCCAGCTCCATCTCTTCCACGCTCTTCGAGCACACACTCCACCCCCCCCCGCCTCCGATAACCAGGGCTCCCTAGATGATCGTTTGGGCGGATGAAGCGGGGCAACGCCTGAGCATCATTTTGGGGGGCCGGGGCAGCGCTCCCCCGCGGATCCGGCAACGGGAATTTTCCATGAGAGGAAGGCGAGGGGACGGGGATTTTCCTGTCAAACTGTACGGCACGTCCGCCCGGAGATCAGACCTCGGGAAGGCTGCCGGGGGCGGGCGAGAGGGTGTGTGTGTGTTGGGGTGGGAGATCCTGCAGCGCTTCAAGGCACGTCCGAGCCGCGAAACAAAATCGGGAGATCGGGAGAAAGGGAGAACAGGCAGACGCCTGTGGCGCTGCGGAGGTGAGCGGGGCTGGGCGACAGAGGAAGGAAGGCATTGGCAATCCTGCAAGGCGAGGGGGGGGGTGGGGGGGGGCTGCGTTTCACACCTCAGCTCATTAGAGAGTCCTTGGCCCTATTATCAGAGCCCCCCTCCCGCAGCATTGCCGCTTTGGAGCGAGTCGGCCGGGGAGGCGGAGCAAAGGCTGTCGCGGCTCCTACGGGGGAGCGCTCCCTTTGCCTTCCCCACGCCGCGCTAGCCTTCCTTGCTCGCCCTCACACGAGATTTCTCCCCCCAGACCCCCTTTCCAGCCTGGGCGGGGGTGGGGGAAAAGTGCCGGAGCTGAGTTCCCGCTAGGGCAGGGCAGGAGCAGAAACAGGCGGGCTTCAGCATGGGGAAGGAGTGGAGGAGCAGCCGAAGACACCCGCACTAGTTCTAGCACCCCCGCTCACCCCCGCGCCCGCAGGGCAAAATGGGAACGGGCAGGGGTCTCTTAGCACCGTTTTGCAGGAGGCAGGGTCTAACATTCCCCCCTCCCTCCTCCTCTTCCCCACCTCCTCTCCCCCCCGCCATGTTTACAAAACGGGATCGGGGACCCCGATTACGAGCTCGGACTTTTAACGCCCTGAAAAGTCGCCGCCCGGTGAGCTCAGGCCCCTCTGGCAGCGGCGCGGGGAGGAGAGGCGGGAGCGCTCCTGCTTCGCCGGCCGCCCGCGAAACCCTGCGGCCGCCGGTGGCCGGCGGGGCGAGCGGGCAGCGGCGGGGGCGCCGCCGGGGCTTGACTTTGCGTGGAGCCGGGAGCTGTTGCCGCGGAGGAAGCAGGTTTCTGCTCCTTTAAAGGGCGCTGAGCCGCGCTCCCGACGGGAGGCGGATCTCCCTCCTTCATTCCCTCCCTTCATCCCTCCCTGCTTCCCTCCCTTCTTCCCTCCTTTCCTCCTTTCCTCCCTCCCTCCCTCCCTCCCTCCCTCCATCCATCCATCCCTCCCCCCTTCCCTCCTCCCTCTCTCGCTCGGCCGCCGCTTGCCGCCGCCGTCAGTGGTGCCCGGACGCCGGCTGCACCGCAGCCCAGGCAGTCCCCGGCGTCCTGCCACCGCCCTTCCTCCCCCCGCCTCCGCCTTCCTCTCCCTCCCCGCTTCCCCGCCCGCAGCTCAAGGTAGGAGGATGTCCCGGGGTCTCCGGCTGACCCCCAAGGCCGGAGGGGTTGCATGCAAGTGACGGCCGGGGGGGTGGGGGTGGAGGAGAGTGGGAGAGGGGGGCGGCGGGGGGAAGCACCGTAACGGTGCTGTGACTAGAGCTGCACACCGCGACGTCTCTTGGCCAGGTGTCTCCAAGCGAAGACGGGCGCTGAGCTGGCGGACCCGGGCACTGCTGGGCTGGCGGCTCCCGCTGCGCGGGTCTGTCCCTCCTGTGGGTTTGGCAAACCTGTCGCCTTCCTCTCTTCCTCCTCGCGTTGACCCGCACCGTCGTAACTGCCGCTGTCTCCAGGCTGGGGACGGAGGGGTGGAAAGCGGGGGCGAGAGGACAAGGCAGCGCAGTCCCCTGATGCCCCTCGTCCGGCTCCCGCCGTCGCCCGAAACTGCTCCCCGTAGCCGGAGCGCTGCTCCCGGGCTGGGCTTAGGGCGGCCGAGCGGGCAGCCTTGAGGGTGTGTTGTGTCGTGTCCCCCCGCCCCCATTCTCCTTGGGGGAGCGGAGGTGAGAAACGGGATCTAACTTCTCTAGAGTTATGGGTGGACAACAGTCTGTACTTCCGTGAGGTCTGCTCCTGTCCCTACCTGGCCCCCACCGTACAGCTCAGCCAGCCCCTCTTTCGGCTTGTCGGCAGCCCTGTCATTTATTTCTGACCAAATTCAGCATTCTTTGGGTGAGCATCCATCGCTAATCCAGCCAGGGTGCTGACACTCTCAGTGTAAAGCAAGAGACATTCCTGTCTACGGAGTGGAGGCACGATTGCGAGACCCGTGTGTGCACTGGAAAGGAATGAATACATTATAATGAAAACCTCTCTTCAGGTTTTCCTTAGAAACTTTTGGAGGTGTAAAGTATGGAAAACATTAAACATCCTCCTTCTTCTCCCCAAATCTTTCACAGCTTCCTCAACCCCAAAGCAAACTGAAGGGACGAAAGGCTGACCTGAGATAATAACATAAATGTTTGTTCTTGCTGTTTACAACCTGCTAGAAAAGTGCATTGCTGTGATACCCAAAAGTGCCTGAACAAATAAGTCCATGCATACTCAGTTCGTTAATTAGAATGCACATCTTTCCACTAGCTAAAAATTAATTACCATCTTAAAATGTCATTAATCATCGGTGCAGCAGAAACTTGGTTGTAAATTTGGACCGAGCTAATAACAGACAGAGGAGAGCCTATGGTTTTTATAGCTGGTGGGAGTGAAGTGCCAGTGGGCCGCAATGTGTTTTTAAACGATAATATCAACATTCATTTGAATACTTTGGCAAACGTTTAAAAAGGGAGGATTGTGTTACTGCTTTGTCAGCAAAGCTGCAATACTCCATTTCTAGAGATCTGGCAAGGCTGGTCAGGTGTTGCGGTGAGCTATGGCTCTCATCACACCAGATTGCAACAGCAGGAGGACTGTGGTGGCATGTGTATCTGAAGTGTTTGCAAGGATTTGCCGAAAAATGTCCGAGAAACGAAGCTTTGAGGACCATATGTTATACACATATCAGTTGTTGTTGGGAGAGGACAAAACAGTAGATTAGGTGGTATAAAATTCTTATCATTGGTTTTAGAGACAAAGCTATGTCCTGAAAATGAAAGCCATTTCCTTTATAAAGTAATGTGGTAAAACTATACATCCCAGTAGGTGGCAGCTAGCTGGAACTGGGTTAACTTTTATTATGATAACAGCACATGAAAATGCGATCTGAAGGAAAAAGTGCCAGTTACAACAGGTAAACAGAATCACATATCTCCTCTTTCCAAATGAAACATTATGTACATAAGATCACCATTTATACTTGACACATACCTAAAGAATTTAGTAGTCTTTTATTATGCAGAGAAGATTTAAAGGCCTGATCTCCTTTTTCTGCCAATAGCTGGAATACTATTTTTTTATATCAGCTTCACTTCAACACTTTCCTTGTGTATTAAAGATGTCTTATCACCATGTGTTATGGTATATGACAAAAATGTAAAAAAAAAGCAACCAACAACATATAACCAAAGAATTGTAGTTTTCCCAGTTGCTGATCACTGAAGTGTGGAGAGCACTTTCATAAAGACTTTAATCTGAAAAGAACTGTGTAACAGTGGTGACAAGCCCCCAAACACAAGACCAGCTTCTCCAGTATAACATTTTATTAGGGATTTCCAACCTTTGAACTGTACGTCTCACAGAGAAGGAAATATGAAAGGCGTTAAGAACGTTTACCTGCTCTCATACTGAAGGAGGTGGACAAAAGTATCTTTTCAAAGGTTACCCTTCCTTTTCCCTCCCTCTCCCGAAGAGGAAATGAAGCTAAAGTCCAATTAACAGAAAAGGAGTGTAGAGTGGTGAAGTCTGAGGCTTTAGTTAATTGTATGGTCTATATTGAAGCGGTCTTCAATCACCAAATACTTAGCGAGTTCGAAACGTCTGATGTCTTGCAGGATTTACTTTTTGATAAGGAACTGGTATTCTTGTGAAAGTAATTCTGGATTAACTATGATTTTCCTTCGAGGTGGGAGCTAGGGTTTGAAAGCGGGGGGGTTGGTAGGGCTGTTAACACAGAGCGTTAGGCGATGTGTGATAGCAGATAAGGAGAGCGGTACTCCTTCTGAACCCATAAAATGCCGTAAAATAGCTGGCTAGCTAACATCATCGAGGGTATAATACTTGTCTTTAAAGAAGCCGATAACAGATTTTAATTTCCTTTCCGTGCGGTGAAATGACTGCGAAAAAGGCGGCGGTGTGTGTGTGTGTGTGTGTGTGTGTGCGTGTGGGGGTGTGTGTGTGCGTGTGGGGGTGTGTGGAGGGAAGAGGCTTTTTGACACCCGCAGGGCTGGCGGTGTGGGCGCGACGGCGGCGGCGGGCCGGGAGCGCTGTCCGTGGTGCTGAAGGTGCCGCGCCGGGCAGGGCCGGGCGCTGTCCGCGGTGTCCAGGCCGCAGCCGGCGGTGGCGGGAGGTTGACACGAGGCGGGAGGGAAGGTGGGAGGGGGCGGGAACGAAACACCGGCTGGAGCCTTTGCCGTGCGACCAGGGGGTGCGGTGGAGTTTGCTGGATGTTTAGTAGCAAAAGGAATGAATGGCAAGTTGGTTTATGATTCCAGTTATTGTATAAACTCCTCGGTGAGCTAGGAGCTCTGTTGGGGCTTAGATTACAGGTAGCTGTATTTTATTTTTTTTTCAAGAGACCTTAGAAAATCAGAAAATGGTACCAGGAGTCACTTTGCCCAAAGTTTAGGTCTTTTCTAATATGCTAAAGCTGACGAAGAGTATTATATATGCTTACCAAAGCTAAATTAAAAAAAAAATAGATAAGAAGAAGTCAGTTTAGACAGGAAGCTAAGTCTGAGCATTCACAATTTTACAAGTATCTAAAAATTCCTAATGCCCTTTACGTCAGCACCACCAGGGCAAAGAGGAGGGAAAAAAAGACTGTTGCAATTGTTCACGCGGGTTGGTTTTACTTCTTTTTGGACCAAGACTAATTATGAACGAGTACAACAGAATAAACGAAATAGCAAATACAAGAAAGAGCATCTCTGTGCATTTTTTCTGGGAGATATTCTAAGTGTGAACTGAAGGAGTCGCTAGATATCCTTGCTTTTAGCACTAGGTGTTCTTTTTAAAGTGCTCCAATAGTCAAATCGTCTGATTGAATTCCCTGCTAGACTGCAGAACTAGCCATTCATGATACTTATTTTTGACACTGCAGTTATGCCTCCATCTTAAAGAAAAAAAAATCAATGATGTTTAATAATCCTCTCTCAGAATGTACATTTCCTTTTGTCAGTGTTTTACAGTGTTTTAAGTAAATGCGTGCAGAGGAAATCAGTAAGCCATAATGATAAAAAGTTACTATGAATTGCTAACACTTTTAGGGATACAGAGCACCAACTTTACAGGTTCTAATGTAAATGCTGCTGTTACTTATTTACATGTCCACAATACACAGGTTATTTAAGAATAAACTGTAACTCACCTCTGCCATGCTCTAGTTCTGATAGATTCCACAGAGTGTTCTCTTTAGCTTGGCATAATCTGTATTTATTTCTGTAAAGTCAGGTTTGTTCTGTGTTCATCTGTATGTATCTGTGGGGGAAGTATCTCAGTGATATTTTCTTTAGTAATAAAAGGCAGGGAGGGAGATAAAGGAGACAAAAGATGTCTGTAGGCAGAATGTAGAATAAAATGAATTCATTTTGCTGGTGGGGACTGGGAATTATCTTTTAATATTTGTAATAAAGCTTAAGTATGTTCAGCAAAAGCTTAGATTGCAAAGCCTGACAGTCCTGGTTCAACGTATTTTAATGGATACAGGCAGACAACTAATTCTAGTTCCAAGGAAAATCTGAAGTGGTCCACAAAGTGAGTTTATCTTCTTTGGAACACCTGGCCAAAAGACAAAAGCCTGTAGCTGCATTTGCAGATACAAAGTCAGTATCCCGTTATCAAACCGGGAAGTGCTATTGTTCTCACTGAGGACTGCAAAATGACAAACTACACAGATCTCTCAGTATAGGGAGGAACAACAATGTTTCCATAATACCAGCTTGAAAGGAAAGCAGAATGCAAAATAAGAAGGTGGCATAATAGAGTGGAAAACATAAACTAGTAAATCCCCAAGTTACTGTATTTTAAGCAACACTGCAATTTCAAGCAAGTTGAGCGAAACAGGTTGTGCATTCAACAAGGCTATTCTCGCGCTGCCGATTACTGTTTCCCTTGCAAAGGCAAGCTGGTGCTCCGTAATCTCTGGGTCCGGAGCAAGTGTCTAAGGACAGTCAGTATACAAGCCATCACATTTACCCTGTTTCATGCATTAACGTGAGTAACACTTAGTGAACGTAAATATCATTATAATTTATTTATTTATTACCCTAAACGTTACTCTGATAACCTGCATGACTTTATTGTCAGCCTCCTCTTTCACAACTCTAAAGCTAAGTAATTTCGACCCAGGCAGTCAGCTATTAAAATGCATGAATTGATTTTTACACAAGCGATTCCCTTCTCCCCTATAGCCCCCTCCCTCCCGCTACGGACCCTCATAGCTATTGTTCAGAACAACTGAAATACTACTAATAATTAGAAGCATGTAAATAAAACCGAGCTTTTTTTTTTCTTTTTCCTCCGGCAACGCTAGGCGATCGGATCGGTTGCATAATAGAAATTGGGAAGGCTGCCTGGCAGGCAGCCTTAAGAAGAGAAGAGCTATCTCAATTTCTCTCACTTAATCTTGGCTTCGCGTCAGAAGCTGTGCAGCAGTGCAGTAGAATGGGAGCACGGCAAAAGCTTCGCCAGTAAAGCGGCTGGTGCTCATTGACTCTCGCTATGTGGCGATACCTCAGCGATTTCTCGAGCTGGATTACCTATTGATTTTCCTCCTTTCTTGCCTCCCAGGTTTACTCGGCTGGACATTGTGTGTGTTTGGATTTCTCAAGGATTCTCCCCCGACTAACATGGATGTCCCACCATTCCTTGCAGTTGAAGGTTGCTCCTTGGCGCAGTGAATGAAGAACATGCAGGGATTGCTAATGGGTTTGGGAAGCGTAGACTCTCTCCTCTCTCTGTGACCATGCCGTGATCGTGTCTGAGGGCCATCAGTTTACGTACCCTCATTCTCACCCTACCGGGAAACCTGACGGCTTAGAAGGGGGAAGTAAGGCAGCGCGTGTGTGCATAGAAACATCATGAAGATTATTTCCCGTATTCTAACTAATCCAGTCTTCAGATGCACCATTAGACTCCTTCTTTGCTTACTGTGGATTGGATATTCTCAAGGAACCACACATGTACTAAGATTTGGTAAGATTTCCGACACTTTTTTTCATTGTGCGTTTAAACCTGAAGGCGATATACGCAGGATTGACTCAGAAGGGGGTGCTGGGGGAGAGCTGGGACACGCTACCGGCGTCAGGCACCAAAGTCCCTCTTATTTTTGCATCCGGAGGGATGAATTGCTGTGTGTTTTTTCCTGTCGCTGCAGCTCATTGTAGCCGTAGTAACGGCACGATGATGATGATAATTATAATAACAATAGAGAGAAAGATGACTGGCAAAAGCGTTTTCCTAAGGCTCTGCGCAGCTTGCGTGGCTTCCTCATAATGTACCTTTTTTGTTTCCATAGTAGTGGAAAGTATGGCTAATGCGGTGCTCGATCATTTAAAAATCTGTCAACTAGTTGTTAAGTTTCGGCTGCCCGTCCCTGGACCACGAGCCGACCCTCTGTGGGCGCGACGCTGTGATTTGAGACCTCTGGGTTGATTTCGCTTGAAGCGTCTGCCTAGTTGCTTGCCACTTCAGTGGCGTTTAGGGTTAGAGAAAAGGTGATTTGTGTCTTAAACGGTGGTCGTGAAAGAGTCTTTGCGACACGTTTCAAAACCACAGCTTTTCTATGCGAGGAAAGTTGTATTAGTCCGTTCCTCTCCCCGCCCCGCCCCTCCCCCTGCAAAAAAAAAAAAGAAAAAAAAGTGAGAAAAAGAAAAAAAGAGAGAGACAAGTCATAGCACAGACTGAAATTACAAGGATAAAAGGTTTTACAGTTTAAAGACTCTCACAGCTGAACCATGAAACTAACCTTAACAGCCTGTGTATGTGCGCGTGTGTACGTGTGCATGAGAAAGCAAGCGAGGGAGGAATTTCAGCCACTGCATTCCCTATAGAAGTTTCGCAGTAAGGGAGACGAAAGTTCACCCCGCGCCCGAGGGGCTCTGTGCGGGCCGGGGAAGCCCTCCGTGGCGAGCCGCAGAGGGAGCCCCGCGTCCTCCGAGCCGCCCGGGTACGGCGGGCAGAGCGCAGCGCCCCGCGGGAGCCGCTGCCGGGAGCGGCGGAGAGGGCAGGCCGAAAGTTGCTTCCCCAGGCAAGCGGCATCCTCCGTGCCTACGGACAGCATGGTCGGAGGAAGCGAGGGTCTCCCGCGTTCGCGCTGTGACAGCCGCTACATCCATTTCTGGGGGGCATTAAAAGCGCTTGTCTTCGCCTGTGAGCACTGGCATGGTTTGTATCTGATTTTGGTTCAATTCCACCCCCCGCACACACTTTTATGTGGAGGGGAAGGTGGGTAATGATTAAAAAGCCACCGATCTCGTGTGCTGAATTCCTAGCAGTACTTATTTTCTGCTTCCATCTGGTCTAAAGGTGGTGCTTAAGGCATGTTGCTCTTAGCAACCGTCTTCAGGAATGCTTGTTTCTTTGGACATGGCTAAACGGGTCCGTATATCATTGCGGCGTTTATATCAGTCTGATCCATAATCATGGCCGTGAAATTAGTGCTAGGGCTGCCTGTAATCTGGCAGCGTCTGACTGACTGTCCTTCCGCGAACCGGGGTTCACGACTGTTGCCGAGGCTCGGTCTCTAGGAGTCTGAATTACTTTCAAGGGTAGCTGTGTAAACAAACATCTTCCCGGCCACACCACCGGCAAGAGGGTGGGCTTTCCTCCTTTGGATTAGCATTCTTCCTGAATTGTTAGTCCAGTGTCCCTGTAGAGATAGCCCTGGGGGGGCAGCATTTGGATTATGATTAGAATAATAAATAAACCCGAGGTAGAAGGGTGGTGCAGTGGGACTCCGGCGACCAGGGAGAGAGTCGCGCATGGATGTGTTTCTCTAGGCTAACTTCCCTGCCCAACTGCCTCTTGGTCCCGCGGTCGGTTCTTTGTAGCAGCGAAGTGGGGCTCCACTTCTGAATCGCCGCGGGCTTTTCCTTGTCTTTCTAAAGAATTGTCGCCGACCCATCTCTGGGGCTTAAAAATAGGTAGGGAGCAGCTGGTTAGTTTATTTTACCATGGAAAATGTTAGACGTAAGATAGAGCCGGGAAGACTTTTGCCCTGCTCGGCCGGGCCTGTTGCACATCTCTGTTTTAAGGAGTCTGGTTTTAGCCCAGTCCAAGTGAGGAGTGACTCTGGCCGCGGAGGAACACCTGCTCCTTCCCCAGAGGCTGACATCTTTGTGTAAGGGAGGGCACGGCGGGGAGGAGGGAAGGAGCGGGGAGTGAGCTGTGGAAAAGCTTTGATTGTTTTTGAGAGGGGAATTCCCCGTCGCTCCCTCCGAATTCCTGTGCTATCTGTCCCTTCGGGATGTCCTTGCGACCAGGAGGATGGGATCCTGATGCCTTCCCGTGGAGTCCTTCAGGAGGAGAAGCGAGAGCTGAGGAGATTCCCTCCAGAAGGCAGCCTGCCAGCCCCCGCTCTTCTTCCTCAGCCAGCAGCGCTATGGCAACAGGGGAGAGCTTGAAGCCTGCCAGAGCTCCAGCCCCCTCATTCCTCCTGTGCAAATTAACCACCATGGATTCGCATTGTCCTTCCCACGGCTTCTCTCATTGTTGGGACTAGCCGGCATGTCCTTTCTCTCTCTCTCAAGCTACCTTTTAGCAACCACAGGAATGTTGAGCCGCCTGGGTTATCTGTCAAATGCGTTGGGGGGGGGGAGGAGAAGTATTTTTCCCAACACCTTATGGAGTTAACACACGGAGAAGCTGGTGCGACGGCGTGATTCCCTCCCCAGCGGCGCTCACTCAGGCATCTGGACGTCTGCTGATGGAGTAGGGCAACGTAGCACTTGGGTACCACACCATGCGCCTTTCCTAAATGACACCTTGCTTTGGGGAACGCGGCCAAGCTCCCTCCCTTGCCCTTTCGGACGAGCTTCCCATAAGCGAGGCCAGGAAACGCTGCGGGTGAGGCTTGTGCCCAAGGTACTCGAGGGTTCAGACAGGGACAACCCTAAAGCGTTGCAGCGGGTGAAAGGACAGGTCCCAGCTCGACAAGGGAGAAAAACAGCAGCCTAGTATTTGTCTCACCGCCGTGCTAAGTGTGATGGAAACCTTTTCCTTATCACTTGGCACCGTGCAAAAGCCAAAATACGTGACCGCCGACAGATCCGCTCCGTTATCAAGGGTCACGTTTCGTAGCTTCCCGATTCCCTGCTCCTGTGTAAGAGCAGAGCCTGGGCAGCGGCTCCCCCAAAACACCAACCAGCTCAGCAGATCCACAGCCCAGCCCAGCCGCCTCGGGCCTGGGGGCTAGCCTCCTCCTTCACCCTTTTCCTAGACCCCCTCTCTTCTGCCGTTATCTCCTTGAGGGTATCCCAGCACTTTGCCCTGCAAGGCCGAATTAACAAGCCATTAAGAGCTGTTAACCATCACTAACTGCTCAGCTGCGTTTCCAAAGACCCACCACTTCCCTTGCCCAAGGCAGTAAGAGGGCCGGGCTGTTTAAAACCCTTATTTTCTTATCTACACGGGGTGTGAACGTCAGTTCTTTGAAGTCTGGAGCATTCTAAAACCCTCTCCTTTATTTACGTTGCCTGTTCCGGGCATTGTCTCTGCTGCCGCAAGCGATTTGTCTTTCCTACAGCAAAGGTGTGAAGAGGGACCAGTGACTGGAAGGTGAAAGCGGTTTGGCTACTGAATTTTCTTGTTCTCTGTCAGGTAACGTTATTTGTGAAAGTGTGGTGAAAGACTAAAGACCTCCATCGCAAGGGGTCCACTGGCCTGATGTTTCCCTGTTTTGTGAGATATTTTGTTTTCTTCAGAGCATTCAAAAAGAAGGGTAAAGAAAAGTAAAGGCCCACGTCCGTAGTCTCGACTTTGTTTCTTTGGAGTGGCCTGGTTTCACGCAGAGGAAGGGAGCTGAATGTTGTGGGTTACAATGAAGGGAAGGGGGGTGTCTTCTTCCAGCTTAAAGGCAAAAGAAAGCCAGGAGAGATGGGAACCTTTTCTCAAAGAATGAAGGGGGAGTTTTGAACTTTTACCAGAAACATTTCCTAATACTGGTTTCTTTCTTTTTTTTTTTTTTTTTTTTTAAAAACTCTCCACACCAAGCTCTTACAAAGCCTAGCAATTTCCCATTAGCATCCATAAAATAATATTAGTAATAACAAAACAAGCCTCTGTATGATCATGTAAACTTTGGGACTAAAGATAAAACAATCTCATTTCTCAACTTCATTGTGGGAACCCGGAGAGGGGAATCGCTATACGCTTCTCCGTGAAGATTTAGCACGGGTTTCATCTGACATCCTTCTTGACTAGGCTCCTTTAGCTCAAACAGATTGAGTTTATCTCCACATAATTGTTTTTATGAGCATGGCAAAGGCAGAGAAGATGCCGGCTCATTGCATCCACTGCTTGTGCGCTTGCCAGTGGGTGTCGAGCCACTCATTTTTGGGATTCAGGTGACCCTTTTAACATAGTGGCATTTAAAACCAGCAGAAAGTCATGGAACAGCAGTGAGAGCTAGCTCTGTGCAAAAGGCTATGAGGCAACAGTTCAAGTGAAAAATACCTGCTGCTTAATCATGTAGAGTTTTGCTAGGTTGGACCTGCATTAGCTGTCCTGGATGTGCACTTTCTTTCCTTGGGATTTCGCACTGACACCCTTTTAAGAGGAAGGAGGTAACCTTTCTGCCTGTGTTTAAGAGAGAAATGAGAAAACGTATGTATCTGGTTTTAGTGGGGAAGGAGGTCTGCCTTCAGATCAAGAGTGTGATGAAAATCTGCAAAATAAACACTTGTTGTGGCAGCCCTCAGAGGTCCGGGGCTTGGTGATTCCAGTATTTAGAGCCAATGAGAATTTTACTGGCAAGGACAAGAAGCTTTCAATATGTGTTAACATTTTCACCGAGAGGAGTTCGGAATCAGTCTTATAAACAACAACAGAAATCTTTGAAAGAAGAAGGTTAAGAGCCTCGGGAAGGCAGCACGGAGCTGAGAAGCATTGTTATTGACTGGTCTAGATTAAACAGCACAGAGGAAGATTTCAATTTGATAACGTCACAGCCCTTCCTGTTTTTCTTTGCTGCCTCTGCTGACAATTTTGTAAGGTAATTAAATTGGCTGATTGAAGTCACAGTGGTCATGGGGCGATAAAGACCATTTGGATTTAATGGAATTTAGAAACAACGGTGCGCTGCACACAACTCTTACAGAACGAGAATTTTAATGACTCATTCAGGGTGCTGACTACATAGAACGTCCTGGACGAGTTTAATTGAAAGGGCAAAGCAGATTAGCTATATACAGTCTTTATTGCACTAGATAGGGGAATTAGAATTATCCTTTTAAAAGACTCATTATTGCATTATCAAGATTTAATGTAGGTTAAGAAAGCTTTCGTCCGTGTGGGCTTTCTGGAATATCCCCAGATCCTTTCACCCAGTGTTTGGAACGCCAACAGCCTTGTAAAAGGATTTCACACCATTGTCCGGTAGACTGGATGCTGAGAAGTATAACTCGCTTTTTACTGACTGCTACTTGTCTTTTGAAGCGATGCAAAGTTCAAGTAATACCTTCCATTTAAATGTGGTCGCTAAATGAAATGGTTTCTGTCACCAGAGATAAGAAACCAGAGCAAAAGAGATTTTTCTAAACTCACATATTAGAGATTTTTAAAAAATTCTATTTTATACGAGAGAAAATCCCCTCGATTTATAAAAAAAAAAACCCACAAAATATTTTGTAGTCATTGCAAATAATAGCAGGTCTTTGTTCCCTACTTAATTTATTTACCTTGTCTGTTTCTAAATTTTAACCTTCATCCTCTTTAATCTCTTCCAGAGGAACAATTACTAGAAGTTCTGTCAATAATGCAAAAGAGAAACTAGAAGGTCTCTTATTTCCATGCTACTCAATCTGCAAGGCAAATAAATGTTTCTCGAATCAGCTTTTTATAATGTTATGCTGTAATGTATGTTGGGAGATTAGATTAAGCAGTATGATAATATAATCTCATTATGTTGTCATATTTGAATTGGAATACAGATAACCAAAGACCACCATCATATTAATACTTATAATTTTGTGTTTTTCCTTCCCGAGTCTTTGGGCTCCTTTATTATACAGTAATAATAGTCTTAGGTTTATAGAGTGCCTTCAGTTTAAACAACCACAGCTTTCAGTAGCGTAAAGAGTACAGAACAAACATGTCATGGTCATTATTCCAATTACTGGAGCTCAGCCAGCTTTGGATAAACTAGATGGCATTGTAATACTATGTAAAACAGTAAACAGGAGTTAAAAATGTATTCTAAATTTCATTATAAACGTAAGTTTAAACAATTAAAACCACAAAGCTTTTTTTTTTTTTTATTATTCCCCTCTCCTTTGGGCAAAGATTAGAAGTGCCCCATGGGTGTGGTGTTGAAAACTGCTCTTTTTACATGTCCCGCAATGATACAATTGGCTCAAAATTTGCAAGTGATTTGGATCAGCCTGGATTCAGGTTTCATCATTCTTGTGTAGTCTTTCCAAAACGCTATTGAAATAGAGTAACTCATCTAGGAATGTGTTCGGTGGCTTTGTTTGATTTATCTTTCAAATTAAATATGCATTTTTAGAGGTTATATTTTTAAAGTGTTTCCATTTCTAGGTGTTTCTGCCTGGGGTATAGAAAAACAGGTTCTTTGCTAGTATTGTGTCTGGTGTCTACAGCAGGGGTATTTTAAAGCACACCTACACTGTAGTCCTTAGATAACATTGTTTGTCCTTAGATAACAATGTTTTGTTATCAGTGCAACAAAAGTTTAATTCATTTATGGCTCTTACAGAATTTAATCTTTATATTTGGGGAAATATGTTCTTTCACATCAGCTGGACACCTATTTTATTTGTATTTCCACTCCCACACTCTTTAAAAACTCGTTTTTCAATAAAATGGTTATCTGAATTTCAAAGTCAGTTGAACTAGGAATGTTGAAAATGTCTGTCAATATTTCAGCATAAAAAAACTCCTGTTGTTAGAGTCACTAATTCTTGTATTAGAGTCAGTAACACTGCCAGAAGAGCAGTTCAGGGAGAGCTGACTTACTATGCTGTCAGGAACTGTTGTTCAGGAGACTTGATGAGTTTTTTAATTCAATGTATGATGGGTTTTTTCCTTCTTATTAGCATTTTACTGGATGTCTCTGATGTTTCCTGATTATATAAACATTCTATCCAATTTCAAGGTGCGTTCTTAAAGTACCAAATGATCCATGTGCATTTTTACAGATTAATGGAAAAATTAATGGTGTCTTATGGAAGGACAAAAAATTCTGAAAGAAATTTTTTTTTTATTTTTTCCCAATTTTTACACCTTGAATTATTTAATCTCTTCCCTCACTCCCTCTTTTTTTTCTTAACTTTTTTTTTTTTTAATTGATGAGATAAGTAAGTAATAATTTTCTATACAAAAGAGGAATGTATGTTTGAATGTTATTTTTCTGGTCATTTTTGGAAAGTCTTTGGAAAGTTTTTGGTACCTTCTGGGAAACTGTATGAAAAACTAAAAAATCTGAAAGGCCTCTTCTCTCTCTAAAAACTAAACTTTTAGTCCAAGCCAAGCCTTAGGTCTCCTCTGCAAGGAGGCAGAAGAATTAGGCAAGGTTGGCTTGGACTTGGATATCTCTTACATGGCAAAAGTTAGGCTAGATAAACTGTGCCTTTCATGGCATCGGCAATATGGAGGAAGTGAAAGTGGTTTGAGTAGGTATTTTCATATTTTTTCCAGGTTGAGGTTTATCACCACATACTGAACACAGTTTCTCAGGTAGGAATTTAAACGGGAAAATGGGTTGATGGCTCAACAGAAACTTCTCATTCATTCTGCTAAAAACTCCCCAGCAAATGAGCGGTACTTGTTTTCACAATACGTAATCGTAATCAGTCCTGTAAATAAGGACTTGTTTGTGAACATATGTGTTTAACTGATTATCTTACAGAAGTTTACTGGGTGAAGTTTATCAAGCTTGCTTCAAGAGATGCAGAGCTACTTCAGCTTTGGAACAGTGTGCCATCTTCACATTTAGCTCTTTCTGTATCTCCAGTAAAATGTTTCAAATTAAGTGTTGCTTTTCTCTGAATATAAAAATAGCTATTACTTGAAAGTGGTTTTTGTCATAAGGTAACTGATATTGAATTTAAAACACTTTTATTAAAATGCTCATTCATGTGCATATACAAGCTTAGTAGGTGATAATCTGGGTAAATTTATTAAGGATTATTTTATAATTGAACTTGCCAGCCATTTGGGCTTTTGTCCTCCTCCAGGAACTAAATATATACCAGCTATTTCAATCAGCTTAGGAGCTAAACATATGTCAGCTGTATCAATCAGCTCATATTTATGCTGCTATTTAGAAGTTGCACAATTATGACATGACTTACCAAACAGTCCATAATAAAAATAATTACACCAGTAAGCATGAAACATTTACAAGAAAATCTGAGCCTTGTAGCTCAAATTTATGGCTTTTACCTTTATTTTTTTTTAAGCATGTAAGCAAACATTTTAAGTCCCACCTCAATAATAAACACTGTAAAACCTTGAAGAAAGCAGTTATTTTACTTGGAGACCAAACAAGTAATTTCCTACCTATATTTTCAGTCAGTGCTCCATTGTCAGTCAATACCAACTACCTAGACTGTCAGAGAAATACAGTCCTTGATAGTTTAGTGCTAAGTTGATTTATGTTAGTGTGGTTTTATTTTTACACCACAGATAGTATGAAATATCTGTGTGCTCTGTAAAGTTTGGAAAATGTAGTTATTCACAACTACAATTTATGGATCAATTATTGAAATAAGATAACTTACAGTGTACTTTAGGTCTGATTCTCCTCATACTTTCCATTCAGGTTGGTTGCTTATGTTAGGACAAAATGAAACAGGGACCAGAACTTGTAGGACACTGTTTAGAAAAAGAATGTTTCACATCTTTCTAATGATAAAACTAAAGAATTATGTTAAAGTCCATGGGAATTTTCTGCGTGTGTTTTTTTTTTTTTTTTTTCCTAGGTGTAGTCATTGCCTGGATGAGTTAGTGATAGATTGTTCTTCCTAAGTTGCATGATTAGTTGCATATGACACTGAATGACACAATGCTCTTCCAGTCGAGCCACCTGTACTGGTTTACATTAGTGAAGGATCTCATTCCAGAATCTGTCTTGAATTTTTTTTCCACAGTTATCTTTTAAAATTGCACTACACTTTTTTTTTTTTTTTACACTTAAATATGTCATTCACTTATTGACATTAGCAATATTTATCAGTGTACTATAAAACAAATTCAACGTGACAGAATTCTGCTGGGTGGTTTTATTTTTTTTTCCAAGTTGGAAGGGGTATACTCATTGGTTAAATATGCTGCAGCTCAATAGTAGCAACACAACTTGTTTTGCTGATCTAACACTACAACACAATCAGAAACATTGTGCTATGTAAAAGTGTATGTAAATAACATACACTTTGCATATTCTGTAGGAGGAAAGTATTTTCTAAAGCAATAACTTCATTGTTATACCACAACATTTATCCTACAAGGCAGGAAATCTTTAAAAGAAATTCCATGTTACTTATTCATTAAGGAATTAGGTAAAAAGGTACGTTAGGGAAATGAAAATGATACAGAGTACTCTCAATCAGGGGAATGAATTTTCTTTTAAAATTCTTCATTATAGTAATTTTTGGATTTATATTCATTAATGGGAGCATGTATGTTCACATTTTATGCATTTCAATAACTGAAATTTGTTCAAAAAATCATATAGAACCTTTAAGAAATTATCAGCATGCATTTGAGTATTAAATTAAAATTCATTATTCTTGTTTCATATTGTGACACTTAACAAGGACCAATATCGTGTCTAGGCCTTAGGGAATCTAATTTGTAACATCGTTCCTTATCAGATTTTTACTGTTCAAAAATGTTAACAGTTTTCATGGCTTACTAACAAAATATTTTTTTTTGTTCAAGTTGAAAGAGGACCCTAAACCACCTACCTCTTGCATTTAAAAAACATTTACATATTTTTCCTTAAAAAAATGTAGTCTTTCTGGTGTTATATGGCACCCATGCTTCTTTCTAGTCCATATAGCAATAAGCTTTTGATGATTCACTTCCTGAAACTAGTATCCGAAAAGATTACTATGCAAAATGGAAAGGTAAGGCCAGTGACTAGTCCTGCCTAATTTGTCAGCAAATGTGGAATTCTTTCTTTTTAAAAAGAAGATATATTAACTACTGAGGGAGTATGTCCTGCTATTTTTAAACAACTATACTTTTGAGTCAGTCTGCTTTTAGAGCAGTGTGATTTTTTTTTGTTTGTTTTGTTTTCTTTTTTGTCTCAGATTTTTGGTGCTTCCTTTCATACCTGGAGAAGCTGGTCTATTTTAAACACTGGACTAGTTAGACATAATCCTGGGTATCCCTGACTGCACTATTCTCTTCAGGATTTTTTTGGGGGAAAAGGGAAAACAGAAGTTGTTAAGTGGGATGGAAGAGGTTTGAGAATAACAGTGCAGATGGATTAAAGGCCATCAGAGATGAACAAACAACACAGAAATTAATTGAGAGAGGTTAATGGGGGGGGGGGGGGAGGGACCAATTTACCTATAAAGGCCATATATAATGGTACAAATAGTAAGATTTTTTGCTTCTGTTCAGTCAAAACCAAACATAAAGATGATGCTTGGCAAAATGATCCAGTAATACCCAAAAGATAGTATAGCTTTATTTTTGTGAGCTTTTTTTATCCACCCTCTGCTGGATAAAAAACTGGCTGGATGGCCGTGCCCAACGAGTTGTGATTAATGGAGCAAAATCTGGTTGGCG
>JAOQGH010000023.1:74863523-74968575 GCA_025769975.1 Gallinago jamesoni | reverse complement strand
TAAATGGTATTATGCCTTCAAAGCCGGCCCCCCTCACCGCCCCCCCCCCCCCCCCAAGAATGTGGAAATGGTGCTTGTTAACGCATCAACTCTGCCATGGAGCAATATTCACACTGGAAGATAAATAATTAGAGAGTGGATCTGCTTCTGTGCCAGACCCATAGAAACTTACTTTTTCAAGAGGAGGTAATTATGCCAATATTACTGGGTGTGACTAGCAGTACCATAAACCAGTAGATCGTATTAAAGGTCAATTTCTGATACAGTTTAATTTCTTCTTAGCTGGGTAGCCTAAAACTACAGCACTGCAACAAACCTGGGGCCTTCATTTTCTAGGTCTCCGTTGTAAGGAGCTGTGAGGTGCCGAGGTTCAGCGGGCACTTCTCTGTTGATCAATTAGGGGAACTCCTGAGGAGACAGAATAGTTTTCATTACATCAATATCTGATTAAGCGCAGTTTCCACAAAAGCTTATCCACATGGATAACTTCACAAATATCGTTAATAGGTAGAAAACCAGAAGGGATTTGACTTGCATGAGTTGTCCTGTTGAACCGTAATTTTAAAAAAGAAGCTGAAGGAAGTGTCTAAATATTAGCTTATGTTTTAGAGTTCATTTAGCTCTGAAGCTGAAGTAATCCACGGAAGCTCATTTTACCTACTTTGGCAGAAAATAAAAACTGGAAAATACTGGCTTTGGTGTCACCCTAAATAGAGTTGAGCTGTTTGTGCTAGGCAAATTGAGAGGAAAAATAGAAAGGGCTACTTTAGGTATTAATGAAATATTTTGAAGTTGGTGAAGATTATTGTACCGTTACACAAAAGGATTTTCTGCCAGGGCTGGCAAGGGACATGAGTATATTGAGACTTTCAGATGCCTTATGAGTTCTCAAACACCCTATCTGTAGTACAATAATTTATATTTGTGGTGCTAGTGAGCTGGAAGTGCAGAGGGTTACAGTGCTTTGCTTTTAAAAATATCTTTAGCTCATGTTTTATAATTAGTTCCCTTAATTAATTTTTTAATAGTCTTTGGAAATTAGTTGCCTTTCAACAGAACAGTTTTAAGAAATTCATTTAAGTTGATTTGCATCACAGGCAAGAGTTTTTGAACACATAGGTTATTTCAGAACTTCTATAAAAAGTGCTAACCTATTTTTTTAATAACATTATCTTGCTTGCAGCATATATTACCTTTTTAAAAAATAACCTTTCTTTCAATAGCAACCAAATATTTTACAACTTTTTGTGTGTGTGTGTGTTTTATGCAAACACTGGTCAGTTATAGAAACAGGGAGTATCTGAAATGAAACTTCTCAAGTGGACTTAAGTTCCATTTTAAAAAATGTCTTTAATGTCTCAAGTAATGGGCTTCAGGAATAACTAAAATGATATTAGTGTCTTTTGCCTGAATTGTGTTTTTGTGATTAATTTTACCTTTTTCTTGATCACAGTTAGTGTAGGTCTAATCCAATCTTTCATAAGAAGGAATTGTATTAAGAATTTTGAAATGCAAATGAAAATTGGTAAGACTGTCTTAGAGATAGTTTAGCCATCAGCTTCGTTGAATATAACACATCATTAGTAAAGTAACTGATAAAACTATAACTATATTGTTATTTAAAGATACTCTTTTTAGAAGTCCAGAAAATAATGAAAAACAGAGAATGCAGACTAACGAATGGTTATCCACTTTTTAAAATAAAGAATATTGTGATTGATATGTTTTCAGGTAGGCTGTTTAAAATGAATGAATAATGAAGAAGAAAATTATGTAATACATTGCTAAGGAATGTTCTGGTTCCCATCCCCTTGGCAATGACTATGTTTGAGGAAGAATGGTCTCCACTGGACACTTTTGCTACTTCTGGCTCTGTGTCCTTTAATGCATAAATGTGGAAAGTGGGAGAAATCAGAGTATGAATTATTCCACTTTTCTCTTTTTTCCTTTCCCTTAAATTTTGACTATTAGACTGTGTTTGTTACAGGTAGCGTGTATATGATTCTTTTTCATGCTACTTTATGACCATTCTTATGTTATCTTTTCTTTAAGATGCATAGTCAGAGAATATAGAAAGTGATGTCAGTGAGCTACTGTATTGTTACTGGAGACTAAGATAATGAAGGTGAAGAAACAGTACAGTCTTCATATATGGATCAAATAATGGGAGTCCTCCAGATACTGTAGAGGAAAAGAGAATTTTAAAATAAAAGTGAAATATGATGTAAATAAAAAAAGGATATGGCAAAAAAGAATATGGAATAGAAATGGATCAGGGGGAAACAAGCTCTTGGTAAAGCACATTTTAGCCAAAGATAGGCTTGAGCATGCCCTTGGGAGTGTAGCCACACTGAGGCTGTTATTTTGAGAGGTCAGAATACATAAAAGTTAACACTTAATGTAGATGCTTCCTAGTTTTATCAATGATATGGCATTTGGATGAAGAAAACAATACTATATGACAGTAGTTGGTTTTACAACTGCTTTGTTAGCAACACTTTTCTTTCCTCAGACTTGGCATGTTGAATCTCTGACTGGTAGGAGATCAGTTTTTCCTCACCTTTTTGCATGTTCTGTTGCTGAAATAACCTCAAAGACAGGCAGTCTTCTCACAGGGGATTTTATAACTGGATAAAGAGCGATAAAGGGCAATAAACAGAAAGGTTTGTGTCTATTAAGGAATGTAAGTGTTGAAGGACTAGTTGGTCACCTTATATTAAAGAGTCAGGAATGTGAATGGCCAATTGGAATATGGATTTCTGAGTAATCTGAAGTCTTAGTATTTATTCCTGTTTATGTTTTTCTATTTCTGCAATAATGTAGAGTATTTAAATTTTTAAAGAAAAAATAACCAGTATTTTTTATCTCAGACTATAACTAACTATATCTAACTAAACCACAAGTGTATTAAATATTTGTATATTTATTGCATGCATTCATACATATATATTTTTTGTAAGGTATAAAAAACACTTACAGATTAAAACTCACTGGCTAAAGTGACAACATTTATATCCAGTGTATAATTGTGCAATAATCCTGATCCAGAATTTGACTCGTAACATTTTAGTTATCAAAGGGAGAACTCAAAGGGACTTTGAGTCACTCTCCTCTAATACAGTATAATACTCTACTGAAGTCCTAAACTTGGACTAGGTTTTCCCTGCTTAAATCACAGCTCACTAGAGGCCACACCATAGGCCAGTTAATACTTTGCACAGTTCCAGAGATGTCAGTAAGAATGTTTTGCATAGGATGAAGCATCAGAAAAGACTGCATAATGTGACCTGATTTTTAAGGGGGTTGGGCACTTGTTATTCCTATTGATAGGAATCCATGGGAAGTGGCAACACTTTGCAGTGACTCTTAAGTAGGTATATAGGACTTTGGATCAGAAAACTTAAAGATTTTACATTTCTTAAATATGATGTAATTTGTATTTCTGCATGCTGCTAAAGTGACCAGACCTGCTCACTTACAAGCTTCTCTGGCCTCAGTAATGGCTGGATAATTTCACAGGGTTTTGAAAACTGCCTTTGCTGTTAAATCGCTTTCACAGGTGGCCTAGCCTATAGGAAAAAAATAGCATATTCAGTTCAAAAGTATTCATGCAATTTATTATGGCAAAGATATTTGGGATGGTAATTTTGAATTATCTATTCCTTGTTCTGAACCTTTAATACAAATGGCCATTGGCATGTTTCCATAATTAAGTCCTGGAGTCATGTTTATGTGTAAACCTTCCCTGGATGTGTATGTGCAGAATAGACACATATTATTCCTAAAACAATGATAGCTTTATAACACAATGGTAAAATACTTCTTAAGGAAAACAGAATCTGAAAATCATATACTTGATTTTTATTCAAGTTCAAGGCTTTTGTGATCCTATATGTTTACAGGTTTGTCTTAGAAAAGTGTATCTTATGTGGCTAGATGAACTGTGAAATAAAGCAGTTCTGCAATGAGGTTTAAGTCTGGTTACTTGAGAATGGTTAAACAACAGTCTACTTAGCATTATGACATTCAGTGACTTACTCACTATAACGAATTACTTCAATAATATCTAAGTTAAATATTCACAGCAATGTTATTAAAAATCTTATTTTACATCTTGACTTTACAGTTATTGATTAGAAGCTTAAAGCATTTTCCATGCCAAGTTTACAAGAGTATAATTAACTTATAAAACTGATTTTCAAAAAATCACTGCATGTTGTTCAAAACAAGTATTGTGGAATGTATTTAATTTAGTGTATCTGTTTCATAGAATAAATGTTATTTTGAAGCATATATATAAAATTTAAACAGATGGATCTAGAAACAAAACATGTGGGTATACATATGCTAAAATGCTCTTTAGAATGAACCTCTTATGAACTCTGATATATAATTTTTGGGAAATACAACATGCTCTGCTGCTAGAGTTACTTTTGTTGACTTTTGAGATATCAATGGAAATATAATAGATATTTCAAAACAAAACTTTAATTTTAAAACATAAGATCAGTGAGTGCTGGGAACTTGCTAGCAAATTTTTCAACAGTTCTTTTTAATGAATGTTTCCAGTGCGTGTGTAGAAAGCATCATATGAAAAGAGCTTGGTTTTTCTGCTCTTAAGCTGGCTGAAATGTTAGCAGCAAAATATGAAATATCTTCAAACAGTAACTAGGTAATAGAAGCATTTGTTTTCATTTGCAAAATGTGCTACTCTTCAGTGACTATTTTTGGTGGTTTCCTTCTTATCTTGATCTTGGAACACCTAAGTGCCAACATCTCAATATGCACATACAGCAGCCTGCATAACTCATTTAACAGTGAATTGAATTAGTCTCTACGTATGAGAGAAATCTCAGAAACGGATAATTCGGCAGGGTTTTTACAATAAACACATTATTTTCCATAAATAGGTATAGATTTCATTATTTCTTTTTCAGAGAAAGTAAATGCTTTCAAATTAGCACATTTCTTCTCTTATAACATGCTGGTGAATGTCTACAAGATTCCAGTGGTGGAGTTTTCCTTCTGCACTGTGACTACTTTAAATAAATGAATATTACTATGCAACTGCAGCCAGTAAGAGTTAAGTAATGAATAATAGCTCCTGGACTTCTCTGTTCGCTTTTTTTGTTTTATATTCCATTTCCATTAATTTCTTTTTTCATTAATCCCACAGTTTTATTCATCCTTTGCAATTTCAAGCTAGAGAAAACAAATTAAGAAAAAACCCCACCCTGTTAATTGACTTTATTTGCTTTAATGCTGCTAGTCCATATTATCTGCTCTCTTAAATTGAGTTTGGGATTGCCAGCTTTAAGGGTATTACACTACATTTTGGGATGCTGCCAGCATATCCTGAGCAAATATATTTAAATCAAAGCTAAGCTGCTTAAAATATTCATGTTATGCTCTTAGTGTGGTTTAGAGAAATGTGAAACCATTTAAGACTTGCAAACCTGTTTTATGGCCAAAAATGTATTTGAGCTGTCAGGCATATAGCCTAAATTAATAGTCACTGTTAACTTTGTTTAATAGGTAATGGTTTCATTGTTTTATTAGCAATGATACATTCAGAGGCTAATTCATTTGAAATTTGTGGCATAATGCAACCATGTTATTTATAGAGGTAAAGAAAAACATTTTTAACTGAAAACAGTTTTGGGAAAAGGAATATTCTGAAGAGATAAAATCATGCATGTAGTGAAAATGCACATTTATTTTGAACAAACGCATTTATTTTATGCATTGCACTTTCATGCATTGCAAGGAACTTTGAATATCAAATACAATAATACATTAATTCAAAAGTCAATGTATTTTTAAATAGTAAAACAAAAGAGAAATAACTGTGAATATATATTGTATCCTGTAAGAGAAGCAAAACTGGGAATTTCAAAAGGTTTTGATGAAGATACTTTGAAACAACATGTGTAAGCCAGGTACTTCTTGCCTTTATACATTTTTTTTTCTTTTTTCAGTAAAATCGTGTGTCTGCTCACAAACTGGCCTGTGATAATCTTGCAGAAATCTAGTTTTTCTTCAATTCTGTCTTATAGTGACATGAATAAAAGTTGCTTTTAAGGTCAGTGGAATTTAGTGGAAGATTAGCAATGAATATGCTTCTCTCTACTAAGAAGTTAACCTCACCTCCTAAAGCTAGATATTGAGTAGCTAATGCTATTTTCATTTTTCTTTTTTAATGTGCTTATTCACTTTAGAGAAACAAGGTGTAAAATAATGGGATATAATCTCAAAAATTTAAATACAATGCAAGCCATTTGGTGTTTGATCTACTATTAAAAAAAACCAATAAAACAATAGTATTGGCTAGAACCTCCAGGGCCTATTCATCCAAAGATGACGAATACATTTTTATGCAATCATATCAGGTTACTTAAAAATAACAATCTAGATTTATACTTTCAGTTTCATGCTAAATCCTTTATAATCTAAACTAGATCCCAAATATTTCTGTAGTTTGAGAGTACTATCTAACGAAATTTTGTTACTGCAGACTATTAATTCTTAAATTTTGCCTTAATTTTCTTATGATGAGCCTTAATGCGAGAAACTGACTAGGTGGAAGACTCATTCCAGGAACAATTAGTCAGGGACTGTTAGATTGTTGAACTCTTAAATTATGAAACAAAATGTGTTGTCTTCCAACTACTTATCAAAAGCAATTACAGGCCATATTTTCTTACTGGCTAAAGGAATATACTGCTACAGAATCCAACAAAAGAACAAATTTTTTTTGAGAGTTATAAGAGTCTGATTTTATACTACAGCATGCCTATGTAGGTGTCTACCTGTTTACCAGTCTGTCTGGCCATCTCATGTGGAAAAAGATAGTTGAAAAGCTAAAGCAAATAATAGGGGGCAGGGGTGTGTTTTGGGGGGAGGGCTAAATCCGAAGCCCTGTCTAATTCTAGTGTTGTCCTGAAGATGTAATTTTTAAGTGACAACCACCTCTGGATAGATTGTCTGGTCTGGGGAAGGAAGAAGGTGGGACATACACATCTTGAGCCTGCAGTTGAAATGTGTGTATTTGCAGACAGGGACATATGTATATGGCAGGGAACATAGGCATAACGCTTCATGTTTATTTCTTCAATGTCTTGGTGTTCTCTTGCTTTAGATTTTTGGAGAAATTTTGATTCTATACTTTCAACTCTGTGTATAGATGCGCACAGAAATACATACGTACATACATACCCTTAGCGCATATATATATATACACACACATATACAAACCTCGGTTTCTAATCAGCAACTTATACTAGCTTCCACTACCCAGCCATGGAGAATTTTGATTTCCTTTTCAGCAAAATTCCTGTAATGCTCTCTTTTGAGTCTTTCTTAAAACTCTCCTGTCACACAGCTTTTCCCAGTGGTTGGCTTCCCATGTTCAGAACTTGCTACCTGTCATTTAACTCATGTGGTTGGTGTGTAGTTGGTTGTTTGGGGTTTTTTCATGGGTTTATTTCTTGGGCATTCATCATTTGTCCATGCCCGTATAATGGCTTTCATTTTTACTAAATTATAAATGTTTTTGTTCTGCTTGTACAGCATCCAAGTATTGCATTGTATTACTGGTCTCTATATTAGCCTGATGGTTATATGCTCCCAAGGCAGCTAGGAGGTGAAGCTTTGAATCCCTTTACCATAAGGAAGGTATTGAACCTTCATGTCTGCCTCCTCAGATAAATAATGTCTCTGCAGGATTACTATATAAAAGATAGTGGTGATCTTGAGGGAAAAATATGCAAATAAATACAGGAGATGGATCAGGTTCTGGATTCCAGTTTCTCCTAGGGTGAAGGAGTGTTGAAGAAAAATGTCTGTGCTTCAGAAAGGGTCAGAATTTTGGGTATATCCCAGTCTGTGACTTGTCTTAGAAGTGATCTTCCTTATTCTGTGTCATCCCATAAGCTACCTGTTAGGAATCTTTAGGTTGCTAATCTTGATCACCTAGCGGGCTCCTTAATTTACTTGGGGATTTTAGACATGGACTTTACCCTGAGGCTGGGCTCTGAATTCCCTATGTGGATCTAACCTTTAGTTGTATGTTGCTTCCAAAATGAATGTACTGTTCCACTGGGTCATATTTCTCTCCCCATTATGCCAGTGTAATGTCATTTCAGGCATGACAGCAGCACTACTGTAAATCAGAGTAAAACTTGCCCAGCATTTTTAATGGATGTTTCATTTCATTCACATTATGTTCATCTTTTAAACTAATTTTCAGATATAATCTTTAATTTCCTGTCTGGGTAACTGCATAGAAATTCTAAACAGTATGTAAGGCTGGAGTAGCACACACTGCTGGCATCTGAAAACTAGATAAGTGTGACTTCTAATGGATGATATGTGTGTGTATATATATATATTTAATGCACTAACCTAGGCTTTCTCTCTTGTTCAGCTAATTTCTAGTAAACATCATATCACTGATAGTGTGAAAGGGATCCACTTGGTCATGGCTGGATTTCTGGAATAAATACACTGTGCAGATGTGCACAGCCACTATAATTCATGAAGAAGAAGCATTCTTGGAGGATAGGATACACATTCTTTGTGTAAGTCCTTTTGCTGCCATTGTGCTGTCAATACTCTTCTTCCTGATTATGTGTTCAGAGCATCATCCTCAAAAATAAGCCAATGGAACACAGGGAGCCAGAAAGTCCTGCTGGAGAACATTTCTGCATTCCATTTCCTCTTTTTGGAATAAAACCATGTAACTTCCGCATTCTGCTGTAGTTCTTATTTTTCTGCCAGGTAAAGGAAGAGTTATTCCAAAGAGGAAAAAAAGTAGAAATAAGAGATAGCAAGACATCTCTTGAAATAAGAGGAAAAAACGCATAATGACCACTACTCAGTTCTCACTGATTCTGCTTTCACACAGGGAAGTAGGACTTCTACTGACTTCAGTGAAAGTTCAGTGGCTGGAAGACTGCTTGCACAACACTGAAAGGCTAATGTTTCCTGAACAAATGCAAAAATGAGAAATGAGCTTCCTGAATCTGATAGATATGATAAAGTAGCTTCTCAAAACCTTTTAGTCCAATTTGATTCATAGTTTTATACCCATTTACTTAAAAGGTATAAGTGAAAATATTTCACGTGTCTGTCTTGGTAGTTTGTTTTTATTCTCCTCTCCCAATAGCATGCTGAGATTTAATATGTAGTTTGTCACATCTTTGCACAGAGGCCTGTGCCTCTTAAGTTTTGATAATTAGTTTCAGCAGCCAGATAAACATATGACACTTCTAAAAACAAATCAAAATTCACACGGTTGTAAGATGCCTGCTGAGGCAATTGGCAAGATTTCCAATATTGACTCTTGGAATCAACTTGCCTGGAGATGCTTTGAAACACAAACCTACTAGGTCTCTTCTATCTCAAAGTAAACTCTCCCATTGAAAGACAATGGTACCTCTTAGTTAAATACCTGCCCTGAGTTCTGTTTGTTGAATAGCTCTGTGAAGTTTTCTAATGATATTTAGAAGATGATCTTCTTATGTCATGATAATTTCCTTGCGTTATTTTATTTAAGTTTATATCTTGAATCTGTGTTATTTTCTTCCAGTGTAAATGATGGCAGGAAATTGAGTCATGATCTGTATTAGGAGGATTTACTGTCATTAGTAACTTAAGCATTACAACAAAGTTGCAATTAAACTCAAAAGGAAAGGTCTGGAATATACATGCAAGAAATTCAAACAGCATAATATTTTTATATCAAGCATTTATGAGGGGGGAAAAAAGGGAAATACTGATCAGTTCCTTCCAGCATGTCCAGATTTTGACAGGTTATACTAATCAGAATTATGTTACTATTCAACTCTTTTTTTCCAATACCTAAATTTGAGGAACTGCACCCTGAAAAGGAAAGCCCCCGGCCTGAGTTATGTACGCAGGATCTGTATTGGGTACATGGGGAGTAAGAATAAGCAACAAAAAAGCATGTAGAACAGGGAGCTGTCAAAAGTAAGCAGAAAAGCAGGGAATGATTCATGTTTTGGGATTATACTATTCACATAGCTATGAGGAAGTGGCTTCATGTCTCAAGATCTTTTTTGATAGTAGTCTACTAAACTTCCTTTAAAAGAAAAAAAAATAAAATCCCAAACCCAATCAACACCCAAAACTTTAAAAAAACATTTTATTTGAAAGACTAGTAGAGAAGATGCCCCGTTTTCTTACAGTTATCTAGTGGTTAACACTTTCATACAGTATATCATAGTTCTAAGGTCAACTTTTGCTTATGTATGAGGAGGACTTAAACCCTCATGTGCTGCAAAACTACTGCTGATGCTGTCTTAGCTTTTGTGCTATAATTAATGTTTTAGTGAGAAAGGACTGTAAGAGGGAAAATTATTTTCTAGCTTAGTGGTTAACAGATTTGCTTGGAAGAGTCCTGGACATAAAGTAACTTTTTTATCCCTTTACTGTTAAAGGGATAATAATCCTTAAGGAAAAAGACTGAGCACCATGACTCCTCCTAATCTGTTGAGTGTTATACGGCTCTTTCTTCCTTGGCTGTTCTTTTGAATCATGAACACTTACATAAAACAGAAATGCTTCAACAGAAGGGATTAAAGACGTTCCCCAATTCTATTACCTTTGCATTTTCAATAATTTGATGGTTAAGACGATCACTTTCAGGGTTAAAGCATGGATTTAAATTCTTGCAAGGATGAGGCAGGTGAGTGAATTAAGCACTGGAAAAGGTTAGGGAAGCCATTTCTTCCTCTGGCTGTTGTGGTATTTTTTATGAAGCCAAATCCAATAGGCATGCTCTAACACCACCTACCAGATCAAGCACTCCAGGCAAAACAGATAAAGGAATTGTTCATCTATTTATGCACTCCAGTAGGTCTAAGCCTGAACTGAGTACTGAGCTCTTGTGCTGCTCTTGAGCCTGAAGTGCTTCCAGGCATGCACAAAAGCAGAAGCTTTGGTAGGTTGGAAAGGTTAAAATAAGAAGCAGGCATTACTGGCATTATGTGTTAAAGAATTAGATCATAGAATTAGATGGCAAACCAGCGAAGACTAGAATTTAGGCATTTGGACTTGAGGTATGGTAATTACTATGCCTGTATATTAGAAGGAAAAATAAAAGTGAAGATGTTGTTTTTAATGAACTGAAGAAAGCAACATGAAAGTCACGTTAATGTCAGGTGCTTTATTGTAAGATACTTCATAATTGTTTTGTTTTTATAACAATGGTTTGACAGTTTTTTCAAGTTACTCTATAAGATGGATACATGTGTAGAAGCTGCTGTAAATAGTAGAGTCAATGAGAACCATGGAGGCTTACTTATGCAGTGTTCCTGTAAGGTGTTTAATGTGTTAATAGTAATGACAACTATACCCACCAATATATATTGAAATACGTGGAAATACTGTCTACGAAACCAATGTGGCTGATGTGTATATGCAATATGCAGCATAAAAAGACCTTGACAAATCCCATTATGTTAAGTTTTGTTGTCACAGTCATTCTTACCTACTTTGTTGTCAGTATTAAGCCTCTTTATTTTGTGCAAATACCTACAGATGCAATTACGATAGGAGAGCAAGGTGCACATTTGTGCAGACAAGGTAAATCTTGCCAAGATCGGTCAAAAGCACTGGATGCTTGTCCAATACTAGAATAGCTGACTATGCCCTCTCTTCCATGCAGAAGCTTATCAATAGCAAAGCATGGGTGAAAGGCATTTCCAAAAGAAAGACCACTTGTAAGATGCCTATAAGTCATTTGCAACTAGATAGGAAAACTGTTATAGGTTATGTGACTTACGCATACATGCCAAAATCATATTGTGCAAATGGAAATTGTTCTTGGTTAATAAATTTACTGTTCTGGAATAGGCTGGTAATTTGGCCATAGTCTTTAGCCAGATTCAGTGTATAAAACAGCTTTCGATATCCAAAGCAAAGACAAACTCTGAGATTAACTATTTTGGTATTGATACAGTGATCTTTTTCCCAGGAAAACCCTGAAAAGACTTATCTTTGTTGTATTTTCCACATTTCTTTCATCCACTTTCTCCTTTTGTCTCAAAACCCCATAGTTTTCAGTCAATGTCTCTGCCCATTCTTTTGAGCGACTGGGAGTTCTGGTTACTTGCTAGCAGAATTCAGCTTCTGGGATGAACCTGATTTATGAATAAACCATATAAGAATTATCTACTAAAAAATCAGGAGGGAAAAAGCCCCCAACCAGAGTCAGAGGTGACAAGTATAATTACCTTTGATACGAAAATCTCTCATAAAAGCATAAAGCAATCAAGGTATAATTATTTTTTCTTATGCTAGGGTCTAAAAAAATTTAATGTAACTTAAATGATCCTGTATTATTATTTAAGGAATTTGTTGCCCTGAAGATTGTCAAAATAATAGATCAGTTTCTCACAGCCTGAATAGAAGTTTGAAATTAGATTATAGGGATGAGTACAATATGCGACAGCTTCTCTGAAATTCCATATTATGTGTCTAGACAGAACCCAAGTAATCGTATTCTCTATGTATTTGATATTCTGAAGACTGTTTTGGGAAAGCATGTACTTCATTCTAGGTATATAGTAAAATATGAATACAAAATAATAGTGACAGTAAGTTAAAAAAAACTCTTTTATCTGGAAAACCAAACAAACAGAACCCCAAGGTTATCTCCTCTGGGAAAAGATCTCAGAACTAGTTAAATAATAGATGTATGTGAGGCTGAGTGATTTCACTGAGGTGACTAGCAGAATAACAGCACAGGTAGTTTATAGCATGCTGTATCTATTCAACATTCACAAATAATGGAGTACGGATTTCTTTACTGACATTCATAAATCAGGAATAAATCTGTTGTCAACCAAATTAACTTCCAGTGGGAGGGAAATCAATCCTCTATTGAGATTTTGCCTTAAAAATCAAAGATTTAACAACAAAATGGCATTTGATGTTTATGAAGGACATAGAAAATGATTTTCAATTTTACAGAATGTAAACTGTTGCAATGAAAAGATTCAAACATAAACTTTACTTGAATGAGAAGACATGCTTTAATGATGAGGACTATTTTGCTGGCTTGTTATGTTTTCTTATGTGTTAAAGAAATACATGTCAATTTTTAAAAAAGTATTTACACATTCTTAGATTATGAGAAAAGTTTGATGCTGAAATACTTAATGCATTAAAAGCAGCTATTATTAAAACAAACAAAACAACGTTGTTGAATGTCTTTGAGAGAACTAGCTGCATGAAGAGAGTAGTGGTGCAAACTTTTGCTTGGTTTTGGGTAATAAATCTCCTGGTGTTGCCAAGTTATCAAAAATCTTTTCTAGCACCCTTTAAAATGTTACTTCCACTTGGGCTCTATATAAAACAAGAACCCAAATTATTTTCACTGGAATAATAACCCTGGTAGTTGGCTGTGACTGAGTTATTTTACTAATGTTTATTTTCATATGTCTGTGTTTTGGTCTGAATATCATAACAGAGAGAACCAGAGTTATACTTCCTTGTTTTGTGGACCATAAGCATATGAGAAATGCTGCTGAGTGCATATGTTGCCAAACCTAACAGACCTTCAGAAATATTGTGGATTTGCCATTCATTTCAATTGAATTATGTTCTTGGGCTAGGCTAGAGTGAAAACATCTAAGCTTGGAACATCTAGTCTCCTGGGCCTGGATAGTGTGTGCACCTGCCAGTGAGGTGCTCTGGGAAGCAGAGGTACCAGAGAAACTACATGACCAGAAAGGCTACGTTGAGGTCCAGTGTGGTTAACCAAAATGACACACAGGAATTTAAAATTTTAAAGACAGATAAGACCACAATTAATGATAAACAGATTTAAATCCAGTTTTTAACATTAATGATAAAACATAAATTTATAGTCTTGGGTTTAATGAAAATAAGATTGTTTTAGATGTGACTATTTTGATTTGACTTTTCTGAGGGTTTTTGATTTGATTCATAGTGCATGTCAGAATAAGGGTGATTTATGTATGTTTGCTTATAAATAAGTCCACTCTATTTTTGGAATTTTTAACAAGTATCAAACCATAAGGAAATCCACATAGAAGAAGAGGATGAGGTATTGAACTTTGTAAACTCCTTTACATTATTACCTATTTGAACCTAAAAAATGGAAGAACTGAAACAATATCAGCTGGCAAGTTGGCATAACTTTCCTTTCTTGCCATAATTCTGTTACAGAGAGACAAAGCTGACTTATGTTTTGATTTTTCAGTCCCTGAAATATATACTAGTTTTTCTTAATTGTCATATGGGGACTGTGAGAACAGACCTAATTCATGCAAAAATAGAGATATTTCTGTTTAAGACAGCAGGACATCTATATAATAGATACCATTGACCTCCAATATTTTGCAAAAATGTTAGTGAGGACAGTACAATATCCATAAAAAATGCAGTAGAGAAAGTAATTTTATTAGCAGATATTTCTAAGTCTGCTCTGCTTATTTTAGTTAAATTTCTACAATTATGAATCTCCCTCTAGGAGTTTGTACTTTGTGTAACTGAATGAGTTTGTTGCATTCTCCCATGTTGTTCCCGTTCCAGTTGCCAAAAGTTCCAATTAATTTTTGCCTCATTCTTCCTTTTGTTTTTCTAAAATGTGGCTAAACCAGATATCAACAGTTGAAAACATGGCATGATTTTGAGGAAAACATTATTTTCTCTAATGAAACTGCACAGTCAACTAAAACAGAGTTCATTGTTTGAATTTCTCTTTGGTAAAAAGCCTCAGCAATATTGTGATATTGAAATTTTGTAAGGAAAAATATGAAGTAAGTTATTTAGAATTGTTTCAGTGATTCCTTCCACAGAAGGTACAGAGTAGAAGATACATCTTTTAATGTTTATTGATGTGGTAGAAATCACATACTTATTTGTGACACATATTATTTATACAGTTGTTGTTGCATTTTAAATTTCTGTTAAGATTTTACAGATATATTAATAATTGATTCATTCTTCCTATTTCATAATACTCAGGACAAGCTGATGGGCAATTGCAAGGGTTAGAAAAAAATATTCATATTCGTATAACATTCATGTTAATTAATATTCCCAGAATTAAAACAAGTTTTGTCAAACTGTAGTAGGATACTCTGAGTTCAGTTTACCTTGCCTAGGATTTTTTTGATACATTTGTGAAAAGTATTAGCCTTTTGCTTGATAGCCCCTGAAGGAAATCCTTTGCACAAACATTAACTAGATTAAAATGGGCATTCTGCTATGAACGAATACACACATTTGTATGGCATCAGCATAGATTAAAACAGCAGTTGAAACAAAAAGAGGAACTCCTTCGCTTTAGAATTGTAACCCTGCATAACGGGCATGAATGACATTGTTGGTTGAGAGATTTGTTCTGAAGTCAGTTTTGAAGACAGATTCTGCAGGAGATACTGCGGTGGTGTCATGATTTTGGTTGAGATTCTCCTGTTATATATGGACGTGGTAAGAGACTTGTGTTATAAAACAGAGAAAGGAATTGGTAGGAATTCTAATTTTAGAAGTTATTATTTTCTCATAGGAAATAATTAGTAATAATAAGTGGAAATATATTAACAGTAATGAAAAAAACTGAGACTGGCAGGTTTCTTTCCCAGGCATTGATTTTATGCAGGACAGAATTTTACTCTAAACTTTCTTTTGGAAGTGGCAGGAACTTCACAGAGGGCTGACATTTAAGCTGAAGATTAAACTAGACAAACAAAGTTCTCAATTTTAAATGGCAACCTCTGGTAAAGTAAAAGAACTGGCTTGGGGCAGTCAGCTGGAATGAGAACCTTCCTGGAATGAGGAAGCATAAGAATAAAACAAAAGTTGTCTGAAGTCAAGAGGAATTAGACCCCACAATGAAAATTACTATGAAAAGTGTTCCTAGCTTTATAAATAAATAATAATAATAAAATACAAAGTTAAAAACACCCAAGCAAACAAAAAAAGGTGATGGTCTGTTTTCTAGTGAAGATGAGCTAAACAGTATATAATCTGAAATGATCTAAAACCTAAATTATTTCTTCAGAGTTCAGTAAGATTAAGGCACACCTTGGCATGAATATATGTGAAAAAGAAATAATGAGATGTAGGAAGGGGATACCAGAGTATAAGGAACGTACTTGAAAAGAGATAGTGCTGTTATGGTCACCCATATTCAGTAAAGATGGACAGTAACTGAAAAAGCAGTACAAATAAAAGGAAGTGGGATTGTCAGGGAACCCTAACTGACCTTATAAGAGGAGCCTGGGATAGTCTTAGCCTATGTATGTTTGCAAAATGTTCCTGAGGAAATATAAGACTGTGATCTCCAAATAGCTCGCAAAATTAGTTTTTTGGGAAGCTGTTACCCACCGTAAAGGAGAATATCCTGGCATGTGAGCTAATATGTTCATATGCTAACATACGAGCACAATTGATATCAGAATGTAAAAAGTCAGTCTCAGGGTTTCTTGATTTGCTTTCCATGAGAACACTGGAGTAAAACATGAAATTGTGTTTAAGGCAGTGTCAAATAAAAATAGACCATGTTTCTGTGACAAGTTTCTTGTGTTTGATGAAAAAAAGTTTTAGAGGTCCCCTCCAGTCCTGTCTTTCTATATATTTGAAGGGAATTTACTGTTACCATAGTAACAGATGTGGATACTGGATTCCTTTCTTATTCCTGGATGTGGACTAGCTAACACGGACAGCGAAATAATTAATTTATCTTTGTTAATTTTTTCTCAACCCTGAATGGCACTTAGAAAGTTACATGGAAATGCTGTGGATTTGTACTGCATTAATGTATATGGCTGACTAATTATTCCACATCTTAAATTGACTTAGCCTTTTTGGGTGTTTGTGTTTAATCAATAGCTTTGGTTTTTGAACCACTGATGTTATTTGTAGATCAAAACAGAAAATAACTTGCTACAAGATCTGTCAAGAATGTTATGGAGATCAGTAAGTATCAGGTATTCAAACTAAAAAAAAAAAATCCACAGTATTTCATATGGTTTTCTATCTGGAAGGTAGCATGTGTGGCACTATCAACATGTATTTTCAGAATTAAAATAAATATTGCAAAAAAGGTTCAATACCATTAAAAGGGGTGTTTTAGCATTCTACTCCTAATATTGGATTAGATGTTGTGTAAGCATCTACTGATTATTTTATATTTGGTGATGTAAAAATCAGATGAGGACTTGTGGTTTGAATTTGCATTTGATCTGTTAACAGCAGCACATTTCTTCCCTGCAGTGAATCTTCTGTTTTCACTGTTCATTTCTTATTTTTTTTTTTCAAGAGATGAATTAATAATGGATTCTTTATTTGGATATAAATATGTCTCTTTTTAAACTCTGGCAAATAAGATGGTGCCTGAATACATGGTGTTCTGGGGCTGTGTTGACAAAAATTGTATTCCACTAATGCCATAAATAGCTTCAGAAATGGAGTATCGCTTTTAGTTTTAAGAATAGGGAGAAACTGCAGAGACAATGAATATGTAGTTTAAAAAGTAAAGAAAATTGAATATATAATGATATTTGCAGTAGAAACCTAGTTTGTAAGTACTCATATGTTGTACCCAAAAGTGTGGAAAGTATATATTTATATATTTTTCTCTATTATTTAATGTTTTGTCCAGAATGAAATGTTATCTTCTTGAACTTCATTTATATGTTACAGCAAAACCTGAATAGAAAAAAGGATTATGAAAAAAAAAAAGTTGAATATTAAGTCAATTGAGATATGTTTGACACTGTATTTCTTTTTCTCCAGTAGGCATCTGATATTATGAACAGTTGTTGCATCTATCCCTTCAAATTTTGGGATAATGATAGGGATTTCTGCTTTGCTTTTTTTTGTTTGGTATGTTTATTTTATTTTTTTTTTGGTCAGAAAGTTCTTTTATGTCTGTCTGAGTCCACGTTCACAGACTTAGCTATAATCACACATTGAAAACAAAAACCATATGTAAATAAAGGTATGTTCTATGTATGTATGTAGGAAAAGAATATAAATGTATTGCACTACTCAGCATACAATAGTAGTGTAAGCTTAGGAAGATGCTGATTTGAAGTAAATCACTTGCATGAAGCAAATGGATGTTTCTTACTGGCAGATGTGTGTGACTGAGATCTGATACATAAAAGGAAAGCTCTTTTTAAAGAGTCCAGTCCCTTGCTCTTATTCACACAAAGTTCACATTTTCTTGAGAACATTTACTAGGAACGAGTAAAAGAAGAAGAAGTTAACAAGTTGCAGGTGAAAGTCTGTAGAGGCTCAGGTCCTAGACAAATAATCATTGGGACATTTCCATTGGGACCATTGGGACAATTCTTGTTCTCTGAGGTTTAAAAGATGGCCAGATGTACCTTTTCTCAGGAGCTGGGATTAACTGTATTGATAGGACTATTATGCAATTCTAAGCAGTGAGAGGACATTGATTTCATTATTTATTTATTTATTTTTTAAAAAAGACAAGATAGAAAGTCTCTTCCCTCCTTTTCTTTGCCTGGTCGTGTTGCTTAGTGAGACTACATAAGCTTGACCGTATTTTTATTCTATTTAGATTATGAAGAACGCTCCCTTTTTATTAACCTGCATAGGAAAGCTGGATTGTGATATAGGAGACTAATATTTCTATTTAAAATATAAAATTTCTATTTAGAAATAATATTTTTGATTAATTTCTGAATAATTTTCATATAATTTCTGAAAATGTTACCATCGGTTGGATAGTGACTGATTTGTACTGGAATCTGGGAATTTATGAAAAAGAAAGAAAGAGCAGGCTGAAGGTGGAAAAAATGCTGTATGAGTTAAGAAAATACTACTTTATGTATTTTTGGCTTCTGCAGAATAATTGCAGTGCCAGTAATTTGACTGACAAAGTGAGTTTTCTCCAAAACTTTCTGCTCTGTGGAACAGTTACAGATATTTATTTTTATTATCTGGAAGAGTGTTAACTATGGGCAGAAACAATGGGGTTTTATTCAGAAAGCTAGAGACAGCTGTAGTACGCTTTCAATCTAGAAGAATTCCTAGAGGAGAAAGAATATATAAGTGTTCATTCTTACTTTTCACTTACGTATTTCTGTGGCATTGAATGTGACCAGATTTTCTTCCTGGGATTTCATAAATGCGAACTCTGAAACGTATAAATTGAGTGTATATGAAAGGGAAGAGAGGGTCTTTGTAGTGTAGTATGTTTTCCTGCTTTATATTCATTAAGGATGTATCACGTAGGTAAAGGAAGTTTTGAATTAAGTTCTAATTCATTTCTCACCTTCAAAATGCTCATAGAAGTGAAGTCTTTTCATCACAAAACTATTTTACTTAAGTACCACTAACACTCCAGCTGCTGCTTTAGAATACAATTAATTGCAAGATAACCTATGTTAAACCTTCAGTCCATATCTGCTGAAAGACTGACCTATTTTAAGAAGTGAAGCAACAAAAAAGAAATATCTGCAGAGTTCTTCTGCTCTTCAGAGGCTGTTGGCTAAAAGAACAGGGACTGGAGGGATTGTATACTAAGGGAAAATGTATGCTTCGAGATAAGGAGGTGTAAGAAGGTTAGGTAGATGTATCAGCACATCAATCAGCTGCTTACTCTGGTCAGAAAAGGAACAGAGGTTTATCCCATGTTATTTTATGTATTTAAATGGGATACCTAGCACATCTTCCAAGAAGATTCCATTCAAATTGGTGAGATGAACTTAGGCCAAAATCACTGCATAATTTTTGTGTTCACTAAACAGTTCTACTTTCGTAGAGCTTTATTTCCCTAAATTATAGTCAGAAGTTTTATTTGCTCAATCCCAAAGATGAGAAAAACTAGGATCAGAATCACATA
This sequence comes from Gallinago jamesoni, assembly GCA_025769975.1. Lineage (NCBI taxonomy): Eukaryota > Metazoa > Chordata > Aves > Charadriiformes > Scolopacidae > Gallinago > Gallinago jamesoni. The sequence continues at coordinate 74,948,702 of JAOQGH010000023.1, read as the reverse complement.
TCTATAAATCTTTGAGCAATGCAAGCTCTACATCAACTTGCATCTTCCTTAATATTGTAATTATATTTTGTTGTTGCTTTTAAAAAAATGTTAACTGTGAAAACACTGTTCTCTCTTTGTTTTCACAGTTCATCTTTATCCCTGCATTTTAATTTACATTGTTTATTGGAAAATATCATGCAAAACATGGCCAGTGTAAACCATTTTTTAATAAACTTAGAGTGTTCAAGCCACATAGAAAACTGCAGAAAATACAGTGCATTTCTGTGAGATGATTGGTTAAGTCTTCCTTGGTCCAATTTTTTCTTTATGGCTTTTACAACTTTCCATTTTGTCTAGAACTGAAAAATCAGTAGAGAATCTGGCTTTACCCAGTTTTCATTTGCTTAGTTGATACTGTATAACAACAATATTCTCTAAAAGAAAAGTTTTTATAAAATTATTTTATAATAAAAATACTACTCTTGAAATCAATATCTTTGCAGTATTTCCAAAAATATCTTTGGAAAATGCACATTCAATAGGTACTTAGAAAGTCACCTTAGTCAGTATTTTAATCTTTCCTCATTGATGTTCATCTAACTGGGTCATAGCTTCATAAATTAAATTGGTCCCCAGAATTACTACTGGCATTTTAACACTACTAGTGTGAATATACCAGTTATAGAATAGTCACCCTATGTACCAGTCTGGGAAAGTCCTGTGTGAAAATGTGTATACTGAATTTCATTCCTGATCAGTTATAATTAATATTAATTTAACATCACTATGTATCCAGCAGTGTTTGCATAACTATAGAAATAAACTCTGAGGCAAGAGGTTAGTGTCTTTTTTGCAAGAAAATCAAACCAGGAGTAGGATATGTGTACTACTAACCCATCAAGATGAAAAGAATTAGAAGCTATTGGATTTTTGGTGATTTCTCAAATACTGTTGAAATGCACAGCCTGATGGAGTAAGGTACTTACACTCCTTGTATCCCTGTTTGACAAACCCCAACTTACTGTCCTTAGCCAAAAGCAACCTAATACTAAAAAAAATTATTACAGGTTTTTCTTTCTTTTTTTTTTTTTTTTTTTTCCTGGTCAAAGTAGCTCTTACTTTGATTCTGCAATGTTGGTTTGAATCTAGATCAACCTATAACTGCAGAAAGGTGGCCGCCTTCTTCTGGTATTTCTGTAGCCACTGTATCTCTACTTAATCACTTTACCCTGGATGCTTATTTATTGGTCATATGCAGCTGGCTAGTAAGGATCTGTACCAGCTGACAGCTTTTATGCAGAAAAATGCATAATTGTCTGTCTAAATAATCTTGATAATATCTCCACATAGCCCTTGTGATATTTAAATTATGCAAATATAGCAGCATCATTCAGTTGCCTGGTAAACACATGAGTCTTTGAGTGACCTGTTCTGATTGATATTGATGATGAGATAGAAAACCAGAAGAAACATGAGATTTCTAGCTGACAGAATATTTTCACCCCACAGAAAAAAATATAGTTAAGAAAAAAGAGGGATGGATATTGATCACATTATTTTGACAGTCATGTAGTTGCCTATGATTTGGGATGGTCCTTCACAATATACCATAAAAATGTTCATTTGTTGATGACACATCTTTTCACTCAGGAAGATATAAGTGACACACCTACCTGCAGACTACCATGGCTTCAGCTGGAAGAGCTGCATAGAGGGAAAAGAAGTGTCATTGGCATTAGAACTGGTTGTACAGACCTTTTGCTGATGATGAAGTTGACTCTTGCAAACCAACAGGTGTACGCTGATAAAACTTTCTTACACAACTGTGAGTTACAGCATATGTGTTGCTACAACAACCAGATATTTCCCACTTAAAATTTTCTTTTTAAACCATTAGTAGTGGTATCTAGGAATCAACATCCCTTGTAAAACTTGAATTAAACAGTACATCTGAATAGAATTGTTCTTTGAGTAGTGAGAGCATGTGAATGAACAGCACTGTATGAATGATTGAAGTTTGCACAAGATGAAAGTCAAGGAAATTCTTGCTTTTTTTAGTATAGGAAAACACATCTATTTTTTAATTTGGGACCTTAAGCACATATTTTTAGTCTTGCCTATAAACCTACTAGAAGCTGAAGTAAACTACATAGGTTATTAAGAAAACGCATATCTGGAGCAGAAGTAGAGTCTTTGTCATAAAAAGGAGCAAAATCAGATGTCCTAAAAGTCAACTAAACAGCAAGGTTTTTAAAATAACTGGTTCAAAGTTTAATTAAGTAAAAACATTTTCAGTATAAACAGTTTCAGTGCAAAATTCAAATAGTCACAGCGCATAATGAACAGAACTGGGCAGACTGGGACTACCCATTCTTGCCTGAGGCTCTTAAGGCCACAGGGAAAACCTGCCATACACAAGCTGTTCCTTGAGCTGTGAAGACAGAGATGTGGCAAAGGAGAAAAGACAAAAGAGTTTAGAGTCAGTGAATTATTTTTTTTTACTTACCAAAGTTTAATTAGTAAATATTTATTTTTATAAATGAGATATCTGTAAACAGAAGTGATATGTTTTAGTTACTAATTTTTCTGTGGCCTGAATGTTAATATGTTAATATTTAATTATACTTCTGGTTTTGCCATTGTTGGTATTATAGGAGTACTTCATACAGCTAGGAAACTATAGAACTTAAAAATAAAATCTTAAAATTGAACAATAAATAAACAAATACTTCTTCTGTTTTGCAGATTAGACTCTATAGAGTAATCTCAAAACACTGTATTTGGTAGAATTGCAAAAATTCTTTCTTATCCAATATCTAAGTAATGAGAAATATCTGGAAAAAGTAAAATGAACCAACAAGCTCAAGGCCTGAAGAAAAGGGCAAATTGTGATTTGTATTACAGTTCTTTATTGTTTTGATAATTCTGTTTTGATTTTTTTTCCATTTATGACCATAAGAATTAAGAACAAATAAGAAGTCCTCAGTCTATATCTCCCTGGAAAATGTATTTTGTTTTTATTTTTTTTTCCAAATTAGAAACTGTCCTTAATTCTTGCTGTGTCAGTAGTGACTGAAGGTATTTAATAACAACCAGGGCTTAATCAAGATGTAATTCTGCTTAAAACCAAAGGAGTCTGAAGATCAAAGGGCAGTAAATCTTAGGTCCTTATACCTTAGATAATATAGTTTGTACGTCTTCCATCTTCTGAAGAAATCTCAAAATGCATAACATTAACAGCACAGGTGTCCCATGGTAACTAATTCCAGCAGAGAATATTTTTTATAGTTTGCTATAAAAAAGAACTATAGAATGGTGGTCAGTATGAGTAAATGCTTATGATACTATGTTCTGTGGAAAAAACTTAAATATCTCTCTCTCCCTCTCTGCTGTTGACTTGTATTTGTCTAAGATGTAGGTGAAATGCCTTTGAGTCTTTATAATTATTTTTCTCTGGCTGGCGGGTATGTTAGGAAAGAAGGAACACATGACACTATACCTTGGTTTGGAAGCAGCCATTTGACCCTCGCAGGCAGGTATTTTATGTAGGCTGTGCCCCACTGGTTTCAGCATGAGTCTGGTTAGATCTGTTTATTTGGTAGAGAACAACTTCGGTAAGACTTTCAGGTAAAAAAAACACTTCTTCAAACTTCAAATATTTACAAGGGAGCAAGCTACAAGGTGGTATTTTTTTAGGTTATATTTGTTGCAATGCACAGCCGAGATTACACATTTATATTAGTCAAGAAGAAAGATGTTAGTAATGAAAGAGAAACTTCAGAGGAATGAGAACAGAATAGATGATGATCATGTTCATGAAATGCATAATGACCTGTCCCCAAAAAAGGGACAAATTATTTTAGGTACTGGTTTATGTTTTGGGTCTTCCCCTCCTGCCCCTCCTGACAGGAGAACTAACTGATGGGTGAGTGGTATCTTGTTGACAGTATGCTTTTTATTTTATACTAAACAAATAAAGGCAAATGCCATCTGCTGGTTAGAATTGCTGGATACCCAAAGCAAAATAAATGTATGTGAAAGTAATCATGTTTGGGGCAAGCTAATTCTTCAATTGTTCCATAATAAAATATGACTATTATATTGTTGACAGAAAGCTGTTCTCAGTTTTCCCTTTTAGTTTCCTTTTTGAGAAGAAAATGAAGGGCGAAGAAAAAGAGTTGAGGCAGGACAGCAAACAAGCGCACAGAAATTAAAGAAGGCACCTTAAAATGAGTTAAAGATTTCGCTTGGGGTTTCTATGATACTGACATATAGAAATGAGTAAATTATTTAAGGCTGTACAGTGGTTGTACACAAGAGCCCCATTAAAGAACAAGTTTTCATTTTATTAGGTGTATGTAAAAGGATTATGTTAGAGGGTGAGAAACTCTGTACCCCAAGGCATTTAAAATGTATTTTTAGTGGGGTTGGTTAAAACCAGGCTTTTTATTTCACAAAGCAGAGAGCTCAAGGACTGTAGTTATGTAAGTTAATATAACATGTAACTTAAGCTCTTGGAAGAGGTTTCAGATTTTTTGGTGTATCAGATTTCTTTCAGATAGTAGTACAGGTAATTTTAAGTAAAGTTCTTTGGGGCAGTGTGTACTTGGATCTTCACTAATAAGAAGCAAATGAGCAGTACCTAGATTTTTAATAATTATTAGTTTTTTGGGTTGAATATAATTATCCTACTGTTTGGAAATGTTGCCTTTTTATTTCCTGTAGAATCTAGTCTTTTCTTCAGGCACAGCTTTTTATTGTCTCTTCCTCTAACCCCGGTATCTACTTTTGCGGACATACAGCAATTTACTTTTTCTGTACTTTTTTATTTAGAAGTGCTCTCTGTGTTTTGATAGTAAAATACAACTGGATTTTCTTCGCATCTGGGAAATTCAAGAAGTGCAATTTAATTTCATTTTCTTTTTTTTCATGAGCTGCCTTCACTCGATATACTCTGTGAGTGATCTCTAAAGCACTTAATGTCAGTAGTCATTTTCTGATATTTTAAGCATCTTTCACATGCAATATTCCAGTTTATTGACTCAATAATTTTTATAGAGAAATCTTCAAGATTTTTCTCCACACTTGAGAGGATAAACTACAGAAAATTCATTTGTGAGTTCTCCATTGTGAGACCTCCATTGCATTTTCAAGAGAAAGTCCTAGGAACTGAGAAAGATGGTTAACACAGGAATGATAGAGAGAACAAGGAATGCATATCCAATGTATACAAAATATTACATATATGATAATGACACTAAATTGATTACAGAAAATTATGGAACACCAACATAGTCCCTACAAAAAAAAGGAAAAAAAGAAAGAACAGAATTTCTGTAGTAATATCTTCCCTTCTTGAGGATGCTGCACTGATAAAAGCCACCACCTAAATGTCAGCAAGACCTCACTTCCCTTTGGAAGAGACAGAACACAGCCTCTTTGATTTTTACCGTGTTCCGCCACGCTTGGAACTTCAGACTCAGCAATCACATGTGAATCACTTTCTATCTTTACTATAGGATGGAGTTAAGCAATAAGAATTTTAAAGGTCACTGTGTGTTTCCTGAGAGACTTGTAGCTGTAAGATGGACTCTGTATTATTTTTGTATGGTCTTCTAGAGGGCAGATGAATTAGCCTTGGAGACTTGGAAGCCAGAAGTAGGTAGAAGGTAGAGGTAGAAAAAAGGCAGGATGCAGGCCACATGTGAAATATGTCTCAAGTCCTTCATAATTGCCACTGAAAACTTGAGATAAGCTTTGTTGTTATATGAGTACTGGTAAAATATAGCAATTATTGCTTGTCAAGTATTCTTTTTCTCCTGTGTGAGGATATCTTTATTATTCTGGTAGAGGAAAAATGTAGAGGATTCTCTTAAAAACATCTGCCAAATCTGTTGCAGCTGCATCGAGGGGGAAGCGTCTCATGTTATCATTGTGTTTACAGGGTGATCTATGCTGCATAGAATCTCACTGGCAGAAAGCTTTTCTATCTTGGTTTGGAAATTGTTCCGGAAGGAAAGTGTGGATTTGTAGCTTCTTGACTGCATAAGGCTGGAAGCTGTTGGTCTGAGGCGTGGATAAATCAGTGACTTTTCCAGTATGCCAGAGACATTTCTTTTTGCAGAGCTTCCGCTTGAGACCCCAGGCAGCTTCAAACTGTCTCTTGACTAGGTTTCCTGGAATATCCTGAGTTGGGCCAATAATGCAACAGGACAATGAGCAAAGAGTGCTGAAAAGTCTGGTGAGGAGCAAAGAAGACTGGTAGCCTTGGTTTGGTTTAAATCACAGCTCTCTTTCAGTTTCTTGGATTGCTATTTTTTGGCTAGATATTATTGTGAATGATAGCAAGAGTTAGGCAGGTCTTCTGCAGAGGGCAACTAAGTGGGTTTATTAGGTGTTCATGATGCAAGATGCATTGAAGGCAGGTCAAATTCTAGAAGAGTCTTTGCTGGGTCTATTATACAACTGGTAAAATAAGTGTGTTCAAGTGTACCTCAAGTTGGTCACAAATCAGATATATGTGTCTTAAATGTTCTTGAAGACTTGCTGTATTGATTCAATGGAGTGAGTGCTCCAGCCTTGCACCCGCTCACTGAACAGACTACAAGAGTGATTTAGTACACTGGTGTAGACACAGCTGTATTTCCTAGTTCGTTTTTTTTTAATGTATTTTTGTTTCTTTGTCACTATAAACCAACAGTGAACTGTTGAAAGATTATAAGAGTCTGCTGGAATTTCCAGCACTCTGTTCTGCTTTCTGCAGTTGTATAATATCTTTGTAGGAGTGTGGTGGGGAAGAAATGTTTTCTGTGTTTAGTCCTGTAGTTTCTAATAATTTTTCAGGTTGCAACCTGTGCTGTTTGTGTATAGCAGCCCTTCAAAAAAAACTCCCAACCCCAGAATGCAGTGTTCAGGGCTGTTCATAACAGAGTATACTCATTTTACAAGCAAACACAGTGTGATGTCAAGAAAAAAAGAGCATGTTTAAGTTTAACTTGGTTGTAGTAAGATGCTGGAATGGGAATTTCTCTTGCTTTGAGTTAGACATCTCACAGGGGGATTTTTCTTGATTAATTAAGACAGCTACAATACTTTCACATAAATTATTCAGCAATTAAGAGGAAACTGTTACAAGATGCAGTCATCCTGGTTTAACTATTATTCATGTGGATCTTGAAACAAGGATACAATAGCAGGTATAAACAGTGAGTTTTGGATGGTGTTTCCTGCTTAACCATTCTGACTCCATTCTGCAAACAGAATATATTTTATTTCAATATTTTTTCTTGATATATATTACTGCCTCATTAGAAAATCTAATTAAAAAATTAGAAAATCTAAATTAAGTAGGTAGTTTAGTAATCTGACTTCACAATTGCATTTTTCGGTACTTGTTTAGTCTTATATCCAATGCCTTCTGTACATCTTAATATACACCCACATTTTAATTTCTGTCTAGTCCTTGTGCTGCTGCTTTTTTTCTATTATATTTTGTTTTCAGGCCATTACTGTCACTGCTTCCTGAGTCTTCCATATTTGATACTTGTACCATTCTATTTATTTCACAAACTTTTTAGGCTAAATAAAACAAACTTTATTACTATTGTGTAATTCTGCATTTTGTGGCCTTCTGGCCACAATGATACAATTTATAATAATTATTGTTATCTATTTGCGTGTAGCATTATAACAGCTATCAATTTGGAGTTAAAGTTTCTGCAGGTTGAATTCTGATTTGAATCCTGGATCTGTGAAATCTGCCGTGGAAAACAGCTCATAGAAATGCCCATGTCTTTGATAAAGCTATTGGAGATGCATCATCTTATTTTAGCTTTCAGAAAGGCTCCTAATCCTTTTAATGTACCAGGAGAAATAGCTGATTCTCAGATGTGTCAACAAAATTATTTTAATTTATATTGTTTTCTTATGAAATCACTCACTAGAACATCATTATAATACGGGAGATTAGATATATAAATTTGAGTGGGCTCAGTGTGTTTTTCTTTAATTTCCTCAAATGTATCTTCTCCATGCAATTTGACAGAGGATTCAATTCACTTTGCCAAATTTGCCCCTTGGCTATGTTACATCTAATTCCACTTCTTTTAATACTGTTTTGAGGGTTTAAGGGAGATTCGAATTTGAGCATCTGCAGTAGATGCATTCACATTCTTTCCTTGCACTCAAGTTCTTATCTTGCTTTCTGCTTTGGGTATGAAATGACGATACTTTTAGCCTCAGGTTACACATATATAGTTTGTTATACCTTCATGACTGCTCCCTTCGAGACCTGATCCTCACAACTTTTTGAATTACCAGTATTAATCTTTCAGTGTACTGCTAAGCCCAGTCTGTTGGATTCATGTTGTAGCCGGTAAAATGTGTTTGCTACAGGTTTGAACTTTGTTTCATAAAGTAGTTGAAAGAGCTTTCCTCTTGTCTCAAATAATTACAATAAAATGAAATAGAATGGATTTCAAAAAGTTGCTAGATCAGTTCTGAAGATATATAGTATCTAGACCATGTGCTGATCAAATTTAAGTTTTTATTTCATTGAAATCAAAAGAGTAAATCAATTCCCTGAAATTTACTTTCTTTCTTTGTGGTGCAATATATCTTCATTTCACCAGCTACACACTCTTTTTGGAAATCTTTTGTAGGCAGAATTAGAGGACTTTGGACACCTGTCAGAGATTTCCATGTATGCAGAGAAATGGCCCTTTGGATGCTTCCAAACCACTGCAGGTGTGTTGTAACTGTGGTTTATCCATCCCCAGCAAATCCAGCTGATTCAAGACATGCATAGGTCTATGGTTTAGCATATATTAAGAAAATGGAATCCCTAATTTTTCTTCAGTGAAATCAAAGAAAATTTATCACTTGGACCACCTGGCTTAAGAAGCAACCCTAAACAAACTAAGCTAAGCTAAGATAAACTAAAAATCTATGCCAGCAGAGCCAGTTTCAAGCAGACAATCTGGTCTTCATATTGCTGACATGAAAATAAATTTGGGACTTCAGTGGACTTTTTGTGCACAATGAATTGACTTGAGGATAACTGAAACATGACAGTGCTTGGGTATAAAAGGGAGAAAATTATATACTTGATAAGCCTGGTCCAACAAAGCAGTGAGCACTTGAACACTTTTGGTGTAAATTCAAGAGTGCTGATATGTTATTCCACAAATTGATGCAGTGTCGGAGGTCCCCTGGGGTCCATCCCTGGCAGCAAGGGCCCATCCCACCACCCCAGTTAGGAACAGGGCAGCCAGGGGGAACCAGGGGCAGCCCCATCCCTGGGTATCGAGCACGTCCCTGGGGATGGGCTGAGGCTGGCTCAGGATATGGCTGGGCTTGGTGGGGCCCATGGCCAGGCAGGGCAGGGCAGGGCAAGCTGATCACTGAAGTAGCTGTGGATTGCCTTATCTTTTCTGGTTTGATATTAAAACAAATATATTTCTTTTTATTTTATTGGTTTCTTGGTCCAAAGAATGTATTTTATATCTTCTTCCGCCCGCCCCCCCCCCCCCCATGCTTTAAACCTCATTTTTCTTTGTAAACATGATTCTATTGTGGAAAAGACTTCTAAAGCGTCTGGCATATAAACTCAATAGATTTTATTCGTCCTATTGCTTTATTTTCATTGTATTTTGGATCTGGCATGAGAATCTAGCCAAAACTTTGAAGCCATCTTTAAGAAAATGTATTTTCTTCTGATTTTCCTTTACATGACATAGCTGAAATGTATTCCACTCTACAAAAAATCCTGTTCCAGAATTTAACACTTGCTTTTAAACCTAGAATTAGTGATTGTAAAGAGCAAGGGTTAGTGGTTAAAATGTAGGTATTAGTTAAAAAGTACTATATGTATCTTAAAATTAACAAGAAAATGAATGAAAACTCTGTTAAGGAAACATTCTCATGTTTCTCCATTCTCAAGCAGGCAACATGTAGAATAGGCACTGCAAGCTATAAAAGGAGGAAGTAACAATGTGGTAGTGTACTTCTGTTAAGTGTCCAACAGAAATCCCAATATGTCATGTATATCACTTAAAGATAAGGGGATCAATATTTCTTTGTAAATTCCTTCTGAAATCACTATCAAGTGTTTCATTGCCTTCTGAAGTCATATGAATTGTGAGGATTTAACTGAATTCTTTAGAGAGCCTTTTCTTCCACAGAATGAGTTTTGTCTTCTGTATAGAAATTACTGACATTTTATCAATTAACTTCGATAAAATATGTAGGTATCTATTTGGGAAATTGAATGTGCAAATCCGAATCCATTTCAATTTCTGATATCCACAAAAGCAAAGCAAATCTTAAAGAGTTCTGCTATTAGGTATCCACCAAACAATTATGAAAATTAGTCTTTAGATTATGGTGATTGATTAATAAGTATAAAAGAAATTAAATGTAATAAAATAAGGTATTAAATTTAAAAGAAGGTAAGGCTCTTAGTTCCCATGAAGAAATTTAACCAACAGTTATGATAATTTTAATTTATTTGGGTGCACATCCTTTGAAAACTGAGGTGTGATTCTTGTGATGATATTTTAATGGTTTGAAGTTACAGTGTAACCAGAACAACTGAGTCTGTAATACATATAGAATAAATGTTCAGTTATTTATTCTTTGTCTCTGTGGACTAAGCAGAACACGTTCTACAAAATTGTGAAACTTCCTAAATCAACTTGACATTTTTCGTTGCAACACCAGGGAAAAAAATCCCCATTTCACTAATTGCTGATAGAACCCTGTGAATATCATGAATTTACTATTTCCTGGCAGGTGTTCTGTAGGGATGTTCACAAATACAAATAATGAATACCAGGCTGCATAGATAATACACTAGTCACATGCTAAAATGTCATTAGCTGAGTAAAAAACTATTCCTATCATAAATGCTAAAATAAATGGATGAAAGAGGTATTGAGACATAACCTGTAATGGCTAATGATGGATGGACAGTCATAAGGTAATGGAAGGAAGGATAACCCAGAAAATGATATAAAGAGTGGGAGGACATCAATAAAATGAACATTGCAGACCCAGGGACCTGCAAAATTGTATAACATTGTTAGTCTGATTTTCTGCATGGTCAGGCTGCAACTGAGAACCGGGGAGAGAAGTCCTACAGGTAAAAAGGATTGACTCACAGAATCTGGAAGGGCTCTATCGAAATAATGATTTGCTGAAATACGTAACAAACACAAGTCTGTACTAACCTTTCATTTATTGTCATAGACAGGATACACTTCTGAATTTGTTCTCGATAGCACAGATATTCTATCAGAAAATACACTCTCAAGCTTGCACAGAGTCCAAATGTGCTGCCCAGCACAACTGACTTGACCAGGCACTAAGGAACGCTGCAGAAAGTTTCCCTCCTTTCCTGTGTCAAGTGGCAGCTGAATTACCCCGTAGTTGTCACTGCAGCTTAGGCTGCAGGATAAAAATGTTTTGTGATAATAACAGCAACACATGGCTTTTCTCCTTTCCACAGAAGGGAGAACTCCAGAAAAAAAATAAGTGTGTTCTCTGGTCAAAAGTGCCCACTTTATATAGAACAAGTCATTCACTCTTTATGGCATCTGGGACTCTCACTTTAGATGAAGACTTTGGACATAGTCAAAGCAGGAGAAGACCTGTTGATTCTGAGCAGCTTCTGTGAGGGAAGAGCTCTTCTCTGGATGGGTATGTTTGTCCCCTGGATAGAGGCTTAAACAGTCTGTTCTGACATAACATCATTGTAATCTGTGATACTATTGCTCTGTTATTCTGGGAGTTTGAGAGAAACCAAGTGATTCTCTAATCACTCTGCGGAGTAATACAGAACTCTAGCTGGAAAATGTTACATTTCAATGACAGGGAGATGAACTGGGATACTCGGTGACCTAGGGAAGTATATGAGGAACAGCTGCTTCTGTAAAGTTGTCATCTATATTATGAAGTGTTTGAGACGTTCTTTTCTACAACCTGGGTAACATGTTAATAACAAGGAAAGTAAACGTAGTTTGGATACAGACACAGGCTTTCACTGTCTGTGTTGCATACATTCACACATTTGGCATCTTGTTGAATGTTCATGAGGAAGATACTAGTTCTAATATACCTCAGCTCCCAGAACAAGATCTGAATTGATGGGGACGGTGGTATGCCCAGTAATGCAATGGAAATAACTATCAGGCTATCTAAACCTGGGAAGGTTTGTGGGTTTTTTTGTGTTTTTTTTTTTTTCCCTGTTTTTTTTTGTTTTGTTTTGGGTTGTGGGTGTGTTTTTGTGTTTGTTTGGGTGTTTTTTTTGGTGTGGTGTTTTTTTTTTTTAATGTGGTTGCACTCGATCTCAGAGGTCCCTTCCAACCACTAAGATTCTGTGTGATTCTTTGTGTGAAGTGGCTCAGTCATGTAGACATTTGGCAATATTGAAAATATAAATGGCGGTCAGTTTAGAGACAACTACTTTCTCTTTGAAATACCCGTGCCTCATCTTAATCATCTTCTGATAATTAAAATTGCAAAACCTGCAAATGTTTCCATTTGGGATGTGGCACTTCTAGTAGTTTTAGCTCCTTAGTGTTTGTTAAATTGCATTGGATTTCTTTAGAGGGATAAAGACAAAAAATTATCTATGGTAACTTTCACATGGTTAATAAAGTGTCTAATTTTTTCTGATGTTCATATCAGTGGAAAGATATTTTTCTTTGGAGATTTTAATACTGTTGAAGATTTACCCTCTCAAAGTGGTCTTTTTCTTGTGTCATATGTAGAAAGACACCATGGCTTAAAAACTAATATAGCAAGGACTGGCTGTTTGTTACATTGTTTTCTGAAACTCTAAGAGGGTAACCTCTAAACCTCTAAAGGTTTTAGAAAACTAGTTTACATTTTAAATGTTCACTATCTGACTTTAACAGGAAAATTTTAGCTTTCCAAAACTGAATGTAAGCACTAAAGAGAATTCAAGGGTTATTTGCAGGGAGAACCACGGAAGACAATCCACATACCCACAATATGTATTGTTAATACATTGTATATTTTATGTCATATCTTTCAATTTTGCTTTATATAACTTAGGTCTTATATATTCAAGGTACTAGAAAAGGCTGTACATCAAAATTAATGAAGTTACAGGTTAAAAAATAGACATACTTTAGAGTATGAATGAGGACAGATTTCTATTTTGGGTTTCTTTTTAAACAGCACAATATGTAATTATTATTAGTTGATTGGCAGTCCTTCAGCATGGTGATTTTAAAATGTTATGCAATTTGTTCTACAATCCCTTTTCAGAGTTACACGACTGCTAATTTTAAAGAAGGAGGAAGTTTGGGACGTTATACTTTAGGGACTTGTATAGTAAAAAATCATATTAATTTCCATTTTAACTTGAATATTAGCCCTTAAGTATGATGAGTGATGTAAAAAAGTCTGACGCGTAATTTTGAGGATATATCTGAAAGGGGTCTGGTGTGGACTATGCAGGCTATTTCTTGGCAATTTTTACTTGTTGGACTGAGAAATAAATTTTAATCCTGAAAGCAAACATGTGGTCTCTTGAACCTTTTTGCCTGCATATAGGGCATATGAATTTCTACCCATTATGGAACAGGAGAGATGAGAACTGATATGTAAAGAATGAAGTCAATTTTATTCAATTGAAACAAAAGTTTGGAAATCCTGGTTTAGAAAAATGGCTATAAAATTTATGGTGAACTTCACACTGTGTTACTTGTGCAAACTTCATGTTTCATAAAACTGATTGCCTGCCTCCTTTTTCCACTCTGTTAAAGATCTGAATTTATTGTCTAATAAATGCTTCTCCTATTTATTTCCTGCTGCTGAGAATTTGTCTCCTGCTATTGATCTTGAATGGTTCGATTTTATATTAAGGTGTTTTTTTTTCCTTTGTATTTCAGTTGTTCTCACCTGTTTTTTGGCATGGTTTTTTTTTGGTTTTTTTTTTAGTTCTGTACAAAGAGACAAAGTAAAAAAATATCATGGAAAATTTTGTAATGTTTCAAAACCTAGTTTGTCATCTACAGATGAAGTAACAAGGATTGTTTCTGTGGGTTGTTTTTACTGCCCTTGCAGCACTTCTAAAACAGCTCAAACTCTCTTTGCTATTATTAGTTCCAAGTATCACTTTGTTCTACTGACATTTTTAAAGGACCTTTTGTGCCCCTAGGTATGTTAGACATAATATTTATCAGCTGAGTTGTAGAGAAAAGCACTTACACCCATTGGCTTCAGAAAAGTAAGATTGGTGATCAGTCACCAAACTGCAAAGAAATACCTAAGAGCTACCATATTCAACTGTTTCACTTTACTTTACAAAGTCTAAATTAAAACTGTAGATTCCAGACTTTGGGCTATTAAATGATTCAAATGCTGCTTCTTTAGCTGCCCTCTAACCTGACATTTTGGCTTTTCTTACTGTTACCTGAGGATCTGTCTCTGTTGGAGTATTTACATAGCACTGTTTACTTACAGCAGTCTTTAGGTCTCTGACCTATGTAAGGGTTACCCTTAGGGAGTCTCTGTAATATATTTTCTAAGATAACTTTTCTGCTGTTAACCAACCGTTTTAATTGTACTGAGATTTGCCTGGCTTACCTTCAGAGAAATAAAAACATTTCCAGCATTATTGTATCTCATTGACCTGTTCTTTCTTTTTAGAATTTCTTCAGTATATTCAGGCAACTGTTATTGTTGCGTGTCATGAACTGCTAAACAGTACAGGTACAGCTAGTACCAATGCCACCATGGCAATGTGCGTAACGAAGATACTAGGAATGCAGAGGTCATCTCTGTTTTTTAATCAAGTGTGCAGATAATGATCTTAGCAAGAAACTGATAATCCAGGGCCTAGAAGAATCCCATCTAAAGGGAAAACATCCTTGGATCCTTGACTGAGTGACTGGTAAAGATAATTTGTAAAAAAATAATTATCAAGTTATTGAATTCCAACCAACTTCTTTTGTGCTATGTAAATAAAGCTTCTGAAATTTTAAGTATATAGGCATTTTATGATCACTGACAATAATGCAAATACAAAATATTTCTGATAAAATAAACGGAATATCACTGGCATAAAAAATTAAGGGAAAGAAGACTAAGCTGAGATAGCTGTGAAGATGCAGAGAGCTGAAGCAAAATTCCTTTCAGTTTATGCCCTGTTTTCCTTTCTTATTCAAATTGAGAATTGAGTGAATGATCTTTTGAAAGGAAAAGGGTTCCATTTTCCTTCATTCTTTCTCGTCAAGTTTTGACACTGAAGCACAGGAATAGAAGAGCTTCTGGTTACAGGGAATGTTATGATTTTTATTTATGTTTTCTCATGCAAAATGGACACTTGTCATAATATGCTTTTATTTCTATATTAGGGAATTTGGAAGAGAAGAAAGCTAAACTAAAGAAACATATCTCTTAAAAGCTTTTGACCAAGTAGTAGTGCTCTCTCTATATAGAGGCTCAGTACAGAGGAGAGTGATGCAGTTGGGTAATGCAATAGAAATATCACAAGATAAGCCACAGCAAAGTCATTTCTCTCTCAAACTAGTTTTCAGTCTTTCCCTTCAGTCTTACGTTGAAGCCTGCCTATTTTTGCTTGATGATCAACAGTTAACTCCACTTTCTTCTGTAAATCAACAAAACAGTGTTTTAAAAAACTCATGTTCAAACTTGTTGGCAGTGGGGTGTGTACACGGACGGCCTCTATGAAAAGAAGCCAGGGGCTTGCTCTGCACCTAACGCAGCTGATTCCAGCCAGTTCTGCAACAGACCCATCATAGGACAAAGCCAAGCCCATCTGTAAAGTCAGTGGTGCCTACTTAATCCTGATGACACAGGAAGGGAGGAGGTGCTCCAAATGCTGGAGCAGAGATTCTCCTGCAGCCCATGGAGAGAACTTCTGTGGAGCAGGTATTCCTTGCCGCCGGTGGAAAGGACCATACCAGAACCAGGTGATATTCCCTGAAAGGACTGTGGCGGGTCCACACTGGAGCAGGTTTGTCCTGAAGGACTGCAACCTGTGAAGAGGACCAGTGCTGTAGTAGGGGAAAAGTGTGAGGTGGAGTGGCAGAGAGGAGCTATTACACACTGACCACAACTCCTCCATTGCCTATCCCACTGCACTGCTTGGGGTATGGGCTGGAGGAAGTAGACTTGGGAAAGAAGGGGTGAAGCTGGGCCTGGAAAGAGGTGGAAGCGTGGAGAAGATTTTAATTTGTCTTTGTTTCTTGCAATCCAATTCTATTTTAATTGGCAATAAATTAATTTTCCTCAAGGTAACTCTGTTTTTTCCATGATGTTAATTGGTAAGATATCTTCCTGTCTTTTTCTTGGACCATGAGCTTTTGCATTTTATATTCTCCCCCTGCCCTGTTCAGGAAGGAGAGAGGGGGTGGCTGGGTGGGCACCTGACAGCTGGCCAGGGTCAACCTACCATAAAACTACAGTGTAACTCCTCTTTAACTCTTGTGTTCTTAATAACAATTTAAGTATAACAGCACCATAGTATTATTTGGAATAATACATACAAACTTCTGCATAAAGGTGTAAAGGAAGATTTAAATTCATGAGTCTGTGGTTAACAGTTAAAATTGTACATTGAGATAAAACGGTGACATATTATTAGTGGAAAAATGTTTCTTTCTCTAGTGAGCTCCATTTTGGAGGATTTTGTACCATAACAAGATAACAGTAAAATGATTGCATAAAGAACATCTAAGAAAGGTTACTATTTTTTCTTAAAAAACACTGAACTTGTAAAAGTATGCACTGGTTAACATTTCAGTGGTCCCACTACCTGCAAGGCCCCTTGCTAGAAAAACAGAGCAGTTGCCAGGTTGTATAAAATTCAGTAGGTAGTTGTGCTGATTATGAACCACCTCTGTTTCAGCATGCACAGAAAGCTGACTGATATATTTTGTGGCCTGTTGGTTCTTTACAGGCAGCTGAAAGAAGTGACCCTTTCATTGCTCTGTAATGGAAGATTTTCTGTGATGTGTTGAAAAGAAAAAAGGCTTCTGGAAATAAAGCTTTATCAACTGTCATTATTTCTAATGACTGATAACAAAGCATCTGAAAGGTGACACGTTTAATCTAGGAGTACTGTAACCAAGAGATCCAATATAGCCTTGAAAGACTAAATTACTGCACACTCTACAGTTAAGCAAACTTGGAAGATCTCCTCACAGTGAATAATTTCCTTTAAAAACAAACAAATTCAAGGAAAAAAGTACTTAAGGATTTCATTCGAGCCATAAAGAATTCCAGCAGTTAAAATATGCAATATTAATATTTTGGTTGAAGGGTTAGTTTAATGAATATTTAATTATTCAATCCTCTTTTCTTTTGTGTCTCTTAATTTTTTCTTAACCATAAGTAACATTTTAAGATTATCTTTTAGAGGTCAAGCCTTTTATTTTATTCTCTCCCTGGTTGCTCCTTCTTTCTTTTTTTATTTACTTGCTTAGTGCTAAAAAAATCACTTAGAAGTCTGTCTTTCAGTGTTTTCTTTTTTCCTGTGTACTCCTGACATTCCCTTCTTTCATCATGCAAACTTCTCCTCTGACAAACATCACTCTGAGGCTGACTGGTGCAGATAAAAACAAACTTAAAATATCACAACACAAACTAAAAAAAAAATAATATTTTTTGCTTATTTTTAAGGTTAACTGTATTTTCATATAAGGAAAAAAAAAAAAGTATTTCAATTGCTTGCCATTTGGGTTGATATTTGCTGTACTGAATGGCTGCCTCCTGAAGACTTTTTGGCAAAGTTCAGCCAGGAGTGGTTTAGAGAATTCAACCAATGAGGCTTGAGAGCACGGGTAATATTCTGTTCCTGCTTTATATCGACCCCTCTTCCTTGCGTGCGTCTTGTGTTCTGATGCTTTTGAACAATAATCTGAAATTATGATTGTATTGTTATCATCATTTCAATGAAAATGTGTGTAACCTTGATTACAGAATGAAAGTTTTTTGGGAAAAAAATAAAAATCTCAGCCCAAATTTACTCAATGGGGACATCTTTGTTTTAGTAGCTGCTATCTCCCAAAATGCTATCCTTTTTGGGCATCATTAAGTTTCTCTGAGATCATTCATGACTAACATATGCAGTTCTTTCAGAGGCTAAATGCGTTCTGTCCTGATGCCAAAGGTTCAAAATCATAGGGAAAGGTTGACTTTGACTGTAATACTGACTTCTGTAAGCAACCAAAGCCTGTCTCTTGTACTTTCAGTAATGTTTCCCCTGCCTTGTTTTGTATAAGCTTACAGTTATTTCAAGCAAGATGGAGGAGAAGGATGTATATTTTAATGCAACAAAGACATGAATTGGACAACAAGCATTAAGACCAGTATAGAAGAAGTCAGAAAAGGTTTGAGATAAACTGGAGATTGACATTTAAACATTGGAAAAGGGTAGGACTGGATTCAGTACGAACTGAGGAATGACCAGAGAAGGGAACTAGCTGACTGTTAGAAGAAGCGTCATTTTCTGTGGTACGGGAAGGTGCTCAAATGACCCTACGAACATTTCCTACTCTTTTCTCTTACCACATATATATCAGATGTGTCCCTTTTCAAAGCAAAGTGTGGATTTTATATTTCCTAATATTTAATAATATTCAGACAACATCCACACTTCTGAATTAATTGTAAATCACAAATAAATCAAACCAACAAACTATCATACAAGCTTTCCCCTGAAAGAAGTAAGAGACTCATGTCATATAACACATATTGCACTACAATGTGTCACTAAACAATTATTTTTTTAAAAAATTCAGGCACCTATTATCAGGTATTAAGGCACTACAGCAATGGAACTGATGTAGGACTGGAGTAGATTTTTCACTCTTGAAGAGGAAACATTTCTGTTTCTAAATAATATGGCTGTTTTGGTATATCAAAATAATTATAACTATCATATAGGGGGAACAATCCCCTGGGTGACTTTGGCCAGTTTTGCTCTCTGTCTTCCCCTGCTGCTACTTTCTTTGTTTTCCCTGAAGGAATGTTCATTTCATCTCCACTGACATTTTAAAGTCTGGTGGTGACTTTTAGTTTTCTACCCAGCCTGTGAGTTTCTTCAGTGCCCTCAAGAGTGTTCTTGACTTTCTCATCAAACTGTAGATGCCTCAGTCTCACCTGGAAGTCACAGCCACAATAGAGTTACTGCAGAAATAAACATTAGTAAGTTTGTAATATATTTTCTCTCACAAACTACTAAACAGTTGAAAACAGCACTGGCAATCTATTTGACTGTAAAGGGGATGGGGCAAAGGAGTTCAAGCTTCTGGTGCAAGTGACTTTTATTCCTTCTGTTCTCCCTATCGTACTGAGAGAGAGAGATATTATCTTTCCTCTTTAAGAAACTCACATCCTCACAGTCAGTGGATGGGAAACATTGTCATGATTTGCTTGCAACATTAGCTTTGCAATGAGAGTTCTAAGTTTTGGAAATTTAGATCTTCATCTGATAATTTTTAACTACAATTTAGAGTTCATGTAGTCCTTCCAATGTCTTCTGTTATTATGTGTTTAGCTTTTAGGATATGGACTAGCTGCAAACAACCCTCAGCAGCTCCTGGAAGCCTTAAAATAAATATGCTCTTCGTGACGATCGATAAAATAGAAAGTTTAATATAATTGTAAGGGGCTGCCTTGTTAGTAATCTGCTGTGTTGGCATAATGCACATTTTTCCATATGGTGAAGCAGGACTCTTCCAATCATTATATGCTCTCATTCAAATTCTGCCTGCTGCAGGAAATTAGCACCGTTCACACTTGTTTAGGCTTAATAAAAATCATTTTTGCTAAAGCACAGGGATAAGGTCACCATCTGCCACATGAAAATGCCAATTTGAAATGAGCAGCAGTCAAAAGAGAGTGTCTTTCATTTTTAGACACTTTCAGAAGGAACTTAATGGGAGAAATCTTAATTGATTCTGACATCTATCAGACCCCAGGATAACGTTAAGACATCAGATCACCTGTTTTAATTGCAGATGTGTACTTTTTTCTTACAGTGTTATGAGTGTTTAATGGGGTACATTTCTATTTTCAGCTTTGTTCACATTTGGGAATATCTGACTATATATATAGTATGTATTTGGAAACTCTACCCTAAGCATGAAGGCAATAGATCAAATTCATACCTAAGTTCAGTGATTCAGCACTCACACCAGTTTTGATTTTTATTAGTTATTTTAAACTATCTGATCCATACAAGTATGAGCTGAAATATTTTTATTAAGGGTCTTTTTAACATTTTCGGTCTCTATCAAAAACTTTTAATAATAGCAAAATAAAGTGTCTATATATGTATATCTGATGACATTTTTCTCCCAAAACAGATTGCAAAGAAACCTACACCTTCCATGAGTTACAAAGAACATTTGCACTTATTTATTCAAAGTGCATGTACTAAATAAAACACATAATTAATGACTGTAGAATGAATGATTGAATATGGCCTTTTCATGACCAGAGTGCTCATACTTTAATAAAGGAGAATAAAAAATGCAACTACATGCGAGGAGTTGAAGAGCTCTCTAACTCACTTAACTTTGGAAACATCTGTTTTTCAAAATTATACTCAAAGTACTCTAGTATTTCAGAACAGGAACCCAAAATTTGATTATTTTTTAAATCTGTTTAGTTTACAAACTGCCTGGTCACGATAAGGTTATTTGAACTGAATATAAGTATATTCAATATTGAATTGAATAAGTATATTCAATCACTAGTTCTTTACACAGTTGTTATATGTTGATTTTTAAAAAAACATACAGTTATCTTATGCTTGGGAAAATCAAGTAATCCAGGAATTTATGATAACAAAAAACCTAATCGGTGACTGGTTTCTACTTTCTCAGAGCACAGAAATCCCAAAGCTATAGATTGAGGACAGAGTCAGGCTGATAATTAGCAGTCTGAGGATAGCAGAAGGGATAAAAGTTACCTATAATAACATCAGAAACATACTGTGGAAAGAATAAATCTGTGACAGATTGTTTCCACCCCCCTGTTACAAAATTCAAGGTTTGTGTTTGGTGAAATCATGTATCCTAACATGAACTCAAAAATACAGGGTGATTTTCTATTTGGCCAATGGGAATTGACGCCACTTCTTTAATTGCTTCCCTCAGTCACTGGTGGTTTTGGCTCTACTCAGAATATCAACACTGACCTCTAACCAGTTCCAAAAAATTATACAGATAGGGTTATGAGCTGGATGTTGGCTTTGCTCCCACAGCAGTTTTTGGATCGGGTGATTGTAAGCATAAGTTGCCCTTTATCTCAAATGTGAGTAGCTAATTTCTTTATTGATGGCCCTAATGTTGTAGCTGCTGTAAAGCCAACTGCATTTGCTTCAGCTCTGTATTCAGCAAAATATTCCAGATGACCTCATGGTTTACTTTAGGTGCTATTTTTTTTTAATAAAAAGTTTACTGCTTTAGAATCTATTCTGACAAATGAAAACAAATTAATGAAAACGTAACTGCTTTATACCTGCCCATATTAAGATAGTGATCAGTCTCCAAGGAAGTGGGCTCCAGTCACTCTTTAGTCTGTTCATTGCTAACTAAACAGCCTCTTTTGTCAGCTGTGGTCTTCACTCTTAGTGTTTCTTAACCTTGTAACTTTTTTCGCTTGTTTTTTCCTTGTCTGAGATGTTTTTATAGGTGTTGAGGTTCCATTTTCATACTGTTCACTTCCTTCTTTAATTATACGAGGAATATAAATCCCATCAGCGACAATAAAGTGAAAAGTTTGCATTCATTTTTCCTCTGTCATACGTTTAAAACTATTCCCAGATTTCTTCATTTTTAGGAGAGGACTTTTAACTTTGTAGCATGATTTAGGTAAGAAGGAGGATCATGGATGCATACTATTCTTTCCTCAGCTCTGACTCTGCATGCCTTAAATGACATATAGTTGGGTCAGGTATGAAATTAATCATGTATATACAGTCTGTTCCTATGGCAATATCATGGACCTGGTGACAGGTTGTGTGCAAAAACTAAAGATGGGATTTTTAGATATCCCATATTTTGGCTTCTTTTATACCAGTATGGGTATACTGCAGCAGCATAAAATGTAGCTAAACTGAGCTGTGTCAAGAGATACATCATGTTTAAGGATACTCTTGGCCCTTGCTCTTATGACAGAAAGATATGGCATGAAACTACCATAGAATGTTACTTCTTAATGAGCAACACATAAATAAAACCAATTATATTATGGGTTATCAATGTAATAAAATAGTGAAAAAACCTAGCCTAGAAGACTTGGGAATTATAAAGTTAAGGACACTAATATGCATGTTTATATTGGTAACATTTCTCTCATTTCCTATTTAGAATAATTTTGTGACACTTTAGAAGCTATTAGACTGACATTTCAGTCATCCATGAAAACTAGATTTGGTGTTCTACAAGTAGCAGCAACAGCTAATGGGGGTCTACAGTTTTACGAGTGTCTAGGTGTCAGTCTAGCAAAATTTGTCAGCAGATCGGGCTAACAGTGAAGTCCAGCATTGTACTCTAAGAAAGCATAGTAAATCAAACCTTCTATCTGTCCTGTGTGTATGCTAGAGCCAGCAACAACCACTAGCCTGGGGGGCACACGATGCTACTGCTCACAGGAGCAGCAAAGCACCCTCCTACAATGCAAGAAAAACCTTCCCCAATTTAGCGTGATTCCAGTAGCAGGCTGTAGACTCAGTTTAGTCTCTGCCCCTATTCACATTACTTCCAACTGTGCCAAGGGTGGCCATAGCCATATCTGAATGACAGTGTTATGTACCAGGAGATGAACTAGTGTATTGTTTCATTTTGTTCAGCTGTGGCTGAAGTCATTCCAGTTTATTTCTAGTTCGCATTCAATGACATTTCAAAATAGCAACTTTTTCTTCCATTAATAAATATATAAATAGAAATTACAGCTTGAACCAATTTCGGTTTGGGTTTGCTTCAGCTGCCTGGTTGTGCATTTAAGGGGGAGCTACAATGTATTTTTCACTCAAGAGTATATGTAAAGCTGTTAAGGGTAAGCTCTTTTCAGCCCATCTTCGCTGACCCCACATACATACCCACTGAAAAAAACTAGAGCAGAATTTCATTCTAAAAATGGAGACATTAACATTTGTTCCGCACTGCTTGTGCTTCTACTATAAAAAAAAAAGACTCTAAAAATGGTATGATTCTATATTTAGTGCCTTTCACTTCTATAACAAATACATTCATTTTATAAATAAATATATTAACTGCTAACCCTGCCCATCCAATTTAAGGGCTGAGAAGCTGTGTTTTTCCCTTTTGCTGTCATCAGTGAAAAATGTTGTGAATGTCAAATTAGGCTTTCAGTTATATCTTCAGTAGCCTCAGTAACACAGCTCTACTGCCTGTAATACATTTATGTAAGTGTAGTTGCTGAGTATCATCTTGAATCTTTTCCTTTTTAGGGCTGTGTGGGGCTAGCACAACTTTTGGTTTTGTTTTTGGTTTTTTATTTTTTTTCCCCAGTTAAGTAAGCAGAGATTTCTGAACAAGAAAGGGATTGATTTAGAAAATAAGAAAGAATCAGTTTTATCCAATTCATTTGCTAAAATGTAACCATCCTGTAATTAGCAAAATGAGGTAACATTATTGTAGCTCTTCCAATAAAAACAAAAACTATATCTGTTTCTTAAAAGGGATGCATTAAAGAACAAGATCATAAAGGGGACAGTAATCTATAATTGAGAAAATGTATCCATGTAACTGGACAACATGTGGTTATGGTGACCACGCATGCTTCTGGTTACAGCTCAGCTTTGGCCCACAGTTTTCTGTCCATACAATCCATTAAAATTACTTTAACAGTGTCCTTTCTTCACAGTGATTTTCCTTCCAAAGTCCATTTAAAACAGGAATTCTTTCCATAGCCGAGACCCCCCTCCTTATGCTTTCCAGTTATTAAAAGTATTAAGAGTCAGATTTCCCTGAAGCAAACACCTGTCCTATGGGTTCTTTGTCCTGGTACTTTCATTCTTTTCAGCTCTTGGAATGAGTTGAGAATCCTGCATCCTTGAAGCAAAAGCCAAAGGAATACTTTTTGCCTCTTGTAATGCGAGTATGTCTTCCATGAGACTCATTGTAGATTATTATGGGTTTTTGCTTGCTGGGAAAATATTCACTGTTCTATTACCTTAATGTTAGTACACTGATTTATGGATCTGGTATTTGAAATTATCTATATCATCCACATGTATGAATTTCTGACAGAGGTCTAGAAAGCAGTAATAAAGAGATCAAGCCTGAGCCACTTATGGACAATATTTTTACTATCAGAGATCTGCTTTCACAGCCACTAGTCTAAGATGGAATATATATTTATATCTTCTTTCTTATAACTTTGAACTTCTTAAAGTCTTCACTTGACAGGAAGATGTACTACTGTATTACTGTCTGCAGGCCTTTAAAATGCACATATTTACCTATTCCTGTCAAAATCATAAGATACTCAAATGTGCACATATACAGTTACAGTATGTTTCTCTCTCTACAATTTTGTGTGAAATAACATAGTAGAAAGTGCTAGTATAAATTCAATAATATAGTCTAGGAAACTATTATTAACTCTTGAAGGCAATTTTAAATCTGTGTAATTCTTCTGAACAGGTCTGACTAACACTAATGAACAGCTCTTCAATACCAGTGTACCTGGAAGTAAAATAGCGTTTAAACTTGGGAACTACAAGTTAAAAATCAAGCTTGGGAAATATATATATATATATGTATATATGTATGTATGCTAAAAAAATATGTGGATGCTAAAGAAAATACTTATAAATGTAAATATATTACTCTGAAAGATTTTCTGCATTTAAAAAAATAATCTATGATTTAGAAAGGCACAGAATTCTTCTGAAGCTCTTTAAAACTGAAGGTTAAGCATGCACCTTCGTCAAGTATGGCCCTACTCTCTGTGACCTCAATTTCTGACCTTGATGTAAAGTAGTTAAAAGAAAAGCAAATATTAATGATACACTGTTAAGTGAAATGTTTTTGAAATTTAAAATATATATGTTTACAAGAAACTGAAATTTACACAACATAGGGGTAGAACATATGGAATAATTTTATATAGAATAATCAGTTATTAAATAAACTTGTGTCATGATGGGAAACCTAATTTCAGGTAGGTCACACCATTCATCCTTAGAATATGACTATACTTTCTAATCTTTCTTCTCTGGCAGATGAGTGGAGATTTTAAAGGGTCTTACTTAACACTAAATTCCCTTTATGTTGTTGTTTCTCTGCAAAGGGACCTTAAAACAGATAAAACTGCATTTTTACCCACTTTAATATTTTCTCCATATTTCCAGAGTGGTTGGACAAGGCTTTAGTGTAAATGAAAAAAAGGTCCTAAAAGTGTAAGAATATGATAGAGTGTGTAGTGAAGCCCAACCACAGCTGTAGTTCATGAAAAAAAATACAGCTTTGATCTAAAAATAAGTCACTTTCAATTATTTGTGATATGTAGTACAGGTTCATCTCTGTTGTCTTGTTAGTTTCACACCAGGGAAATCACTAGCCGTGACTTTTAGCCTCTGTTTTTGCAGGGCAGTTTTATATCTTTGCTTGCTGCAAACTTTCCCTCATTTCTTTCAGATTTACTGCAGCAATTGAAAAGTGGAAGAGCCACAGTCTCCATTTTAGCAATATACATTTAGTTCTAAAATATCATACTGCTCATGACAGATAAATTATTCAGTGCACTGTTTAATAGTGAGAGCTCTATAGATTGTTTGTGTTTTAATTAAGTGTAACATAAATTCAGAATCAGTCTCTAAATCCTGAGAACAGTGTTCTGGGTTTCCATTACATTCGTACATGATAGTCAATTAATTGTACATTTCAGAATATAGGTCTGTAGGGGCTCTTTTAAGGAGGAAGGTTAAAGAGTTTGTTTCAAAGTGCCAGTTGATCCAATGCCTATTGATCCTTGGTTTGCACAGAAGACTTACTTTGCTGGCATTTATTCAGTTGGTTTCATATTTTTTATAGTCTGTGATATATTAACTAAACATTTTTTTTCCACTTTTGTTAGCTTATACAGAAAAAAGCTAATTAGGCAATGTTAATATATTACTCTAACACATGTAACAGAGAAAGAGCAAAAGGACTTAGTGTTTTTGTTATTCTAGGGGGTTGTGATGTTAACTCTAGATGCAAAAGGAGACTTTCCTGAGACAAAGCAGGAGGAGGAGGATTCTGGGAACAGAGAAATCTTGTTCTGAATTTTAAAATACTTTCTATTGTTTACATCTGCCTAAAATGAAAATAAAGACAACTTTTGAGGAAAAATAGCAATATAATAGAATTCTTTCAATTCTCAAAGGATAAGAGATGGATTCAGGTTACTAACTTTAAGGATAAATCTAGAAACTAATGTCAGAAGTTAAGTCATTCTGTAATTAATGTTTGATAGCAGAAGTTTTTAGCTCTGTGGAATGAAAAATAGTTTATGCATATATCTGTGGAATGAACTTAGAACAACATAATTGTACCTCCTCTTGGCACCTAGTTTGTAACCGAGGAAGCCCACGTAACAGATTTTTTTAATTAGAAAAGGTTCCCTTTCCTATAGTCTTCCAAGAGTTGTAAATCAGCTGTGTCAAGAAATTTCAAATTCAAAGTGGCTTCACCTTTCTCTTACTATTCTGATTGCTGATAACCCTAATGACATTCACATGATACCAACTGACAACATCATTAAAATCAGCTAAATTGAGTCCACCTGCTAAGCTTTAGGTCAATCATGCCTATATAGCCTAGCCTGTGAGCTTCTTTTGATTTGTTGAACATGTAAGACAAAGGGATGTGCTTTCTCTGTGGCGTTGTCAAATTTTTTTTTTTTCCTGGAATTTCTTTAATGTCAGAGCTCCATCTCTCAGTGGAATTTAACAAAGGTTTTGCAAGTATAGAAGGTGAGCAGTTTTTTCTGGAGATCATAGATAGTTTTTGCTGAAGTTTCAAGCTGGAATCTTTTGATAAAAATGTGAGTGTATGATAATTGGTTTAAAAAAGTTTGCTGAGGATAGTGATTGAATGGTCAGTCAAAGGAGAAAATGGAACATGTTATAAATCTAACTGTCTCTCTTTTTAGAAAAAGTAATATAGGCTGCTTTGAATGGTAAATTAATCAGTAGGCTATCTGTGCTGACTTTGGAATCAGTTAAGGATTTTAAAACAAAAGTAACTTTAAAACCATACAAGTAAGTGTAATACTATTCTTCCAACACAGAAGTTTATTTCATAGCTAACAATGAAGAAATAAGATTCTTAATAACAGTGACTTATGTGTGGGAATGTTTATAAATTAATATACAAAAGATATCAACATACATACAACATTTTTTTCATATACACACATGAATACGTAGAACGTTGACCTTAAAATCACTTAACTGTCATCAATTACATGGTTACTGATATAATTCTAGTTTGTCCTAGTTTGGCTTGGTAAATGTAGCAAGAATGCAAAACGTGTATTGTAGTAAAGCTGCAGAAGAGCTGAGAAGAATACTTATTGACCAGAAAAGATAGACTGCAGCTATTTAAGAGATTCATAACTCAAGTAATCAGTCTGGCCTGCAGCCTTAATTAGAGATAAACAGGCATGATGAAAGGTTTTTGAAAACTTCGAAAATATAGGGAGAAGAAAAAAATCTCAGCTACTCTCCTACTAGAGTTTCTATGCCTTGTGCCTGGTGGCTGTTTTATAGAAGTCATACTGCTGCCATTGTTCCTGTTGCTGCTGTCATCCCTATCCGAGTCACATCTCAAAAGATTATCCTTCTCTTCTGTATCTTCCTACTGTGTCAGGCAGCTATACAAATGCAAGGAAATTACTCAGTGTTGTGGCTGCTTTGTCGCATGCTTTGCAGGTAGGAACAGTTTGGCACAGTGGGCAGCTGGTGTTCTGGGTGTTAAGGGAAGACAATCACTTAATACTTATTTGCCACAACTAAATCATATGGGACTATATTTTCTGGTAGCTAAGTAGCCTGATGCTGCTGATGGACTCCTGCCTTCTGTTCTCAGCTTTGCAAATGTGTCTTCTCCCTTGTGCTGCTCCTGGCCCTTTTCTGTCCCTGCCTCCAACGGGCCAATGCAGAATGCCAAGCCAGCATTTTTAGATTTTTTTTTTTTTAATCTGGTTAGTTTTCTGCTAATTAGTGAATTAAATGACCTCACTGAAGAATTAAATGCGTGCCAGAAACAATACATTGGAAGCAATGGGAGTCTGGCAGAAAAGAGTAGGTTAGACGTATAGGGAGGAGCAGGACTCAATCTGGCTTTGGCAGTGGCCAATTATTAACTCAGACGACTTCATCCATTTGTGCCCTCTCCCAAATAATTTATAACACACTTAGGTGCCAAAGGATTCAGATTGTGGTTCCGTGGCTAAGTGACTGTAGTGGTGTCCAAGTACCTAAATAAGAGGCATGTCTGAGAGGTTATGACTTATTAAGAGAAAAATTAGTTGGGTTTTCCTTCTGTTTATCTTTGCCTGAGATTTAGTTGTTGGTTGGTTGGTTGTTTGGTTTTTTTTGTGAGCTTCTGTCCCTAAGAGATGCTGTTTAACATATAAATTATACTCTTAGCATACATTGCACTGGCAATCTATGGTATAATTTAGAATATAGTCTAGATTACATTGCCAGTATTCAGAGAGAATAATAGAAGAGAGGAGTACTTCAGGTTGCAATTACATAAGAAAAAGATCCTACCATGGCTAAAACTTTTCCATGGAATCATATTACTTAAGTTAGTGAGAAATGTTTTTCTTTTACGCTTGTCTCTCTCGTAGAGCAATCTCAATATGTTCACTATCTATCTATGGCTCTTCAATGTTATACATTTTTTTTTACTTTGTTGGATTACTGTTCTTACTGTAAAAATACCTTATACTACATGAACAGCACCTTGTTCACGCGCTGGAATTGTTTCTGTGCTGAATTTTAGAAATACATGCATGTTAATCATTCACCAGGTTTTTATTGGTGCACTAACAAAGATTCAGAGCAAAAATTGTAGCTTCAAAAATTACAAAGTCATTACAGTAAAGAATAGCAATATATAATCTATTTGGAGGACAGCTCAATCTAACAATAATCAAAAACAGATGTGAAAGAATAAATGGTGTACTGGGACATAGCATATTAGGAGCTATAGGGTAAATACTGTCATCCAGAGCTTTTCAGAGTTGTCTAAGAAAGACCAAATGCATTCATACTTGGAGAAATAGTTTCTAATGTATTCTGTTGAACACAGTAAAATCCTTTGCAATGAAAACATTTCACAAAGTGTGTGGTTCTATAATTGAGTGTGTTTTAGGCAACAGCCTACTAATCATCTGGAATCTCTGTAATGAGGAAACACACCTGCATGTTCTGTGGATAATAAGGAGGGAGAAGCAGTTTCCTGTACAGTGTACATATGTGACCTGCTACTTCAGAAGAATGTTGTAACTCCACTTAAGCTTAACAGAACACAGCATGAATAATAAAATATACAAGTTAGATCAAGACCCTGATGTTAGAACTTAGTGCATAGAACAAGATTATCCCATATTCTTGTTTTCGATACAGTTAGATCTACAGATCCAGGTAAGGTCTTTGCAGCATTATGCTAGGCAGTCACTCAATTAGAAGCTATGTCTGCTTTGAAGTATATAGGAAAATGAAGCCTGGATAGGAACCAAAACACAGATTAAATGATGTAATTGAAACAGGTCAGTGGCAGAGATGGAAATGGAACCTAGAGTATCTGACATCCTGTTCTTTGCTAATTGGCCAAAATTATTGTTGGAAAGGCTTTGAGGAGAATAAATATAAATGCAACTCACTACAGGTTTTCCATCTTGGAAAAGTAATTTGGCTAAAATTGTTGTTTCTGATAAAATTAGAGTAAAAAATGAAAATATGAACAGAGCTGGATAGAAACACCAAATATAGATAAAAATAGGAATTAGGTAAATGAGACTTTTCTTTCTGATTTGTTTTCCACCAATATGTTTTTTTTTAACTTTATCAGGAGAAACCTCTTATGCAGAAGTAGATATATGAAGTTAGGAGCAGTATGAAAACTTTCAGGAAATATGAAACATGCGGAATTTCCCCATAGGTGATATAGCCTTAGAGAATCTCTGTGTCTAATTATTATTCAGGTTTCTAACAGAAAGGTCTTAAATTTCAGTTGCTTCTTAAGAGGGTCCTTACTAGTTTTGGATACCTTGAATTCCATTAACCTCATTAATTTGAGTTTTAATAAATGTAATTGGAGTAAATGCATGCGGTTGATACATACTCTAGGTATAGTCTTTAAAATAAAATTGATTTCAGGGAGAATTGTCTTTGTTCCTGAAAACTGGACCCCTATGAATTAGATTATTCAGGATGAATAATAGTGGGGTTTGCATACTTGAATCAGAATTTTTTTTTCTTACTAATGTTTTTAATTAAATTTCCTTATTTCCTTAAATCCTTTAATTTAATTGTAATTAAATTAAAAAATATTTTTATTAGTAAACATTTAATTTGATACTGTTCAGATGTGTTGCAAAAGTAATGACATTCAGAAAAATATTCGTTAAGAGATCTCTTCACTTAGAGTTGTAAATGTTCATAGACTCTATAATACTCTAATAGAATGAATGAATAAGAAGAAAACAATCAATCGAAAGGTTACTGGGTTACTTAAACAGTTATGTCATAGCATTTTGTTGATAAGTATTTTTTATTTTAAGAAAGCTCAAACTATGATTTTTGTGTTGGCTCTTATGGTATCTGTTACAAAATTGAACTGCAAAAATGTTAGACTTATTGAAAGGACTTATTGTGAGAATAAACAGAAAAGAATGCCATGTCTACCATCAGGAGATGTCAAGCAATGATTTGGTTTGTATAACAATTGACTGAATTAAGGTAGCTGAATTTAGAGAGGGTTAATTTAGGGTGGAGGAAATGCCCCAAACTTTCTGGGTTTTACTCAGATTCAAATATTCTAGGAAGTTCCAGTCAGTCTACTCACTTTGTGTGGCACTTGTTCTGGATGTGACTTGGAAATCATTTTTTTGACTCTGAGATTAAAAGAGAATCGTGTGCTATCTAGTTGGTATGTGAATTGAGGATTACACTTTACTCTTCTGTGCAGTAATGAATAATTTAGTGTACAGTGTGGGCTCAGCAGAATTTATTTGCTTTTCCCTGTCTCCATCCAGGTACTACTGGTTTTCTTATTTCTGTTTGTAACTATAACTTTTGAGTAGATTTGACTAATATGAATGGATGAAGAACAAGATGCATGGATAGTTCTGAGCTGCAATAAATCTGATCTCACTGGTCAAGCAGGTGGTTTCAGCAGCCTCAAAAATGGAAAAATAAGTCTGTTAGTTATTGCCTGCTGGTATTAGGAGAGCAACCTGTAGCAACATCTGCAGGCTTTTCTTTGCCATCAAGAGAATTGGGAGCTTGTCATTGTTAATCATAAAACCCCATTTTTCTTATAGCCTTATGACTCCTTGTTTGGAAGAAAAATTCAGATGTTGAAAGGCTATAATAAAATTATGAGAATAGCAATGTCCTGGACCTAGTTATTATTTCAGATGGAAGATTGAGAAAATAATATTTCAGTTGTTTTGACCTACTGTTGTTTCCCCCTTGGTTAGCACTTGGCCTGTGCTTTAGCATAGGATAAAAAGCAGCACTTTATGAAGAA
The DNA here is from genome assembly GCA_025769975.1 of Gallinago jamesoni. Taxonomy (NCBI): domain Eukaryota; kingdom Metazoa; phylum Chordata; class Aves; order Charadriiformes; family Scolopacidae; genus Gallinago; species Gallinago jamesoni. The sequence continues at coordinate 74,916,933 of JAOQGH010000023.1, read as the reverse complement.
TAATCTGATGCCCAGACATTTGGACTGATATATCATTAAGGGGGTCATTATAGTTAAAGGGTTGAGTACAGTAGTGTGTTGAATCTCTAGTTTTAATAACAGCTTTTTTTTAATGTTAAGCTCTAATGAATATAGTGTTCTCACCACTTTTATTATTTTGCACTGATTCTAATCTACTGCACATTTTAAGCTATGGAAGTAAACCAGGTATAGTTCTCTAAAGAAGAACTGACTGAGAAAGAAAGGCAATTAGCTTTGTGTGTTGTTAGGGTTGTGTAGCCAAGTATGAAATCGCAGAATCTAAACTGCCACTAGAGTTTGGTTATGGAAAGCCCCAGGTTCAGAGGAAAATACTGTAGGGAACTTGGCTAGATCTGAGGAAAAACTTGCACAGGCAGCAGAAACAGCTGGGTCGTGGGTGGATTTTCAGTCCTCACAGTGCAGCTGTGATAAGAGGACAAAATAAATCTTTGTGTGTATTAGTTAAAAGTGTAATAACTGATCCACATGAAAAACATATCGATTGTGCTTCTGCCTGCCAAAGTGTAGGATTTTCAGGTGACTTGTCCCCAAACTGTTGAAACTGCTGAAGTCTTTGTTTGGTTATGGTTTGAGCTGACAGCATATATGATTAGAAACAACATGCTGTGTAGTTTGTTAGCTGCAACCACCCTGCATTTCTGTAGTATTACTTTACTGTCCCTTGCTGTATACCAGGCCTTTTCCTTGTAAAATATTTTTACGTCCTTCCTGTTAAATGACACTATGTAAATGTAATGATAAATAAATGTAAATGATAATATTTATAACTTTAAGTGAAATTAGTTGCTTTCATTCTCTATTATTAAATCTCTTGTCTTGCCCCTTCAATGCCTCCCTGCCTCCACCCCATGCAACAGCTGTTCTTCTAAATAGCTTTCAGAATCTGCTGCAGACAATTGTTATGATGTGCCATATGCTCTGGATGTAAAATTATTTTTTTGACAGACTTTCATTAGTGAGTGACATGGTCTAAGCACAGGACATAAGCCAGCTCGTTTTTAATGTCTGGCAAGGATGTTTCCAATGACCCTGGCCATGTCAGTGATCTTCCTTGCCATGTTTCTACCCTTTGTTAGGTTGGTACACTAAAAGTGTCCTCTGAGGATGTGTAGGAGAGCTAATTAGCCAATTACTATATCAAGTATTCAGCAGATAAACTTGCTTATATAGTGTTTTTGAGGTTAAGTGGCATTTTATTCATAAGAACAATCCTTGCATAAGCAATATATTAGACAAGCTAGATGGGCTAAATAGATATATCATGTTTGTACCCATTGTGCAATACTGAAATATTCAGATGACAGTAAAAGAAAACATAATGGGAGGCTTTTACATGTAGGAGATTTTTATCTTCACAAAGCGGGAGCAGAGAGGGGAGATACTGCAGCTGCTGTTATCAAGCAACCTCCATTTTATTATCATGTCACTGCTTAAATAAAAGTATGCAAATATCATATGAAACAAAAAAAATTGCTCAGGACTACTTGTATGACTACAACTGTCGTTTTAAAGAATATCTAAGGTTTTTGTACAAGCTTCATTTGACTTGCTGTTAAAGATCATCTCTGTTAGTCTAGTGACATTTGCCAGTTCCTTATGATTTAAAATGGGTTTCATAGTACTCATTTAACTCACAAAATGGAAACAAGTATGTGTAACCTATTTAGTCGCAGCAAGCAAGTAAAACTTACTCTGCTTTATTTATTTTTAAGCATGGTACATAATTCAGCAATGCAATACGCTATCAAATTGGTAGTATCACATTCCCTTTCAAATTGCCTCCTTTGTTCTTTTATACAGTTGATATTGACTTTTCTTTTTCGGGGAAGGCTTCCCTGTTGACTCCTCCTTTCTTGCTGAAGGAGTTGCATTATAAAAATCTGGATTTTGTTTTAAATGCATCAAAGGCATTCAGTGTGTCAGCAGCATGGAACCACATCACAGAAATGTGGATGGCCTTTACTTCAAGGATGAGGTTAGCTCTTCTGCATCCTTTTCTCTACCTGCCAGATGAAAGTAGTTTGGTTTCCAATTCACATGCTAAATGGGAAGTAAGCACTGACTTAGCTTTTTTTGGGTCTAAGTTGCTCTTATATATGAAAGCACTTCCAGAGTCTAGCCTTATTTTATGCTTTGATCTTTAATTCTTCATAAAAAATCACCAGTAATTTCAGTATGACTCTCACAATGAACCAGAGATCTTGGCTTTTAATATGCTGCTCTCTAATCTTGCCCAAATTGGTTATACGGGATGACAAAAATGATTATAGTAAAAGTTGCCTCAAATTTTTTAATTGTTGCTGGTTATGACATTCCTGAACTATGTTTATTCAAAGTGTGTGCATGTTAGAAGGAATAAAATGAATAGATAGGTACAATAGGTGTGTTTCTAACATTGGTTGTTATTTATCAGATATTCAGAAACACAAGATGAGATTTATTTTACTTAGCTCTCACCATTGTAAAGCTTGTTATAACTCTAAACAAATTTCTAGGCTTCCTCAGAAGCCATTGGAGAGATACTCATCTTAAAACTCCTCTCTAAATTAGTAAGGGGGACAAGTAGTTTTCTGACTTGCAGAAAAAATTGTAGCTATCTAGTTGAGATTTGGTGTCAAATTTCTAGTGGCTAAAGTAGGATGAGATAAATCCTGTTCGTAAAGGTGTTAGGTCAGCTTTCAAAATACTCTGCATTCTGTGGCTGTGTTGATTTTTCATGAACATGAATGAGAGATGAAGAAGTACTAGTATTGCCAAAGAGTAGTTTCAATTTTATTTAACATAATTAAAAATATCTTAAATGTGTAAAAAATCTTAAAAGGGTACAGAAAGAAATCATGAACTTGGATTTTTCTTAGGGAGAACAAATTTAATTTTGATTGTTGTTTTTGGTGGTGGGGTTTTTTGAGTAGACTAACTTGTCATTTAATAAGTGGGGAAAATGCAAGCACTGAAGGGAACAAGTGGTTACATTTTCCCAGCTATGAGGGTCTGAAAATTGCAACTCTCTTTACTAGTGTAGCAAATAGACTGACATGAGTGTGTTCTGCCTTTCATAAAGGTGTAATTTGAAAAAACTTCTTTATGGGAGAAAATTAAATCATATGACAGTCCATATTTTTAATCTGAAAAACAATTATCAAATTAGTGAAGTGTTTCAAAAGTGTTGAGAAATCAACCAACCACAAAAAAAAAACCCCTCAAACAAAACACCACCACCCCCACCCCCCACCCCACCCCCCCACCCCCCCACCCCAAAAAAAACCAACCCCAAAACAACCCCCAACTTTTCAGTCTACTTCTAGAATGGCTGCATGACATTACCACTGGAATGCATGTTTGTACCTTTCAGCAGTAGTAAAAATCCATTATTATTTCTTGTTTGGTAATTCAGAAGGGTTTAATTAGATTATAGAATTTCAGTTAGTGCTAATATTTTAAGGTAGACTCTGTCTTACAGATACACTGAAGATTGTAGCTGAATTCTTCATTATAGCAGGCTGAATTTCACTTTTGTATGAATTGGGTTCTGTTAGTGTGTAACAAGAGAAGTTAAGACAAGATGGAACAAGAAACTGCTATAGCAAACTGGGGAAAAAAGACTGGACATATACTGATTATTTTTTTTTTTAACAAAACCTTGTTACAAGAATCTTTTTTTCATACTGAAAGTAGGTTAAAACTAGGAAATTCTAACAATCTTTACTTAGTGGGTATGCTGCTATTCACCTGAGCCAGCTTTGAATCAAAGCTTCGCTGCCGAGGGAAAAGTTTCAATTAATGGGCATGAATAGAACCGACCAATAAGAGAGAAGGGCAGTCATCCAGTCCAGCTTCCTGCAAGGTTAGAATTATTCTCACTGCACACTTCATAAAATGTGTGAAGTCTGGATTTGTGTATTCCATGTATCTTAAACTCTATCCTTTTTCATATGAGGTTGAGCACTCAAGCTTCAATTAGCACAGGTAATATCTAGATTAGCCATTCTTCGCACAGATGTGATTCTGATCTTCCCTACTTCTTTTTCTGATGTCTGAAGATTTTTTTTTTGTTTCTTTTCCCATTTCTTCTAAACCTTTGTAAGATTATTTGACACCATAATTTGGGATCTCATTTTGGCATTGTTACTGATGCTGCCTTATAGTGGGAGGAGGGTGGAATCTACCATTAAACATCAACAACTTTTGCTAACATACTTGCTGTTTCATGAAACAAAATAGTGATCCATAATCACTATTGTCATATTAATCACTGTGACATGTCAGAAACTTCTAGTCAATAAACTGGCATTTATTAATGATGTTTTTTTGCAGCCATTTGCTTTGCATGAGTGAGTTGGTAACCAAATAATTTCAAGAATAATTTTCAAGGAAGATTTTGGGAGTATTGCTAACAAAACTCTACATGATAGTCTGAGTATTCCTTTTGCCTCCTCATTTTGAAAGCTGAGTAGCAGTAAGTCAACAGGGAAGTACTAACTTCTTACGGTATTTTTGTGGTAAAGTCTAATGATCCAATTGCAAATTGATGTCACCAAGGTGCACAAATTGTATTATGATACAGATATGCATTTTAAGTACCTTTACAAATATTGATAACACCTTTTTCTGTGACCTGAAACTCATTTTATGTAATGGAAGTCTTGTCCATCTGAATGCCATTCTAGATACAGTGTTAAAAATCCAAGGTAACTAAAATACATGGTAAATTATAGGTTTGAGCTTTCTGTTGAACAACTGGTTAAATTCAGCTGAAAATCTTCAATGAGAGACATGTATTTCTGCATTCCTCTTAATGCTTCATTCTCTTCTGTTTAGATTACAAACTAAATTTTATTCCTTAAGGAAATTAAAAAAAAAAAGGCACTTCATCTAGCTAGGGAAAGAGGAAAAATTAACAAAGTGGAGATGAAGGGTAATAAAAGGTAGGCGTATGAGACTATGACAAGAGTTATTTTCCTTTAGTATTTCAAATTAATGATTACATCTTACACAAAACTAATTTGAATAGCCTTGAAAGAAATATATTCCAGATGTCTAGACTGCAATATTTTTTCCTGCTTTTAATGTTGCCAGACTTTGTGATGGGTAACCTGAATTCCACTGAAGAGATGTATGTCAAAGTGAAGGAGTAGAAGTAAGAAAAAGAAATCTAGTGTGGCCCTTGTTAAATGATTTAGCTTAAATGAAAAAGATAATTTGAAATATCACAGCATTTTATGTAAATTATTTTCATTGTTATGTATTTCAATGAAAGGTTTTTCTGTATATGAAGTGATTTTTTTGATTTTTTTTTTTACTTACAGGAAACAAGAAATTAGTATTTATTAAACAAATTAGGTAAGAGTACACAAGACCAAGAAAATGAACACAGTAGTTAAATTTCAAGGTTTTGTAACATCTATATGCTGTCTGTTAGTTCTGAGTCTGAGTTAGCTGAAAAATATGTAAAACTACACAAAAGTAGACGGCTCTCTATTGACTACTCATCTAAGGCAGCTTAAGTGCATGTTTTTACACTAGGAAGTACAGTAAGTGTACTGCAGTCAAAGTGTTTCCTGATGTGCTTTAATTTCAGGCAGAAGAATATAAAATAGCTGTTGAGAGTCAAGCTGTCCCCTTTTAGTTAAATTCTATTTCTCTTAACTTTTGCTGACAGGCACATTAGACATGCTTATCTAACAGAATTTTGTGGAGAAAAGGCAACAGGTTTCTAGTAGTTTACAGTGGAGAATGTGTTAGCTGCTATTTTTTTGTAATTGTGGCTCAAGCCTTCATTGCTGAGCTAAATGCATGTCCACACAAAATGTTATGAGGTTTTTCTTATGTTCTTTGTATATCAGAAACCTTTTCCATATGCATATGTTAGCTGGAGACAAAACCACCTTGGCTACAGTTAAACTACTCTCAGAAATGAAAACTATTTCTGTAAGTAGTGGCTTGTAAAACCATGCCTTAAGTTTCTTCTTAATTTAGCAATAATGTAGCAGGAACACAAATATATATTTATTCAAATAGCTTAATATCTTTTGTTTCCTGGGAAGTTCCTCACTTTCTAGACAGAGTGCTGAGTAGCCCTGTCTTCGAAGTTCCAAATCTCATTCAAATCTTTTGTCAGATAGGAGCAACATGTAATCTCACTGCTCTTGTCCTGTTTAACCAGGTAGGAAAGGTTATTCCTTATCTACTCAAGGGCAGACTTTTTCCTTTGGTGATTGCCTGATGAATGTAAGATATTTCGAATGGCTTATGACCTAGGAAGCAAGTGATTAGGAAATTAATTGGAATTGAGAAGTCTACTTGTTAGATCTAACAATTTACAAGCAGGCTAAGATAAGCTCAACCATTATTTAGAAACATATACAAAATAAAAAACATTAAATCTAATGACATCCTTATGGAATAAGGTAATGCTTGCTTTTCACAAAGTTAACCAGAAGCCAAATATTTTGCATATCAATGAAATATTAATTTTAAGTAATGAATTTTATGTATTTCTGGTTCCTAATTCCCTATCTACTGCGTTCCAATACAATTTCAACCTTTTTTTATGGAAACCCACCAGTAGAAAACTGCTTTGTTGAAATTACCTATTCACTGGATGTCACTGCTGCACATAAATACATACAAAAAGCTATCTGCCACCATTCAACATTCATCCAGGCATTCAAGAAGAAAATGGAAACCCTATTTCTAGCTCTGCCAGTGGGAGAATTACGAGCATTTCACTCACCACTTATTTCAGAACAAAGCTATTTAACATGACACTTACTCGCAGGAAGCTATGCCCAGTAGTAGTTGATGTATGTACAATGCTATTACCTACTGTTAAGAATAATATTGCTGGGCTGTAACAATGGACTTTGCAGTCATGTGTCTGCTTATAATTGTGTTATAAATTTTGATTTCCTGTTAAAAAGAGGCAGTTATTTTATAATAAGAACTAAAACGTATCCTTGCTTTTAGGATTTAGTAGTGTCTGTAATGCTAACAAACAAAAGTTGGTATGAGAAGTTTTACATCTGGATTTGTAATACATCAAAAAGAAATAACAGGGTCTCAAAGCTGTCTTCAGTTTAATATCTCCTTTTTGTTCAGAGTATTATGTTTATTTACCCTTGACTATTCCTCGGGCCAGACTTTTTTCCTCTAAGTCTGATATAATGGATGACAGGCTGAGTAATTTCAGTCATAGCAGGATATGTATACAATTTAGTATAATGATAATGTTCATTCTCTTACCCTATTAACATCTATGCAAGACAAATTTCTGAAAGGTTATGTGTCAGGTAAGGATTAAAATGGGAAAAAGCTAGGAAATTCAAACTTTAAAACTCAAAGCTGAAGAAAAAGAAAATTGACCAACGAGTCCTTTAATAGCTAGTTCATATTACAGCAGTAGTGATTTAAAGCACGCATTTTGTTTTGACAGGACTTTAGTTGCAGATTGTCACTTTAGTATGAGCTATTTCCATCCATATTATAGTCTTTTGTTTAATATTCCCATAAAAACTTACAGTTGAAAAACTCTTCTGAAAGCCACTTCAGGGTACAGTAGTTCTAGCTACACCCAGTCTTTGCTATAATGTAGATTATAAACAATGTTTCTCTCTTACTCTCCATAGCCATGTATCTATTCAGAATGTTATAAAATATAAAAGAATAGTTTTTACAAAATATTTTGAAGAAGAAATCTGTCAACTTGTTTCATTTCTGTATTGTTTTAAATAGAAATCATGAGCTCTTAAATTATATAGTTCATAAGGGAGGAATGAAAATGAAAGTTGATCAGAAAGCACACTATTACTTACACTTTGTGGTAAAAATTAAATTTACTTCATATTTTAAATGTAATTTATATAGAATTGACTTTTCTGTGTTTTTTTTTCTCACAAATTTAAAATTTGCATGCAATATTCAATGACTAAGGAAAATGTTGTTCATGTCAATGTGTGTATGTGTGTATTTTCAGCTCCAGGTAATTTGGAAAACATTTCATTAGTCAGAGAGGAAGTATTACTTAACATTAAACAATGTTCATCAAATATAATGTGAAAAAATAGTTATACTGTTCTTCACCAAAAACAAAGCAGATTTTAGTCATCTAAAAAATAGCCGTGGTTTCCATACCATAAAGAACAAGCACAGCAGATGTTAGTTGTAATATAGAATCACAGAATCACCTAGGTTGGAAGGGACCTTTTAAGATCATCTAGTCCAACCAATACCTCCTCATCCAGGAGGCCATGGCACCCTGCTTAAACCTTTGGCAAAGCTGAGAGTAAGTGTTCAAGAACAGTTGTGTGGAAGTCATTGAGATTGGTTTTGGCCTGAATTAAATCTAGAGCACCTTCATTCTATGATCTTTTCCTTCTAGTAAGTGTTAAGAAATTTAGTGCTGTATTTTAGACTGTAAGATAAAGTCAGTCTCAGGTTTCTTGCTAATAATCAGCCAAACCCATGTTATTCAGAACAGCCCTAAATCCCAGGTACACACTAAAATCTGAATTTGTTCTTTTCTCATCACTTGTGCACAGATATGAATTTTTTAATAAAGTTAGAGAATTTTTAAAATTGGCCTAGTTACAGAGTTGTTGGATTACATGTTGAATTTTTGAGGCAGGATTTGGATATGCACTACTTGGGAAAAATGTCGGCTCTGGGTGTCCAGGTACTGTTAATGTAACACAAATGGCTTTTTTGTTCTAGTCCATAAAGATCTATGTAGTTAATATTTTCTGTTATTTACTTCTGCAGTAAACTGTGGCCTTGACAATGTATGTTATTCCAGATTTAAGTATTGGCATTTATGGTCCAGGTAATTGAATCTGGTTTAAGTCAACCTTTTTTATTAACAAACATACTGAAAGCAATATTCTAGTATAATCTAAGAGTTCTGCAAAACTAAACATACAACCTTAATATTGAATGACAGTGTAGGTCAAAGTGTGCTTTTTTCTAAAGACAAACATGTTGACAATGAAGTTTAAAAATGTTACTGCAAGTGCTTCTTTAATTGTATTGGGTGAGAAAACTTACCGTTAACATACTGCAACATTTAATCATGCCCCTGTGTATTATAAAGGTACCTAAGTACCTTCATTAGAGATGGAAATTGGCTTGGATCTCTTGCTTTTATGCTCATTACATCTCTACTTTTTCCATATTATTTGAAGTTTTTATTAAATGTAATTCTCTACCTTCACATTCTTTTTTGAAAACTTTGAGAAAATGAATCAATAAGGAGAAACAGAAAACAAAAGCCCACGTTTGATTAACTTGACCATTATGGTGACAACAAAGAAAAAGTGAAAAAAATTTGCCAAGGCAACAGCTTTCATTTTTGGTTGGGTAGAGAAGGAGGAATAAAGATGAGGAAGCCAAAGTTCTGGCACTGTATGAAGGGACACCAGCTGCAATTGGCATTGCAAGTTCAAAATAAAAAAACTTGGACCTTTTTGTAGCATAAGTGGCAGAAACAGAGCCACTCTATAAAAATTTTTTAACTGCTAGATTCCCCTTAAAGGTAGTACACTCTCCAAAGGCTGAAAGAAAATAGATATATTTATGCATCCTTTTAACCAGTGAAGTTGCAATCTTGATGAAGTTTTGAGAAATTACTATAGTAGCCATTATTTTCAAATATTGCAAAAGAATTTGGCAACCAAATCCTTTCTTTCCTATTTCTATCCACTCATCGAGCTCTTGGTTCATAAACCATGAAAGAACTGACATTCTGCTTGTTTACCTGAGGGCAAAAAAAATGTTGACATGCAGATGATTAAGCATGTGTCCATAAACAATTGACTCTGACCTGAACTTGTGCCAAGCAATTGGCATGGCTCCTGATTAGTAATTAATTAAATCAATGCCAGCAGACAGTAATGGTATCTTACCATAGAGTGGCATGCCAGATCCATTAAGAACAAACTACCTGATACTGATCCCTGTCTTATGCCTTGTCAGCTGAGCTGGATATCTATCCAATGTCAGTAAACATACTGTGTGAAAAATTAATTTAGAAAAAGTATTATCTAAAAAGTAACATTAAAATTAAGCTCAGAGCATGGCTTTTTGCATAGCTGTACAACTTCTTGCTCACTGTATAGGGAAACTGAAAGTCTTTTATTGGATCTGATTACCAAACCCAAAATATTAGAATCCCAAAGCACAGTCCCTTCCCACTATAATCTCAGGTGTAGCTTATATAATAAAAATAAAATACCAATTTTGATTCATCTAGGTACAAATACATAGCTTGAGATTTAAGCTGTAGTTCTGGTTGCAAGTGTATTTCAGTACGACCAATGATTTTGAGATTATATTGTGAAGTGGCTCATGGACTTCGTTTCAAAGACAGTTTTTCTATTGAATACCGTTTGCCCTACAGGCAACATCAGCTCCTGACAGCTGACGGACACCTGCTACACCTGCTCATTTCCATGGAAGGCAGTTCTCAGGATTTGTCATGTTTATTGCCCCTTTTTATATCAAAAGGTCTGATTTAAAGCTCTCTAAGTGAAAGAAATAACTAGAGGCTACAACTGTCCTTCAGTCGTAGTTGTGTAAATGGAAAGTAACTTCACTGAATCAGAAGTTTAAAGGTTGAACACTTGGGGGAGGGAGAGGGAGGTGAGAAAACTGCAAAAGTAAAGCAATATTATATTAAGTGCTGCTGAACACTGCCGATCCAAAACTAACAGCAGCCTTTAAAAATAAATATCCTCATATTAAATACAGTATTCTCGTTGCAATATTTTACAGGGCTACAGGATGAGTATTAGAATGAGTAATTTATTGAACTTCTTTGGCTGTTATACTTTTAGAATTTTCCTTGAAGTTTTTTTTTTTTTCCCAACTCATCTGGTAGTTTTGAAAATAAAATGGTCTGGTTAGTGCCAAAGATTCCACTTGGAGAATACTTCTTAAAATGTCTTCCTGATTCCTTATTCCAGCAGTACTGCCCTATTGAAAAGTGCTCTGAAATCCTTAGGGATGAAAAGTGACAGCTGCTATATGAAAAGCCAAATGTTACCTGTGGCAGATCTAGGTCAAAATCTTAATCAGGGCAGTAGAATTCACCTTTGCTCAACATGTGATTGTTGCAAATGGCAGTTTTGAAGTCTTCCTTGATTGTTTTGAGTGGCTGTCAGTGTATTAACCAATTGCCATCTTGGTGGGACCAACTGCTGCTTGATATTTTTCCTCTGGAAATGTTTTTTGCTATGTGGCCTGAAAAAACACTTGTTTCTACATAGATGTGGCTAGAGATAACCATTCTTTACAGAATGTGTAGTGGTATGCGGAGCTGGTAAAGAAAGATTCTTGGTTAGATTTTATATGGTTGTTGAAGATATTAGATTAGACATGAATTTCATGATTTTTGGGGTTCTTGTATAAGCAAAAGAGAATATTTGTGATGGAACTAAAATCTTGGCAAGACCAGATTCAACCTTTTGATGAATCTACAAAAAGATTGTGTGATTTGAATAGACATCAGATGAACAGTAATTTTTGAACAGTAACCCAAACAGATTTTGAGTTATTGCTTATAGTTTTTTTGCCATTTCTCATGTGTACTATTTCTGTCTTTTTTTAAAAATGAAGATAAGAACAAAACCATGTAGTGTACTGAGGGTTAATTTAGTTTTTGATGCTTTGCACGTATCCATGTTAATCACTATAAATTTTATGTGAATGTGGTAAAATATTAAGCTTTCAGATCTTAATTGATCTGTTGTTTTAGTCTTAATTGAGCAAATGTAGTTACGTATCGGAATCTTTATCACTGCTATCCATTGTTTTTTGAAATTTTATTGGTTTTATTTTCCCAGATGGATATTCAATGTTCTGTTTAAAATACTGTTATTACTTTCAAAAACACATACATTTGAATAGAATTTTGTATATACAATTTAAAAGTTATAATTTTCCTAGTGGTAGAAATAAAATTTTCTTCTGAATGGATGTAGCTTGAAATTTTTTATTAGAATAATTGAACTTCTTTATTGATATTTTCAAAGAGAAGTTTTGAATTATGTTATCACTTAAAATTATTTTTTGTTTTGTACAGTAACAACATTCAGTAACTTTTTTTTATAAAGAAAATTAATGTTAATTTCTACACAACTCTTAAGTATAACATTTTTAACTTGTGGGAAGCTTTTCAGATGTTTGTCAATGTGTAATGTAAGTGACAGTGCCCTTCACTTGGAAGATGAGCCTATTTTATGTGACTTGGCTGTGTATAGGTGGTAGTTGAATTACATGAGAGAAATGGATTGTGTTTTTTTCAAAAGCTCGTTGATCATGATGGGAAAATCGGAGCCAAAATCACAAACAAAAACTCTCCTGGAAACCTGTTGTTGCTTTGCTAGGCAATGCCCCAAAGAACAATTACTTTTCTTAGTGGATATCAGCAGTATTTTTATTTACAATTAAGTCCTAATTAGGTGAAAAGAGAGCTCCATATCTAATAGATGCCATGACATTTTGCCTGTTTTCCTTCTGACTGCACTGCTGTTGTGCCACTTGTAAGCACAATCAAAACAGTGACAACTTTAAGCTTGTCAAGTTGGATGCAAATATCAGTGCAAACCAGTCATCTATATTTCTAGGGAGTTGTCTGAGCATTGCGAGTACTGTGTTAATGGTATCCAAATTAATTTAAAGTAGCTTAAGCACCTTTGCAAGAGGTCTCTTCAGTTTTGGTTGAAAATCATCATTTCACTATATCTATCTATATCTTTTTGCTCCACTTTGATTGCTGGAAACATTTGTTATCAGCCAACCACTACAGGTTATATTTCAGCATTTCCATGTATCTGTAGTTCCTAAATACTTGTTACTTTGTGGCAATTATTTGTGTGGCGTTTGTATTGTTTCTGTTTGACTCAAAATGATCCTAGGTACCAGCTCACACTTTACACTAAAACTTTATAAAGTAAATAAACTATATTTATTTTGTTCTTTCCCTGTTTGGTTGCATCTGTATTGCCTACTTCTCTGCACACTTTTGACCTCATTCTTTCATGTATATCCTTTTTAATTTAACCTTTACTTGAAAGTGCATGAATATATTTCTTTTAATGTACAGTGCCTTCCATCTACTAACCAAAATTCATTGTGCCACTTCTCAAGACTTGTCTTATTTCCAAGTAACCGGTAGAACTTAAGTACTTATAGCTGGTTCACAGAGGTATTAAAGGTTCTGAAAACATGTCCAGTTGAACATGGAAATTATGTTTAGAAATTATTTCATCTTGTAAAGATCACTGTGTACTGGATTTCTATAATAACAGTTCAGCGATGGCTCAAAGTGATAAACTTTCCAATTCATTCCTAGCAAATGCTGAGAATTTCCATCAGGTTATTCACATCGAATTGATGAAATAGCATATTTTATTTAATTTCCACATTATAGCAACTATATACAAATATACATGTTTCAAGTGAAAGTACTCAAAAGCATACTATATTAAAACTGTGTTACGAATGGATCCTGTATCTGAAAAAAAGAGCAAAGATTATTTAAATAACTCCTTCTCCCAAAACACAACACAAAAAATACCCTCACACAATACTGTCCACAACACATTCTCTCCACCTCCCAAGTGTGTTAATTTTAAGCCAACATACTGTGCTTGGATGCAAAATTTTCTTCCTAGCATCTCCTCTGTGCCTACTAAAAGGACTGAAATTTGTTGCCCCTTCCTTCTGTACCTACACCTGACAGCAATAATGCACAATTTACGTACCTAGTAAAATTACTCTGGAAAGCTGATTTGCTGTGGATAATAGAAATACTGATAAGAGTAGTCTGTACTATCTTGGAAACATGCTCTTTTTGTCTTCTTGCTTTCTTGTGTCTAATCATTGTTTCCACTTGCAGAAAAAGAATACACTGGTAAACTCTACAACATGCTGTTTGATATAAAGAACTAAGTTCATATTTAAATCTTGAAGCACAGAAAAAAAATATGTATTTTATATATAGGGTGACTTGAAGCCTAACTGTAACCTAATGTGGGACTTCTGGTAATTCTTCATCACCAAAGTGAGTAACTGATAGTAAAGTATATCAATTTTATTAAGAACATTGGCAGAAATGAACTTCAGATTGTATAGTATAATCTTTTCAGGGACAGAAGAATTCTCTTCCAGGATGACAGAAATAAAAAAGTAATATAAGATTTACTTCTGTGACGAAAAGGGCAAACAGGGACTTCTTCCCCACCAAGATAAAAGCATAGTAGTGTTTGCTTTGAGTAAGGCAAGTGAAATCGGAAATAAAATTTACCAGCACTGAGTTTATACAAATCTGTGCTTTATTGTTAGTATGATACTCCATAAAATAAAAGGCAGAATTAATATTTAGATTGTAGTATTCGCATCAGGCCATTTGATATATGAAAGCTAACAGTTTTGAAGTGGTTATAGGTAAAAAGGGCACACAGCATATGAAAACAATTCGAGGCTTGTATGTGCTAAAAATTGTTATATCTGAATTTGTGTACCTTGTGAAACATGATACTAAATGTTATTATAGTCATCTAGAGTATTTTTAAGAAAAACTAATTATATCAACATGGAATTTGATATGCACTTGTGGGGCATCAGTTCTACTGCATTACCATTTGTTAAATTATACACTTGACTCTCTTATTCTTTTGAGACCTTCATTGCCGTTGCTGGGTTTCTGTCTATTAATGTTCTTTCATAATAGCAATGAAAGAATTGTCCCCAAGCAAGTAATTGTTGAACAAAATCAAAGATAACAATTACTAATACATTTTCCTTTCTTGGATTTGAACAGGCTTATACCATATGGTTTTAACTTTTTTATGCTTAGTGGTCAGTCAAATTTATAATAATTGTTATAGATTTTCTTCATGGTATAATCATATTCTGTACGTGATAGTCTAAATAGAATTGTTCTTTCGAGCAATGTCTTACCTCAGTATAAGTAACTGATTTGAATTAAAGCCTATTTGTAGTTGCATTAATATTTAAATGGCCGTTTTTTTAAAATAGTGATTTTTTTTCCTTTTCTATATTAATTTTAAAAGTAAGGGTTTGACAAAAAAACATGTGACAGAAGTCCTTAAAATCCATGGCTCAATGAGGCCTGCTTTCACTAGTTTAGTAAAATGTCTGGATTTTGCAGGATCATTCAAATAAAACATAAATTGCATGACCCTTGACTGAGTGTCACTTTCCAATCACAATAAAAACTGGAGATCCCATGACACAGATCACAGGAGTGACAACAATTTGGCCTAGGTATTCAAATACTTGACTGATGCTCTTAGTTTGTCACTTACTGTGATTTGTTTTACATCATTCAAATTGGCAAAAAATCCATACAATCTCCTTAAAGTAGAAAAAAAATAATGCTATATGTCTCTCTCTATATATGTATATCTCTATAGTGAATCAAGCAAAGCCATGAAAAAAATAATTTGTTCTTTCTTGCATCTGATTCTTCAGCATGTTTATCATTTCCAGAATAAAGCTTCATAACTAATTGCCTAACTAATTAAAACTCTCATATGCCACGTTACCCATCAGTGAAGGAGCAAAGCAGAAGCCTGTTTTTATGTGGATTCTACTTAGTCACTGGATTCTCTGTTGAAATCATGTCATTTTGTCCTTTTCTAAAAAGCGAGGTTGATAAGTGAAAGCTAAGTTGCCTTAGTCTTTATTACAGAAGTAACCATTGTAATAACCATTATACCATTGTAAACCATTGTGAACACTTCAGCAAAATATTTTCCTTGCCTACTTAATTTCCTCTATTAGGAGAGAAATGAATGGAGATCCTGGAAAAAATACAGGCATTTAAAGAGTCAATATGTGTGCACATTTAAAAATGACACCTACAGCATTGAAAATTGATTACTAGTGTTACATATCTTAGTGTTCAAAGACTGACCTGATTCCAGAATGCAAGTATTAAATGTTTATAAAAAGAGGTCATAGAAAGACAGAGCCAAGTGGTATCCCAAGTTCTTTTGCAAAAATATCAGTTATTGTTACCATCTTCCAAATACTTTGTTTCTGTGACAGAAAATATTGTTCTTCATAGAAAACAGAACAAAATATTAGTCATAACTAGAATTTTTGAGAGGATCAAAGTTCTATGCTTACCTCTCTATGAAAATTTTCATTAACATCTTGAGCTACGAGCATCAAAACCTTCTGGCTCTATTCATCTTTTTTTCCCCTACATTTCAAGTATAAAAAATATTAATCACCTTAAATTAGTGAAAACAATTACTGATATGAAACAGAAAAAGTATCTATAAAGTGACTGGTTATAAAGATATTGCTTAGATATCCTACTTTCCATTTCATCTAGAAAATTAGGTACTTAAATGGGAAAACCATAATTTACATACACACCTAGTTTAAAATATTTCAAAAAAATAAGTTGTAAATAAAATATTAAATATTGAAATATAATTATAAGATAAAACAATAACATTAGCAAAAGAGAATTTTAGTTTAAATTGCTGTAGCTATAGGTATATAAGGCAGTTGTGCTGATTATAGAAGGGTACAACTTCTTTCAAAAGTCCTTCTTTCAAAATGAGTACTTTTTTACTTAAACTACAAACACTGTAAAAATCTCTTGAACTACTTGCTTTCTATGATTAAAAAGTTGAAATATTTATAATAATGGAGTAATTCCATTCAATGTATATAAGACTAACTTCAACGATCCTAGACAATACATCACAGATGTAGTCACAAAAGCAATTTGCCTGGTTTTTGTATGACACTGAGAAATGTTAAAAGTAAATAGTTCCTTTCTTACACACTACAAAAGCAATTGTTTTATTCTCTAAGATCTAATATTTTATTAATTGCTTCTCTAACTACTTTATGGGGATTTGTTGGCTGATAAATTTATCTTTCATCGTTTAGAAAATGTGACAGTGACTGCATATTCTAACAGAATAATAGTTTAGCAAAGTAAATGTTCAAATAGTGATAGGGTTTTTTTATGAATGTTTTATTCTTTACCCCCTTTGTATGCTGCTTTCTCTCTAGAAAGTCTATTCATTAATAAAATTTGCTTGGTTCCTCTGTAGAGCTGGAGCTATAAAAGGCAGCAACATTTGTTTGTCTCCATTTTGTGTGTGATATTCTGGCAGCTGTGCACTTCATTTTGCCCATCTACCAACACTGCTTATGTTCTTGAATTAAAATGCACACCAAAGTCAGGGATTTTGTATTTTCTTAGGGCTGGTGACTATGGAACACTTTAAATTGGAATCCTAGAGGAATTGGTCTATACCTCTAAATTCCTTCAGGAGACACACAAGTACATTTTTTTCTCCCCTATTTTCCCCTGATTTAATTATTTTTTTTTCTATCTAGTTAAGCATGCTATTTTGCACTGCTGAACTGTATTGACCCAAGGTGGACTTGGGGTCCCTTTTTAAAATAATTCAGAATTTTACATTCTGAATGATATCTCCTGCATTAAAGATCTCAGGATATGTATCAAAAAGGAGAAATACAGTGTTACTGATGCGGAATGAAACAACTGTTTTGGGAAGTGGGACTGATAAATGCATTTCATCTTACTCCATGCCCACATTCTAGTCCAAGACAAACTATAGTCACTCAGCTTCCACACTTCATTTGGCTGCAGACTCACAGTTCACAAAAAGTCAAGAAAGGGTTAACAATATTTCTACAATTACTACATGCAAGGAAATAAGAGGTATAAGAACAAACTGATTTATAAACAAAAGTACTTTGGCCACCCATTAAAAATATTTACTCATTTCTACCTCTTTTTCAATCATGTCTATACAAACGCTAACAGAAGATGGCTCTCAAGGACTTATTCTATCTGGCCATTTTTTTAGCCATTGTTGGATGAAATTTCTACTTGTAGATGAGGTGTGCAGTCTCTCTGACACATACTGAATGCAACAGTAGGTAAGGTTGCAACGAAGGAAATGTTTTTCAGGTTTGAAGAGACAATGTACAGTGTGCTTCTGAGAACAGCTTCCTCCTACCCTTTCAGTATAGCTTTAGTAAACTAAGGGCAAGATTCTGTCAAGCATGTCTATTTTTATTAAATATCTAATCTTAGCTGAGTGATGTGGTCTTACAGCTCAACATCTGCTGCTATTTACTCAGTGACTGAAGGTCTGGATGTTGATCTTGGGAAATACATTAGCACTAAGCAGAACTCCTGCTAACTTTTAAATAGATGATTAATCATTGGTTTCCGAATAGCCGATGAGTGCTGTACTTCTGACTTTCCACAGCACCTCAGTTTCTTCATGTGTCATGATTTTCTCTGTTCTTTTCTTCCCCACTGAGTATTTTGGGATTCTTGGAGAAATAGGGCATTTTAGTCAGGTTTTTTCCTTTCCTAAGCTTTAACCCTGTAAATTCGGAGTTCTGTTTGGTATCTATTAATGGACTCAGGAATATATCTAGAAAAGGACTTCAGTGTAAAACTATTAAAACATCATGGTACTGAACACTATAGTGCCTAATTTTCAGATACCTGCTGATAATAAGAATTCACAGTTCTGAAAGAGGTGCACAAGCTTCAGTCCTAGGGAGAGTTTTCTAACAAGTGTATCGTATAGAAAATCTAGCATCCATGGAAGGGCAAATGTTATTTATATTACAGAAAGAAGCAGAATAATAGTGGTGATAAGTACAAGAAATATCAATTATTTTAGTTACTAAGTACTAGGGACCTCATTTTAATATAGCCTATTCCTCAGTAATAAAGACATTAGGGAAATGAGAGATCCAATCTTCGATGATGGAAGAGGGACACAATATTAAGCTACTGGTTAAATATTCAAGTACTAATCCATATCCTTTTGCAAATGGTTTGAAGTGTTCTTTGAAAATGGCTGCCTATATTCTTCATGCAGTGTTTTATATCAAACCTTACAATCCAAAGGTGTGAGGCAAGCTGGCAAGCTCAAGAAGTACTTGGGGGTTAAAAAAAGCTTCATCCTTGAAAAGCAAGTGTCTCCAGAATTAGCAGAGAAATTAGAATTTCCAGCAATCTATACTTTAGACTTGGGCAAGTAAGGCATAATGTGAACCAGATTCTCCCTCCTTTTAAAGGAACGTCTGGTGGAAGATGGACAGCCTCTCACTGGAGAAAGTAGAGTCAGTTTCTGAGCTGGTATAAATAGGTATGGCTCTGAGTTAGCACCTGTTATTCATAGCACCTGTTATAGCAGCTGAGTGGCAGAAAACCTGTGAAGGAAGGTGGTGTTTGAGCTGCAGGTTTTCTAGGACAGTTGTACTCTGGGGTAAGGACTGCCTCCCTGGGGCCCCAATTTTATTTTATAGCAAAATTTAACTCATTTTTATAAATGCTGCATTTTGACTGTAAGTAAATTATAAAGAAGAGACTCTTCTGACTGAGATGTTATTTCAACTGCTGAATAGGGACATCTTTTATACCTTCAGATGGGGGAAAAAAAAATAAAAAATATGCGAGCCATCCAACCACACTGTGAAAACACAGCAACCTGGCAAGGTCATAACATGTAGAGTTTAGTTATTCTCTCAGAAGGCAATAACACTAAACAAAAACACTGTAAAATAACAAACTGGTTTTCTTTGCCTTAAGTCAGACTTGCCTGAATAACAAAAATGCTATTGAGTGTTTTCAGAAAATATTTTGTCATTTCCACAAAATGGCTTAATTTCTTTTAAAAAAGAATAATTTTATACATTTCATTAACTGTGGCATTATTATGTGAGATTTTCAGAGCTGAATCAGTCACAGAATGTATGTAGTGCAGTGAAAAACAGTTCTTCTGCCTGTTGGAATTTACAGCCTGAGCTATGTTTGCCAGCTCAGCTGACCAATGTGCATTACTTCAGATTTAATATTAAGAATGTTATCTAATGACATCTATTCTTTTTTTCTGTAATGATTGATCATTTCTGCCCTCCTACCTAAACTGTCAAGGAAGACTCAGTGTTTTAGCTTGAAAATCTGATGTTTTTGAACTCCATTAGGGATTTTGAGGGAAATTGTCCACACTTCCTAGTAATAGTTGTATTTAATGGGACTGATGATGCAGTAACTGGTGAGAGTCACTATACCAGGTGCTAGTCTATGTAATTTTTAGGCAATATTTGTTAAAGAGAATTTACTTGTGTATGTAAAAGCTGCTTTCTATTCAAACAGCTTAGTTATGTTTGTCATTGTGCTATAGGAAGCAAATCTATGCAACTCCTACACTAGGTAGACTGGATGAGAGATAAGTCTGTCCAGCTTATATTTCCTACTGCTATTAAATATAAAAGATGGGTTCTATGGAAAAGGTTCATGACCTTAAAAATGCTTGCAGGGCTTAATTTGCATGTAAATAGGTTGCATTTATGCAAAGACAAAACAAATGTTTGGTTTCTTTTTTTTTTTTTAGAATAGTTTTCTCTAAAAGTTGAAACTGTATTAATTCTTCTACCTTTGCATCCATTAGGTTGATCAAGTTTACTACTGAAATATATCACTTAAAATCCTACACCTTACCATAGAGGAAGTGTTAAAGTAGTAGCTGTATTGATTTTTATTTTCTTTCCTGCCCTTCCCAAGTCCCCGATTTTCTATTTTATGTCATCTTGTCTGAACTAACAGATTTATAAACCAGCTCCTTGAACAGTAAAACCATTTGCCATTTGGTGGAATTGGATGACATTTCATTTTTGCTGTGCAGATTGCAGATAATGTTGACATTATTTCAGTGAGCTCTGTACAACATCATTAACATATTGCTCATGACTGAATCTGAAAAGCTTTCACTCTTGTAGTGTAATAACCTGCATTTTCTCTGTTAAAGAAATGATGTAGATTTTTCTGAGAGAAAATAGTTAATGTTGCAGCATGGTAAAATAGAAATTGCATTGAAGTAACAAAATACAACACTAAACTCTATGTTAAAAATTATGAACGAAAATAACATAGGTCATGTGTTTACTCTTGATACCTATACATCTTGTGTAGAAATGAGCAACGTTCATGAAATAGGCTTAAACCCAGACTATGCAAGCCTTGTAGCAATGCAGATCTTGCCAATTAGAGGCATATATCTTCCTGCCTGTATCACAAAAAAATGAAAATTCATTTCAAATTGCAGGCATAATCCCATTCTTGCCCATCAGTGATTATTTTGGCTGAAAAAGAAAGCAGCAGGATAGCAAAGTAGCTTAGTGTGACCAGGAACATTGAAACTCAAAGCATGTTTTTATCAAGTTGGCAGGTTATTATAAACGAATTTATTTTTATAATGTTTTAAGATCTGCTTCTATAGATTTATTTGTAAATCAAGCATTTGCTTTGAAAATTTTACTTTACCTCCTGTTGATAGAGAGAAGTGGAACTAGGGAACTGATTCTAAATAATCTGTCACCCTGATACAACCTGTCTAGGATTCACCATTAACATTACCAAATATCTCGGACAATCCCCTTATTCTTCTGTATTTATCTCCTCTTGGTTATTCTTCTTCGTATCTTTGATTAGGTATGTTTTGCCAGGCAGTAAGTTTTTTGTTTTTATAATACATTATGGATCATACGCTGCCATGTTTCCCCATGTTAAAATGTATTTTCAGCTGTGTCAGGACTAATTGTCAACAATTAAGATTACAATTAACAAGTAAGAGGTTGCTTGTTGTGATTAAAGGTGGCAGTATGTCATCTTGGTTGATTAATAGCTTTTCAGTTGCATGTTCCACATACATAAATTCTTCTGCTGGCCAGCCAGGTGTGCAGTTTAGGTACAAGATCACAACAATTATCTGCATTTGAGACTTTTTCCAAGGCAGCCGTATTATTTTTCTCATAGTCAGATAGTTCAGTTTAAAACAAAACTTATAAATGTGGAAGACGGATTCTCCATCCAAACTAAATCTTTAGTCTGTGTTGAACATGGATCTGAGAAAAATAAATGGAAAGAACTTAACATTCTTTCTAGTGGTGGGTGGGGGTTGTGGCCTTGTCCATAGCAGTTTCTCTCTGCTGCTCCTTCCTCCTCATGCTTTTCCCTTGTTCCAGTGTGGGTCCTTCCCATGGGATACAGACCTTTACGAACTCTTCCTGTGTGGGTCTTCCATGGGCCACAGTTAGTTTAGGGAATATCCACCTGCTTTAGTGTGTGATCCTCCCTGGGCTACAGAGTGGATATCTGCTCACTGTGGTCCTCCATGGGCTGCATGAGAATCCTTGCTCTGGCATCTGGAGTGCCTCCTCCCCTCCTTCTGCTCTCTCTAAACTGAAAGGGTCTGCAACCCTACCACTGTAAACACCTGGACACAGACACTCAATACAATTATTGTGTAAATATATTGATAAAATATTGATTTCTGTCACCATTTCATGTAAAGGAAAATTTTCACACACCTCCATGATTTAATCAGCAGTTACTTATTTCCTGCAACATATATAGATCAATTACTTGTTGCCAGGGAGGCAAAAGGGGGTTTCACCCTTTTCATTGTATGTGCTGTACAGCATAAGAAACAACCGTTACTTTAGTTGAGGTGTTTTGCCTTTAAGAACTAGTGCTACCTAAATAAAATTACTTTGGTTTCACCACTGGATGCAAAATTTGAAGTTATTACATCTTAATCTTAGCAAACCAGAACTTTTTCCATGCAGTTTGGTATTTACTTTATTCATTAATCTTAACTGAACAACTAGAGAGAAGTATCTGAGCTATGCTTTCCCTTCTTCTATTTGGTGTAGTTTTTCACTTTTTGAAAATATCCTAGGAATATTTTGAATATTAAATGTGTACAGCTAAAACTATTGCTGGGGATGAATCAAAGTACTAGATCTGAGCTGCCTATTTTTTTTTTTTTTGTTATTTTAGCCTTGTAGCCAAGATCTAATAGTTTTTCTTAATTGTTTTCTTAATTTGAGATGCTTCAGCATCTGAAAAAAGATATTGACATGTTTATTTTTATTTAATATCTTTGGAGTTTAAAAGTTGGGAGCATGGTACTATGCTTGATACCTGCAAATCCGTAACAATATATGCAAACAGGCAAAGGTTGGTTGATGTTTTATTAATGAATAAATCTTCAACGGTCTTTAAAGAGACTTACTTCACTGGAAGACTTGTATTTTGGGGCTGCTGCAGGTGAATGTAAGAATACCTTTTGAGGAAAACTGGCTTATAGTTGGTGAGACTAGCAACAGAGATTTACAACAACCCCATCAGAAACCTAATGTTCTTGTATTGTCTTGAAACCTTCTATTTTCACAGATGATCAAGCAAAAACAAATTTTTTGATTAATTGATCAGCTGTGAGAAACTGGCTTTGTGGAAAGTACTCTATAATCCTCCATCTGCAGGGGTTTTGGCATGCTGTTTGGTCTCCTTGCTGCTTCATCACAGCACTGCACTGGTGAAATCCCGGGGGCAGTGACTAAATGGCACCACCTTCCCAGTTCAGTTTTCCACTTTGCTGTAGATCTCCTGTGTGATCCTGAACATTGTCTTAAGTTGGTAACTTAACC
Organism: Gallinago jamesoni; assembly: GCA_025769975.1. Lineage (NCBI taxonomy): Eukaryota > Metazoa > Chordata > Aves > Charadriiformes > Scolopacidae > Gallinago > Gallinago jamesoni. Next base: position 74,893,359 of record JAOQGH010000023.1, on the reverse strand, counting down.
AGGCAACTGAAGTAGGTTCCTGGTGCTTTGTACTGCAAAATCTTAGAACCTAGATTATATCCTTTAAATCTGCAATGAATAAGGTGAATTTGAGTATCCTGTTTGTCCTTTTGTTGTGTTTTCTGCATAGTCAGGTTGTCACTTTCTGTTCTAACTCTGCCTGAAGTTCAGTTTTGGTTCAGCCACCAAACATATGTAGATGATTAAGCCTGAGGTTTTCCACAGGTACCAAGGGTTACAACAACTGTTGCTACACACTTTATCTATGAATTTTCATCCTTTTTTAAAAAAAAAGTTGGATATTTTCTTCCTACCTTTGTCAGAAGTCATTCTCAATTTAGTATTTTGTCCTTGAAGTAAAGAAAGTTTATTGGACTTGAGTGGGTTCACCTTCAGTAAAAATACTAATTGTTGCAAAATCTGTTCCTTCTAACAGTTGACCTGGGGTTTGAGAAGGTGAAGGGAACTCTGTTGCACCCAAGCTGACTTAGACTAGATACTGCAGTATCAATTACTTTGTTGTGGGAAGGTTGTAGCAGAAAACACACAGACTCTCAACATTCTGAATGCAAATTTACTTAATTCATTCCGTAGTATGTGACTGACAAAGATTTTTTTATTATTATTATTCAAATGTTTCAGGCTATAGGAGAAAAATGTTTAAGTTCATTGAGTGACTTCCCAAGTAGTGTAAGCCATGTATAGTCAACAGTTACTGCACTGTATCTTTATAACTGGAAATCCATTTTCACTCTTATGTAAATAAGATATAAAGTAAAAACATCCTTCTTGCAGGTAAACTATGTTAGGTGACGTTTATGTTTACAAGCAGCAATTTCTTTTCTTGAACCATGGTTTCTGCTTGGATGTATGAACACTCCCTCCCTTCTCCCAGGCAAGTACAACTGAAACACTGTTCAAAAGTACAGTGTCCTGAATCTGCAGTACTGGGGTTATAAAAGGAATAGAAGAAAATACTAAAGATGCAAACATTTAATTAGTAATAAAACAGTAGATGATTGTTGATGATCACAACTACATAAAAGTCAGTGAAGGACTTTGTAACATTTATTTTCCTTTTATCCTTTGAAAGAGAAATCTGTAGGTTGTCAGGGAAAAAGTGGGTTTGTCTTATTCCTGGAAAAGGAATCACCTGCTGTCACTAAAAAAAAAAGAAGCTGAAAACAGGAGTTGAGGTTAGCAGTCAGTCAGGAGAAGTAACTAGTAGATGATCACAGGGTACAGGCCCTAAAACTATACAGTCATGTAATTGGTGTCTGTGGCATCTAGGATTCTCTGACCTTACAGTGGGAGGTAACTCGTGAACAATCATCTTAGCAATCTGTTTGTTCTTCAGTACCCAAACACGTGGAATTTTTAAGTACCATGTACAGCTATCAAGTCTTCTATTATTGTTAACATCTCTTATTAAATTTTCCAATACTTATTTTCTCAGAAAGCATCATGAGGTGCTTGAAGCCAGATATGGCCTTTTGGTGCACTGGGCCTGGTAGGTATTGGGATGGTGGATTTAGCAGTACTGGCAGAAAAAATTTTCTATTCGTTACAGGAGAAGTGAAAAGGTGGAAGGGGTTCAGGTAGAAAAGGCATTGATGGTATTGTAATTGCAACTTAAAGGTGGGTTTTGGAATGTAGACATAGGGCAGAGTAAGAAATAGATAGACATCGCTCCACCAGTACCTGTGTGTTTATCTTTATGCCTTTGTACAAGTCTAATGTGTGATCCTATTTTTTTCCTCTTGAATGCATTTCTCAAAAAGGCTGATTGAACTGTCTGTAGAGATCTATAGTTAAAAGATATAGTTTTGATAGTTTTAATACGTAGTTGAAGCATATTAGTTCTGAAAAGCTTCAGAAAAGAGTGATCAAAGATACTCAATGGCTTCCATGTAAGAAATAATTCAGTAGGACACTTCTCTTAACCTACAAAAAAGAGACAGCTGAATGGGCTTATAATAGAGGACTGTAAAATAATGAGTAATGTGGAGAAGGTGAATATAGAGGTGAATATAGAATGACTGTTCACTCTTTCTTCCAGTACAAGAAGCATGAGACATCAAATGATTCTAACAGGCAGCAGGTTCGGTGGAAATTCCTGCCACAAAACATTGCAGATGGTAGACGTTCATGTGTATTCAGTGACTGCATCTTAATGGATCTTTATTCCATGTATTTGCCCAAAGAAGTCTCTCTGCGAGCTGAACCTCTGGTCAAGGACTTACTAAAACCTATAAGAATGGTAAAATTGTCCTTACGTGCCCTTGCATACTTTTTTCCTGGGTGATTATGATTTGGGGGGACAAGATATTGGGCTACACAGATCTTAAATCTGGTACATGATGGCTTTTTATGTGATTGTGATCTGAATCCCTAGCTGACTGATGCTTTTGTCACTGTTGTCTGTGAGCTTGTGTATTGTACCAGTAAAGAGGTTTATAGGAACTTACAGTGTCCTCAGAGAGATGTTTTTTTTTTTTTTTTTTAGTTCTTTCCTACAACCTGTAATATACAACTGAATGACACTAATCCTTTGTATTTTAGGATTGTCCCTGCTATAATAAAAGCATTACTGGAGAAACTTGCTGTACTATTATTTTGCTTAAAGAACAGTGAGCTTGCTTTCAATGATTAAAATATTAAACTGCATTATTCATTTAAACTCTGAGAGCTAGGTAACAACCCTTCATATTTATTAAGTTCTTTCTATATTTATTCATAAGAAGCACTTTGACTCAGGAACTAACTCTTCAGAAATATGATCTACAGGAGGTGCTAGTGTGATGTTCTGTCCCACATGTGGAGACAGAAGACACTGGGAAACTACAGCATCACAAGTGCTTTTAGCCCTCTGAGGAAGGACAGTGCTTGTCAAGTGTAACAGCCTAAAAAGGAAAACAATCTGCAAGTTGGGAGGTCATGAGAGATGTGGATCTTGGTAGAAGAACTCTTCTGATTGAGGAGTTCCTGCCCACCACTGTACAGGGCCCAACAAGACTAAGGTGAAGGACACTGTGTACAGATCAGACTTATGCCTTACACTGGTTACTTTTCCCAGGGAAGATTTGTCATTTAGCTGAGAAAGAAACTAGCACCTTAGGAAGGGAAGCTTGCTTGTGCTGAAGTGGTTTGATGGCACTGATCAGAAAGAGAATATAGCAAAAATTCAACACTTCTCAGCAGCCATTAGGGAGCTCTTATTATTTCCTTTAGCTACTATATTGTGAAGAAAGCTCTTGCATCAATTTTTTCACTTAGGTTTAAATCAAATAGGACTATCTGCTCTCCTTCATTCTTCTTAACCTTGTTGAACTGTAGTAGGACTTACGATTGGGTTGAGGCTGTGTATTTTCCCATAGTACTTGAAACTACTATATTTAATGAACAAAAAAATCTCATGTCTAGGTGGAGATTCTCTGCTTGTTTGTACTGTGCTGGCTCAGTAGCACTCCAGTTTTCCCAAGTGTATAAAAAGAGGAAAAAAAAATATAAATCATGTATTAAGTAATTAGTTCTCTTATTCTTTGATACTGGGACTCTAACAATGACAATATTTGTATGGCAATGTGTTAACATTAGCTTGTAACTGCTGCAGCTGAAACCTTCTCAGGGTGTTGAGACACTGGAGGAGATTGCCTAGAGAGGAGGTAGGTGCCCCATCCTGGAAACATTTGAGGTCAGGTTGGATGAGGCTCTGAGTAACCTGATCTATTCGAGGATGTCCCTGCTCATTACAGGCCCTTTCCAACTCAAACCATTCTATGAATCTATGTTTCTATGCTGTCTGAATCTAGAATGTCAAACTGCTCTTATAATGAGGAATTAAATAATGCTATATACTGAGCATTGCTCTGATATATTCAGAAAAATATACTTACCGCTTATTAGAAAGCCTAATCAGGCAACTACCTTAGGACACTGTTTTTAGTGTATCACTGCTGCTAATAATCAATGAGGAACATGCTAAAGATGCAGCATTATTAAAGTGGCAACGGGCCAAACCAATAACAGATCATCACATCATCCTGTATAAACAGCTTGCTTTATACTGTAAATTTTCCCTCTCCAGCCACATTCTCATTCCTAGGTGCTACGTAAGTTAATTTAAAAAAGAAATCGTTAACAATATCTGTTGTGCAAAAGAAGTCCAGAATATAAAGGAAGTAATGAGCTATTGAGGCAGTCTCTTGTTGGGTTATGAACCTGGAATATGCTTTCTAATGGTTTACAGTTGTTGTTTGCAAAGGCATTAACCACTTAATCTTCCTAAAGGAGGAAGATATGCTGCACTTCATGATGAACTGATAGCGTAATGAAGAAATTAATGTTTTCTTTTTCTCTTGGTAAATTTTCCCTTGATCCAAATAAGATTCACAAAACAAATACTGTAATATCTCTGTATAGAAAAAAAAAAAATATGTTGGTGCTTCAGTGGAACTTAATATCTGCTTTGAAAGTTCATCTCTCATTCTAGATTTATTTTCAGTGTCCATAAAACACAATGAGAATAACACTGGAATAGTTGAGAAAGCTGGAAAGATGTGGAATATGCAAGCTATTGATCAATTTAATTTGTTAATGCAGAAGTGAGGAAAATATGTTCTTTAGAGGTAAGCATTCAGATGAGTTTAATAAAAAGCTGCAAGCAACTTAATTTCGTTGACATGAGAAATAGGGGGTTATGATTTGCAAGTGCAATATTTGAATGAAGCATAGAGGAATGAAGTTGTATGTTATGTGCGTGAAGCAAATTCCTTTTCTTTGTGGCTCTAAGCTCAGGTATTTGGCCTTTCCGTACTATTTTATTGCTTATTATGGCAGTTTTTCTTAAAAACAAACAGTTCCTCATAGTGGTTTTCTCATCCATAGTCAAGAGGCAAATCTCATGCACTTGAATGAAAATAATGTGCTCTGAGTGTTTTTTGAAAATACCACACTATGTTTGCAGAATAATGAATTTTGCATATCATCTTGGCTTTCCTAGCTGTTTGTTATTTTGGTGCTATTCATCTAGTCTTTCTGGGCTTAATTTTCCCCTCCCTACCCTTTGCTCTCTTAGGCATTTAGTTTTGCTCGCTGCTTAAGGCAGACTCTTCTTACAACCATAGTCCTAGTGGGTTTTGATGTGATGCTTCATCTTTGACATATTGCATTGCAGATTTGTGAAACATCACACCTAGTTTTCAGTATAATTTTGTGTTGTTCTTTTAATGATTTAAATGAAGTGTCTTTGATAATGCTTTGCCTTATTTTTCAGTCCAGCTTACACACACTTTTTGGTTTAATGGAATCTGTTTTGTTGATGCTGTGCTATTCCTGCTTTCACTAATAGTTGCAGCATCTTCCAGTTCAGGTGCTGTGTTAATGTAACTAATGTGCTTTTACCCTTACTCTAAACTAATTAATAGAGTTGAACCTAATGGTGATTCTCAGGACAGGTATTACATTTGTCTTTCACTGCCCTTTGCTAATGGCCCTTCTGCTGGCAAGAGTGCTCATGTCCCAGACAAATTGAATTAATTTTAAAATAGATACTTGTGAAATGCTTTGTCGAATGAACATTTTCAGTTGCACACACGTGGTGGGCATTAATTCATTCTGCTCTGAGCTTGTGTCTAGAAAAACTCCTGATAACAAGCCATATCTGTAGCTTGACACTGTGAGCAAACCATGTTTCTGGAATGGAATACAGTGTTCCAGTACTATCAGAGGATCTGACTGCAGAGGGTAAGGTAGGAGTTGCAGGAGAAGAGTTGAGGCAATTGTGATACGTATCAGTTCCGAATGAAGGCGCACATAATGCTCAGATCATATTGCTGCAACTATGGTTTCCAGAAAGTCTTTTTCACACCTCATATTTGTTTTGATTAAAATCATTGATTTGGCCTGTGGACTATGTGGACTTCCTTATCCTCTCCCACAAACACAATTTTGTAGTGAAGTAAGAAGCGTTGGTACAAATCTTGACTAGTTCTGGCTCCATCTTCTTTTTTTCTTCTAAACTTGTAAATTTTTCAGTCCTTTGGGGTTTCAGAACTGTAAATGTATCAATCAGCAGTGTCCAAGGAAACTGTTCACTTCCAAAAATATTGAGCAAATACTTTCCAGGCTTTAGGACCAAATGAATAGTTCTTAAAATGATTTTTCAGATACACTGACAAAGATATTGATGGATATTGGCAGTGTACTGAACCAAGGAATGCCAATGTATGGGGAACAGAGAAGTCAATAAGCTGCCAAAAGAAAGCAAATGGAATGTCATGAACCCAGTAAGTTGGAAATGGGGGAGGAAAGATCATCATTAATGATACTTAGAGATACTTTTTGACAGGTAAACCTAACCTTCAATTTAATTTTTTTTTTAGCATTCAGACTATAAAACATTTTAAGTTTTCAATTCACTGTATTAGTACAATTTATTTTTCAATAATAATAATGTGAAATACGATAGTTTAAATAGCAGATATGATTTAACAAATAACACAAGGTTACACAGGAAATGTACAGCATATTCTCATCTATGAATCAATCAAACAGCAGTTCTAGATGCTATATGCTCGTTATCAAGGAAAGTATTTGTAATATGCAACTGTCACCTTTAAGCACAGGGTTGCGATCAAACTCCACATGGTTAAATTTAAGAACAAGTACATGCATGTCCAAACAGAGGCCTTCAAAGATTCTTCGCAACAGTCACTGGTAGAGAGTCATGAATTATGATGGAGGAGAGAACTGGAAGGGCAAAAGTAAGGAGAAAGAACTCATGGGTTGAGATAAAGGCAGATCAATAAGTAGAGGAAAACCAGTAAGGAACAATTGATTAGAAACCAATCACTCACTATGAGAGGAAAAATGCTCAGCAATGGCTACTTTGGAAAAACCCCATCCCTAGTTTTATTGCTGAGTGTGATCATCTAAGATCATGCTCACCCATTTGGTCAATTCAGGTGGGTTGTCCTGGCGGTGTCACTTCCTAACCTCTCATCCAGCACCTGCCTGCTTTCTGGGGTTTCAGAGTGAGAAACAAGAAGGTCTTGACACTATAAAAGCACTGTTCAGCAATAGACAAAACATTGGTGTGTTACCAATGCTATTTTAGCCACACATTTTTGTATAAGTAATTGAATAGCTGAGCAAGACTGTAACAGGTATTTTATTTGAAGGACTTTCTAATTCTAGCAGCCGTGATTACCTACAATAGCATGCATAAGGGATAGCACATGCGAAACTCTCCTGCTGATTAGAGTCCTTTTTGATTACAGTTGCCTGTCATTTTCTAAAGCCATACAAGGAACAATCAACAAACAATTTCTAGCCTGGAACGTAAGATCTTTGAGCCAAACCATTCAGAATGGACAACTGAGTTCAAATATGCTTAGAATGCATTTACTTATATCTTCTGTTACTTCTGAAGATCTATAAATTTCAAATTATCCAGTTACGTTGCTTCTGAAGGAAGCACATTCCTTGTTTGTTTTGGATCAGTGGTTTGGTTGTACATTTCTGCATTATACAGGCGGTGTACTGCAAAAATGTCTGCCTGGCATGAGCAACACTGCAGTCCATATGTAGTTGTAAATTTTTGCACTTTGTTAGCCTGCTGTTTTGAAAGAATAGACCTACTGGCAGACCTGAGAGTAGAGCAGAGATGTACATATATTGCCCTATGTCTAATGTAAAGTTGTATCATGGAGCTGAGGGAAGACAGAAGTTGGCTTTAAGCCCTTGCAATTTTTTAAAATAGCCTTTTAATCTAAAGTGTGAAAACTCAGAATGCAAGATTAGAGCTAATCCTTAAAATTGCCCCTTATTAACTAGAAATCTGAACCTTCAAGTCTCTGTATTATCTTGTAGAAAACAACATCAAATTAAGAAACATGTTAATAGGGCTGGACAACCTAAGAAACAGATTAAAATCTTCCTGGAATGTAAAGATGTAAATGATTGGTTTAAGTATATTATTTTATTAACAAACTTGCATGGGCAAAAGGTATATGTAATTTCATGTTAGTATTATGTCACACTTTAAAAAAATAATGTACTAGTTCACAATGATTTACTTATGTTAATTTATATGACAGAAAAAATCTGAAGTCACTGAAGGTTTTGAAACAATTGCCCTGCTTTCTACTTACACTTCTAATTACTTTTATTCTTGGGTAAATGCCCCAACAGGGGCAAAGTGAAAGATGCGTTTTGAAGATTAGGCTTCAACTGAAGGAAAAACATTGTTAAAGAAGTATGTTAAATGCCACAGATGATTTTTCAGAGGTGGATATATATAGATTTCAATGCAAGTAAAGCTAAAAATGAATGAATATTCAAGGTACTAAATAAATTTAGAAAACAGCTGAATATATCTGTGAGAAAGGCAAAGAAATAGTCTGCATTCCCCCAGAGTAAGCGTTTGTATATTGTCAGCTTTCTGAAAAACAGAATAAATAACTCTCACTTTTTCCTAGTAAACTTGTTGCCAGATGTAAAAGACAAAATGTCATGCTTCATTGTTTCCATGGCATGAGCAGCATTTCAACTAAATTGTCACTGCTCATTCTGAACAGGCCTTTCCACAGGTCTGACTCAGTGTCTTTATAATTCAATTCAAATCCGTAATGAGGCCAGTGGTTTACACAAGTCAATATGAAAAGCTAGAAAACCTGTTTTTCTCAAAAACGTTTGTTAGCCATAGGCTAATAATTTAAGACGATGTTATTTAAGTCTAATTTACATGATATCTTTATATGTTTAACAGCTTAACCCTGCGCTTTTTTTTTTCTGTAGAGTGATATGCTTCTACCTGTGTCAGTTCTAAAGAAATCCCTGTTATTTACTGGCTATGGAAAGCTATAATTTGTGAGCATGTTTTACAATATACTATTAATGGGAAAACCATTGAATGGTATCTTTCGTTTTTTATTATTGGGGGAAAACATCTATAAGGAATGACTCTCATAACAAAAGATAATTTATGACGACTGATTTCAAGATGCAGTTAGCATTAAATAATTAAACCATAATGACAGCTAAATCAGTATTCTGTAATATCAGAATTATATCTTTAAGTATCAATGTGGTAACAAAGGGCAGCTGGTAAAGAATAAGAAATAAACCAGCAGGAGTGTAAATATGAAATTATGAATATACAAGTGTACTGTGTCAGAAAGCTCTTGCAGTAGAACCTCCGTATTATGACCAACTCGTGTGTGTGTACTCACACAGAGATTCATCACACAGAGGAGAACAAGCAGGAAGGTGGCTTGAAGGATGAGCTTTTAATTCATCTTATCTAAACTCTATAACAAGCCAAAATAAAAACGGTATGTGCCAAGAGCCTTTCGGTCTATTTGTTTTGAATTAGTCTCTGCATATGCCTTTAACTATAGTGGGAACTATCATACTAATGTCCACAGTCTTCAAGTAGGACTGCATTTTTTTACTCGTAAGTGTATGCTGTATCACCTGTACAACTTTTAGTGGGTAAGCTCTATCTTTACAGATATTTTTGATGTACCTCTAAAACATCAGGTAATTATTTTTACAAAAATAACCCTAACTTTTATTTTTATAAATATACTAGGTTAATGAAACTTGTTTTCTAGTTCAGGGAGTAAATTCTGTTTAGCTGGCTCAGAAGATGACAGTTTCTATGTACATTGTTTTTTTGTTAATTATTTCAACAGTTGTTTTCAAGTATCAATGTCTTAGTTCCCTGAAATGTGTGAAAGGTGGCAAATCCAGACAAAATGGGCTTATTTTTTTTTTTAAGTAGATGCAGGTTGATGTACCTGAAACTGGCTAATACCACTTTGTATCTGTTCTGTGTATCATCTTCAGAAGGACTGCTGAAGCAAGATTTTAATTTTTCTCTAGTGAAAAACAGTTAATGAGTTCCACCTGCAGGAAGTCATTGAGGATTATGCAAGAGTATTTAGGAGTGTTGGATTTGTGTGTTCAACAAGGAGCAATGGGGAAATCTTCAGCCTTCTTTTAAATAGTACTTTCAGGATACAATTAATCTCATCTTAAGGCTATAAAGACTGCTTACAATGACAAACTCGGAAGTGACATCCACCTCATAGAAGTCTAAGACTAGGTAAAATTCAATCCAATGCAGTGTATGGGATTCAGCAGCCTTAATGTGCATTCTCTGAGACATAGTGCCTACAGTCACAAAAGAGCTTGCAACTCTGAGGAGTCCTTTGCCATATCTGCTGGCCTCTACAGGTTGTGCCCTGAGAGAGTCTCAGGCAGTCTGAAAGGACAGGAGATGCCTGTTTTCAGGCAACTGAATCTTGATTTGAGGCTCACCAAAATTCCTCTTTACAATTCAACGTTAAACTTTTAACTGTGACTGCAAATGAACTTAAATTGCTGGGCTGGTGAGCCCAAGAGAATTGAAACCAAATCAAACAACAATAAAAAATAATCATTGAAACCAGCACAACGTAACTAACCCACCAGGGCTTTACTAGTGGCAGATATGAATCTTTGAATACTAGAAATAGCTAAATGAACATTTTTTTAAAGATAAAAATGGTGGTAACAAAGCGGTGGTAACAAAGTCTTATTCTCTGAGATCAGTGCAATTGCTGAATGATGACAGTCTGATGACCAATTGTTGCAGACTTAAGAACTCAAAAAGAAGTGGGGTTTTGTCTTAAATATTACCCAAAACTTACACTGTAAAATTGGTTTAATAATGAGGCTTTGATAATTTCTGCTCCTAAACTGAAATCTAATTGTATAACCTCAAGCAATCTGTTGCTTTGTTCAAGTATAAAAATGAGTTCAAGTTTTTCCATATTTTGAAAAGGTAGCTAATGCTTCAGCACAGCAAAACTCATTCTAATATAAAGGCCTAAATGGAGAAAAAAAAAAAGTCAATCATGTTGATCTTTCATATAGAAGAAATGTCTTAGGGGTCTAGAAACTGGTAAAAAAGTAGTTGTATTTTGACACCACCAAAATATTGAAAATAATTTTCTCTGACCTTTGATAAATTTTAATAGTTTATCTCAATTCTGTTGTGTGTCACTAAAGGCAAATTTATTAGGACTTTTATCTGGCAGCTGTGCTTGAGAAATATTAAATCTCTCCACCATAAATATGAAATGGAGATAATTCAGGTAAGTTTCAAAGAAAAGTTTGTCAGCATACAAACCGCCTATTAGATAAACCTGTATTACATAAAGTTGTCTACTGCAAATATCACAACTTCGATCATCAGGAACAAGCAAAATTTGCCAACCCCAGAAGGCAAAGCTGTAACTCTTCACGTTGCAAGATCAGCCTAAATTGCAAGGCATATTTGTCTTGTAATTTTTCTGGATTTGAAGCCAGCTAAAGAGATGGTAACCTATATCCACTATCTGCTGCACTGAAATCTCTTTCTTGTTTGGTTTACCTAAGTCATACATCTGCAAAAAGTGAAAATACGCACTGAATACTTTAAAACTGGCATCAAGTTTGGCCCTTTAGTTCTTGTATGAGAGGAAACAGTGAATAAAAACTGTACCCACAATTTGCACGACATGTATACTTTTGCAGAACTCTGTTGTACTGGCTGAATTACCTTTTCTCACTTACTCCTCATGGGAAATTCATTCACTTTGTTGCCTTTCTCTTCACCTTTTCCAAATCTACTATATTGTTTTTGAAATGAGCACGACTTGGTTCAAGGTTCAGATCCCTTTTAGTCAATGGAAGTTAGCAAAGGAAATGGGTGAGCTGTACTGACCAGCTGCAAAAGGACTAATTAAATTTGAGACTTATTCATGTTTCAGAGCCATCTGTGCAGATAAGACATGAGACCTGGGAAAGAACCATTCCTCTTCTGTACTAGAGACCAGGAGAGATAGCTCCAGCTTTGTCAGGTAGTCTATGTGTGGGCATATGCATCGAGTCCTAGATGATTGTGCTCAGGTAAACTAAACTGTTACCAAAGATTCTTTGAATACAATGGGAACATGGACTCCTAGCACACCTCTAGCTTTTTAAATAAAGGTGTCTTAATCTTCAACTTGAGTCATTTCTTCACTACATACCCTGCTCCTTTCCCCAAGTGGATTAAAACTACGTTCAGTGTGCAAGACCCCAGTGTGAAAGTAGAGCTTCCATGTTATATACTACTGTAGAATTTATCTTTCAGATTGTTGTTCTAAACCCTTTCCCCCCTGCTCTGTTTTGTTGCTGGTATTTAGCCTGTTTTCCTAACAGAAATAGTTGGAATGATTATGTTGATATCCTACCTCCTTGCTAAGTACACTTCCTTGCTTGAATACCTGAAAACAGAGGTTGCAGAGGTAAGTTTTGTGAAAAAGGTGGTTAGACAGCCTGTTGATATGCCTAAAGCAGAGGGGCCTTCAGTGAAGACACTGTTCTTGTTAGACACTAAACAATCCAGTTGTAAGATATAGATTCCTCGAGAAAACATTTCATATGATACTTAAGATTCACGGAACATCTTTTTCTTTCAGAAAAAATTGTCTCCCTGTGGAGATGTTTAGAAGACAACCTTATCATGGATAGAAATTGATCATGCTATATGGAAAAATAATTTCTTCTAACAGCATGTAAATTACAAGAAAACCACAGAACATTTTTACTGTGTAGTCTACTATTGTTCCAAGTGCAAGTCTTCACTGTGGACAAAGTAGTTCAAAGCATTTCAGAGCTCTTTTTTCTAAAAGTATATTCTTTTAAATAAACATATATATTTATACTGTGGTCATACTAGATTAACCAGAATACTGTTTTAGGATGTATCTGTCTGGAAGAGTTTGGCCATGTAGTAGAAAAATATATAGAAGAGAGAATAAAAAGGAAGAGTTCCTTTATATAAGATAAAGACTAATATTTAATCCTTCAATAGGGTTCAGGTAAGGCAGGATACATAACTCCTGCTTTCCTGCCAAAACAACTTTTCAATTTTTCCCAAGAGGCTTTTAATTCAGTAATTAAAACGTAATTATCAAATTAGTGAACAATTTTTTTAGATCATAATTACCATATTAGCTAATAACTTCTTAGCATTTAGACTCTTAGTAAAACAAAGTATCTGCATATAATTGATGATCAACCTAAACTCAAGCATTGCATACAACTAGAGCTGAATTCTGGGATATAGATAGAAACAGAATGAAAAGATATACTGTGGAAGTATCTACATCTAGATCACTTTTCAGTCATTAGGAGTATAAATACCTTCCCTCTCATGGAAAAGATAATTGCATAATTATTAAGAAAAACAAATGATAGTGAAATGTACTGCAAATGAGAGAGGAGGGAAAAATATCCAATATCCCTGTGCTTCGGATCAAATGTTTTTACCTTCTGCTTCTGTGTGCCACTTCCTCCCAGACCCTGCATATGTCTGCAGGCTGTGAATTAAACACTGCTGGTTTATCTCTGGATAAGTGCATCAGTGTCTCTGGTACGTACCATACTGAAACAGGCCCTCTTGTGCCTCAGTAAGTATTTTTGCTTGTTTGCTTCAATATCCCACTAGAATCTTTTCTCCACATGAATCTGCCATAAATTATCAGTTTCTGAACCACTTTACTTTCATATGCATTAACAAGCTTTTTATTTATATTTATCATAGTAATTGAATGACTTTGAGAAATATGAATCTTTGGCAAAATTTGTGCATCTTTTGTGTAATATTTAGAAGAGAAATAGCATGCAAAAGCTTTCAAGAAGCTGTAAAGTATATAATTATATTGTTATTTATGGAGTTTCTAGTACATTAATTCATTTCTTTGGAGAGAAATATCTTAATTTCTTTTGCTAATGTCTTGTTTGTAGAAGTCATACCGAGATGTATAATTTATCTCAGGTCCCATTACAAAATGTAGTCTCTTTAGCTATTGGTATAACTTACAAAATAGGTGAGCTCAAGGAATATGAAGCAATATATTTTGAAAACTTAAACGACAAATTTGTGCAGTCTGGCAGCGAAGGCACTTAATACCTTTGCTTTTGAAGATAAGTGGCTGTTTTGTTTAACTTCCTCTTTTATTCACATTAACACTTAACAGTATCACTACAGATCTATCTTTCTTGCTACATGGAATTTTTATTATCAGCACCTAATATGTACTTGGTTGCTCATACTAATTGCTTGTTTCTGTGTTCATGTATATTACTTTTTTCTTTTTTTTCTGCCATGGCTGAAGGTTCAAAAAAGGAATGCCACTTCCATGCAATCCAAGCAGCTGGTACATTAGGGACAGAAATAGTGAAGATTTTGCCAAATAACATACAATAGTATTCTGAAAACTACTTTGAAGTATCTAAACCATAATTCTGTAGTAGCAGAACAAGGGTAGCAATACTTTTGGTAAAAGTAATTTTGCTGAGGTTTGTTACTAAGGTGAAAAGATAATGACTTAATTTCTAGGCAACTCTCTAATTCAAACATTTTTGGAAACTGAACACTTGAGTACTGAAGTGAAATGTCATTAAATGTAAAATCAAAAGGTGTTTGTCCCACTTAACTTTCCCATCAATCCAATTTTGAAGCTTTTTAATTCTTTTATGACTACTTTACCTTTCCTACTACTTCATTGCATTTCTATGGCAGTGATTTCAAACTGTTTAATTGTAATATAGTCAGGAAACACTTTGAAAAGATGATTAAATGCTCCAAGCAGTATTAAAGAAAATAGCTTAATAGCTTTCAGCAGAAAATGGAAACAAAAAACTGTTCCAGTTAATGCACTACAACATGGCAGTATTAGCAAGTACTAACATGTGACTAAGGTAATGTAAAACATGATGTAGCAAACTGTAATTTGAAAATATTTTTCTAAAATATAAAAATTACTGAAAAGCTTTTTTTTTGTTCCACTTTACAGTGCCATGGGCAGAACAATATACCTTTATATCCTGTCTCATATGTACAGTCCTCAGAAGACAAAACCACACTTCTTCTAGTCTCTGCTAAACAAGTAGATTTACCAGTTCTTGCCTCTGCTTATTCAGGGATCATGGAAGATCACTTGTAGAGTTATACTTTTTTTTCCATTAAGATGCAAATTCTTTTTCCTGTGGTTACTTTGCCTATACACAGCAATGATACCCCAGTTCTTTTTGTCTGCATTGTCTGCAGAGGGAAAAAGTATTTCACTAAATAATAGCAATATGGGTCTTTCAACTAAGCAGTTGTAACGTCTTTCTCCCCATTAGAATTCTAAACATTATTTCATTAGCTCAGAGAATGATTATTAAGAGCTATTACAAAAATAAGTCCACTTATGAGAGGGATTATTCTGTGGATAGTGAAATGTACCTATAGTTCATATCATCCATAGAATTATACTTGGTACTCTGCATCTTTTCTCTGTGTGTATATTAAGCCCCTAGGTATGTATTTTCTTTTCTCTCTCTAAAAATAGGTAATACATTTCATAAGAATTGTTTCAGGTTACTGAAGGATTCCATCTGTCAGAATCTTGAGAAAAGGAAGAAGAATGTGACAATGCAGTTTTGAAATGTGCTTCAATATCTATAAACTCCTGAAAGATTAAATATTTAAGCTTTAAAAATAAAAAAAATATCCTGAAGCTGGTAGTGATAACATTTTACTTTTGTTCTTTTGCTCCATGCCCCAGCTTTTGCATGTGGACATATAAGTATTAATTAGCACAATATTGTAGGAGTTAAATTCAAAATACTTTTACTTTTTTTAACGTCTACTTATTTCTCATGAGTAAGTGACTTATATTATATTTTAAAAGCAAGTGAAAACCTGGACAAAATTTCCTTTGTTTTCTGTGTACAGCTTGACTTCTCAAATGTTTTTCCTGACACAAAGTAGTACTTGAGAAGATGGATTAGTAGCATTTGGTGTGATGAAAAGAAAAAAATCCCAGACTAATGCAATATTGTTAACGTTTATCTATGGTCTGTATGAGGAGGTTAGGGAACTGTTTTTGCCAGTGTTGTAATATATTTTATGACTCAAAGTAGAATAAAATCAAAGGATTTGCATATCTTCAAACCTACAAGTAGGAAAGTTTGAAGATTGTAATTGCCGAGACTCCTGTATCAGTTCTTGTGAAAGTATTTATGTAAAACCTAAGCATTTGAGTTTTCATATTATCTTCTTTAAAGAAATCTTGGGGAAAAAAAGAAGTTTTCTTTATGGACACAGAAAAGTTTTTTATCTGAGTGTTGCCTGACCCTTTAGAAAAAAGGGAAGGAAACAAAGGTGTGGTTTTTTTGTTAGCCAAAGTAATGAAAAACAGATCTTAGCAAAATGTCCCGAGGCCATTTTTGTATTCACATTCTATTGAGTGTTTTGTTTCCTTTTGTTACTACTAGTTATGAGAGACTAAATATTACATGAATGTGATAACTGATTTGAAATAATCATGTGTATTCTGTAATAAAGTGCTCAGCATGTCAGAGAAAGCTAATGTATATCCTTAAAGTGGGAAGAAATCTTACAGATAGTACATTCTAACTGCAGATGGATGTGTTTTGGTGTTCTTATTTTGCCTGTCATCTTTAGGCATGCTCTGTTGATATTCTGACTGAAAGTAGTAGTATTCATAAACAGAGATGCTATCAAAAGCAGTGTTTTATAAATATGCTGCATATTCCAGTTGAGTAATATTTTTAAATAGCTTTTTATTTATGACTCTTCAAAGCATATTTGGAACTGCGCTGATGAAACGTAAGATTCTCACGTGTGGCGTTTGTCACATCTGATTTAAAGAAGATGTTAGAATGTACCAAATTATATTTTAAATACTTATAATTTGCAAGTATTCACCTTTAAAAATCTTTTTCACCAGCTTTAAGATAAATAAGCTTTTGTTAAAATGAGATCTATGGTTATTTCATCAAATTATCCTTTATTTCCTCGCATTTAAAGAAAACAAACTTCTGTTTTGATACATAAGTTAACATTAAAATAACAGGATAAACCTAACATTGACTGGACATCGGTATTGTACAATCAGAAAATACATAGCTTTGTCTTAAATCTGTAGATAATTCAAATCCTTCTAGGAGAAACATCTCAAAGTTGCCAGTTTCATGCAACTCCACTGAAATATGGATCAATGATAACCTAGATACTGAAGGTAATATTTCTGTGCATTTTACAGTGCAAGATTTCCATAAATGCCTTTAAGAGAAATTATGTCTCATTTCAAAGCAGGTTACTGGTTTTCCTTTAATGTGCATCTGTTGCAATGTTGAGGTCTCTGTTACAGCTGTTATGGAATGAGATATTTATTTTTCAGAAAAGCTTCTTGTCCAGGGTCATATAGGAAATCAGTGGTAATGAAAATAACCCCCAGAAATTCCAGGTCGTGCTTCTCTCCTCTAAACCTTATGTACACTTGGTATGGGTAAAGGATACTGCTGAAGTGCACAGTCTTTTTCCACAGTGGCTTATGCACATAAAAAGGATTTCAAAGTCAAATAAGTGGTTTTCTATGTCAAGTGATCCTTTTATTAAACTCTTTCCTGTTGTGAGATTCAGAAAGCTTTCAATATAATTTTGAACGCTAATAATAAAGATATGGTATAGTCCAGACTCACACTGCTGTATTCTGAATCGATATAAAAAATTAAACTAAATTCTTTTATGGAAAAGGTTGTAAAGAAGAAATTTTTACATTTGCTTTTAATGTCATGCATGAAGGTGATTCATTTTCTTGAATCCTGTTCCAGACAGAAATAAGTGGCTAAAATATAACTTTTTTTCTGTATTTATAGGAAGCACACGTCTAAGCCAGCAACCTTTACGGAGATCTTTCAACCTCTTCTGTAGATTTCCAATCCATAACAGGATTATCAATACATCCCATAGCATGCTTGATTAGGACTAAAATGCCTTCAGCCAGCAGCCCTGATCAGTCACTTTCACTGCCTTCTGGCTATGCCTGCATTTGGAGAACTATAGTCCTTTCACACTTCCAAAAATTCATCATTTCTATCTCTGGAAATGTTGGCAGTATACTACCACCCACTGAACTCTCAGTAATAGGCTTCTGACTTTCTACCCCTCTAAATGTAGTATCACCTTACATAATTACTGGCTCTGATTATGAAATGGCCAATTTAAAAATTAGAATACAAGCATATATTATAATGGTATAATAAGTGATAGACTTGCTTGATTCTACCACGTAATATTTTTAGAGAAGCTGTTTATCAGATACTCCATAAATATACAGATATTTACCAGATATTCACATTTTCACCCATTACTCTTTTCTCCCATCTTTCCAGGTTAATTAAACAAAGACTGTCTGAGAATTTGTTTTCTGGATGAGAAATAGAAATCTCTTATTCTGACATTATATGGCACAATTGTTATAATCCAAGTATTGATCTTAGGGGAGGAAAATAAATAATTTGATTCTTATATAACCTCATATAAAATTATTAGTATAATTCAAACATGCTTATATGTTTTTAAAAGAAAATGATGGGAAGAAATGTTATGAGCTGAGATAAATTGTTTATAAAAGGAAGCTTTTTCCAGGCTCTCAGTAACCTTTTTAATGTTACTTAAGATATGGATTTATGTTATTGTATTTTAAAAGTTACTGTATCATTGAAAAATTGGTGCTTGTGCCACAGTGTGACTGACTTCATTTTTTATAATGTATTAATAAAGTCCAGTTTCTTCATAGTTGTTGGTAAACTTATGGAGATTGGTGCATAAAGATAATATGGCTATAATGTTAAAAACTACGGCTATTAATAACTAGTGTGTATACGTGTGAGATCTTTAAATCATTTTGATATTAGGAAAAATGAAACTTAATCTTACAGCTCCATATGAGGAAATCACAGTTAAAATTGATATTATGATTAATGTTACTGTTTCCATAACTTTGTTAATGTCGACAATGCTATATTAGAGTGAGTTCATTTAAATTTTTGTTTTCTGATTTCACATTTGAAAATTAGCCTGGTAAACTCCTGGTACTGCCAAACCATAGAATTTTTAATTCTGTATATGTTGTGGATATACATGCAATGATATTGAATACAGAATTATTTTAGATTCAGTAAAGTAGCCTGTAAGCTTCATTGCAACCAATATGTCAGATTTTGATCTGAGGTAATGTGGTCTTCTGTTATATATTTAAAGGTTTAATTTTTCAGAGGGCACAGATTGTAAAATATCCTGCAGCTATGGTAATTAAATAGCTTTCATTTCTACTGAAACAAGCTTGGGACTGTACTGGAAACAAAAGAAGTTCTTTTGAGTTATTGTCACCCAGGTTTTCTATTTTACTTGTTTGTGGCTCTACTTGGACACTTTTGAAGCTTGCTTGAATGTGAATTATTTCAAGTAGGTAATACTGGCTCAGGCTTTTATGGCATGCATCTGTTTCAGAAGTTCTCCATATGCAAAATGAGGAGAGATTTACAACTAACTTGTTCTGGCACTTGTATTCATCTAGTGACTTTGTGTAGTTAAGCACTTCTGTGCTTTCTACTGGGTTTTATCAGATATCATGTGGAGATGATAATGCAAAACCACAAGATAGTGATCCCCAAGAGGAATGTTTATGGGGAGAAAAATACTTATCAACATTTTGTAGAATAGAAATGGAATGATGAATCATTCAAATGGCTATGTTATTATTTGTGAAACTAGGTAGTTAAGAGCAGGACCAATTATTTTTGGTACCTTTTGCCAAGATTTGTATCAAGACGATTTATTTTTACCTTTGGACTTCATGTTTGAGGAAATTATTTGAAAATTGGAGAAAAGAAAGATGTCTGAACTAAAAGGGCAATTCTTCAACTTTTTTTTTTGTAGAAAATGCAGACTTTCATTTAAGCAGTTTCAGAATAAATCTTTTTGGCTTGTATAATTGTTTTGAAAACTATTTCAGATTTTCTTTTTCTTTGGAAAGTATTAAGAACATCTATATTATTCATACTATTTTAGGCATTACATATTGTCCTTTTTGATAAAATATTACTATCCTTTTTTCCAGTGGTTTCTGGTTTTGAAGAAAGTGTTTCTGCATTGGTATTATACTGTTTTTTCTTGATTGGTTATGGTAAAAAAACCTTGGTCATATAAATATTTTTTTAAAAGTGAAAACTGTGTGCTGAAAATCCCTAGTGAATTTTAGGTTTGGTAAAAGCTGGTCTAGTATATCAAGATTAATAGGAGATCTGAATTATCCTCAATACCACTCCAAAAGTATTTAAAGATTGCTTTACAATTGCTCTTGCATATCTAGCTTGCATTGGCCTTTTCTAAATGTTCCTCATAACTGATTCTTCAGGTATTGATCGCTACTAAAAACTACTGAAGTTTTGCTAAGTGGTTAGCATGATAGTAAAAACTTGAAGTGTTGAGCTATACAGCAGTCACCTACTGTACAGAGTCAATAGAAATTCATGAGCTACAGACTGAGTTGTGGCTATATGATGCCATATTCCCAAATGTTATTGTTATAGGGCAGAGATGAACTGTTATATCATTAACACTGTAAATGAAGTCATGTATGAGATAATTAAAGCAAACAAAGCATTAAATACACATTTTACTACTACTTTTAAATTTTCTCTTTTAATTTTGAGGTACCACTGAAAATTCAGCCATTTCCTCTGGGATGCGCCTGGTTGCTTATGAAAACCAGTGTTTCTGCCTATTACAGGTCTATAAACTGTGTTAAAAATAAGAGAAACCCAACCACCTGCATTTTTCAAGCTGTTAGATAGAGATAGGAATTGGCTTGGCTGCTTGTCCACATATCAATGGCAAGATTTATGACTCTTCTGTCTGCTTATCTGAGAGCATGTGGTGCATGCCTCAATTTGATTATTAAGGCTATCCTGAATACAAGGTACAACAGCAGTAAAGAACAGCCTGCTTGGGAGGGAACAACATGACTCAGTATGCTATTACAGCTTCTGGAAACCACTATCCCTTTATAATTGAGTATACCTGAAGTAGGAAGCCAATCCTTTTCATTCATTTTCTTTCCATTTTTATTTAAAAAAAAAAAAGGCAATGTAATTTGTGACTTGTCCCCTAGTGTTAAGCCAGTGGATTTGCAGAATATTTTCTTTAAAAATACTCAAAGTAATTTTTTGCTATTATTTACATATTCATTAACAAATATAGGAACATAATGGTAAGGCCAAGGTAGTTTAAAGTTACCAAAAAAGTTCCTACTTCTACCTTACGCAGCAATACAGAAAGCACGCTTTAAAACTTCCCATTCCTGTCAAGGTCTGAAGTCATTTATGTGCCTTTGCTGAGCATCCTGAAAACATCTGAAGCATAGACTTCCATGCATGCTTAAAAGGGCTCTCCTCTGGAGAACGAGGAGGTTTTTGTGACTATATTCTGATATTTAGAATGCAGACGTATCCGCCTAAGCTCCTGCTCTGCTTAGTGTGTGAGTTCAATTTGAAATGTTAAGAAGATCAGGTGAAAAATGGTGGTGCCCTGTGTGCAGCGTTAGCTTGGCCAAAGCTGTCAGCTTTTATTTACTACTGAACTGGGCATTTTCAGCCATTTTGCATATTAGTAGGACATGGTGCACTTTGAGAACCTGTTGATTGGAGTCTACTCTTAGTGTGAAAGTTAAGATGAACCTATACCTGCCAGCATCCAAAATATTTAATTATGGTGTGTTCCTCCCCTGCTGCTTGAGCAGGTACAGAAGTAGCATAGAACTGAACTGCAAGGAGCCTAGTGGAGGTGTGACATCCTACAGGTTAGAAAACTGCTAGGAAACTGCAGATATATGGCCTAATCTATATTCTCTCTAGAATTCTTATTTTTAATGCAGTATCTATCTAGTATAAAATGTGAATGTATTGAAGAGCAGCAATCGGAAAATGTTTTCCTTCCTCCTAGCAAAACATCTTTATCATAGGACAACAAAACCAGGGTATTCCACCTCTGTTTTCCTTAGGAATGGAAATTAACCCTGAGGCAGACAAAGCTTTGTAGGACTTGCATTTATCGCAGGGACAGAGAATGTGAATGTGAATGAGGGAAGAAACCACTGAATGGTGCATGTGGGAAATTACACATTGTTGCCACTCACAGGAGAGAAAGACTTTGTTATCTTAGTAAAATTGTCTTCCTATGTGATGGACTGTCACTACCATCAGGAATTAGCCAGACATGAGAGGTCAAAATCCATTTTTATTTATCTTATGCTGAGAGTAGTGGCTGCACCTTTTACAAGGAATTCTCCATCTCAAGAATTTAGAATTCAGCAGAATGCAAAATACAAGAATAAAGAAGGAAGATTGTATTGAACTTCAGACACATTGAAATTAAAGAGGAAATCTTCCAATGTAAAAATTTCAGGGGGGGAGAGAGATACTGTAATGCTTATTTCTCTTTATGAATCCATGATAACTTAAGATAGAATCCTTTTTTTAACAGCTCTTTGTGTGATATTGGTTTATTAAAATACATTTGAATAACTGCTTTCCATATGCCTTAGGAAATTCTACAAAATCTATCTTAATTTTTGTTATGCTCATGGAAATGTCTTTTTATTTTTGTTTTCTCTTAATATCTATACTTACTATTTATTCACCAATTTTTAGCTTTTGGCAGCAATTTTTAATATTTTTCCCAAATCAAAACAGGATCCTCCTAGATGTCACAGCTTGATTTATAAAGCTTAGATGCTGCAAGTCTTAAGCAGCACAAAAATCTTGTTTATAAAACTGTTTTCCTAAACAGAGAGCTGCTTTAATTTCAAAAGCAGTAGGTTGCCTTTCATGTTAATACTCCATTATTGAGCAAATAAACATGGTCTTTTTTCAGTTTTAAAATGTAATAAGCCTATATTTACCTGAATGTTATCGAACGTCCTTTTGCTTTAGCTTTTGAAATATTGTTAATATTGGTTACAGATTATATACGTGTGCTACGCTCAGTCAGCTTGGATCATTTCCTTAGGTATCTAAATTTTTCTTAAGTGTCTGCCTCTCCTGTCAGTGCCTCATTCTCTGTTTTAAATGACTAATGTTTAAATAATTGTTAGTTGCATCTTATCTCAGTGGTTAGTGCTTGTGCTTTTAAATTAATATTATTTGAGCATCTGCCCCTAGGGCTCTCACATTTAATTGTTTCAGACAGGGGAACAGTTGATAACTAAATACATACTGTTTTTATTTTAGAAGTGTTTCATTACTTAGCTGCTCAACAAGACTGTTTAGAAACGGATTGTAGTTTGTGAAGTTTGGTGTGACTTGTTTTCTGTACAGATTCTGAGACCACCTTGCTGAGAAAATAGTGGAGTGTTGAATAAAATTTTTTTAGACAATACAAAGCCGGGGAGCAATATTACTTTGGAAATTAATGCACACAAGTTCCGAGCAAGTGAATGAAAAACATTTCTTGTACAGATACAATGCTTGGCTTGTAAATTGTGATCCTCAGATGATGGCCATTCAACCTCCATTAGTATAGGCAGATGCTGGTAGCATGAGAACCAGAGAGACCACGTGGAGGCTGATTCCTTTTCTGAGGTGTTCCACGTCACCATAGTAAGGACACGTCTTCAAATTTCTTCTATTGTTGCTGTATCCTTGGCCTTTCCAGACCCAAGAATAAATGATGTATAAACTTACATTTTATGGGTAAGGTTATCTCATTATGAGAAGAGAATAGTTGAAGCACAGCAGAGTTTCCCAAACTTCTTTGCTTCATTTAAGACTAAAGCTGGCTCAGAACCACTCTAGATATTGCCTGTTGTTTGAGGTGTATCCTGCTCTGGCAGTATGCTTTGTGTGGAGATGCCTTCGTGGCATGATAGAGCTTATGTGGGTTGTAGTTGCTTAGATTCCTGTATTTCCTGAGAATGAGGTTAGCATGTACGTGCCACTCAGTGCAAAATTTGAGCCCTTTGCTCAACACATTTATCAGCTCAGGCACACAATCATGCTAAAATATCTATACATATTCATTTCTGGAGGAAGTTTGGGGCATCCCAGTTCTGTGCTCCTTTATACGTTGCACTTCCAGTGAACTCTCCAGTTCATTACTGCTGTGCCATAAGTCTTAGAAGAGTAAAAAACAAGAATCCAGAAACCAATTCTCTTCCCCCCCCCCCCCCCGATGGATAGATGGTGGTTGATCAGGAAAAGTTAAATGTAACCATTTCAAGCATAACTATGTAAACCAATAATTACATATTACTTTACTGTGAGAGTGGTAGAGCACTGGAAGAGGCTGCCCAGAGAGGTGGTGGAGTCTCTGGAGACATTCAAAACCTGCCTGGACAAGTTCCTGTGCAATCTAGGTAGACCTGTTCCAGTGGGGGAGGTGGGGGAGTGGGGTGTTGGACTACATGATCTCCAGAGGTCCCTTCCAACCCCATATGATTCTATGATTCATCCCTCTCCTACTTTGCTTCTAAATAGACTGTTTAGTTTATATTTTCACACTCTTTTTATTCACAGTAGTAAAATGAATATTGTATGAAAAAAATATCTTAACAGGTTTTCTTTATGGTAAGTTTGATTTGTTGCTGGGTTATTTATGTTTTGACCTCAACCTCACTGAAATCATGACACAATTTCTTGAGTTGCACTGTATTGGTTTTAAGTTAGAAATTTCAGGCTGATTGAATCTTTTCCCCAACTGATGATTAGCGGTGTTCTTGTATGCCATTTTTGGCTTACTAGTATTTTGTTTTTTTTTCTTTTTTCTTTCTCCTGCTACTAGGAGGCATTTTTGAGTGTGTAGAATCCGGCCCAATGGGAGCAGAAGAATTAGCCTTCAGATTTGCTGTGAACACAATCAACAGAAACAGAACTCTTCTGCCAAACACTACTTTAACATACGACACCCAAAAGATAAATCTCTATGACAGTTTTGAAGCATCCAAAAAAGGTAACCTTTTGCATATTTATTTTTTAACAAGAAACTAAAATTCACTTTGTTTACCTACTTGAAAAAATGTCTGTCCAATAAAACCATATGAAATGAGACTGTACAAGGTTTTGGCTGACTTAAAGAACTGCCTTAACAGCCTTGAAGGCTGCAATGGTAACTGCTTGAAAATTACACTGTCACCTTTGCTTCCACTGTGCCTGACTAAAAGCTACTTCCTTAAATATTTAAAATTGGAAATAAAATTTTCTGAGCTTTGTGACTATGTTTTTTTCAAGACTAGATCCTTTGGCATGAGAAAACAGGATCTCTGGACCTTCCTCCTGGAAAATGCCCCCAAATTCCAGTGAACTTGGAAGAATGCTACAATTAAATTTTAAGTACACCTCCACAGATACCTTTTAACATATGAATGCCTCATGCAGCTAATCAGGTGTGGTCTTTGAAGGGGAACAAGTAGTTGTGGTTTTGTGTACCTTATGTCAACAAGGCATACAAATAAGCCTAAACATTAAATCTGCATAAGAATATTGCAATCAGGTGAATGTCTAGGCAGTTCAGCAGTTTTTTCCTTTTTAATGCCTAACAAGATGCTTTCTTTGAAGAGGAGAGTGTGGAAGGAGGAGGCAAACAACACTTTTAATAAAGTATTTTGAGTTGTTATTCTGTTTGTTTGGATGGTGCATCAAGGCAAATTCTGAGACACTACTCTTCCCTTTCAATCTCAGCCAACAGTGAATGAATGGGCTGATCCTTAATTCTGGCCCCTTCCTTCTCCTTTCCTCTTCATCTTACAAATTGAACTGCTTCCTGACTCCAGTTCACTCTGTCCTGTGAAATGTAATGGGAGAGTATCTCTCCTTTCATGAGGGAGAAAGTAGAGAGCAGCGAAATTTGTTCCGTGATCTTTAATTCTTTAAGCCTTTCCTGAGACAACACAACTACTTTTATCCCTTACTTGGGGTTTGGTTGAGGGTGCAAGCTAGTCTGAATATTTTGTTGCTAATTCTTGATAGACTATAATAACTGAAGTTTGAATGGCAACATTCCATTGGTTGGATGTATTGAGTGGATTTTATATATTTATTGTTCCCACTTGCATCTTGGATAAGAATGTAACTCTTTATTTGTAACTGGTCAGGCTGTATCAAAATCTATGTAATCTTCCAGCGCTAATGGTTTTTTCCTCTATCAGTTCACAATACAGCCAACTCCATTTGTGCTGACATACGCTTTAGTTCAGAATCCAAAGCTAAAGGTTAACATAAAATGGTTCATTTTGCTGTGATGGTTCCAAAGCTGAGTTTTAACAATGAGGTTTAAGCATTTGACTCATTTTTGTGGTTCATGATTATGTCCATTAGTGAACAGCCAGGGTCTGCATCACAAACAGCCTGTTTAGATATCTTAGTAACACATACTTTTGAAGTTGAATATAGATGAAATATTAATGGTTTTTTAAAGGTGCTATATGAAGGAGCAAGCTGAAGGCAAGACGGATATTTCCAAGATTCTATTTCAGTGAAGAATAATGTAAATGCAAACAAAATATCCCTGAATGCACTAGAAAAACTGGTATGCGTCTGAAAGAGCCAGTGCCGTATCAAATCACGTGTGAAAGCATTGCATTATTCAAATCTCAGAAACAGGAAAAAAAAAACCAACCCATTGAAAAGCCATCTGGTAGCTATTGCTGTTGTTAGTGATTCCATTTACTGACATTTGCATAAAGCTTGTTGATTACTCTTAGGAAGGGCAATATTAGCATAAATGTTTTTTTTATCAAGCTAATCATTTAGACCCTGATCTGATGCTTAGAAATGCAATGGAGATCCTGTGTGTATATGAGAAGTTCATTTAAACCACCAGTGCTCTGCAGTAATAAAAAGGTGTGCCAGCATAGTTTCTGGAATACACTTGAAAGACTTAACACTATTTTCATCATGTTGAAAAGGATGTGCATAATAAAACAATTAATTTTGACTTGCTGCAAAAAGTAATGCAAGATGTGTTTCTACTGCTTGTTTCCTCAGCTGTCAGGAGCATTGATGGTGGAGTAACAATATTAATTAATTAAACCTCATACAAATACTTGCTTCTATATTGGAAGATACTTTTCATTATTTCTCTCTACCAGAGAGGATGTTAGAAAACAGAATCTGTCATTTTTCAGAACTGCAAACTCATAAAGGTTATGTCTATGGTAGTGATCTAAACAGGAGTAGGGTATGGGCTGAAACACTGGACTGCGATATCGACTAGTTTTCCTGCCTTCTTTCTGTCATGTCCCAACTAATATTCTGCAAGATAATACTGGAATATGCTGTGGGAGATAATACAGACCAGAGACTGCTAATCCACAATATACGTAGGGTTACTCTATATTGGTAAGACGAAAGCTAAGCCACTTAAATACAACAGTATTGTGTCAGTGACTCTCAGGGCCAGTTTTATCTGCTGATAGACGTCTACTAATATCTCCTAAACTGAGGATTTCCAGTGTTTAAAGAAAGGATACTGATATTTTTTTTTTTTCATTAGCAGATAGCAATTTAATTTTCTTGTAGGGAAAATGTTGACCTTTACATTTTGCTAGTCAACGTGGCTACTCTTCATGAAATAAATAATTTGGCCTATACTTAACTAGAATCCACTTAACACATACAATTTCTGAATAATTAGGATCTCAGCAGAAATAGTGTTGATTGATTGAGGAAGAAGTTAACGCTTAAACAGTCTAGGTTAGAATACTGTCCCATATGGCCCTTTTCCAAATGTAAGATGCAGCTGAGCATAAATCTCTTCCCTTGTCAGTGCTTTTTAAAAGATACACAATTGCTGGCCTTTGTGACTTCCAGTGACATAGAAGTGTTTATTAAACGTAGCTGAGCGCTATTTCAATGTTAAGTGATGCTATTCATCAGTTCACAGTGAAGGCTTAGAAATGTATTCTGAAGTTGAAATCTGTGTAAGTGAAAATGTTACACAGGAAGGGAGCTCTGTCAGCAATAAAGTTATATTTCATGGAGTGCCTTTTGTTTAAATGAATTGTGCAATATCTTCTGGCACACTGCCTTCTTTCCTCTCATCATTGACAGACTTCTGTCTCCTATTCAGCCTGTGATCAGCTGTCCCTTGGGGTGGCTGCCATCTTCGGACCATCCCATAGCTCCTCAGCTAATGCTGTGCAATCCATCTGCAACGCTTTGGGTGTTCCACATATCCAGACCCGCTGGAAACATCAGGTGTCAGACAACAAGGACTCCTTCTATGTCAGCCTCTATCCAGATTTCTCTTCACTCAGCCGTGCCATCCTTGACCTTGTGCAGTTCTTCAAGTGGAAAACAGTTACTGTTGTTTATGATGACAGCACTGGTAAGGCTAAAGCATTAGACTATGTGCAGATATATTCATGTGCTCAAAAAGAGGGAGGAGGGGTGTCACTATTCATATTTCTTAATTTAAGAAATGTTAACTAAGTTACAAGAATTTCTATTGGCAAGGTAGTATATAAAAATGATGTGGACTTATTAGCATAAGTATTCTCATAAGTATGCTTCAGTTGCTGAATTCTGTGTGTGTGAGCTCACAGCTGTCAATAAATCAGTCACGCTCTGTGTTTTCTGCAGTGTCTGAACAGTTGCTAACAGTGATTCTTTTTATTTTATTTAAAACTTAACTTCAAAGATGTACTAGTATGCACTGTGAAATAGGAGACCTAAATTCTAGCACTGCTTCTAGTATTAGTTAAGTTAAAAAACATGCCATGTTTCTTTGGAATTTCAGTATATACTTTTTCAGAGAGAATTGCAGAAAGAGCCCTCATTTTAGCTGCTAGGAAGTGAAACTAAAAGAAGTTTGGAGGCTTGTTTTGCAGACAAGTTACATGAGTTAAAAATGAACTCCTGACTTTCCAGCAGAAATACACCAGTGTGCTTCCCTTCCCTTACCGTAAAATTTGTTTTGCCTTGACAGGGACATCTTTGAAAAATACTTTAAAAAACTAAAGGATGATTTGAGATCTGTCTAGTGCTGGTCAGAACTAAGACCCTGGTAAGAGGAAAATCTGACTGTAATGGAAGATATAAGGGAGGTACTTAGCCAAACGAGAGATATTTAATCTCCTTGGAAATGTTAATCTCTTCCATGCTGGTTGAACAGTCATTGCCAAGAAAAGAGCATGGTGAGCCTCAAACCCTTCTCGTGGTTCAGTGGGCTGGAAGATTGTTGCTACCCTTCTTATATAATGCTACTATCTCTCTAAATCTGAAATAAAAAATAAGATCAAGAAACAATATGTGTTATGTGTGAGGCTACCTGTGGTGAAGACTAAGTCTGCTGGATAAAAAGCAGTTACAGCAGGACGGAATGTCTGCTTACTATTTAAGTTCAGATAAGATGTGTGTACAGCTACTAATAGGTGAGAAGGGAACAGTCAGAGATGGCAGTGCATAAAATTATTTATAGCTGATTTTTTTTCCTCTTTAAAAAAGAGAGGGAGGCGGTGAAGTTTAGAGGCTGACTCCCTAAAAGTTTGTTGGCTGATGTCACCAAAAGCCTAAGGGTAATCCAACTTCTGATTTAAAGTTTAGCTTTATAGACTTAAAGCAAGAAGTAGGTAGTCGGATTATTAATGTCTTCTGATGTTTGCTGTGTTATTTTTGAAATAGGAGAGGAAGTGGAAAATTCTCTCAAATGCTGATTGAAAAAGTGATTTGAGGTTCAGTGAAATGGTTATGGACTTAGGTTTACATAAATTGGAAATATTTCACTTTGATTTAAACTGTTTGGGGACTAACTAGCTTTACAATAAACAGTTTACCTTTTAAACCAGGCCTTTCAGTTAGAAAAGTCATAAATTTTAACACTTTGAAACAGCTTTGGTCAATATTTTCAAGCAATTTTATCCTCTTCCCTCCCCCAAAGAAACCCCCCCCAAACCCCAAAGAAATA
>JAOQGH010000023.1:74827535-74863423 GCA_025769975.1 Gallinago jamesoni | reverse complement strand
ACTCTGCCCCCAGCCTGTAGCGCTGCCTGGGATTGTTGTGACCGAAGTGCAGGACCCTGCACTTGGCCTTATTGAACTATAAACATTAAGAGTGAAAAAAAAAAAAAGTGATCCCTTATTTTAAAATAAATTTTAAATAAATTTGAATAAGGAGAGTCAGGAATTTAGTTTATTTCAAATGTGCAAAGAATTATTTCAGGAAATAGTCACTTTAATGTTTCTTCCTGGAATGGCTAGACCCTTCATATTAGGATACGAGTTGTTCCAGTTGATAAATACTAATCCCAGCTACATCATCTTTTTTTTTTATTGTTGCTCTCTGAAGAGACATAAAAAGGAATCAGTTTTAAAAAAGGTAATCCTCTCTCTTTTTTTGTGACCTTTGCTGTACATAGATTTAAATTCTACTTTAAGACGGTCAGTTTCTCTTTGTTAGTGGTATCTGCTATGGATAATTCAAAGACTTCAAAAGCAGGACTCACTGCAGGGATGGTCCAAAGCATTGCTTGCCTTTGAAGTACATACGGGAACATCTCTGGGCTACGAGAAACTGTCAGTCTTAAAGAAGTAGAGTTTAAATCTTGTTAGAGCTCAACTGCAAACTGGTGTTTTTTGAGGCCAGGGACAGAGAAAGGAAAGTAGTTACTTCAGCTGAGGAAGAGCTTATCTCCTACCATGGCATAAGATGAGTATTCAGTTTTTAACCTAGGGCTCAAACTGAGTATTTAGAAACTGCATTGTAAGAATCCTGCTGCAATTTAAGACTTAATTTCAAATCCATTAAAATGAAGGCAACAAAGACAAAACCTTTATCATTGTTTATAACTGTTTCTTCCATTTGCCCAGTGATTCCTTAATGTTAGATGGGTATCATTCCTATTTCACTTTGTATCTCTTTCAGTCACCCATATTTTACACTTACTTGAAAAGTTATTTAACATATTAATGCTTTATGATCATTTTAGTGTTATGGATTTCCTTTATCTGAATGGAGAATTCCCAAAAGTACACCCTGGTCAAGACAATCATATGTTGATATAACAGTTACAGTGATACTTTTTTTAATTGCTAAAATTAATATTTTCGGGGGGACAAATTTACTTTTTGTATTATTATTTTATAAAGATGGGTTCCTGGAAGACTGTAGATCTAGATTCTGAGGGAAAGTATGATTTCTAAAAAAAAATAATTTAAAATGTATTTTAAAAAAGTATATCTTAATCGTTAGGGCTCAATTTTATGAATTCTGTAAGGAATTATTAAAGTTTTACTTCTCTAATAAAGGAAAGATACTTCACCCATTTCAAAGCATTCTAATAACAGTTGTGTCCATATTCTTCATTCCTTCAGTATAGGATATGTCTCCTTGAATAAACACGAATGGAAAAAGCTGTGCAGTTATTTGACATGCAGTCAATAAAAGCCAATATTAACTCTCGTGTCATTCCCAGGAATACACTGGAGACTGATACTTCAAGTGCACACTTCAGCTGCCTCTTGACAGCACCATTGTGTGTGATTGTATGCAATCCCCCATACTCCTGTCTTATTGGAAGGAAAGACATTTATGTGACTAACAGGCGGCAGAGCATTTTGCAGATATGACATGAGGGACTCTACATAAGTGTAGATGTAGTCTTCCATAGTGTTTTTCTGTGCTTTTCAATCCTTAGTGTGGCTGCCTTCACAACATCCATATGATGATATATACAAAATATGCAAGACTGCAAGATATGCAAGACTGCCACCAGTCTATTTGATCTGGATCCAATTTGATCTGAGATTGTGTGGTATGAAGGTAGTACAGAGGAACTCAATCTGCATTTAGAACCCAGTTTAAAAAAAGTGAGAAATTTGTAATCCCAGTTTCCCTATGCAATAATGAAGATCTGCACATCTAAAAGTTTACCACAAAGAACAGCCATTATTGGGTTGTCTCCCTCATTGAAGTATTTTCCCTTTATTCTCTGTGGTGGAGTAACTGTACATCTGGCTACTGATTTGAGAAAAGACATAAAGAAGTTGTTTCTTATGCACTATGGGGAGCAACTGGACTCTGCCCCCAACTGTCCCCAGCTTTATGATGCAGAAACAGCCAAGTCAGTCTGGCTGTTGCTCCTTACATCAGTCTGGACCTCAGAATGGTGAGTTGTTCTGTGCTCGTGTTCAGGAGCCTGTAATGAGGAAAGCAGGGTAACTTGGCACAAGAGAAAATGGAGATGGTGTCATGCTGAAATAGAGACAGGGATGCTTCTAATGGCATATGATCAGTAATACTGGAAGAGAGAAAAAGATCAGGCTGAATACAGCGCAATAAGGGAGAGTCAAAACTCTACAAATAGATTAATAAACTAGAAAGGTTAATTCTATCTTGTCTCAGTAAGAAGAGATGCTGTCTGTTACAGTGAGGATAAGGTAATAGGAATAAAAATAATTATAGTGGCAAAAGTTTTAATATTATAGTAAAACCTTCTGCCCTAGTAGTAGTTCTATGGAGTGGGTGTTGTGACAGTAGGTATGTAAGTCTGTTCTTTCAGGGAATTAAAAAATTGTGCGAGTCCTTCTTCTGTGAATCTCTAAATACTGCATCTAAAGCTTTTTGCTTTAAATAATAGCTATACATATATGTTCTGCTTCCTTCTATGATTTAGTTTTTCCCTTTATTTTAGCTCTTGAGACTTTTTTTAAATGTAGTCCATCTGTTACACAGACCGAAAAGTTGGAATGAGGTTCTAGAACATTTTTCTTCCCTGTCTGAAGATAAGTATCACTTCCTGTGGTCATTCTAAAAAGCAAAGTATATTCCTTTTAATTAGAATTTTCCACTAAAAAAACCCAGCAGGATGTAGTGAGAGGTTGGTTAGTTTTGGTTGGTTGTCTGGTGTGTTGTGGGTTTTTTTTTCCCCCTTAAAGTAATTTATTGTCTCTTTGTTAATTAAATACCACTAAACCGTCCCTGGATACTAATTAAGTCCCTTCAGATTTACAGATTTGCTACAGTCAATTGTCTTTAAGAAAGAAAAGTAGAAAAATATGTTCATCAGCTGCATGTCCTAATGGTTTTAATTGGTCTCAAAACAGTAACTTAATTTCAAGCACATAGTCTAATCTCTGTGCTAAAGAAAACTCTAAATACATTTATGAATCTCAGCATTCCAAAACAAAGAATACATGAACAGTTAGATACTGATGCCTTTGAATTATAGTGGCATTTTATTGCCAGCTAATACTTTTATGCAGATTAAGTTGATATAAACAGAGTTCTGGGTTTTTTTTCTTAATTAACATTTGTTTTGGTCTTGGGTGAATGAGTATAAACACCAAAAATCTGTTGCATCTATTAACAGAAGCCAAAGTAAAAGCTCAAAAAAATTGCTTCAGAAATAAATTTTTTTGTGTATTGGTCTTCTGTATTGAACCCTGTGCTTTAATTCAAATGAACAAAAAAGAAAGATGCCATTTTGTCAATATTTTTACTGTAATATACAGGCAGCATTGCTTTGTAAATAAAACTACAATTTCATTCTTGGGGCCAGTATTAAAATTGACATTATCTTATTCCCAATGTATTTAGCATTGTTTTGGCCTCATCTTGAGTATTGTGTGTAGTTCTGGGCACTGGTATTTTCTGTATGAAATACTAGTCATTAGGAGGATATTTTGAAGTTAAGGTTTCCCTTCCAAACTTTTTTAGTCATTTTGAAGTTTTGAAGTTTGGCTTTACCAAGCTGTCTGAGGAGAAAGTTAAATTTTGTTCTTCTTTTTGGCAAGTGGACCTGTAGTTGTTCTTTGAGAATAATTCTATAAAGATTTTAATTAATTTTTGAAAAGAAAAGTATATGTCATTCAGTTAAACAGAATGCATGAGTCCACCCCATCTTTCAGGAGAAATTGTAGCACAGCCCCCTCTCTGTTTTAGCCAAGAATTTGGATTTACTGCAACAAGACATAGTATTATAAAAAGAAAAATATAGATTTAAAATACAAATAAAATAGATCCATAAAGTACTTTGTAGTATTGTTCAGTAAGCCTAAAGAAAAAGTAATATTTCCAGAAATTATTGCATTAACAATGAACATATTCCAAATGGTCCTTTAAATTGTTTTGTTTTTGTGAATTTAAATAAACTTAGTATCACAATAGTGATGCTTCCATTATTATGGGTATAGCTAGACATTTTGAACTTGTTCTGCTGTTTCTTTTAACATTGATTCTGACAGCTTTGACAAAAGCTGTTTGGTCCTTCGACTGTAGTAGATCTCTTTTTTGTTTTTTTTTTTTTCTTTTTTTCCTCTTCACCCTCATTAAACGGCACTGTTCATGGATGTCAGCCACTTGAGAGATCATACTCCACGCTATTACGAGAATTCTTTTGAAATGCTCATGACTGTTAATTGTCATTGCTGTCATCATCATCACACTGAAATAAAGTAAAAACTTTCTGAAAATGTTCAAAAAAACATGGTCAGAAAACTGGATAATAATTTTTCAAATCGGAAATATCATACTAATGCTGCATATGTGAAGGAATGTCACATGTTGCTGAAGACTAGAAAAACATGGCAAATCTAATATATAAAGCTCAATGTTTTCTTTTTAACATTTTTAAAAATTATATTGAACTATTTTTTTCTTGTGTTTTCACACACGAGGTGCAGAGGTGTCGGAAAGGATAGACAGTTGGGGTTTTTTTTCCCAGCTGCTGTATGCTGCAGCAGTACTTGGGTGGTATGAAAAAACTTACTTTCTTCATCTTGTTATCATGATCTTCAAGATCAAAACCCTTGCGTGAACTAAAGGCCTTTTCTGAACGTAAGCATTAGACTGATTCCCTTTTGTGGAACTGTGTGGGATGGGGTAGAGGGCTTTTTCACTGCAGCGCTGAAAAGCCATTATTAGAAAAGAATTGTTTCTGGAAATAGGCTGAATTGGGATTGGCTATTTGAAACTGACTATAAAAGACGTTCGCACCCGTGCTCTGATGTGCTCAGTTAGCATATTTAAGGAAAACAATAAAACTGATTATTGCCTTGTACTTCAATTACATCTGGTTATGCTGAAGCAGCAACAAAATGGATTTAACATTCAGATGCTAAGACCCAAGACGCAGAAAAATGAAGTGATATTCACAGTATCAGAATAGGAATCTGACTGTGGAGGTGATCCTGGATCTCTGGTTTTCTTGTTCAGTGATTTATTTATTTTTTTAACCCTAAGGTTAGTCTCTCCTATATGTGGCCTTTTAGTAATCTCAACTTCAATATTAATTATGAATATAATTTTAAACACCCCTACTTTCCTGTACCAAGTAATTGTTTTAAAATGGTAATCATTTTTTAGTTTAAAGGTTTTTTTCTCTCTTTAGACAATCTTAGATTGTTCATAATAGCAAGGTTTGTATTTCAAATACACGTATGTGCATATACTCATGCAGTAAACAACATAGTTCTGCCTTTTGGTTGTTTTAGAAAGGAGCATATTCATTTTTCTCAGATATTAGTATTACTGTGCTCTAAGTCTTCCTGCATGACACCACTGGCTATATCAGTATCATTTTGTGGTAGTACAGGCCAAGGAGTGAAAGAAAAGTCTCCTCAGTTTGGTGACACATACTCATACCATTTGTATGATCACTGTTGATCCCATGTTCTTCAACAAAGTAGCCTCTGTTTGCTAAGCTGATATTGACCAAAACCAGGTAAGACTGCTGGAGATAAAGGTTAAAGGTCTTCAATTGGATCCATTCTTCCACATACAAAGTAAGGATCACTTGAAGTTTGGGGACTGGACTTTCTCTCCTAATGTGCCCAGAAGGCACTAATTACTATACCTGCGCATGCAGTTGAATCTGAAAGTGTGGATTTTAAGGCAAATAATCTCTTTGATGCTGAACATTTAAAGCCCAGGTCAAATTTTGGAAGACGTTCATATATGTCCCTTTAAATGAAAATAAATATCTGAAATATTTCTGGTGTAAGCTTCTAAGTATAGAGCTTTGGAGCTCAGGCAAAACTATCTGATTGTCACATAATAGCACACACCTCAACGTGCCAGCATGAAAGCACGGTGAATGTTGGGAGACTACATCATAACACGATTATGGAGAAGTTTAGAGAGAGGCATAGTTCTTAGCCCTAGAAATCTTGTTTCAGCAGGCAACTAAATCAGTAAGTGGATTACTGGCATCAGTACCATTATTCTAGGTTGAAGTTTTGTATCTGGAGCAGAAGATTTAGTCTCAGTCCAGTCTAGACAATAAACTCTAGGAGAAAATGCTGATTTAGGAAAAGAAATGCCAGGAGAGAAGTAGCTACCTAAACTGAAAAGGCATCTCTGATTACTGTCATGGCTACCATCCAAGAGAAAGTTTTTGAAAAATATTTTCAGTTGGAAATGACGTAATTTTTATTTGTCCTCTCATACTTGGTGACCCAGAACTGGCTTTTCAGTGTGACTAAAACTTTTTTTTTTAATTGTATGCTCAAATGAAATATATACCTTCACAAAAGCAATCTTTGTTGCATGTACCCTGCCCCGAACCCTCCCTCTCCCCTCCTCCCCCCAAAAGTCCCAAACAAACCATAAACCAAACCAAACAACTTGTTAGAAAAAATAATTTGATCATCAACACAAACTGCTGGTTTTGAAGCACTGATAAGTGCTTCATTGATAAGGAGATAAGTACATACTTACAGGTAGATTGACATTATAGAGCCTCTATACATTCCCCATAAGTAAATCTTGTCAACCAAATAGATCTCTGCAGTATATTCTGGCAAATACTAATACTATCATGGGTGACTAGTAGCTTGCCCTAATGAATCTATTCTTTTTTAAATTTTCAGGTCTAGTTGTACTATACAGAGTGGCTAAATTTCTCGACAAAGGGCTTGTTAAACAAAATTTGCTTTGGCAAAACTGCTACTGACGTCAGTTACCAGATACTTTTCCTTATTTTACTGATACAGGGCTATCATTTTTCTGGTAGGAACCAAGATTAATAATAGAAAAATAATTTGTCACATAACCACTACTATTTGTAGTGCATTTTCAGTATTGCAGATTGCAAATGGCATAAAGCCCTAATGCAGTAATATCTGTAAATACATGCATATACTCACAATCTTCTGATTACTCTCCAATGCTTCAATTACAAGAGTGAAAAAGCCTGCTAAAACTTGGGACTTCAAAGCTGGTAATAAGAAGCTGTATTAATTATGTTTAAGAAGATAAATTTTTCTGGATTATGTATCTTAAAGCTCTGCCTCCATTAAAGACACTTTACACCATTTGGGTACTGTATTTAAATGGGTTTAAATATAACTGATGACAATTTCAAGGATCTTTACACTGCTGGTATTGGGTGAAATGATCTTAATGTAGTAAAAGGGCTAAATATGAATAAGTGAGAAATGTCTATCAAGCTGTTTTTCCCCTTCATCTCTATTTTCTCTATATTTTTCTTAATGGTGTTTCTGTATTATGCTGTTACATCCAAAGAATGCAGAACAGCCTACTGTTCAAGTAGCCCTGCTAGTAAGTGTGATTTTTTTTTTTTCTTTTTAATCCTTTCATTAGAGGTGTTTTTTAAGTAGAGCATGAGGATGATAGAACTAATATAGAGAGTTCATAAATTTTGCCAACATAAAACTATTATTGAGAGTTTAGGTTGTTCAATATCTGTGAATCATTTTACAGCAATGAACTGTTTCAGTTAACATGAAGCATTTTATCAATGCCCAATAAAATGGCATTCCCCTTCTTTCTACTCATACTCCTTTCAAAGCCCATTATACAATGATATTTTTCTGAGACATAACCAGAAAAACTGGGCAGGGGGATGTCGGGGAAGGAAGAAGAGTGTAGAGA
Source organism: Gallinago jamesoni (assembly GCA_025769975.1). NCBI lineage: Eukaryota > Metazoa > Chordata > Aves > Charadriiformes > Scolopacidae > Gallinago > Gallinago jamesoni. The sequence goes on along the minus strand of JAOQGH010000023.1, from coordinate 74,855,553 downwards.
GGTGCAAGAGGAAAGAACTTGCTGAAAATAGAGAATCTATTCTGGTAGCTTTAGAAAGTGATATATTATTATTTCTGAAGTTTGAGATTCTGAAGATAGGAGTAGCCTTTAAAAGAGCATTAGTGTTCTTTTGTACAGAAGAAGGTTCGTGTGTTCAGCCTATTGCAAGGCGCATTTGCTTGCATTCTTCCTGTGCAGCACAAAGACTGCATTAACGGAAATGATAAATAGTTTGATGAGCAGGCCAGGTGGCATAGCAATGGCTCACAAGACTGCTGAGCTGGAGACACAGGTTTTAAAACAAACTTGGGGCTCCTGCTTCCTGGACTGGTTGAAGTTGAACATGTCGAGGAGGTAATGTGATTGATCTCTTTGGAGGAAGATGCCAGCTGGAGAGCTCACAAACTGCTCCTTCAGGACTCTCTTTAAAGATGAATTGATGGCAGCTTCTGAAAAGGGTTACTCACACCACATTCTTCCCAGCCATTCAGAGGTAAGACTCTATCACAGTGGCTGCTAAAAGAAGGAACTGAGAGTTTAAAGGGACAGGAAAAAGGTGTCCCTGGTGAAAGAAACTGCAGGAAGTACATTCCTAAAATGCAGCTATTATTTCTATACTGTTGTAAAATAGATTTTATTTTTTTTAGGAGCTTGTCCACCGAAATGGTTGGGTTTGTTTTGGGTTTTTTTTTTTTTCATTACACTGGCATCCTGTAGTGCTAATAAAATAAGAAGTCAGCATTTCATCTGACAGCTGTACTTCATTGTACATTATTGTAAATAAGTTGTTTAAAAACATTGTAGGTTGAAATCTGTGCTTTCGTGTTGACAAATATCTCCTCAAAATCATGGGGAAGAAATGACTCATTTTGTCCTTAGTTTCGTCATCCTTGTAGTTCACATATTATGTTCCTCCCTTCATTGGAGGCTCTGGTACACCTTTTTCTGATTAGCTACACTAACTAGCTACAAAAGGGCACAATAGGTGCCCTTTTGAAAGTGTCCTTTGATGATCCAGGGACTTTCTCAGTCTATGACAGCTTGCTACTTTGATCCTAAATAATCAGCTTGTCCATTTACTCTAATGTCAGACAACACCAACAAATTACTTTGGGGTTGTGGTAGCTCAGAAACTTGTGGTTAATGTATAAATATTCTATGCTTGTTTGACCTAAAGCTACCTTGGCCCTAAGCCATATACACAAAAGGGTAGAAATGGAGTCCCACAGACAAACTGGACTCGGTAGGAAGAAGCAATCTTCCTTGAGCCTCAGGAATCTCACCATTCAAATGGGCAGTATTAGGAGACAGTGAGAACACAGACAGAATAAAATTTGCGAACATCTAAAACAATAAATTTGTCTGACTCCACCTGATGTGTTTAGGATTATGAGTTAAAGACATTAAATAAGGTAGAGCTCATTTTCAGTTACTGGAAGACACTAGTTTTTACAGTAAAAGCCTTAAATGTATGATGTCTTACAGTTGTGAAAAACTGAACTCCAAACGCAGAGTGTTACTATAAGGATAGTGGCAGAATTATATCATGTGTGGATTGTCTGGTTACTTCTCAACTGTGAGATGTTTTGATCCCCTGAAACTTTTCTTTGGCCATTACACCAATTCTTTCTGCAGAAACCAGTATGTTAGGGTGTGGTAGGGAAAATAAGACCAGCGACAACCAGGAGCTGGGAAGCAGTTACTGTCTGCAGACAGTCTTAGGTGCTGTAATTTACATGCAAGGGCTTGTTCTTTTAGGTTATCTTTTCAGTGCTTAATTTTACATTTGGTCACTAAGAACTACCCACTGTTCAATATTTAACCTAGAAAAGAAGCGAGGGAGTGGGAATAAAACTGCTCAAAATGGTCGTGAAACACTGCAGGCAAAACAATCCATAGTTCAGGACGTTGTTTTTTTCTTTTTAAACACAAGCTTCCAATCACTTATTTTGCTATTCAGAAAAACGATGCAATTACATAAATATATAGGTTTTTAGACACTTACCCTGGGAGGTGACTGGAGGAGAAGCGGCTTCAGGCTGTTTGGTGCAATGGTTTCTGCTGCTTTGTGTGTAAAGGCTTCTCCTGTCGTTGCAAGCCACTGGGCCCCGCGGGCTGAGGCCTGCCTTCCCCTCAACAGGGCTTGGCCATGGCAAGGAGCTCCCTCCCTCGAAGAGGCTGTCTCCACCTCTTCGTTGTAGCCAGTGTCTTTCTTCAATACTTTTGAGCAGGGATGACTCCCTTTGGAGCCTGTGGCCTTTTTCAGTACTTGCTGAGGTTGCTCAGCGCTGGCTGGAGCCAGCTGTGAATAGCGCTGGGCCGGTCACAGTGCACCCCCTGGTACCTTGTGCCTCACACGGGGAATAATCTCCAACATGTTTCAACTCCAGTGCCTTCATCCAGGCATAGTGGAGATGAAAAGGTAAAGAAATTTCTGGGTTTTGGTTTTGGAGTTTTTCTGGTGTGTGGTGATTTGCATTTTTTTGTTTGTTTTGTGGTTGGTTTTTTGGTATTTTTTTTTCCAGATGAATTATGCCATTTTTGCTCAGGGTATTTGGTGGTTTTTATTTTCTTGGAAAAATAAGACTGCTCTTCACACACTTTATGTAACACAAATACCACATCACAAATGCTAGGTACATTGTGGAAGAAAGCTTTCAGCCTTTGATATATATTTGTGAGACCCTTCTTTAGAAGTGTGATCCAGGCCTAGAAAGCCTTTACTCAGTGTCCACTAATGGCCTGAATGAGGAAATGCTGCATCTCAGCACTTTGCCCATTGGTGCTCTGACAGAAATAAAAGTACCAGAGGGAGGTGTGCTCAGCACTATACGATTTTTCTCAGTCCATGAGGTGTTTCTCTGCAGCGAGTGGCTGTAGGGTGATCTGTGGTAGCAGTACTTTCCACCCGTGACACAGCTTCCCAGTAGCGCCCCACACCATCACTCTCCACAGAGTGGTGTGTCCCAGGGACTATGTGTGAGAGGCGGCAGCCCTTGTGAGTGAGGGACGTTTGTTTTCCAAATTGTTCCTGTGAGAGCCAAGCAAACTGGAAAATGATGAACCTGTGCCACCAAGAATTTATTTTTTAAGTATGGGTGAGGAAGAACAAATATTCCTTGTAGTGGATGGCCTGGTGGTCTGCTGAAGTGAGTCATTTAGGAGACTGGAACATGTTTTGTGCCCTGCATAATTAATCTGAAGTTAAAAGCTGGTGGCTGTAAACATGAAGAAAAATATATGTTAAAATCTTAAAAATGGAAGTATGTGTTAACTGTAGCTGTTACTGAAGTAACTGCTACGCATAGAAACTATGAGCAGCAACACTGCACATTAAAATTTTGAAGTTGCTTTTTTTTATTTTGCACTGATGAGGACAGGAGAAAAAGCTTTAGCTTTGAAACACCTGGAATTTGTTTATGTCTGGGATTTGCTGTATCTTAAAATGTGTTTTGAGAAAGCTCATTGGTTACTATTCCTGCGTCCTGACAGTTATTGAAGGCATAAATGCTTCTTCATTTGCTTGCATGCACACCTGTGTTGCCCCAGGACTGAGGTTCAGTCAGTGCATTACGGAGTTGTGTGTTCACAGGTTTTCTTCCTCCCATTCTTATGCTCAGGTTCCTTCAGTAGCTTCTACAGCTTTTGTACAACCTTCACAGTGTGGTATTTTGTTTATTGCTTATCACTTCTCTCTCAGATACACAGGTCACCTAGCAAGCAGACGCTATAGTTCTCACAATATTCTCCTTGATAAATTTTTTAATTGCTCTGGTATTGGTTCCTGCATCTGTAAATCTTCTATTTCAAATTTTGGTGGGATTTTTTCTTTCTCTGGGGTAGCCCAATCATGACAAGACTTATGAAAGGGAAGACTTTCATTTTTTTAGTTCTTGAACAGACCAGTTAGGTTCTTTTGAGGAGCATGAAATGATGAGCACTTTACCTCCCTGCTTGGGTAATGCTCTGAAACAGAACAAAGCTTGGAAAACAGTTTCTAAACTGTTGTCTCTCACCCCCTGTAGTTTTTTCTCAGCGATACAGTAGATGTTTAATTTATAAGAGTATAGTAAGATATTTACTTCACAAGCTCCTATAGGCTACAAAACACTTCTTGTCATTGTGTAACAAACCTTAAACCTACAGTAAAAGACCAAAATTGCATTGCATTTGGGTAAGGAATGGGGATTGATCAAGGCACCTGTCAACTTGGAATATCCTACCTTGCTTACTAAAATTTTTCCTTCCTTTTTTCCTTCCTTCCATCTCACCTTAACATTCCTTGACAATCTTAACTGTCCATTCTGTCTTAAAAGATGTAACAAAAGTGATTGGTGTAGCACTTGAGAATGAGTAAAACATACAAATTAGGCACTTTGCCCTTCTAAATAAACAATGTTTTGAAAGAACAAACAGTTTGCAGTCAAGAAAGAACAATTGGATTTCCTTTTAACCCTTGATATACCAAAAATACTGACTATGGTACTAGTAGAGAAAACTTGAATTTCATTAATCACTTTAATGTCTTATACAATCAAATTAATTTCACAATCACTTCCACAAACATAATAAGTTTTGTTCTGGAGTTGTTCTGATTCTGAAACTGCACAGTAGAGTAAAGCTGATTTTGTCTCTTGCTATTCTTGAGAAGCGATTCAGTATAGAAATATGAGAACAGGGACTAAAGCCCAGGTGTTTCTTCTCTCAGATGGCTGTCATAACCATCATGCTAACAAGAGTCTATTTGTCTCCTACTGAGCAACTCTAGCTGTAGATTTGGATAATAGTGCACTTAAGAATAGTATATAATACTTTATTCATTCCTTGCCTCCTGAATAAAATAAAATTTGATTCCTCTTGAAAACCAAAACCACCAAATATATTTGAGATTACAAAAATCCTGAGTGAAAAGTCATCATATTATTAACCAAAACCAACTGTGTGGGTGAAATGCAGGTCTGAATTTCCTCATTTTTGAGTAGATGCATATTTTGTAATAGTTCCACTTGAGACTCAAATAACAGCGCAGTTTTGAATCTCCTAATCTTCAATCTCATTTATGATTTTTTGAACCAATTGTGGACTTCTTGTCTTTGGCAGTTTATTTAATGTGCTCATTTTGGGAGATCAAAACTTTCGTGAAACTGATCATAATCTCTTTCTCACTACATATCTGTGACACAAAGATGTGTTTAAGAGTTTTACGTTGTCTTAATCTCCTGTATTCACAGTGGTTTCTAGTTGTGATGATCTGCTGCAAGGAATGACTGGAGGTTCATTGCAAATGTTTGTGACATAATATTTTTTTACACTGAATATTACTTGAAGTTTAAAATAGCTTGTCCCAGAAGTACCCATTAATATCTAAATACTTCAGGGGTACAAGGTCCTGAAGATGTCTGTACATTCAGCTTATTGCCCTCCAGCCCCAAATCTGCAGTTTTTCAGCTGTCTTCTGGCTAGTAGCTCAGATAGATACAAGTCTCTAGTTCACATACTGACAGATCATATATCAGCTTCAGATACTGTAGTCTGTTACATGGCAACAACATTTTGTAGCACTATCTGATTTGAACTTAATGTGGCTATTTAGACAGGTTGTCTTGCTGTTTGTCTTTTCAGTCGTATTTGACTAGTGAGCACCAAAAGCCAGGATATCTTTTTTTCTGGCAGAGTGTGTCACACTACCTGTCCCATATTGCCACTCCTGTGATTTGTTGTTCTTAAGTGGAAGTGCATGGATATCAGAGTAAGTGAGCAACTGGCAGGACCTTGCCTTTGAGAAAGAGCCTGCTTTGAAATGTGATTCTTCCCTCAATCTGAAATATAAATTTTTTGTTCACAAGGACATTAATTCTACTTGCTTTATTGTTCTCAGTCTTAAGGAAACGTGAAAGACTTAGGGACAATTCTAAGAGTATTTATTGACACGTTGTCAGTTGGGTTTTTTTTTTTTTTAATCAGGTGTTTAAAGGCTATGAAGTACATTATTTTGCTTATTTCAAAGGTTTACCTTCACATAATTGTCCCAGACTATCTAAAATTGTACTAATACACAGCAGATGCATAAGCTTTTAAGTTAGAAAATGCGCCTCTACTATATAGCTTTTAAGTATATTTATTCAAGATTATTTAGGAATCAAGTATTAAATCCATTTAAGCTTCCATTGAATACATTAGTTCATGTTATGTAAATATCATTATAGTATTTGAGGTAAATATGGCAAATTCTTTAATTTGAATTAGTTTCTAAAAGGACTATTTTCACAACCATGTAGATTTATTATCTGATGCTTACAGAGAAGTGACAGCTAGGGTTCACATGAGTGTCCTAGCAAGCAGGGAGCAGGTCTAGTCGTGAGAAAGGACCTCAGTTTCCATATCTATTCTGTCCTCAGCACCTCTGCTAAAAATTGTGAATAAATATAGTGATGTTTCTGTGATTCTTTAATGGTGGATTTTGTTTCCTTTTCAAAGCAGTACAAGCAAAACAAAATGTAGCAAAGAAAGCAGGACAAGTCTAAAATGAGACTTGCTAAATATAATGTAATTGGTTTCAAAATTATTTACAAGTTATTTGTGCTGGACAAAAGTTTCCAATTGTCTTCTTATAGCAAGTAATGGCAAATAATCTGGAGGATGTGGAATGTTTTATCCTGTCTCGAGTTAAATAATTTTCATATGCTATTATATTATGTACAAAAGACCATTAACATTTTTCACATGATAATTTTGTATAGAAAATATCAGCCCACACTGAATTACTGGATTTAGATCTTCACAGTACTGTAGCTGTTAATGAAGAACCTATAGTTATGTTTTTAGAAGGTGTAAATCTGGGACATTATTTAAGTAGAGGTAACAATTGTCTTAGTGTGAATAATAGTCACGTTTTTGAGAATGTTTATATGTGATAAGCATGAGCCAAGAATGTGCCCTTGTGGCCAATACGGCCAATAGTCTCCTAGGGCCAATAGTCTCCAAAAAGCATGAACAGTAGGTTGAGGGAAGTCATCTTCCCCATCTACTCTGCTCTGGTGAGGCCACATCTGAAGTACTGTGTCCAGTTCTGGGCTTTCCAGTTCTAGAAAGATGAGAAACTGCGAATGAGTCCAGAAGGGGGCTATGAAGATGATCAAGGGACTGGAGAACCTGTCTTATGAGGAAAGGCTGGGAGACCTGGGTCTGTTTATCTTGGAAAAGAGAAGACTGAGAGGGGACCTCATCAAAGCTTATAAATATAGAAAGGGTGGGTGTTTAAAAGATGGGGTCAGGCTCTTCTCGGTGGTGCCTGGTGACAGGACAAGAGGCAATGGGCACAAATTGAATCACAGGAAATACTCCATCTCAACATAAGGAAAAACATTATTTTGAGGGTGCCAGAGCACTGGAACAGGCTTCCCAGAGACGTTGTGGAGTCTCGTTCTCTCAAGATAATAAAAAACTGCCTGGATGTGTTCCTGTCCAGCCTGATCTAGGTGAACCTGCTTTGGTAGGGAGGTTGGACTAGATGATCTCCGAAGGTCCCTTCCAACCCCTACCTTTCTGGGATTCTGTTTAATAAGGATGTTACTGAGAAATTGTGACAAAACATAATATATCTGTGACATTGTCTTGTGAATGAAGAAAAAAAATTCCTAATTTGGCTAAATAGCAAGGTTGTCCTTTCCCACTCTACTTTTGGACCAAAGAGGTCACCTGGGGTTCTCTGCCAGATCTCCGCACTTGCAATCTGAATTTAGGAATCTTTTGTATAGTAAACTATAATTCCTGTTCCGGCTAATTTCAGTGGGAACTGTTGAGAAAACTATCTGCGTCCTTTGCAGGATCAAAAAGGGGGAATGATGAAATAGAGGAGACTGACCTTTATCTTTCACTTTTATTCCCTACTGGTCTGGTTCTGCTGGAAATGATTAGAGCTAAATTCTTTACAATCTAGAAGCTTCATAGCAAAGAATCATAGCAATACTATGTTATTAAAATCTCTCAGCATTATGTTACTAAAAGAACAATGTATGTTGGAAAAAGGATGTATTAAATCCTCTGTCAGAGGTTATCACAATTTCTTACTGACACTGTAGTGTGATTCCATGTTACATTACAACAACTTCATTTCCTGAAATCAAGACAGCTTTGACATCCACCTGTAACCAGGAAGAACATCTAGGGATAAAATAAAATACCAGTGTTTTTTAAATACTAGACAGTGCTGCCTGTGATGATAACTAAATAATAATTAGTAATCTCCATTAATATTTTTGATCCAGTGAAGTGAGTTGTTATGGTTTTTAGAAGTATGTCACTTCATTTATACCTAGATCCTGCCATAACTGAAAACCTAAACAGAGCTTCCTTTTTTTGGCAGTTGGGTATACTATATATGTGCACTGCAAACATAATGATGAACAATAGCCCTTGTTACTGCCACTAAATGAGGAACACTACAATGCAAGAAGAAAGTGAGCACAGCAGAATACATCTTTTTTTTTTTTTTTTTTCCCCTAACACAGAAGTAAACTGCTGCTTTATAGGACACCTGTTTTTACCTGGTCATCTTAATAAACAACCTATTATTTAATATTAGTCCCAGACCAATCAGTGATCTGTAAGCCACACCACACACTGTTATGCTAATGTGAATAAGATTTTTGGAAAATTGTTACAGCATCTAATTCCATAGTAAAAGTAAAGCCATTCAAAATGGAATTGTGGAGTATTGAAGACGAATGCAATGGCATGAATCAGTTATTGAGCCTCTTGCTGCTGCATTTATGTGTTTTGTTACCTGTGCAGTCAATGAAAAAAAAAAAAAGACTCTCATCTGAATTATATGAGAAAATTATGCTGAAATGATTCACAACTTTGTATGTAAACCTGATAGATTAATATGGAGACTGGCTATTCTGATTACAAAATATTAATCTGGGATATTGCTTTAATTGAATTAGAATAATTATATATGTTATTTGAAGAGGAATGTCATAGTTGCATAATAATGCTAAAAGAGGATTTGGCTGTTTTAAGGTAATCTGAACTGACTCTTCCTACTCTCTGTTAATATTAAGGAAGAGGAAAGATTTGTTATAAGAAAGTATTGTGTGCTGATCTTTTTTTTTCTTTTAAATAAAATTTTTATGTGTCACTTGCACCTTACTGAGAAGGGAGAAACTATGAATGTTTACAGTAAACTGTCCTGCTAGCAGCTTGGGTTCTTGTTTTGATAATTTTCTTTTCTTTTCTTTTGACTCCTCTGTTTTCTCTAAGGCCTTATTCGACTACAAGAGCTCATCAAGGCTCCATCACGATACAACCTGAGATTAAAAATCCGTCAGTTACCAGCTGACACAAAAGATGCAAAGCCATTGCTAAAGGAGATGAAAAGAGGCAAAGAATTCCATGTAATCTTTGACTGCAGCCATGAAATGGCAGCAGGCATCTTGAAACAGGTAATCATCATTTTTCTTTAGATGGCCTAATCTTTTTCATCCCTAATAAATAAAAGTAATTTTCAGACTTAATGACATTTAACAAGCGGGGGAATTGTATGTCAGTTTTACTGAGGCCTAACTGAAAATCAGCCAAGGACTTTGGAGATAATCTTATCCGTGACTCTAAGAGTAACTGCTTTCATTATGTTTTTTTTTCCTAAAGAAATAGACTCATTGGTTCATGTACAGAATGAAAAAGCTTACTGTAACCCTAACTATGCATGAAAGACATGCCTTTGTGTGTCTCCATTAGTTTAACGAGCTAGCTCCAAAGACTGGGAATTCAGAGACCATTTCCCCCATAGTTTTTTAACTGAACTGTGACTTGCAACAAGGAGGCTAGGAAAAATACCTAAGCCAAACCAATATTCTACATTTCTAATGAACAGCTTTAAGTGACTTGAATTCATGTTTATATTATGCTTGCTAGCAGACTGTATAATTTAAATTGAAAACAAAATGTATTTAAGATTTGAAAATATGTCCCTCATTAAAGGGACCCTCAGGAGTATTGTTGTGGCTACATTTAAAATTGCTTGTAAACATACATGTATACTATCATTTCTTTGCTTTATTGTCCATTGATTAAAATGCTTTTATTAATTCCTAGTAATTTTAAACTTCTGCTGGTAGTTTTTGCTTTTTGCTAAATATAAGCCAGTCTGGTTAGTCTAATTGGTTAGCCCAAATCATCAAACATACATTTAGTTATTTAACACCTTAAAAATGCAGATGGAAAATCCAGTATTGCAATGCTTTAAATATGTCTAAAAGTGGTAGTTCTTCAGCTGAATATGAGTTCTTGCTGTTAAAATTGACGCAGATATATTAAGACTGTATTTATTATTTAGTGATATTATTCCAAATATAGTGATTATAAGTGTTTTATGAAAAAAAAATAAAGATCTTTATATATAAATCTGTGAACTAATTTTTAATAAATTAACTTATTTTTTCTGGTAGTAAGGGATGAACTTGGGGAGACATAACAACAGGTTTCTTGGGAGAATGACTGGAAAGATTAACAATGAAGTTGCTGGCTAGGAAAACAAGTTTGAAATAAAGAAAAAAAGGAAGTACCTTGAGAGGCCAGTGAAATAGCAACTATTGTTTTCTGGCTAAAAGTACACCATAAAAAGGGGGGAAAAAAATCCCTTCTTCAGAGAAACATATTTAAATTAAGGCAAATCTCAGTGGTAACTACAGCACCAGGCAAGGAAAAAGCAGACATGATTTAAAAGGTTAGGAAAGCACTGGAATAATGAGAGAGACAAATGACAATGTTTTGAAGAGGGAAAAGGAGTGAGGTCTTTTGAGAAGTGAGGAAAGTGAGAGAAAGAAGACCTGGAAAAGAGACAACACCAGCACATAGCAGAATCAGGAACATGTGTTCTTGTGTAGAGATTGTGTGGAGTATGAAAGACCTGATTGTAAGCATTTAAGTTTTAGGTGAGTGCAAATGTGTTACATATGCAGAGGAAGATACCTTGGCTTTATTTAAAAAAAAAAAAAAAACAAAACCCAAAAATTACTTAAAAAAAGCTAACTATGTTTGTGGTTGTATACAGTTTCTAATGAAGTTGCAATATTTCTCATGAGATAATGGCTTTCCTGTGTTTATGAGAATTTAAATTGTTATTGGCACACTACACTGTAGTTCCAAATACTATTGTGGAATTCTAAATGTACAATAGTCATTCTTTGGAAAAGTGTTGCAGTTTTTGTCAAAGTCTCATCTAAAATATTATAAAATCTGATCTGCAGCTGATATTTCAAATTCATCTTAGTTAACTTTTTGTCAGAAAAGAACATATAGACTAGTCATTCCATCATTTTTCAGACAATGTCACAAGCAAAAAGACTCCCTTAGTCTTCAGAAGTCTGGTAATTTTCTTTTTTTAAAAATTCTGGTATTATTGCAATTACCTTCCGCGTGTTTGAGGAGGTGTAACTGGTAGCAACTTTGCAAAGAATTCTTTTCATAGTTCCTGGAAAGAAAGAAAATATTGCTTACTTGTGTAGCTTTTTACAATGCTAAAATTAGGTAAAAATAGCAATCAAATGATTGAATAAATCATACTAATCTAAGACAACTTTTGTGCAGACCATGAAGATACAGGTGAAAATACTCTTCGTGAATAAGAGTGATGATACATCCGTAGCTCATTGCTTTTAAATTTTATCTAGAAATATTTGTTCTTATGCTGTTAAGAGAAAAATATGAACATCTTAAAATGCACAGTTAATAAAAAAAAACTATTAGTATTATATATTTAGTAAGAAAGGTTAAGGTACTTGATAGATATCTGAGTTTATAGAATCATGTTATGTAGATTTGTATCTTTATTTTTACTGAAATAGTATGTATTTTGCTATTCAAAACTTGACTTAAGTTGTTTCTTCCATGGTTGGAAAAATGTACACACATATAATATAAGCTTGTTTCCTTCTTTTAAGTGCATAGTATTGTTCATCAAAATAGAAAAAAAAATATTTCCTTTTAGGTTATTCTTTTTAAGGGAAAGGTTCAATAATGAATGAAAATATTTCCAACTCAAATTTTGTGTGGCAACTTAATGCATCCATTAGTATGTAAAACTGTAAGCCTCTTTCACATTTACTGCACTAAACAGTATAATAATATTCTTTATATCAGAAGATCTGCTTCATAAATTCCTTTAATAGTCAGTAATCTGCTCTAACTGCTAGGAAATGACTTGCTTGACCTAATTTTAGTATAATTCCAACCCCATAGTCTGATCCCAGTAGTGTTCTTTTGCAGTTTTTCATTTGCCATACAAGTGTGATAAAAATGTATTATGTGACCTCAGAAACATTAATCTTTTGTTTATTTTTTTAAGGCTTTAGCTATGGGAATGATGACAGAATACTATCACTATATCTTTACCACACTGGTAAGTGGCTTATAAAAACATGCTGATGATATCTAACAAAGATGTTACTTTCCTTAATTATATTACTTGACAAAGTGAAAAAGGTCTCCCTGGAATGGAATGTGAGTAAACTCTGTTGAGTTTTCTTACTTTCACTGAAAATGTATCAGAATGGTTTAAATATTGTTTAACAGTGTGCTGTGGAAAAAGATAGACCCATTATAGCAAATGACTCTGTAGTAGTGTAGTTTTTAACTTTCAAGCAGGGTTAAGCATGTAGTTTATAATTGATTTATTTATATTCAGGATTTTGTCCTTTTCCTCTTTAAGCTATTTGTACGTGAAGATTATGATATTTTAAACTTATTCATTCCATATTTTTAATCCAACATTTTACAATTACAATTACAAGGTAATTCTTCACTGTCATATGATTTCTGAATAATTTGGTGTGATTATTAGCAGCATTTTATTTAACAGTCCACATGAGCTTTTTAGGCACATGAATTATGTAATATTCTTTGGTGCGACTATAAAAGTAACTAAGAAGGAATTTGATCATTCTTGGAACCTTCAGATTTAACATTTGCAATAAATGAACATTTTAAAATGCTCAAATGCTCTTACAAAATGTAAAAACCATGCATGTGAAGAAACACTTCAGAAGTTGGTAAAACAGTACTCTAGAAACTACAGTTATGCACATTTCTTTTCCATTGTGCTCAAATTTGCCTGCTTAGGTTGCAGTTCATTAATATTCTTAAAATACAAGTCATTTCAAGCATAAGACAGATGTGCCTTGCTAAAACCATGCTTGAAATAACCTGTGTTTAAAGTTGCATGCATGTTTAAGTCCTTATGGAAATGAATCCTTTGGGGTAGGGTAGGAAGTTAACCTCAGAATCACAAAACAGAAGTTCATGGAAAGTACTAGTATGGAAATAGCTTGTTGAATAGACAGCAAAATAATTTTTTAAGTTCATTAGAATTGTAAAAGCAAAATGCCCTGCACAAGTACCTGTCGTTTTTTAGAAGGTTAAGTTTTTCTATCACAGATTTAGGGTTGCATGCGATAGAATTTCCCTCACTAGTCTTATCAAAATGGATTCTAGATGTTTGGTAGGATTTTTTATTTTTTAAAGATTCATTTTGCTAATGGTCAAAATTGCTTCTTTGAGTGGTATGCTGTCCATTGGTATTTAATTTTTATTCTCAAAGCTATGTTTTACAAGCAGAATTTTCTGTCATTCTTATTTCCTTATTAGAACATTAGCTTTTTTAGAAGAGACAACTATTCTATTGACTTGGAGGTATCAAAGGATAATTTAATATGGACAAAAAGATGATAAATTTTGATTTTGTAGTGTAGCTTTGGAACTTGCATCAGAATTTAGTTGTTTTTATATATTAATTGCTTCTTACCTGACATGATGAAAGTCCTGTCAAATAAATTTTCCAGTCACAGTGTTTACAGCAGTCTTCTGTGTTTTCTCCTCTTGATTGATTCAGGGTTTAATGCAGTAGCTCATTAATACTCTGACCTGTGTGTATTTATAATATACGCATAATATTGTTGTGTATAGTTATTATATTCCAGTGTAAACATGAGTGTGTTTGGATTAAATAATTACATCTGAGGTTCTGACTTCTTTCACAGTAAAAACTGAGAGAATTTTTAAAGGGAAAGATGAAACAGTTCTAGTTATGTTTAGCCTTTCCTTTGCCATAAAATATTTTATTTCTTTAGAAAGAGGACATGAATTATTTGTAAATCAATAACTTAAAATCATTTTGACATCTGCGTATCTTGGGTATTATATATGGAAAATGGCATCATAATTACTAGCTGTAATTAAAAATGGGTAATGATTGATAACTGGTTGATATTTCTGCGGTCTTAGTGATGTTAACAGTGAATAATGAATTATATTTCGGTTTTCCATAATACAATATTTCATATCCTTCAACTCTAGTCAGTAAACAAAATGGAGTCAGACAAGTGTTACTACTAATACTACCGTATCATGGAAATTAAAAATATATTAAACTGCCATCAAAAAATAAATTAGGAATGAGGTGAATGACTATGAATTATGTGGAAAATGTATATGTTCAATAAAAGTAAAATTATGTTATATGACAGTAACGTCTTCTGTTTAACCTTGATTATATCACTTTAAACCAAAATTATTTAAAAGGAAACAAAGTAAACCAAATGAAATTTCATTTATAATGCACATATCTAGGCCTAATGAGTCATGATTGTTTTCTTCATCAACTGTTTTTCCCCGCATTTCAAGGTCTTAGATTTTCAAGATCTAAACTTGATCTTAGATCTGAGTTTCCTGAAGTCAAGTACTGGTTCTGTATTGTTTCTAAGAATTCTGTCAAAGGACTGGGATAATCTTGAGTCCATTTGTTTTATTTAAAATTTGATTTTCTTCTTTTTATTAACATATTTCCCTCTGTATGTGCTGGGAGGCTAAATACACACACACGCATTCATATGTATTGAAAATTCATTAAATGCCAAAGGTTATTCTTGCAAAGATAAAATACTAATCAAAGACATGTTCACGTTTGGAAGTGTGATTGATAGCTGTGAAATTTTTTTTTATTTAAATTTAAAGCCATGTACTTTCTCACTCTCTCTCCCAATTTATCATCTAACGATCAACAAGTTTTACAGAAGGTACAAGTGCAAGGAAACCCTTGTTCTGTTTATGTTATGACTTGAAGTCTGTTCTAGTAAGTGAAAGTAATAGTGATTAATAACAATATTTTTAGCCATTAACAAGAATATTTAAGCCAGCTCTATTATTTAAGCCTAACTAGTAATGGATACAGTTTTACATCTGGACTTATTTCCTATAATGCTTTTTTTTTTTTTAAAGAAAAAGGTAGTTGAATCTGTTCTTCCTCTGTGAATAAGATTACTCCCACTATAAGGTCAGCTGAATTGCTTGCTCACAGGCACAAGCTGCCAGATAAACAGAGCATACTTCCTAGCATATATAGTGCTGTTACTCCTGTGAATTTTAGTACTCTCATCTGTGGAGATGGTCTAACAATTGAAAATAGGAATTACAGTGTATTTAAGAACTTATACGGTTCATTTTTTTCAGGACCTGTTTGCCTTGGATGTGGAGCCCTATAGGTATAGTGGAGTTAATATGACTGGATTCAGAATTCTAAACACGGAAAATACCCAGGTGTCATCTATCATTGAAAAGTGGTCTATGGAGCGATTGCAAGCACCCCCTAAGCCTGATTCAGGTTTGCTGGATGGATTCATGACGGTATGAATATCAGTGTTTAGTTCCCTTTTTTTTGTGTGTATGTTTGTGAAGCTAAAAAAAACTTTCAACATTTATTACTGTTACTAAAATTGTTTAGAGGTATGAGACCAAATATTATTGTAGATATGAGTCAGAGAGTAACTGCAGCGTGTCTGTTAATATTCTGTAGGCTTAATACATGCCATATTAACTTTTTTCAATATTACACATACTGTATTTTTTTCCAAATGATAATGTCACATTATAAATATCTAATTCATTTAGCCCATATTGCCCTACTTCGTTGGTGAAAATATTTTATGGGATCATGTCAAATCCCAACAAAAATCAAGCTAAAACACAGTTGTGCCTTTCTCTGTGTTTTGTGTCTTACTCATTTAAGATTCATTAATTAAGAATGAATAATGTGTACTATTTCATTTCTACATAATTATTTTTGTTCTTTTTTATATTCTTATATAAATAATATTTTCTTTATAACTTTTCCAGTTTCTGTATCTTCACATAACTAATTAGATTGGTTGTTTGACTATTGTTTTTTCTTTCCATTGCCATTATTCTCTGGCCTCACTTCAGTTCATGAAAATTGCAATTACATTCATGCAAATAAACTTTTATTACTAGGTTTTCAGTGAGTTTCTACTCATCAGCTGGAATTAAATCTACAATTATAATGTCCAGAAGGGATTTATTTTAAAACATATTCTACATTAAGACCTCTTTAGTTTTCAAATTTGTTGAAAGATCTAGTTTTCCACTTTGGACCAGAGCGATTTGTAACATTTTTCTGACAGATTTCCACTGCTCTTTAGTTGTTGTTGGTTTTTTGTTTTGTTTTGTTCTGTTTTGTTTTTTTAATGCCTTTTCATATTCCATGTGAAAAATAGCAACTTATGTTTCTTGAAGATTAGTATCTTAATTATCTATCAGTTATCTAGATTGCATTAATCTTAACATAGCTCTTAACATAGCTGATCTTTTGAACAATTTTTTTCTACTGATAGGATTTAAAGATTTCATAGAAATTAAATATTAAACAACAGTCTGTATTTAGAAAGGTTAATTTCCATTTTGTCTTATTTTTAGAAAATTACCCTTCTTAAACAAAAATATGGTGGTTTTTTTCCTATCTAATTGCTGTAAATAGTATCTTGAACATCATAACTGGAAGCATTTAAACATTTAAAATTTATTTACTAGTTCTATTGCATTGCACTTTTAAAGTACTATATGATGGGATCTGTAAAGAGACATTTTTCATTTCTCTAAGTATTTCCAAATAAGCAAACGAATGCCCCCCAAATTCTAGAAATGTGTGAAGTATACTGGTTTACATATAGCTGCTGCTTATGATTGTAAATCATTGTGTCATGCTTCCTTGTTTGCATTAATATTTTCATTCTTCGATTTTTGCCTTTCTCAATTTAAAATTTTGTAGCAGTTCATCTCATTCATTGTAGTTGTATATTTTATGCACCAATCAAAGATATAGTTGATTTCAAACCTTTGGATAGTTATCAAGATCAGTAGAAATAGTTACTTTATCAGAACATACTGCCACAGCCAATAAAATCATAGAATAATAAATACTGGAACAGAGTTCTGTGGGCCAGTTACATGTTCTCATCTTTTGTGGTTCTATAAAGAAAGTGCCATTCTCAGATAAGCTTCTGGTGTGAGACAGAAACCTATTATTGCTAGTATATGATTGCGTAAGACCATACTTTACACCATTACTTTGCCTAAGGATAGAAAAAGTACATGAAAAACACACTGGTTACTTTTCTGGACCTTTAAGAGCCTTCTTTGTCAATGTAAGTGGAATCAAGTATGCAATATTTTATGGGGATTCTTTATGTTGCTTAGGCATCTAAATGCACTTTGATTACCTGGGGTTTATATATCTGGGATATGCGGATAGAATTTAAAAGATATTTAAAGGCCTAATAATGTTGACCAGTGTTAGGTGCCTTTAGATACAGAAAAAACCATTCACAGGATATCAGTTTTACAAGAAAAGTCCTTAGAAAGTGTAAAAGAAAGTTATGTCATGACATCATTGCACAAAGTTCTTCCTGTGCTTGGAATAAAATAAGTCATTTTATTGATTTAGTATCAATAACGTTGTTGAATTGTAAAATTTCACTTCTTTTCAATACAAAATTTGAGGGATTTGGGAGTGCAAACCTGGGGTTCTGTTAAGGAAATCTGCCTTGAAAGTATTTCAGCTTTGCAGATTGCAATGCAGATTGAAAATGTATCATCTGAGTCTTGAGTTGCAATGTTACAAAACAACTAGATTGAGGATCTTTAAACAATTCTGTGATATGTGATACATTATTACTGTTATTTTTCACTAACTGTATACTAAATTTGCTTCACTTGAGCAAAATGACTTGTCATTTAAAAACCTATGCTATTTTTTAACCAGAATAAGATTTCTTCTTGAAAAATGAATTTATTCTTATAAAACAAACCAAAACAACAAAAGAGAATGAAAGGAAAACATCTAATTTATGTAACTTTACCTTTTACTTGTACAAAGTTTAGATTTATCCTGGAGAAAAAAAAATTGAATTTTGGATTTTCCCATGAGATGGAAAAACTACTTAATTATGACGACTCCATGGTTTTGTTAAATTCTAACAGCATTATTATCTGTGCTATAATAATGGAAAGATATTCTGGAAAACAGAGAAGTAACATACTATTTTCAAGAAACTTTACTTCAGCATACTTCACTTCGTATTTTTGAGTCTGTATATGTAGCATACAGAACGAGAAAAAAAAACCAACCAAAACCCTGAGAATAAATGCACTCCTACGTTTATATATGACAAATGTGATTTATACCAAGCAAAGTAGAACAAGACTAAAGTGTTATGAGTTCAGAATTCTTTTACTCTACAACTATTAATCTTCCACAGTTTTCTGTGCCTCAAGTCAGAACTTAGCATGCATAATTAAGATGACCTAACAAGCTCTGCTGCTTCGTTGATGTAAAGTTTTCCTTACTAATTGCTTTTGCCTATCATCCGATTTTGCTATCTGCTTTTATCTTATGTGAAAAGAGTATGCTTTTTTCTATTCTATCAATTCTATTCTTTAATACTCACCTTAGTAGCTGTATATGGTAGGCGCAGGGAAGAGCTGTGGTACTTGATGAATGCTACAGGTAAGGTCAATATTAAAGCATTTCTTCAGAAAAAATCATAGCTTAGGACTTATACCTTTTGTAGGCTGCATAGCAGAATGGAGCATTACTTACTCGTGAGCTTTCTTTTTCCACACTTAGTTATTTTTTTAATTCCTTACCTTTTTTTTTTTTTTTTTTAAATTCTCCTTTCAATTCTAGACATTGTGTGCTTTTCAAGTTTAGGTGCTCTCCACCATGAAACATATTTCTTAGCAAGTGAAAATTAGTTGTAATAAAAATTTGGAGTGATATTAAATACTGAGGATAAAAATGTAGAGATTTGTTGCACACCCCAGGTTATGGATTGTTTATGGTTCCTTTCTTTGTATGGGGTTTTCTTCTGATTCAGAAAAGGAGACATGAGATTTTATGAATAAAGATTTGAAATTTTTAGAAGTTTATGAAGAGACTTCCTTGGATAAGGTGAATAGATCCAAGGATATTTTCTTTAAATACATAATTGTAAAGAAGATGCAAATATCACCAGGAAATATGCTAATATCTTCATACATTATTGTTAATGAAAAAAATATACAAATGCATTGACTCCACAGAACTGTCTAGGTAATTCATTTTGACACAATCCATTTTGAGGAATACAGTAAAAATGTTGATGTTGTAATTGTTTTGGAATTTGGGAATGGAAATTAAATGTTGGATTCATAAATGTGTAGGTATTTTCCCCTAGTTAGCTCTACATATTTGCACACCCAAAAGACTTGGGGGACACATTTATCTATTATATTCTTTCTTGTTTTCTGTTTCCCCTGATTGTGAGAAAGCTTCCCGTATGCAACCACTCAATGTCCAACTCTTATAACTGTCCTGTGAAGTTTAATTTATCTCAACGTTCACCTTCTTAGCTTTGTGGTTATGTTAGTTTAATATTCTCAGAAGTTTTGTTGAATCCAATAGTAAGACAAAGAATTGCTAAAGAATGGTATAAGGGTGAATATGGATGGACAACAATTTTGAGGTGCATTAATTCAATTTGTTTGAAAAACCCTAAACTGCTGTAATGAATAGGACCAATGCATGAAGGCTGTGTTAAAAGGCCAGCTGTTATTAGTTGAAGGAGCCCTATAATCATCAGAGCCCTTTGGCTTACTTTTGGTAAATAGTTTTGAATTGTGTTAAACTAACTTGGTTAAGCTAATACAATTGAAAAGTATACTTTTTTTTTTCCATTACAAACAAGATTGGAAGAGATTAAAAGGATAAGAGAAGGCATTGAAACCATGGCACTTGTAATTTAAAAGCCACCTGAAGGCTAAAAATTAAAAAAAAGTTTTTATCATGATATAACCAAGGCTTTATGATGTTTTTAATGAAAAGGTAATTAGAATCAAATAATTGGACATGAATAATATTGAGAGCATTCTTCTCCTGATATGAAAGACAAGTATATATTTCCCAGATTCATTACCATACTGCCTCCCCCCCAGCACCCCAGGAAAAAAAAACAACCAAAAAACCTCCCAAGAATCTGAATCTAAGTGTCTTTGATCAATTTTAATGAAAGTTTAGGGGAGCAGCATGAGCCAAGAAAAAGTGTAACTAAAAAAATACAGCAGTGATAAAGGAAGATACTATATTTTAACCAAACAGTGTTAGAATTTAACTCTTAATTACTGATTCAAGAAATTGGGGAGATGCAAAATTTGAAATATACTCTATTAGCAATGTTAGTATTTCATATATTTAGTTCAGTTTATTCTTTAATCTAATTTGGTTCTGTATCTCAATTTCTTAGATTCTTGTGCAGTGTCCTCCAAAATTCACTGCTTTGCTCTCCTAAACAAAGTTATCATCAGGGTTTTCTTTCAACACACTTCTGGAATTTGACTTTAATCATCCTTGATGTCAGAATTTTCAGTGACTGTACAAATTGGTATAGATAGTGACGTTATTACACTGGGTACAAATTCTTTACTGAGATAGAAAGTTCTAAAATTTAATTTTGTTTTTCTTTAGGCAAATAGACTTTTATAGTTACTTGGGGTAAAAGGATACATTCATTGCAAGTATAGTATTTTTAACCTTGTTCAGTTAGTGCTTTAATGAAGTTTAGGTCCTTATCTAGCTTTGTTGGCACAGTCTACAGCTGCTTTACATCCTGCTAATTCCTTAGAATATGCTTTGATTTAAAAAAAAATAAAATAAAATTATTTAATACTTGTTTATATTCTTGATTTGAAGGGGTTACCTCTTTAATTTAGCAATGAAGGTTTTTATAGGAGATAAGACTTCAATGTGTTGAATAACTTGTTGCAAATTAATCATTTAGTTCTGTTAACAGTATAAGGACATTTGTGAAACTGCAATTTCTTATCTCTACCTAACAATACAGAAACAACTCTTAAATTTGAGATAGGTAGTTAAATAACATTTTAGTAACTGCTAATAGGCACTGTAACTGGACAGAAGGATTTGATGAGAAAAAGCTGCTGTTAAGGTTATTGAGGGTGAAAAGATACATAAAAATAAAAAGAAATAATAATTATAGAAACACAGCCTTGGATTCTGATTTAGAGCTTCAAAGAGGTTATATAGACAGCTTTTATGATTATCCTTTTAGTGAAAGTAATTTTCTGGATTTGCTGATGGGATGTGTTTAGTAAAACACTGTGGTAGCGAGTGTGTACTTCAAAGGAAATACTAAACAATTACTTATTATGGCATTACAGGCTAGGAGTTTTCCCTAGGCACAGTTAACTTTAGCAGTTTAAAGACTAAGCAGGATTTCATGCTATAAGATATTTTAGAAATGATATGTCAGCTATTTTGAAAATTAATTGCATTATTAAATATTTGACTCCTATATGTAGTCTTTCTTCATATTTTAGGAGACAAGATCTATCAGAAATTTGCAATCCTATCCCTAAGGAAAGACATGCTCAAGAGTTGTATAGCATTTAGCAGAAATTGCACCTTCTGTCCTATGGAAGATTTCATAGAGTTCTTCCAGCTGTGGTTTGAGGATGTATGCATTTATTTATAAAGATAGTAAGATTAACATGGATTTATATAATGCTTCCATGTTAGAGCTCTCCTGCTACATATTTACAAAGCAATAAAGGGAACTCTGTGTAACAAGAAGTAGGGAAATTGGAGAACTTGTGCAACCTGCAAAAGGTCCTATACAGTCTGGAAAACTAGCTGAAACATTGGTTGTTTTTTGAAATAGGAACTTAAGTGCTTTTATTCAGGAATTATATAAGTGTCTGCACTGTATGAAACTTAAAGTCTGAGGACTATAGCCCAGTATACCATAATCTGTTAAAGACAGCAGTTTGCTTAGGATATGCGTTCTGAAATTCAGTTTAATAGTTTATTTATGCAGTGTATTATAACTTTTAATGAAAAGCGAACCAAAAGCAAGATTAATTATATTCTGTTTCTGTGCTGTTACGGTTAAAGAATGTTGTCTTTAGGAGCAGCATAATCAATTAAACCTGTAATCACCATACTTATTTGGGAGAATGAACAACTCCAGCAATCGCTATAGCTACAGTTGTAGGATGTGGAATAGTAACAGTGTAGCCATGCTGGGTTAAGTAGCAATGTAAATCATTCAATTTGTGGAGAGAAGGGACCATCAGTTTAGCTCTTACTATGTGATCATCAGCTTCCACATCTCTTTGAGTGTGACTATCCAGCCAGTTCCTTATCCACAGAGTGCTCCATCAGCCAAATCTTGGTCTCTCCAATTTGGAGACAAGGATGTCATGTGGGACAGTGTCAAATGCTTCGCACGATCCAGGTAGATGATGCCTGTTGCTTTCCCCTTATCCACCACTGTAGAAGGCCACCAAACATTTCAGGTAGGATTTTCCCTTAGTGAAGCCATGTTGGCTGGCACTGATCCCCTTCTTATTTCTCATCTGCTGTAGTATGGTTTCCAGCAGGATCTGTTCCAGGATGATCTTGCTGGGCACAGAGGTGAGGCTGACTGGTCTGTAGTCTCCTTTCTTTTTGCCCTTTTTAAAAATAGGCATTATGTTACCCCTTTTCCAGTTGCCACGTATATGTGTATAATTTGGCTAACCTTTAGTTTACTACGTATAAGCCCAGCTTAGATATGGCAATACGGATGAACTGAAGAGCTGATTATTTTATTTGATTGTTAAGTACTACATACTGTAATGGAGTGAAAAAGAGTTAAGATGGTATGTAAATATTTATCTGAATATTCAGGTGCCTAATTTGCATCCTCTCTGCTGAAGACCTGAAGGTTTATGTGCTTGAATGTTTTACCATTTTCTCCATTTCCAGAAGTGTATAGATTTGTATGATAAAAATATTACTTCTCCCTGTGAATCTTTTTTGCTTATCTCCTTAAGCTGCATCCCACTCTTTCTAATCTTAAATGGGTTCATATAGTACACATAGACTTCACTGGGATTTTCATCCAGATCAGATATCTAGTTATTACTTAAATTAATTTTCCTAAGGGATAACACTATTTCCTCTCCAGAACACCATGGACTCAATTTTAGTGCTTTCCAGACGCCACAGGATATTGTGCCTGGCCCCCACCTGCCCCTCCAGAACACCACAGGTCTCCTAAATGTCCATAGTCATGTTTGCATACTTTCTGTGGATGATTCACTTATCCTTGAATATTTTAAATAGTTCTATATGATTATATTTAGGCTGCTTAATCAACCTTTGAACTAGAATTGTGGCAGTAAATATATTTTCCATTTAAATAGTCTAGTGGGAATACAATTGCCACAAGCACACATGGAGCTATTAAAAACTGCCTAGGAAAATTCAAGCATCAACGTGAATCTGCATGTGAATACCTTTATGTCAGGCTGGAAAAAAAAATTACATTCTTCTATTATTATATATTTTCTTTGTGAACCTAAGGCCTCTGCTGTCCCAAGCCACAGTCAGCATGGATAACATACAAAATGATACTTAATGTTCTTTAGTGCATGATGCTGTGAAATAGAGATTTCAGATAATACAGTTTTTATACTCTTCATATTCCCACTTTCCAAGGCCTGAGAATATTTCTAGTATGTTAATAGCAAAGATAAGACTGTATCCATTTCAGACAATGAGAGGCTATGTAACGGCCTGGAAATAAAAATTAAGCTTTTAAAAAAGTAATTATTTTGATGCTATAGAATAATTTATTCAAGCTTAGTGATGACATGCTACCAGGAAAATGTTATTTTATAAAGGGTATTCTGTACATATAATTTCTCTCAATATTGTTTATAAAAACAAAATCTCATTTTATCTTTTTTTTTGGGTCATATGTAGCAATGGATGTATTATTCAGTCTGTCTTTTTACTGAGCTGTTTACTTGAGGCCTCAGTTCAACAAAACGTTTAATGTTCTTTCTTGCTGAAACAGCAATACAAAACTTGTAAGTAGTCCTGTTGAAGTCAGCTTGACTACTTTGGCACTTAATGTGAACGATATAACTATTATGTAATTAATTCAGTAAAATAATTGCATATTTATAAACTTTATATTTTACTGTTGATACACATACTAACACAATGTATATAAAATAACATAGAAACCAATTTATTCATGATACTTTGAGTAAGAAAATGTGTAAAATTGTTTTTATCCTCTAAACATTAAGCTTATTTGAGGTTTGGTATGATGTTGGGTTTTTCTTTGCTGTTAATAGAATGTATCTCTATGAAGCACAATAGAAGGGAACATACCTCTGTGATCTTCACAACTTCTGTGTCCCCTATGAATATTTCTGCTCTGTTTCTGCCTCTGAATATGTATTTCATTCTCCAACTTTCCTTTTTTCTTCTTTTTTTTTTTTTTTTTAATTATTATTTGGTTGGTTGGTTGTGTTTTAGTTTTTCTTTGGGTTGGTTTTTTTTTTTTTGGTTTGGGGTGTGTGTGTGAAATAAATCAAGCACATAGAAATATCTGCTGTAGAGTTGTATACATTTTTTTCCAATCTCTAATTGAATATGGAAGTGTTAACACTGACACACCTCTTTCTGTTTGAAGAGCACTGTCATGCATGTAAGGTCCTAAGACTGAAGTTCACTGCATGATCATGAATTGAAAAATTAAAATCTGTATTCACGGAAGGAGATGTTTCTGTCTTGGATTGAAAGATTTATAGCAATGTCTGCGAGCAATTAGAAAGGTTTCTTTGTTCTTTGACACAGTCAGGTCTCCATATCTTTGAACAAAGTGAAGATGTGCTTAATGATTTTGGTTAGTAAATGCTTAGATTTACCATAATTTTGCAATTAAGAAGGAGAGTAATAACACAACCTTTTTCTTGAAAATTGAATATGAGTCCTAAGACAGTATTCTAGGTAAAATCCCTAAAGATACAGAGAAAACTAAATTTCTTTTTATTCAAATTTATGTCAAGTTGCATCAGAGAGTATGTGCCTGTGTTTCTTTTGGCATTGAACATGCTTAGGTTTTTTTTGACTTCACTGTTGCACATTTGACCTAAGTATTGACTCAATACTTGTCTTAGATAAAGGTCATCAATTAGGAACAGATACCAGAAACTAGGAACTTGTTTTAAAACAATTTAAAAGGGTTTATACGTGAAGATTTTTAAAGATGTTCTCTTTATATGAAAAGAAGTCTCAAGCACAGCTGTGTCTTATAAAGCAAACTTTTATTGTGTTTGTTTATAAATTGCAACATAAGGAGCTTTATATGTAGTTTTGCAAAGCTGAACATAAAGCTCAGGTTTACTTTGGTTATGAACAAATATTTATTAGCATTTATAAGGACATCTTTTTAAATCTACTACTGTGAAAGGAAGTCAATACTGTCTTTTAGACGTGAACGTAGAATACTGGATGACATTGTAGTGGATTTAGTGACTACAGTTTCTTGAAGAAAGGCACAGAAAAAAGTGAGGATTATGCTCTTTCCTGCACCCAGATAAAGTGTGTGTGTTTATTTAACAAAAACAGCTGTATAGGATAAAAATTAAGGTGCCTGTCAATTTTATTGAAGTTACTCTGAATTTTAAGAGAACAGATTATCATTTAAGGTTCATTCCTAAAAAAACAAAATTTACGGGATATACCTGGAACTGTATAAATGAAAGAAGTATAAAGTGGAACTGTAAAATGGGATACACTGTAATAAAGTGTATATATACTAAAGTCTAGCTTAAACACAATGAAGTTCAGGAAAAATAAATTGGTAGAAAATCAGTAAGTTTTGTCAGTTTTTTGCGAGTAGTTCTCTGAGGCAAAGATCACACTCCTTTCAAAAAGCTGTGAATGAAGAGATTTATAAGGATGATGCTTGAGTAAAAATATATTGATGAATGAAAGATCATCGAATAGAATAGTTAGAGTTGGAAGGGCCCTTAAAAATCATTGCCTTCCAACCCCCCCTGCCATGGCCAGGGACACAGATCAGACAAGGGAGAGGGGATTCCAGGAGTAAAAATTACAAGCAGATTTTCAAATTTTTACATATATTAGTCTTTTCTTTTGTTTATCTTGTGAATACTAGCATATGTTTCTTTTACTTTTGATCAGAATAGTCTTGGAAATCAAAATGTTTAGGTGATCTATATGAAGTTTATTCAATGTTGTTGTTTAAAATCAGTATGCCAGGGACCTGTATTGATTTACAAGTGAGATCAAGGCAGAAAGTCCATCAGAAGAGCAGTGGGAGATAAAAGCAGTATTATGAGAGAATCTTTACTAACAACTCTAGGTATCATAGTTGTTACAGAAAAATAATGAGGGGCTTTTTCGGTAATAGAAATTAGCAACAACTGGCCAACCAGATCTAACACAAGTTTTACTAATGATTTGGTCCTAAGGAATGAGCTGTTCCCTGAGAAAAGATGTGTTCCTGCCTCTTCATTTGCAGAGATGTGTTCAGCTTTCCAGAACCACTAAAGTATTGTTTTCTTTGTATTCTGTAAATTGTGATAATTTTGAAATGCAGCACTTAATTTTTGAAGCAGCTTGCATTATTACAGGTAGATCATTAATATTCAGCCAAGTGCAGTTCAATGTAAGAAGTATGGAAAATGTTGAAAATGTTTTCACTTAAGGCTTTGTAATAGCATATAGATTCACTGTTTTGGAGTTTTTTTACTATAAGCATTTTTCAAATTTTTTGTGTGTCTGTGTTGTTGAAGCATCACTGGGAGCAACCCATTGCATGTTATGGAATGATGTGGTGTTAAGGCTTCCTTAATACCCCCTTAAAAATGGATTCTTATAGTGATATTTAGGTTTGTGGTATTGTATTCTGGCCTCTAAGCTGTGTTTTCTTTGACTTGTATGGTTGGAAATAGTTAGCACATAGACCAAATAAAGAATTGCAATCATTTTTCACTTAAGATATTAGAGAATTGAACAAAATATTTCAGGACTCAAACAGAAGATTGAAGCATTTCAAATATTGCATTTAGAAGCATGAACAGAACATGTACAGTAGCTTTTTTGTATAAGAAGGATCTCAATAAACTGCAGCAAGTTCAGTGGAGAGTCACCGAGATTGTCAAGGCTGAAGGACTGCAGTGCTTGCACTATCAGATGTTGAGGGAACTAGCCTAGAGAAAAGAATGCCTTGTGAGGACCTACCAGCAGCCCTCCCAACACCTGCCAGGAGGTCATCAAGAAAACAGACAAGCTCTTCCTGGCAGTGCATGGTGTGAGCATAAGAACAAAGGCATAAACTGCGTGAGGTTTGGAGTAGATATAGAAATTTTTCATCATGAGGAAAGTAAAGCAGTGGAACAATTTGCTTTGAGAGGTTGTATAGCCTCCTTCTTTACAGATTTTCAAGACCTGATAAAGTTCTTAGCAACATGGTCTGACCTCAGAAGTGACATTACTTTGAGCAAAGGGTTGGACTAGGGAAATCCTGAGGTCTCTTAAACTTGAATTATCTTATGAACCTTATTTTATATTCCACAACCCCTCATGGCTGTCCTCTGAGAGATTCATGTCCAGTAACTCTGTAGAGCACTATTTGATGTGATGGAACCTCTCCAAAAACAACAGCAGTAAGAGCCATGAAATTGAGAGCTGTACTCATATTCCTGAAGAATTGTAGATTCTTACACAGACTCGGTGCTCATGGCTTAGATGGGTATACTCTCCGCTGGGTTAAAAACTGGCTGGAGGGCCGGGCCCAGAGAGTGG
>JAOQGH010000023.1:74809079-74827435 GCA_025769975.1 Gallinago jamesoni | reverse complement strand
TTTTTTTTTTTTGTGGTTGGACTCGATGATCTCTGAGGTCCCTTCCAACCACCACAATTCTGTGATTCTGTGATCATATTATTGGTAAATGAGAATACCAGTTCTTCCTTTTCTTCTAGAAGTTATCCTTCTGTTTTGGGAGAAGCATCTGCATCACTTCCTGTTTTGCTTGTATTTTAATCCTAACAGGCATGTGAATTTTTCATATCACAGCAAAACATTATTAAATATAGCATAATCTCCAATAGACTTTTTAAAGCTTTTGCAAGCACAGAAGATGTATTAGAATATATCAGTTTCGATATTATCAGACTATTAGCAAGAAACATATTCCATGTTCTGTTCAGAGTTTAACTGATTTGCTGTGTTTTAATGTAAGGAGAATCATGAATTGAGTCTGTCTACGTGGTAGAGTCATAGGTACAGTGGTTAATCTGCCTGACTGAGTTCTACGCAGCTGTTGAAGAGGTAACCTTGCAGAACACTTAGTGGCAAACCATGTAGAACCTTTCCAGGATTGGCTAGTTTTCTGCTAAATCATCCAGTAGTGGCTTGGCATATTCAGACATATTCTTTCATGGTGATGGCCATGTCTTAGGCTTCATTTGTTTCTGTTTGCAGATAAACTGCCCAGAGAACAAGTTTAATATCCTCCTGTGCTTCAGAGTAAAATGCACATACATATCTCTTAATGAAGAAGATAACTAAACATTATGAGTGGAATTCACCACTCCTAACTTAATCTGTGTAAAATTCAGATATCTGGTAATTGCCTATATTTCCTTTTCCAGTCAGTAAAGTAATAATACAGAATTTTTTCCTAAAAAAGCTGCATAGACTGTATTACTGAAGAGGTGTCTATAGAGATTCTAGATGATTGGCTGGCCAATTTTAAATGGCTGATTTTTGATAAAAAGATTCCTTTCTGATGTATGTGGGTTTTAAACATGCAGACCACTCTTCCGTTTTTATTCTGTTCTTTGACTTTTGATGATGTGTTTAAAGTTCTAATCTGTTTTGCCAGTAGCACTAACAACATATCTACTCTTTATTATGGATGATGCTGCTTTGGTTCCCTAGGTAAGAGTGTCAGTGACTACATTCACGCCAAGGTGAGGATGTATTTTGATAAACTAACTAAAAATGCACTAATAATGCAGTAGAAGTTGTAAGTAAATAAGATTACATGTTTTGTGTTTCCCTAAAACACAAGAATAGTGTTGCTTTCAAGGCTGGTCCCAGAAGGTCAATTGTTAGTACTGTCTCAATTTTTCCAGCAGTATGTTCTGTTTAAATTGTTGCGGATTTTTGCAGATTTCACCACCTGAAGGAATGACTTAACAATTGATCTGGTGTATAGGACTTGGGTAGCAAATTTAATGACCATATTAGAATATATAGCACTCTACAATACTTTGTTCCTAATGACATTTAGTGAAGACTCTTGCTCCTTATCTGTCCAAATCAACCTATGTGTGTTTTGTGGAGACCTGATGAAATTATCTCTTTTCATGTTGCACTTTGTAAACCCAAGAAGTTTAGTTCTTGCCAGAGATGGTCAGAGGGAGGAAGGAGTTTTAAACTTTTTGAATAGAGACAGCACTTCTTTATGTCAGAAAAGCTGACAAAGCTCCAGGTCTTTTCTTTTTATAAGAATCTGATTGTGTAAAGTACTGAAAAGTTTTATGAGGTTCCATAGCATTTTCATATTAGCCAGGGGCTATGCTGCAGAAGATAGTAAGCCAAATCACCATGAGTCAATTTATTGTGATGTTATTCTTTCAATATGTCTTCTCCTCATTAGCAGGGCAACAGCAAGAATTTGAGCACTGGGTTTTTTTTTTTGAAAAAAAAAAAAAAAACCCAACAAAAAATGCACTGCAGTACTAGTTCAACAATTCATGTGACCCAGAGGTCTCTAACTAGTAAGGTAATATTATTTATGTATATCTGTTTATGACATATTCCAGTGGAGTAATGCCCTGTGGGAAGACAATCTAGGGAAGAAAAAAAATTCTGGGTAAGTATGAGCCATTGAGTAGGCCAAGATTAGATAATGAGGCCTTCAACAGCCAGTAATGGAATAACATTAAGTCTTTTGAGTTTACTAAGCAGTTGGATCTGTTAATGGAGGTACCATGCTGGGAAAGCATACATTTTAGTTAGAATTTCTTATGAGGGGGTGATTGCACATTGTGATACGGATAGCTATGCTAAACGCATTGAAATTTTCTGCCAGAAAATTAAGGCCCCCTCTACCAGATAATGGCTCACTGGAGGACTGTGATAATGGTGAAGTAAAATCTGAAAGCAGATTATTTCTTATTTAATAGTACATTGACTTTCCTCCTAGAGTCACTGTCTCCACCGTGATGGCTATGGTCTTTATTTTCATTTTGTAATCAAGCTCAAGCTGCTTTGGTATGGTCTGGGAAGGTATTTCTTTGTTGTTAGAAAAAGGTTTAATTCTTTAAAGTATTATCTTTAATACTTTATTAAAGTATTAAAAGTATATATATATTTTTATATATATGTATATAAAAGTATCTTTAAAGAACTTTTTCAGTTCAGGTGTAGTTACTGATTTTGTTGGATTTTCACTAGTGTGCCTGAATAGATATTGCATAATACATAAAATTGTTGTGTTCAGTTTTTACCATCCACAAATGCCACCCTGTCTTCAGTACAAATGTCAGTAGTTTTAGGTATTGATTTGTGTTTCCAAATATTTTATATTTCCTGGGTAGTTTTAAACTTGTTCTCTGGGTCATTTATCTGCAAACAGAAACAAATGAAACCTAAAACACTGCCACCACCATTAAAGAATAGGTCTGAATATGCTAAGGCACTGCTGGATGTCTTAGTTCCAATATATGGTTCCATTATAGAAGTCTTAATTATGTTTTTATGATTAATTATTTTGCTTTCAGTAGTATAAATGAATTAATGTTGCTTCTGACACTTGGTAAAACTTATTAGTGTTTATAGTGTACCATAAGCAGATATACAATTTCCAAAAGAGAAAAAAAAAATCTGATTAGGAGGTTTTTCTACGTTGTGCTAACTCTCCTCCTCACTCATCTGCTGCTATTTCTGACCAGACAAATAGCTTTCCTATTTTTCTTTCAACTACAATAACAAAAGCCCTACTTTTCTAGGAACTGCTATTCTGCAAACTTTTCCATCCTATCATTCAGTAAGAGATGCTTGGAGGGTAGACATAAATAACTTGTGTGTATCAAGCAATACAGAAAAGTGGATGTCCAGAGTGACTGGAGTAGATTGTCTCTGTCTGTTGTACACCATGTTAAACTTCCTGTCCTGGTTTCTTTATAAAACCTACCTATGAACTGTAAGTAATTTTTTTTTTTTTTGAAAATGAAAATTATTTTCCTTGATTTATAATGTGGGGAAAATGATGTTTAAGAATTTTTAGTTTTCAGAAATATGTGTAGCAAGGGAGGGCTTTTATCTAGAGCAAAAAAAGTAATCCGCAAGACTGTAATAAACAAGAATCTATAGAATGATAGAATCATCAAATGGTTTGGATTAGAAGAGACCTTCAGAGTTCATCTAATCTGACCCTGCTGCTATAGGCAGAGATGTTTTTCATTAGATCGTGTTGCTCAAAGCACCATCCATCCTTACCTTGAACAATTCCACTGATGGGACACCAGAACTTCTCTGGGAAACCTATTTCAATGTCTCACGACCCTCATCATAAATTATTTCTTCCTTATATCCAGTCTAAATCATCCAGTTGTCTTAAAATCTCATGTGAGAAACCTCCTTTCTAAAAATTCACAGGTATACTAAATTCTAAAGTGTAATCAAATTATGTTGTATGTATAACATGAGTTATATGTGTAAACATTTGAGTGGAAAGGATTGTAAAGTACAAAGTTCTTTCACAAATCTGTGATGGACCCCTCTGTGTTCCATACAGTTTCAATTCTGGTACCTTGGTGTGCCAGGTAGTTGTCCTTCTTATGCCTGCAGAACTGTAAACTATGCCAGTGAGAGCAAGAAGTAGCAGGTGCAGAGCTCCATTTTTGACTGAGAGTTTCTCACTGGAGCAAAATTATGCAGAATATATCACTATATAATAAATTTAGACTAAGTATAACCTGCATATATTCCTTTTGTTTTTGCTGATTCATTTGGGAGGCTTCTCTATCTCAGGCTCATAAACCCCCCACTAAAATAATCTTTAATAGGTCTGCTATTTTTCTTGTACCCTCTGTCTCTAATACATTTCTTACACCAGTATTTAATTCTGATTTTAGGCTATACCTGATTTGAAAAAATGCAATTTAATACTTGGAGTAGGTATCAGAGCAGCATCATCTATGTTGAGCTAGTAAAAGTAACTTTAAATAAAAATAAATCAAATTTAAATTGTTGATTTATTTTTATGTAAATTTACTTTAAAATTTTACTTTTATTTAAATTTATTTTTAAATGTTACTCTTTTAACAATTTAAATAAATGTAAATCAGCTCTTTGCCAGTGTTGATTCAATGATTTCCTACACTGAGGATAGTAGTGGTGAGCTCTTTTCACAAAGAAAAATATTCAGTAGGCAATAGGCTTCTTACTGGAAGTAAATCTTCAGTTACACATCTTCTAGCTTTACAACCACAGTCTTAGCTTTTGGTTTTTGTGAAAGCTATTGATTTTACTTTGGAGAAATGGGAATAATTTTGGGATCCCTGATGAGTAGATAAGCTATTATCTGATAAATATAAAGTGTACAGAGAAGTAAAATAATTTATACTTAAATGACCATAAAGCACAATCATTCATAGAACTCTAATGGGTACCAATTAAATATCCATTAGTGTAGATTCAGGATACAGAAATGAAAGTTGTGTTTTCCCAACAGCTGATGAAACTTAAAAAAAAATACCCAAATAAGGAATAAGAATGAATTTACTATTTAAGCTACTTTACTTTAAGAAATGTATCTTCCTTTTGTTGTGATTACATACTTGCTTTCTTTTAGGCATTAAGAATGTTTATTGATTTTTTTTTTAAAATAAGATGATTCTCTTGAAACTGAGATGATCTGTTCTCTTTTCTACACACTGATATTTCAGAAAATGGCAAGAATTCTGGTAGGTTTAAGTTCTAAGCATTCTACTACATTGCATGAACTAGCTCCATATGCTTAAGCAAAGGAATTAAGGAATTAAAGGTAAAACCTATATAGCACGTATACTATTCCTCCTTGGAGAGTTGAAATTCTCAATGTTTTGGGTGTTTTTTTTTAACTGTTTACATTTTCTTCAGATGCCTGTTCTCTACAAACAAGAGGGAATTGTTAAAATAAGCAGATGTTTCTCATAAGATAGATGATAAAGGAATAAACCAGACTGAGAGTTAACTTTACACTGCCAGTGACAGAATTCTGTTGTAGGCATTTCCTATAGTATGTTGCTCTCTTAGCAATATTGCTTTCACTGCTACAGTTAATATCCCTATGGATGTTAATAGATCACCAGAGATGATCTGAGTTTTCACCAGGATTGCCAGTCATTGAAATAAGTTTCTAATGCCTCAGTGACTTCCTTTCAACTGACTGAGCAAAATTCTCACAGGAAATCCATGACTAGGTATTAATAATAATATCAGGAATAAAGCCTCAAAGAGTTTAATCTCCAAGAAGTCCAAGAAAGAAATTTTATAATGAAAAATTAAAATATTTTCTCACTGAGGAGTTATTTTCGTCTCACTGGGGATATTTTAGGTGAAATAAAAACAAGCAGCACCAAAAATACTTGGAAAAGCATACAGAAGTATTTTAATCATCTTGAGAAGAAGATGCTTTCCGTAATTAAACTAGCAACAGAGAAGAATTCCTATAACCTTGCTGATCCTGAAATTGAAAACACAGCATATCCTTTATAAGTATTTATTATACTGAAAGCAAATTCTGTTTTACGACCGTATTGAGATTACAGGATTTTTGGTAGAAGTTCGGACAGAGAATTTCCTTTGCTCGTAGTAGTAAAAGCATTGACCAGTGTGTATTTGTCACTATATATATTCACAGCCTCAATTTTGCGTGAACTGAACTTTCTTTGCCCTACAGCAAGTTTCAGATTTTATGAACCATTGTATTTCTGTCAATACATAAGTGTGATTCTGAGTTCCAAAAATAACATAGAAAATTGATGTATTTCTTATGTTCTGCTTAGACCGTTATGAGTGGCACTGAAGTAATACAATGGATTTACTTACTGGTTTTGCTTGCAGTGGTATGAACCTGGCTACTTGACTGATTTTACTTTCATTCCATTGTTACAATAATATAAGTAGTACATTCATCATTAGAAGTAAGGAACCCTTGTTTACCATGGATTCATGTCTCCTAAGTGATTAAGTGGTGTGTAAGGCAGTAAGGGTTGTCACTGAATTTTTTTAAATAAAGCTAGGACATCTCTCCTGTGTGAATTCTCAGGAAGTGAAGGCTGATGAGGCAGTGATTTCCTAAGTGAGATATTCAGCCAGGCTTTTCTTCTTTGCCACTTTTCATCTAGGACTTTCATATTTGTAAAACCTCTGTCCTGGTATCACATCTGGAAAAATGTGGAGCCTCCTTTTCTAACACACTTCCCTCCACTGCTGTTGCTTTTTCTCTCTTCAGCCTGTTTCCTGATGGCTGATCACATAAGAGCTGTCTCAGAGTGTTCATATTTTCTCCCTTTTTATTCTTTTTTTGTTTTGTTTTGAAAAGTTATGCCAGATATTTTTTAATGTTATATGTAAAGCCATTAAAACTTACCTTACAACTGTCTACGTTGGTGGCCATTTCTTGAACTACAGTTCAGGTTTCAAGCTACTACACTATGTTAAAAGAGAGAAGTGGGTTAGAAGTGCTGAGAAAGAGAGACTGATTACTTAGATACTAAATATCGATATGGTAAAATGGTCTCTCCCTCCTACCCCTGCCAAATAAACCCCAAACCTCACCAAACCAATAAACATGATAATAAGAAAAAAATAAAAACATGAAACCTTAGCAGAATATATGCACATTATCATTGGAGTAGTTAAGAATTTGTGCTAATGTTTTCAATATTGCTCTGCATACAAAGACCTGTTCTAGTCTGTCCTGCCTAGAAAATATCCTTTTATAGTATTGTATATTTCCTAACAACTACCAAATGTTTAGTGTTAGTATTGCTTAATGTGTTCACTCACAGTCTTGCAAATGATCCCAATACCCACTCAGAGATTGTGTATATAACTATCCTCCTTACTGACTATTGTTTCAGTCCTTGTCAAATTGCTGTAACTGACAGTAATGGTGCTGTAATATGGTGCTGTAATTGTTTATCTGTAATACAGATATTGAGTAATAATTTGTTTCTTACAGGCTGTTAACCACCAGACACACATATTTAAAATTTCAGAACATTTAGGAATAAGAATTAAATACTATTTCTCTGCATAGAAATAAATTCTGTACCTTCTGTTACTGTTTATTGCTCAATTTATGATATTTCTTATAGCAGTTAAAGGTCAGAAGGGCCATGTCTCACTTTGAAATTTGGTTTTTGTTTGTTAATGAAAATACCACCCACTCAACCTGCCCCAAACCCAAACACACAAAATTTAATTAGTGTGTTTTTCTATTTGATTTCTTTGACTCACTGTTTAATCCCCACTGGTTAAGAAACTGTTTTCTTCAGTATTCCTAGCATGTGCCACCCAGCTCCCTTGCTTGCTGTGAACGTGTGACTCCCTTCAGTATGTGATGGATGAATATAAAATTGAACCACAGAGCACAAGAAATGTGGTATAAACATTGTAACTATAGGTTAACTATAACTGTAGGTGCAGTCTCAAAAATATATCTGAAATGGAGTTTTCAGAATACTTTGACTTTTAATAGATAGACAAACAGACTTTTAATAGGACTGGACTGCTTTCCAGAATGTTATGATTTAGAGTAACCTGCCTTTGCAGGATCATTTTTATTATGTTCAGAGAGGAATCACAATTAGTTACCACAATCATTTGATCACTAAACTAATGACTTACCCTGTCCTAAAGAAATAGGTAATGACTGAAACTGGAGAGGAGTAAACATTGGCAAATTGGCAAAATAATGCTGATTTGAAGCATACTTATTTTAAGACTTAAAATGTGCTTTAAAAAAATTTAAACTAATGACAATTTATTTGTAGGAATTCATTTATATGTTAAATGTATACTAGAATTTGGGTCCATTTTTGTAAGATTCAGTTGTACATATATTTTCAGTTTTTACCCTGTATTTCTGAGGAACTTACTTAAAAAAAATCAGAACTGATATTTGGCAGAATAACTTGAGCAAAAAAACTTAAAGAATGGTGGATTTCTGGAGTGTAATAATAAAATATCAAGACCTGACAAAATTAGAACTGCATGTTCTAGTTTTTAAGGTGGTTTTTTTGTTGTTGTTCTGAAATTAGTTCTGTATAATAATTCCAGTCCACTGTATACTGTAATGTGGCTTATGGCTATGCATAAGGTCTAGATGTCTACTTGGTTGTTTAGGTGCAAGTGTACGTCAACAATTCCTGAATTTTAAATGATCTTTTCTTTGTAGACATTTATAAAACTCCTTGTGATTGTCTTTCATTTCTGATATATGCTGAACTGAACAAAACCACTAGTTAATTTATGAGTTTTCAAAGACTTTTAAAAAATGTTTTTGCTACAGCCATAAATAAAATATTACTTAAAGATAATGTTACCTGGGACAGATAGGAAGCAAAACGAAGGAAAGAGTCATTGGCTGGTGCTTTTGTGACAGTACAGATAGATTTTAGTGTAGAATATGTATTATTCATATGTGGAATTTTCATTTATTTAGTTCATTATAAACATTAGAAATTACTAGAAGTCAGCTATCCCATATTGACACAATTCCCCTTAAGACCATGCACAAAGCTGTTATTCAAAACTATGAATAATTATGTCTAAATGTTAAGTGTATATCTGACTGAATCATAGAATGAGGAGGGGTTTTAATAGACTGGTAGGTTTTGTTTGTAGATTTGAGCTTTGAAAAGTTAAAAAGGTAGCTGAAGCTTTGCACCTGGCAGTATCCTTTTTAAAAAGATAAAGGCTTAATTTTGTGCATTCCTATGGAATATCTTTGGATGTAGTCTAAAACATTTCCTGCCTTGTTTCATCAAACTGCCTCTGGATAAGAGTTCTTTATGATTAAATGATTTACCTTTTTTCAATGCATTTTTAGGTAACTCTCTGGTACAGATGTAAATATATTTAAAATGCTAAATACTGTTGAGAGAACAGCAAAAATTCTGCTCTTATGTTTAACAATGTAAAGATAAAAATTTCCACTAGTGTGTAATCAGGAAAGTTTATCCAATAATTTGAGCACAATTAAGGGTAGAGTTAAACCTTGTGTGTCTGGCAGATATATGAAGGAAAAATTCAGTCTTTGCTGGGGTTGTTCTATTAACAACTTCAGTTAAAAAAAAAAAAAAGCAAGAATGTTAGAAACATCTTTAGAGCAATATTTTTTTCATCTGATATATAAAAGATATATTTAATTTATGTTAGGAAAGTAGAAGTCTTTTTACAGACAAAGCTGCAGTTTGACATTGGAATTTTAATTTTTTCCTGTGTCCTGTTCTGATTAGGACTAGTGAATGCTGCGGAGGCTACAGGGGGAAGCAAGCACACATTATCTGTTTAACTTTTAATTTTTGAAAATACTGGTTTTCTTATTCTGCTTTGCTCAGAAGTAACTATTTCACTTTGAGCCATTACAAAAAGAGAATTCCTTTTCTAGTTACGGCACTTTTCTACTCTATGGACTCTATTAAGAAATAGCTGTTGTATGCTGAATAACCCCTTATGAAAACAATGTCCAAAGAAGACATCCCGTCCTCATTAAATGTAGTGCTGCTTGGCTGCTCTGCACTTTTAGAAGGAAATGAAGAACAACTGTGTGAAATACACTGTTAGTTGTTTTGTAGCAATATATCAGTGATATTCCAGCAGTTAGTGAAAGTTGAAGAAAAGGGGTAGCTTCTTTAAGTGTTGCATTATATTTTATGCTTTAAAAAGAATGAGCTGCATAGTGTCCTCATGAATTGTTTGGAGCTGTGTTTTGATAATAAACGTGCAGTTCATACGAGCATACAAATAAGGAATGAGGTATGGCAGTGTAGAGTGTAAACATCGATAATTGCTTGTGTAGACAGCGTGAGAGTCACAGGCAGCTCATGGTGATGACTGAAGCAGCTTCAAATGAAGACAGGAGGTTTTTAACTAGAGAAAATCAACAAGAGTGCAGAAGGTAATAGTCAATATACAGAAATTATTGTGGCGTTTTTGAAGAGTAAGTTTAAGTAGAACATATAATTATGCAAATGTTCAGTATTTTCAGTGTTTTATGCCCAGCTTGGTGTTTTACATTTGGCATTTTTAAGCCCAGTTAGCTTTTGACCTGGAAAGCTGTGGATTTCCTCCTTATATTTTCTTCCCTCAACTGAAGGAAGGAAAAGGTGAAATTGCAAGACCTGGAAAATGTTGATATTTCTGTCCAGAATCCTTCTAATACTAAATACTTTTTCTTTTATGGTCCTTTAGCTTTTATTCATGCTCATCTACATTGAACACAGTTGTTCTCAGACAAGAGTAGAATGACTGTATCTCAACTGTTCTTAGATAGCACTTGGAAATCAAACTTTGGTTTTATATTTTTAGGAGGTTAGAGTCTAATAACTTAATTTTTTCATCCACACTTAGATGTCTAGTAATGTTTTACCTGCTCTGTTATACTCCACCAGGCCTCCTATTTACCAGTCAAAGGATGACATGAGTTTTATCTATATCCTGGGTAAATGGCGGCAAAATTTTCAAAAGGAGTGAGTTGTGTTTCTCTTTACAAATGAGTAGCTGAGTCCTCCTGAGGAGGAAAGATTTCCAGGCTTTAGATGCCAGTGTTATGAAGGTTCCACTCTTTCTCAGATATTTAAGTCTTAAAAAAGAAAAAGGATAGGATTTCTTTTTGCCCTGAACAGTTGCTGCTGGCTAGCTCAATCTGGAGTGCCAGCTAAAATGAATTATGTTCTTAAATGTCTCCATTTCTCTGCATTACATATGGAGTTGCATAAGGCATGGGGATTCCATTTGGAGGTCTGAATGTCTAAAGGTTTAGAGTAACTATACTGAGTATTAGAAAAAAAAGCTTTTCCTATGGTTTCTAAAATTTTAGTAATCCAGGAAGTTGCTTAGCTCACTTGAGAGAAATATTTAGGAGGATTCAGTGAACTAGTCAAGTGGCATGTCTAGATAATTGAATCTATTCAATTCAAGAAGTGTAAAATCTCTTTCAACTTAATCTATGAACTGATGAAAAGAAAAATGGAAGAAATCAATTATATTAAAGAAATCTTACCTAATAACTTGAAGATGATAGTCTATGTATAAGCTTGGAAGAATTCTTATGTCTTCATGATGCTCTCACTTACTTTGTCAGTACCATTACTGAATTATATTTAAAAAAACCAGTGAGATTTCACACAGAAGAGCAGCTGAGGGGGCTACTTGTTACAGAAGAAATTATAATATAGTAAAATCACAGTGAATTTTCAGTACATGTTCAGAATATAACAAAACATGGAAGAAATAAAAAGATATTCATGCTTGAATCCTCTTTATTTATGATTTGATCAGGTAAGAGAAGCATTCTGTCTGAGAATGTAGCTATGATTTCTGCACTGAGTTTGAATAGACAAAATTCAGTTCCTTTTTTCTTTTATTCCTGTGAGGGTATGGAAACATTTTGATATATGAAATATGCAGATATGTTAAGTGTGTAAGGAAAGAGACAGTCATACGTCTAAAAAGTAGTTAGGATCTTTGTTCAAGTTTTGGTGGAAAAAGCTTACAAAGAGATTCTATGAAGTGAATATGAGTAGAGAAGTTACAGCATGTATTGAACCCTCTGGAACAACATCTTTGTTGTCTCCTATCTCTTCAACTTCCTCTCGTATCAGCTCTCAAATTTCTGAACACCAAGCCTGTATGCCTAGTTACTTACAAGGTCTGAGGCAGTTTCTTTGGAGATTAGTCCTCAGGTGGGTAGTTAGTGATCTTGGTTTGTGATGTTTAATGGAACTGGAATGCACTTGAAAAATGATTCTCTTTTTTTTGTGAACCCTTTATTAGCAGCCAGCAATTAAATGTATTAAGAGCCCTTGTTGTTCACACTCTTTCAGCCACAGAACACTAAAGGATGTATATGTTATAATTACAATTATCCATTCTCCTCATTGTCCTGCTGAGGAATGCAACTGTAATTCTGGCAGCCAGACTACATAGTTGGCTTGCTGTCCTTGGACTGCAGATGTCTAATTGCAGGCAACCATTTCATTTCAAATGGTTCATTAAAGCAGAAGCCATTTAGCATTGCTAACATGGATCTGCATTCATGATTATGCATTTAATTAGAAAAGTGCAAGCTTTTTTCCTTTGTAATCTGGATTTACAAAATTTCTCCTATGTAATCTGTTTGAGTAGAACAGGAATGGCTTAATTTATTATCTTTTTTGCGGTGCTTAGTATCTGTGAACTTGATAAGCTAGATATAACCACATTGTATGCATTTGTGTTTCACAAGCACTACACATTTGTCTATCTGATCTAGTTTGAATTTTCCTGAATCTGAAAATCACCTCCTGCATCAACAGAAGCGTGGCTAACAGGTCACGGGAGGTGATTCTGCCCCTCTACTCTGCACTTGTGAGACCCCACCTGGAGTACTGTGTCCAGCTTTGGAGTCCTCAATACAGGAAGGACATGGATCTGTTGGAACGGGTCCAGAGGAGGGCCACAGAGATGATCAGAGGGATGGAACACCTCCCCTGTGAGCACAGGCTGTGAGAGCTGGGGTTGTTCAGCCTAGAGAAGAGTAGGCTCCCGGGAGACCTTATAGCGGCCTTTCAATATCTGAAGGGAGCCTACAGGAGAGCCAGAGAGAGACTATTTGTCAGGAAGTGCAGTGACAGGACAAGGGGCAAAGGGTTTAAATTGGAAGAGGGGAGATTTAGATTAGATACCAGAAAGAAATTCTTTCCAGTGAGGATGGTGAGGCACCGGGACAGGTTGCCCAGGGAAGTCGTGGATGCCCCATCCCTGGAGGTGTTCAAGGCCAGGCTGGATGGGGCTTTGAGCAACCTGGTCTGGTGGGAGGTGTCCCTGCCCATGGCAGGGGGGTTGGAACAGGATGATCTTTAAGGTCCCTTCCAACCCAAACCATTCTATGATTCCATGATTTATTCTGCCACTTTATTTGTACCTGAAGCTAAACCAAATTTAAGTATATAAGCACTTCTGTTGACCTCACCCTGAGAAGCTACTAGTAAAGTAGTAAGATTAGTTTAATCTTTCTGAACCTTTCTCCTTTCTTTTAGCATTACAGGTAAGAAAGTTCTCCAGTATAAGCAGGAAAGATAATCTCCTTGAGTCCTATCTTCTTCTCTTGAGCTCTGTATCTTATTTATTGTCCGTGCATGTGCACATTAGTATCACACTTTTTCCTTAGCGTAGCCGGGACCCATTTAAATTACGTAATTGATCAAGTTCCTTGTCTATATGTTATACATATAACTCTTTACTTTTCTAATCCTCGGTGGTTAACTGTTTGTGTAGTGTTTCAGTTAGTAAATGTAATCTGGGGTGTTTGTTGCACCCCTTTGTTTGCATTGCCAAGTATGAACTGCCAAATATTTATATATATATAAACACATTTACACTGCAAGCAGAGATAATGGACTCTCATTCTCTTCTCTCTGACACCCTCTTGAGAAAACTTTTTTCTGTGGCACTTTGCCTTTGTGTAACTTAGTTGTTCCAAAGTTCTCTAGCACCTGTGAATATGTGCAGTATTCCTTTCCTGAAAAAGTGACCTGTCACACTTAGGTTTCTATGTGATTCTAGTGGCAAGTCCCTTCTAGATAAGTGCTAGGGAGGTGCTTAATTAAACATGTGAAAGAATGTCAAAGAAAAAAAACACTATACAGGTGCTCATTTCCAAATATTGCTAAAATTTCTCAATAGAATACTGCGCAGTGCTTTGAATTACAGGACAAGAATGGCACAATCTGAACTGCTGGCTCCAGAAGCAACAGGGAGGTCAGGACAGTAAAATACATTTAGGAAACATGAAAAAGCTTCTTGCTGTCATACTTTGGGTAGATGCAAGGAATATGAATGAGTTTACAGTTGATGAGGCATTCAGTGTACATTATTTGTGGATCACCACAGCTGTGAACCATCCAGCCTAACTTTTAAAACGAGTACAGTATTATCCAATGAAACAGTTTGTTTTCTTGGAGTTACCAGGTGTGGATTGGAGCTTATTATAATTATATAATGAGGTTTGATTTTTATCACAGAAATTACATAGTATGATTTCCATTCAGATCTTTGGTTTTAAAGTTTGAAGTGTATGAAGATTTTCAAGAGTCTTACTCTCAAAGTAGGGTATGCAATGCAAGCTAAATGTCTAGGCTTCCTCTGAACTCAGGATAACCAGATGAATCACTGTTCTTAATTCATGGCTCTCCTGGTAGTTTTTAGATAGCTGAAGTCAGGCAAATAAATTCTGTCTAAAATGTTTTCTTTGAAGTCTCTTTTCTTGGTGAATCTTTTTTATTTTAGTTCTGTAACGCTTACAGTTCACCATGATCAAATGATTTTAAAAGCAGTACATTTGGAAAATACTCATACACAAAGCCACGTGTGTATTATGTACATCCAAATAACAACTCTGGAATCTTTAGAAATGTGTATCTTCAGAGGTGTTCAGTCTTAAAGCGATTTTTCTGTATAATTATTGCTCTGAGGATAATCTGGTGGTTC
This sequence comes from Gallinago jamesoni, assembly GCA_025769975.1. Lineage (NCBI taxonomy): Eukaryota > Metazoa > Chordata > Aves > Charadriiformes > Scolopacidae > Gallinago > Gallinago jamesoni. The sequence continues at coordinate 74,812,540 of JAOQGH010000023.1, read as the reverse complement.
AGTTTTCTTTTTCTCTCTTCTTTTTAAGAATGTAAACCAGCTTGAAAAAATAGTATTTCAGAAGATCTATTGTGTCTAGTCATAGGCAGGCAAATAGACAGGAGTCTCAGTATATACTCCTTCCTTTAGCAGCAGTGATTAGATAGTTTCAGTTAGTTTGCCTCTTGAAAGATACTTTCACTTCATATTTTTTGCCTAATGTTAATCCTTCAAGAAAAAAGAGCAGTGCACAACTGTCAGTTTTAGTGAGTTGGATTTGTTTGAGCAGGATAACAGTTCCCAGAGGAATGTGAGCATGTGGTGGAGTACTTTACAATCTTGCTTTGCGTCTCAGAGAGTTTTCTCAACTTGGCCTTGCTGCTGCTGTTTATTTCCCTGAGGAATGTCTGTGAGAGGAACTGTATTTGTCTCTGAAGTACAGAGCTGCTTCCTGGGCTTGTTTTTCCTACCTTTTATTTTTCAAGCAAAAGACTACTTTCTAAATTCTTTCTGTTGTGTTAATACTATACACTGCTTAGTGGATTGTGGCAGAGATGGAGGCTTTCTCAGAATTTTAATATATAGCTGGTTGCACAGGTATTGTTTATCCAAGGAGAATCCAGGGATGATATTTTACCAGTATTCCAGTCTGATAATTTTGTTTGGATTTTAAATGCTTATTTTGATTACTTTAAAAGAAAAATTGACTGAACTTGCTTCTGAAATTTAAGCTAAATGTATTTGAGTTGCATTTGGTTAGATAAAGTAATGACTGGCATTACTCAAGGTAATTTTTACCATTTCCAGGGGAAGATAGTGGAGAAAAGCATTTTGTGGCGAAGAGGTACACATGGAAATGCTGTCCAAGGTGTGAGCTAAGAACATTGATAGAAAAATGTATAAAACTGGCTGCTCTATCTAGGGCAGCCACTCTTCAAGATTGTTAGAAACAAGCTAATGAGAGATATTCTGTATCCGTTTGATGTTTCTCTAATTTCTCCTCAGCAATACTGTATCTTTTCTGACATTGGTTGATCCACCAAATGCTATCCCTTGTACAGTGGCATTAAAATGAAATGTGGTATTGCCTTGATTCTGATGCGCTGTTGTCTTGTGGACTTATATTCTTGTTATAAAACTGAATCACTTCATGATTATTCCATGTCATGTTAAATGAGAATGATCAAATATAGCTTCTTTATTATTAGTTAATAATAAAATGTGGTCTCTGGCAGTAGAGCTATGATTGAAGGGGTTTTTAAATCATTCTAGAATGTATGTAGGTTTTAATCAGTCTTCATTGGTGTACTTGTCACTTTATTTACTACGGATTGTTTGTTTTTTGTTTTTTGGTGGTTTTTTTTGTTTTGGTTTGGTTTTTTTGTGTGTTTGTTTTGTTTTGTTTTGTTTTTTCTTGTCTTCGTTTCCTGAAAAGATGGAAGTGGAACATATCACCTTACAAAGTTGCACTTAACATTGGAATTAATCCATCTGATCTTTAAAACACCAATTATACACTTCTGAAACTATTAACTTTTTTTTAAAGTGTTTTTTAATGGAAACTTACTCTGTCTTAAAGGGCCACTTTCTGTATGAGTATCCCCAATACAGGTAGCTCTATACACAGAACAAGTAGCACAAACAATTCTGGTTTTCCTCTTAGTTCAAAGTAATCTTTTTTTACCTCATTGTCCTCTCTTCTCAGATAAAACTACATATGATCTCCTAAGAGAAAAACTGGATTTTTGTCTGTTTGGGTTCCATTTCCTGATTTCCAGGCTCTTGTTGGGAACTCCGAGAACAGTTAACTCACCAATTTAGAATTTATAGCAGGCTTGTGGCTGTGATATCCTACTGCCTTTTGATTTAAGGACTCTTTAATTGAAAACTATTCAGCAAACACGGTTTTCAATTTACTGTTTTGCCCAACTATGTTTAGGTGCCAGGGGCTCATTTGCAGCAGTTGATGGTTAAAGATTTAAAAGTGAAGCTGCATGCCATCTAGGTACGCTTCAGTAATATGCAGGGTTTTCACCAAGGACTTGTCATACATCTTACATAGCCTGCAGGCTAAAAGTGTGTGTCTGAGAATTTCTGTCTGCAAGTGTAACCACAGGAAAGGAAAAGGCAAAGAATCAATGATTTCAAAATTAATTAAAATCAGGAAGACTTTCCCCCTGCTGACAGGATATTTAGGATGAAGATAATTAAATGAGCTATTGTGGCAAATGCAATATCGATTGCTCACCAAGAACAGCTCCTTGAAGACTTAGATGAAGATTGATAACTGTTTTTTAACAGAGCCAAAGGCAACCATTCCCATCTCCACTTTGTGTGCATGTGTGCAGTCTGACAAATGGCTTTCAACCCAACCCTCTATTGACCGCTATAAAAAGCTATTATCTACCATAAATAAATGGCATATACATGCTGTTTCTTCCCTCTTCTTCATATCTGTATATTTGAAAATGTTTCATTTACAACTTTTCAGTTCCTCGTACTTCAGAAGTAACAGCTGGCATCCTTTTGGGGAAGAAAGATTTCATTGTTCAATTCAGGTCAGAGGTAGATTTTTTTTCTTTCTTTGAGTAAACAGGGTCAGGTATTGCATCCTGTAATTAGAGAGGAAGTAAAGGCAAGGTTAATATTTTCAGAATAATAATGTAATGGAAAAGACTTGAAGATGGTACCAGTTTTCCTCAGGTATTCACTGGAATTTAGCTATAATATGGCTGGAATCGTAGGTGAAGAGACTCAATGGGGGCAAAGCATAAAGGAAAAGCTGTTGGTGCCAAAAACCCAACTATACCTATACTATAGTGTTTCACACTGTTCTATTTTCAGCTATTTTGCTTCAGACTATCTCTAGTCTGTTCCTTTGGAAAAAGCCAATTATCAGATTGAGCACATAAAGGACAGCCCTAGATCACATCTTTCGGTGAATTTTGTCTTAAAAGAGCCTGATTCACGCACTATGAGACTGCTCCATGATGTGAATCAGAACACCGGTATGTGGGAACATTCAGGAGAGTCACTTCAAAAGCTTGCTGCTGATCGAAAATAAGATCTGTGGTAGACATTTCAGAGTAATGGAGCCTTACAAAATTATTGTAAGAACAGATCTTAATGAAAGGAAAATGAGTGGAAAAGTGTTGCTTTTGTTTCAGTGAGAGACTAAGCCAAAAATAGACAGAAAATGCAATAGACAGGAAGGGAAGTAAATAATATAGGCTTATAACTTGTTTAAAATATCAAAACAAGCATGGTGAAAGCATTTGCCTTTGAATCACAGTAATTTATCTAAATGTTTATACAAGCAGAGCCTGTTCACAAAGGCCGGCAATGACAGAGCAAGGGCTAATGGGTTTAAACTGGAAAAGAGCAGATTTAGATTAGACATTAGGAATTAGGAACAAGTTCTTTACTATGAGGGTGGTGGAGCACTGGAACAGGTTGCCCAGGGAGGTGGTTGAGGCCCCTTC
>JAOQGH010000023.1:74769674-74808979 GCA_025769975.1 Gallinago jamesoni | reverse complement strand
CTGTGACTGCAGGGGGGTCGGACTAGATGACCTTTGAAGGTCCCTTCCGGCCCAGATGATTCTATGATTCTATGATTATTTGTAGAAACACACTCGCAAGAGGAAAACATTTCTGCATTATCTAGAAAGTAAGAAATGATGAGAATTGAGAAGTGTTTATCAGCTGGTTCCTACCTATGCTTTGGCACTGCTGTCCTGCTAATGGCTCTGGCATAAAACTTAGCTGTTCCTGTGTCAATGTTTGTGGTGAGCCAGAGCTCTGTGAGGTGAGATTTGTCAGTTTACTCTACAGAGAGATTGATTCTTCTCAGATCTTTCAAGATAAAGGGCTCATACAGAAATAATTCTCTGTAGAAATAATTCTCTCCCATCTCTTTCTTTCTGATGAATCTTCAACTAGCTGTGCCTCTTTGGAGCTTAAAGACTCCTTGGGATTTTTATAACCGGATATTTTTTGTTCCATTTTTAAGTAAATATTAGATAAGAATTTGTAAGGAAAGCAACCGGTAAGAGATTTGAGAGATTGAAATATGTATCATTTGAGCTTTAGATTACTCAGACCTTCCCTGTTTTGTTAAAATTTGTAAAAATGAGACAATCATGTTAAAATGAAGAAACTACTCTTTTGTAGACCTCATTTGTATGCTGCCTTTCTGCTTTGAACCATTTCTGACCATTCAGGAAAGGTTTTTCCTAAACAACTGTGACATTTCCTGCACACTGCAATATCTGAGTATTTCTTCATCAAGGGCAGAAGTTAACACCATAGATTAACTACTTCAGGAGAAACAATTTTCCTTCTATAAATTTGCATCATTCCACTGTACATGAAATTTTTTCTAGGAAAGAATAGATCAAGAAATTAAGATCATAAATTGTTAACCTGAAATAATTTACTTCTATTTGGGAGTCTTTGCAAAATGATCAGTTTCATTAAGACGATAACATTAGATATCTAAGTTAAATATGATTCATTGTGATTTCAATTTCATGGCACTATATTTTGAGCTTGTTCAATTTCGGGGGGGCATGCAAATATTGTATTTTTATACTGTAATTTTTCCATATCTGATCAATAATCATTTCCACTTAGCTTTAGAGACAGGACCAGTGTATTAGAACCATAGAATCATATGGGGTTGGAATGGACCTCTGGAGATCATCCAGCCAAAGCGTGTCTGCCTAGAGCAGGTTGCACAGGACCTTGTCCAGGCAGGTTTTGAATGTCTCCAGAGAAGGGGACTCAACCTCCTCTCTGGGCAACTCTCACAGTAAAGAAGTTCCTCCTCACGTTTAGGTGGAACTTCTTATACTCAAGTTTGTGCCCATTTCCTCTTGTCCTGTCACTGGGCACTGAGAAAGAATGTCAGGATCAGAATACACAGAAATGAGTTGAGTGATGGCAGCAAATGGAAAACTTGTACACTTTAAATCATTAACACTCATTTTTATCTTAAGTTCTTGGAAGATGTAAGAAGGAATAGAATTCTGTGACATTTTCTTGCAGGTGTTCTTTATAGAAAAGGGGATGATACTCTTGCTGTTCTTTTTTGAAACTCCCAGAAACTGTACAGAAGTGTGAAAGGAAGTCTAAAGGCCTGGAATAATTGATGAGACGTATCACATTTGCACTAGCTATTTGGCTAGTATAGCTGTATGAGAGTATGAATGAGAAAAGTAAAAATTCTTGTATGAATGAGGGTAAAGCAGAATGCCCTTCTATATTTCCTCTGTTTTCTTCCTAATCTCTCTTCTGTTTTCTCTGTGCAGCCTGCAATTTCAGAGATGCAGAACTTTCTGAAATATAAAGGTTTAACATCTCTAAAAATAAGTTGGATGATATGAAAATTATGGTTTTACATCTTACTAAAGCATAGTTAAGAGGTATTTGTACACTTCAGGAAAAATAAATCCTCGTCAGAATAGTCAGAGATATGAAAAAAAAATTGATAAAACTTCTGCCTTAGCTTGGATGCATTTTTATTTTTAAATGTAGATTTAGATGTAGTGCAGAAATTTGCCTTTTATCCTGAAAGATGGAGTCCTGATAGAGTATTGAAAAAGCTGAAAATATATTCAGTTTTCAATTCCTATTTTTGGTTTAGTAATTGTGATAATTATATACTATCAGTTGGCTTTATGATATAAATATCCTTTTGAAATTGCGCTATGTTTAGAGAGAGAGGGTTCCAAAATTTTTGGGAAATGATCACTACACGAATTTGGATTTTGTATATTACTACAAATTTTATTGGACATACCAAGATTCATATATACATTCAAAAAAATCTGATCACCACAAAGATTGTGGTTGCTTCTGGTATTGACCAAACCAGCAACTACGTCTAACATCATAGCAAAATTATTTTGCTTTGTTCATATTAGTAAGCCTTTATTTCTTCTAGCACTGAATGGCTAAATGTTTTGAAAATTTCATATACAGAGAAAACACTCATATAATTTTTCTTTTTCCTTCCTTTGTTTATCTCTCTATCCTTATTTTCTTTGCAATTTGGACTTCTGTGTGCTTTGCTATCTAAGGATTTCAAAGTACTTAAAACTTCAATTAAGCTTCCAGTGTCAAGGTATAGCATTAGCCATTTAGGTTCCCATTAAAAGTTAAACAGCTTTTTCTGAAATATCACAGTTTGAAGCTGTACTTAAATTAGGTAAATTTTTGTAGGCTAATACATTAGAATAATAGACAGTCTAAGATGGCTGTTTTTCTGAAGACTTTTTTTGAAGGTAACATGGAAAAGTAGTGTCACAAATCAGAACACAGCTTTTCAATCGTTTAATAAATTGACAATATAAACAAATTTTAATCAAAACAAATGTGTTTGATGCAAATATGTCTGCATGTATTTAATTCTGTGTCTACTCTGATGGTGAAGCTGAATTCAGTTTTTTGAGAATCTGATTATTAGAACTGGGATCATAACATGATAAGTTTATTCTGAAAGCAAACCCTGATTAATAGAGAACTTCATTGGAAAAAAAAGATATTTACAGTGAAGTGCAATTTATGGAGAGACAATTGAAAAGGAAATAAAATATAATGTTACAAGGTCACTTTCCTACAATCTGTCTCGTCCATAGTCTGCATATAGCATACAGGTTGATTAAAGATTATACAAAAATGTCAAAAAGCAATGAGAATCTAAAAAACACTATGCTTACAAGCCTAAAAAAAAAAAAACCCAAACAAACAAACCCAAACATAAAATGTCTACTTTCTAAATCTAAACAAAAGGTTGATTTTTTTAAATCACAGGCCAGCAGTCTCTTAAAACCTGTTCCTTTGGGTATTACTGATTTTAAGGAGGTGTTAATCCAAAAGCAAAAAAAAATTACTTATTTAAAACAGAGTCACTTAATAAAGGAATTATAGAAGACTGACAAAGCAGAATTCTGTTTTGAAACAAATCTATACTCCTTTATGGGCTAGTTATGTTTCACACTGCTTAACAATTTGTTTTCTCCTGCAAACATGAACTTTGCAAGGCTCCAAATGTAATCATGTTTTTTGCTGAAGATATTAAAATCTGTGTCATTAGTTCTTTCTAGGGGAGAGGAATGTAAATGGAGCTTGGTGAAAGCAGGAGAAGGCAATTTGTTACGAAGACTCAGAACTGCTTTGACTCTGCATTTCAAAGTCATCAATATACATTTATTTTTGTAATTTTATTTAGAAGTTTGAAGGCATGAAATCTTTGAAATCCTCAAACACTATGAAATAGAATAGAATATGTTGATATTAATATAGAATATATTAAAATAGAAAAATAGAATATGTTGAGATTAATTCTTTAGAATGCTTTTTTATCTCATTTTTTTTAATTAGATTTGCATTTAATCTTTGGATTGTTCTAACTTTGTGCCTCTCTAGTTCTTTGTGTTGCCAAGTGTACTTTCTTGCTGCATGTGTGTACAAAGATGTTCGGTGTGTATGCGGAGTAGGATCTTTCTGTAATTACTTTTGAATCCCTCATGCAGAGGGACTTTTCATGTGGTGTGATAAGTCTTGAATACTGAGTGAATATAATAGTAGCAGGCAGCTCTTTATTATGGATGTTGTTGATGAAGTTGGAGTGACTGCAATCATATTGATTTTTGAGCAGGGGAACAGATGAAAGGAAATGGACCACCAAAGACCAAATAATGACCCATTGTTCCCAGTAATTAGGTTTTTGCTATCTGTCCTTAAGGTATATAACAGAGTCTGATAGGGTTTTTTTTATTGCAAAAAAATATTATAGCACATACCATAATTTCTAAAGTTCAAAAGAAAGGTTGAGAATAAATTTCAGAATAAATTTCACCTGGAAAATTTACATTTGTTTCTAAGGTTATACCTAACATCAAAACACATTGTTCCTAATTGCATATCGTAAGCACAGTTCTTTCAGTGCTTATGCAGGCAGACAGCATATGCTATTGCAAGCAGTGCACTGAAAGTAATTTTCTTCTTGGATTAATAGAGTTTGTGACATGATGGGACATTTACAGGGTCTTATGAAATGACACTTTATGTGGCCTTGTTAGCCAGAAAATAGAAAATGGGAGAAAATAAATTTATAAAAAATATTATAGAACTATTTTTTCACCTTTATTTTTTTTTCATACAGTTAGCAATGCTTATTCCAGATAAATGTAGGAGTTATATAGACTGAAGTATTTATATTGGGAACTTTTTCCTCTTTCTGTGTCTGGAAAGAAGTAAGCCACCCTTAAAACTTATACAGGGTAGTGGCAGATAACCTGTCCAATAAATGATTAATTTAAAAATAAGAGAGAATGAGAAGCTGATAAGAAACTTTAGGAAATCTAAGTCACGGCTTAACTTTACATGAGACTAGCAAACCTTGTGTAGAGAGACTGGCTTTGAATCTAGACTGTTATCCACTCAAAATTAAACATTGAAGAAAAAGATGCATTTCTAAATACTCTGTGACTCTACCAATTCCCTTAATTGAATTTTTCTCTCGTAGATAAGATTTAAGCTTTTGCTCCACAAGAATGACCAGATGTCCTTGTCAGAAAATCTAATTAAAAAAATTCCTATGCACTTCAGGGTGTATTCTAAATCTTTAGCAGTTTATTTGCTAAAAGGAAATTCACATCCTGAATCAAAGGTCAAGCAGATGAGAGAAATACTAGTGTTGTTCTTATTTCAGAAAAATGTGTATTACAGCTACTTGCTAACTATATCTCTGGTTAGTTGCTGGCAAAATTTCAAATTGTGTGAAAACTTCACCTCCAGTAAGTTAAAATCAAGCTGCAATGGGTGGCTACTCATCTAACTCATTTTCAGATACTTTGAGGTTCTTAGCACCATAAATATTCTATCAAATTACATGATTACCTGAGATTTTTTTGTGAGATGAATAGTCCTGACGATTCAAAATTTTATGCCAGGAAATATGGGTTTATTGTTTTCCTTCCTATGTAATGACAATGTAGTGACAAGAAATGTGGGAAGAGCATCACTATCCTTTGCAGTGCTTTTCCTATTCTTTTTGGCTCTTGACATTTTCTCAAAGTTTGTAATTAATTTATGTTCCACTTTGCCATTTCTCTGATAATAGGAGATCGAACTCTGAGACATTGAGACAAACAAGGAAAATCTTTTCCTTTCTCTTTTTGTGTAAGACAAAATTACACTTTAAAAAAAATAATAAATACATAGCCTATTAAAAAAATTCTAATTTTTATAGGTTTAAAAAATAATTGTTAGTTTTAAGGCCTTTTTCAATAATATATGAAATAAATAATTTACTTTGTTTGGATGTTACAACAAGTATTTTGATGATGGGGAGAATAATTTGTATCTGGTTTGTCTCTACTTAATATCTCTGTAATCTCTGTAATACATACACATCTCCGTAAACAAATACCCTGTTTAAAATTCACCAGGCAACTAAATGTTAAAAAATATTCTAAGCAGCTATGGTTTAATATGATGATTATTCAGCTGAAGTACCACCATATTGTTTTTAAAGAGTTTATGCTAACAAGTTATTTGATTTTTAAAAAAATTAGATTAACATTGTTTATAGCTTGTTGATGCTCATATCTTGTTCCCAGTTGGAATGCATTTTTTGGGGCGAAAACAGAATCTCTACTGCTTGCTTAATTGTACCCCAGAGTGGAGTTGGGTATGTGTCAAGAAGGAAGAAAACACCAGCTTTAATAAGCGTACAATGCAATTTAACAGTTCATAAAACAGTAAAATTTAATCCCAGGCTGAGAGATTTATTAAATCTCACTCAGCAAAATGATTTTGTGGGATGTGTTAGCAAGTAAGAATTAAGTGAAATGATTTCAGGGGCAATAGATTTTATTACCTAAGGAGGGGAGGAACTAGTTTTGCAAGCCATTTCTTCTTAATTTCATTCACTCATTATAATTGCCTTGAGAAGGAGAGCTTTCTGTGAGGAGTATTAGTATGTTGGATCCCTAGTATTTGTGTGCATGCTGCTACATTTTTCAGGCATCATCTAACCAAAATATCTTCTGTTGGTGGTTTTGTGCAGCAGTTCTTTTAATGATTGTTAAAGATTTTTAAATCTGATAAAATTTAAGCCTCTCTCTGCAAGATTAAATGACTTCTATTATTTTCTTTTGTTTTGTTATGTCATTTTTTGCACCCATGCTTGTTCTTCTGTGCTTTTTAGCTTTCCTTTCTTCCCTGGTTTCTGTTCCACTCAATGGTTATTATCAGTCTTTGTTTTCATAAGCTACAGGAATGATGTTCATTCAGTCTCTAATACTTCTGTCAGAGGATTCCCAATTCTGCTTTATTCTTCCAGGCAGTTACATCCCTGTGAGATAGTATGCTGACTTCTATAACCTGCTTAAGTCCCAATTATATAAATGTTAACATTTAATTCAAATATCAAAAAAATTTTTTAAAAGTTAATTTCTGACAATACTTGTATTCCTGTAGCCTTGTATGACAAAATCCTTGAAGACACTGCTCAGAGTCCAAATGTGCTCACACCGATCTTACTTATGCTATGCTAATATCTTTGTTACTATGAATTGTTGAAAAAACTTTTCTTCCATTATTGCTTCTATCCCAGTAGACATATGGGATACCAAGAGAATATGTTAGTGATCTTGGCCAGGTTTGTCATATTTTGGACTGATAAATGATTTTTTGTTCCCTTATTGCCTTGAAATCATTCTTAACCTGTTGTATGTTAAGATAACATAAAAGCATTTATTTGCTTTTATGCTTTCCAATATGGTTGGAAATATTTAAGTAGGGATAAGACATACATACCTGCCCTACTTATGTAAGGTTAACTTGGAATGTTTTTTCTCTCTATCTGTGTGGCTATTTTGCTGTATTGGTTTGCTCTAGACTTTACTCCCAGCTGTTTGGAATTTCTGTACGACTTATGTCTTGGGTTACATTCATTAGAGAGAACTGTTTCTTGATATGGAGCGGCATGGGGCAATTTAGCCTTTACCGCTAATGTCTTGTCTAATTCTTCCTAAATGTCCTGACGGGCCTTTTCTCTGAACTGAACTCCTAGAACTGAAACTAGATTACACTATGAAGTGTAAATCTCATTATTGGAAGCTGTATTTCATCAAGTTATATATTCATAAATCTATAGAATAAAAAAAATGATAGGGTGAGGGCAGTATGTATATGATACTTACTTACTTTTGAGTGAGGACAGGTATGATGACAATTATTTGTGGCTGTAAAATAAGCATGGCATGGCATGATTAAGTCTTCTTTTTTTTCCAAGTTTACTGTAAGATGTACGATTTTACCGCAATGCAAAACTGTATTAAAAAATTAGTTTTATCTCATAGTGTGTAAAGGATTAGTAAAGAGTAAACTTAAATCTACATTTAATTTGATATTCAAATTTTGCTGCAGTATATGTATATAGAGAAAAATACTATATTTTTATACCTCTTACAGATCTGTGTGGTCCCAAATAGTTCATATTATTGAACATACTTGTGATATGAATATTTCCTTTGGACTGTTATTTAGGATTCATTTGTTTTGATGTATATTTTGATATGTGTTTAAATATAAACACTTTTAAGTTTGTCCAATCTAAACTTTTGACAATATTGTGGTAAATTCAACCTATTCTGTCTTTTGTTATGCATATGACTGGAACCTTGTACAATGTCTTGAATGTGATAATTTTAGCTTTATTATTACAACAAGTTATTATAGAAAATTATCTCTCATATATATGAAACATAGAAAATAATGTAAAATATTAGGAACTGTATTTCAACCTCTGACTGGAAGTAATGGAATATATATATGTATCCCATTAACCATTGATTGTAATTGCCACAAATAAAAAGTCAGTAGATAGATCCATGGAGTTTTGTAATTCTCCTAGTAGCCTTTCTGAGAAATCATTTCTGAAAATGGAAAATATTCCAGATTATATTGATTAAAATAACACAGGCCATGAACAGTTAGATGCTTTCTCTTAATATTTTTATTCAATGCTTCTTTGCTTAACATTAGACTTGAAACAGTTAAAGAAAAATATCTATATCTCCTTGTTCTATATCTCCTTGGAAAATCACTTCATTGTGCAGACTTGAAACTGCATGTACTTTGGAGGTATCTGATCAAGGATATGTGATGAATCTACCTTCTAGTAGGGTAATTTTAGCACTATTGGCACCACTCTATGTAAGAATATGGGAAAACAGTTCTTGTGTTACCAGTTATTCTGGTTTTTGGGTTAAAATCACATTGCCCTAACATAATTCAAGATCTGGCTCTTGATATATTCTAATCAGGCAATAGTAGAATCTCTAATAAAGAAACTACAGATTTTTCTAAGTAAATCTTAGCTTATTTTTATATGTACACTATAATAATTTTTTAAATTCATATCCAATAAATTTTAAAGGTAATCCAGTAATTTTCTGTCAAACAGGACAGCTTTTAAAGAAAGTAGCAGACAGTGTTAGTAACGAGAGCTCTTCTGCACTGTAGGTATCACCCCTTCCTGGCTTGAGTGTTGTCAGACTTTTCTCACATCTTTGTTCTTACCTTTTTTTCCCCCAAAATTTTTAAAAGAAAGGAAGTCAGATTCTATGATTAAGTCGGTCTTCAAAGGAAAATAATAATTATACTAAAATTTACGCATAGGCCTAATTCTATTTGCTGTGCTCACAATGGAAATAATCTGGTTAAAGAGATTGATTATGGGACATTTTTGAGATCTTTGTAATGAATAAATATGCCATTGTAAATCCTTATTGTGCAGTGCATCCTAAACAATGTTATTTCTTCATAAACATGTTATGCTGGGGAGGGGAGGACTAGGCTGTCCTGTTCATTGTGCTTCCAGTATCCACTGCTTGCTCAGGCTGTTGGATCAAAGAAACAGAGCTGCTGTTCTTCCCCTCATAATAGTACTTTGTCATCTCTGTCCCTCATGAAGCTGACTAGAAACAGTCAGATATATTGGGAGTTAAAACCAAACAAAAATAAACCAACAATCTGACATTACATTCAGTGTTCTAGCCAAGGCATTATTGTTGCGTAAGAAATAAATTACAATTTATAAGGGCCAATGGAAAATTCAGTCCTTCTGGAACATGCCTTGCATGTTCTTACACACCTTCTACCAAATGGAAAAACAACATTCCTACTACGCTCTAAACTCTTGAAAGGGCTGGAGACATAATACAAACTCAGTGGGAGAATCTTTTTCCAATGTGAAATGAGCATGTAAATGCTTTGTGAAATCAGTGCCCTCAGTCAGTCTGAACTACGTTTGTTTCAGAGGTTACTATGGTATGAGGTGGCTGTCTGTGTAGCTAATGGAAATTTAGTACAAATTATTTTATATGATGAAATAAGTTTCAGAATGCATTAAAGGCTCCACGTGAATTGCTTTTAACATGTTCACACATTTTCAAGGACTTTGCTAAAGAAAAGTGGAAAGTGGTCTTTCACTTTTATGAATTTATCTGGATAATTTTGTCATGGTCACCTAGGAAACAAATGTAGGTATACATTTGCAAGCATTTCCATTCAGTTTCATTGCATTTTATATACAGCTAATGAAGTCACAATTGAGAAGAATTTAAGCCTCATTTTAATTAATGCATAAAATTTTACAGAATACATTAGTGACCATTAGACACTAGGCAAACCCCTCTGAACTGTTTGGCATTTTAAATATGGTTGGACTTATTTTACAAGGGCAAAATTTGACTGACTGGACACAAAAAGACAGAGATAACCTTGAAGAGAATAATGAGCTGATATGAAAAATATAAGCTATCCTGCTTAATGTAGTAGTACTTATTCACATAATATGAAGGTAAAGATAGCATAAGAACTAAAAAGTAGAAAAGTATATGCCTACTTTACTAATCAATGAAAAAAGCTTGACTCATGCAATGCAGTATTTCAAGTGAACAAGTATTTCAATGTCCTCCCTGGAAATTTTTAGTTAGTCAGTTGAATTTAACACAGAACTGACTAGAGAATCAGAATACTACCTTTCAAGATTTTTTTTTTTACTCCAGTTTCATTTTTCATGGACCATTTTGTTTGTTAAAGAACTGTTTTTAAAAAAGAATTCTAGCAAATATTTGTGTTTGAATACAAATCTAGATATACTTAATTTATGATGTAACCTGATGCTAGTGACAGTAGTGACTGGTATGTGCAGATTCAAATCTCCATCTTGTGATAGGACAGGCCCTGTCGGCTGATTTATATTACATTACTGCATTTTCTTTCTCATTTGCTTTGTCTTTGAAGAAATATATTTTGACATCCTTTTCTAAATCAAATATTTAAAACTTTTGTTGTGGAAACTCCAGTCTTGTTAGTCTGTATAGAGAGTTTCAAGTTGTGTCATAGAAGAGTTGTATCTGAATTTAATGCAGATATCTTCTAAATTCTTCTAAACTACTAATATTTCAAATAACTCATTCTTCTCTGGGATCTGCCCTGGATCAAATAGTAAAGAACAAAACCTAAATTTATTAAGTTTCTCTTTTCCATTGAATTATTTCATATGTCACTCAATATAGAAAATTTCTTGGTGTTTTCAAGTACTTCACAGAGCAACTTTTAAGCTGAAGACCATATTTCTTCAGAGACTTTTATGAGTAATAAATTTAATTAAGGAGAAAAACAATCACTTAGTTTGATTTAACATTTAATTGAAAACCTGAGGTTTTTTTCATGCTTTCAAGCTGGTTTTAATCATCTGTATTTGAGTAATTGAAAGTTCTTCCAGATCGTGCCTGTGTAGCAGATCCTTTTTTTCTTAAATTGTAGATTATAGAGGACTATAAATTGTCATAGTAAAAGTTGAAATATGATTCTTTTCTGTTTGAGAAGTTCACTATTTCTAATATATCTCATGAAGAAAAACAATTAGCTAGCAGTCCTCCATCTTAAATTAATATTAAACATGATTGCATGATAAAAATTTTGGTTTTGAAAAATCAAAACACATATTTTTGCAATTTAGAGATAATTCTGGAGCACTGAGATATGAACCAGAGAGGAGAGGTTTATTGGTACATAAAATCCTCATACAGTTTAAAGGAAAATGGAAATGTCATACAAAAAAAATGCTGTGCAAATAAAATGCACACACAAGTAAAGATTCGATGTCATTAAATGTAGAACCTGCAATTGTTTTTATATTAATTTATTTAATTTTTAATTTTATTTATTAATTATAATTTATAATTAATAATTAATTAGGTATAGGTATTCCAAAAGCATTTAGCAGATTTGTTGAGTCAGATATCAAAGGACATCAATGATCTCTAATGAACTGTAAGTCTGAAGATGAAGACCATGATTCTTCTGTTCTGTTAGGCTTGCTTGGATTTTATCTATATGTGAGAGTGTGAGCCCTTTCTCTCACTTTTTTGAAAGGTCGTAAGATCCAGACCTAGATGTCGGGTTGCAGCTGTAGTGCATAAACATCTTGTTTGGTTTCAGGATTTTCAGCTGATTCTTGTCTAACCTGCCACCGCTGCTGAAAGTCACTAAAAATCATGCCTTTTGTATGTCATAAGAAAGACCAGAAAAACTTTGCAGTGGAGTTTGTCAGTTCCATTATGCAGGGAAGATTTCTTCTTCACTGAGATCCAGGCTAGAGTATGTTTCTTCTGCATCAGCTTTGCCCATATAAGTTTGAAAGCAGCAAAAAACACTACCCTGCCACACCTCCAAGTCCCCAAAACTCAAACCCTCCTGACAACATTGATTAACCTGGACAAGCAAGCATGTGACGAAAATCACAGCATCTGTCTACTAGAGCTTGTCACATGCCTTTGACATCTCTGGGTGTGGCTGGGAAGAAAAATACCACCCCTTACTCTGAGGAGGCCAGGGAAGAAATATTGGCTTCTGTCTCTGATAATAGAGAGGACTCTTTTTTTACCTTCTTTTTACTGAGTCTAGCTCTACCAAAGTCCTTTCACAGTGAGAATAGAGTACGTGCATGGAATTTGTTAGACAGTATTTAGCAAGTAATTTAGCAAGAGTCAAAAGTAATTACACAGAAACACATGTAAAAAATAGAGGCAACCACAACAGCCACAATAAGACAGGAGATAAAGGAAAGCCAGAACAGTATTGAGAAGAAATGCGTAGTATCCAACTAAGTTCAGGATGAAAATCAAACACAGATTGGTACTTTCTCTCTATTTGAGATATATTGTGAGATAAATCACATCTCTGATTAAGCTGTTACCTCTGAGCGACAACAGCTTTCTTCTTACTTGACAGAGTCAACTGAAAAACAGACTTGTGGTCACCTGATATCTGTCACCTGACATCTTAATCACATAACTCAATCTCCTTTTATTTCAATTTGATAAAAAATTTTTGTAGCTTCTGAAGTTGTAGAAATTCTTTTATTTTTAGTTGTAGAAATACAAATGACAGTATAATGAGCAGTATTTGTATCCAAGCCAGTCGTGATAAATACTAGGTAGGATTGTGAAACCAAAAAACCCTACAACCCATGGTTCAGAAACTGTACCAAGATCTGGTTGTGAAACACAACATAATTCCTAAAAGTTTTATACAAGTTGACTAAAACAGTACTAATCTCATTTTTCAATAAAATTATTATTACGTGTGCTTCAGCGAATAGAATCAGTGCAGCAGGTTTCTGTCTGAAATTAGCAACTATTCCTTCTCCTAAAGTTTCTACCTCTTCTTCCTTCCAGACTGCTAATCTCTGTTTAGATAGAATAAAAAATCCCCAAAATTTAATTAGGGACATTTCTACTCTGGTTCCCAAACAGTCTCTTGCTGAAACCTGCAGTAATTCCTGCACAAACCATGGTTCCAAAAGTGTGATTTAAGGAATAGAAAGTGTTATGGACAAAGGGCAGAGAGACATAAAGCTTAGCAAG
The DNA here is from genome assembly GCA_025769975.1 of Gallinago jamesoni. NCBI lineage: Eukaryota > Metazoa > Chordata > Aves > Charadriiformes > Scolopacidae > Gallinago > Gallinago jamesoni. Next base: position 74,795,566 of record JAOQGH010000023.1, on the reverse strand, counting down.
CCTAATGAATGAGGATGAAGAGCTAGGCCAACAGCTATCTATTCCTACTGTCTATCAGAGAAAAGGTGAAATGACCAACCAAGAGGAAAGCCCAACTTGCAAACTCAAGTATATACTTTATTTTTTTTTCCTGAGTTCTGTGCTGTTTCTCTTGAAGCAAAATCAATAATTGTACCCAGTGAGATAAGTGCAATATTGAATCACTAAACTAATATATCTTTGAGTATACGGTTCTATCAGTCTTTATTCCGTACAAACATTTAAGCCTACATTTAACTTTAATCTTCCTATAGAAGGTGGGTTGTGGAATCTCATCCTGTGTAAATACGGGATTTATCCCGTATCATCTAAAAGTCCAGTAGGGCACTCAGCTTTTAGCTAGTGATTAGTATATCTTGTGTGCATTTCAAAGAAGCATATTCTGATTTAGATTTATTTCCAGTTAAATTCATCAGTCAAATATGAAGAATATTATCAGAATTTAAATTACTTCTAAACCTGAAATGGTTTTTTTTAATGCTTCCACTTTAGTTGACAGTCTTCTCATCCTACAGGTTTACAGCTCAGTGGCTTATAGGATTGACATGACAAAAAGCCATGTTGCTCTGTGTCTGGTATAATGTCCTTTTGATTCCTGCTGATGAGTCTTATCAGTTCTGTGTCCAAATTTATATCTAATTGATCAGTTAATGCTGTTTTTGAACTTCTGTCTGCTTCTTAATGGACTGCTTTTGCTAAAGTCTCACAGCAATTTTCATTTTCCTTCACTGGTGCAAGGACTACTTTCCAGTTTTGAAAGTGAAACTGGTTAAAAAAAAAAGAAAGTTTTCATTTCTAAGCCAGAATAATCTGTTGTACTCATTGTATAATTTATTTTAAAAAACTGTTGTCTAGACTCCAACTACTGCCAAGTAATGCTATTAAGCTTCGTATGACGTTTACTAAGCATGTCATTCCAACTTTTGGGTATATTGCTGCCTCCTTGTCAAATATCATCTTGCCTTAAAAGCACTTTAATGCCTTGAAGATAATGAACAATTTGGCAGCAAAAATATTTTCTGACTGATTTGGAGCCCCTGCATAAACTACTTGGTGCCCGAGATCATTGAAACCTATTATACTGGCTATTTTAAAGTTAGGATTTATTTCTGTTTGAATTTTGAAATCTCTCCTTGGGAGAGCCATTTAAATGTAAACATATATTTTCCCCTTTAACAGTAGCTTATGGGCTATAATGGTAGAGTATTTTTGCATTTTTATGTTTAGTTTTATCATAAAGAGCCTTGGGATGCATTTACATGAAAGGCACTATATAAGCTCATTTCGTATTGCATTGTATTGTATTGTGACAAGTGCAATAATCTCCAGGTTTCCTATCCATTAAAGAACTAATTTCACAGCTCACTAATTATGTGAATGAGAAGGGGAAATAGGTCATTTTTCTCTAAGGTATACTGAGCAGATGGCATGGCATTCATTTCCACCAGCTGAATCTAAGGTCCTCTTGCTTTTGGTTCCAAGGCTTGCCTCCGTTTATCAAGTAGAGCAGGAGAGAGATGTCAGTTTCTTGTAAAGCATGACAGCATGTACTGAGAGGCTGTCTCTGTTCGTTGCTAATACAACATTAGCTAGCACATACCAGGTCTAAATAGCCTATTTATTGTGGGTGGGACATGAAAACCATTAAAATGAATGTGCATTTTAACGCAATTCTAATTTGCCTCTGATTTATAGAAGATTTCGGTTAGGTCTGTCCTAGGGATTTAAACTGATATCCATAAAAGTTATTAAGCATCAGTTGAATACTTTTGGGACGGTATCTAGTCTGTAATTTCAAAACAGAGAAACATTATTTCCTTGGTCTGTGCACTTTCCTTCATAGGTAAGATTTTGCTATCTTGCTAAGCTTTTGTTTTTTCTTCTTTTGCTTCTCTCATGGAATTAACTAACTTGAATTAAACACACATAAGGTGATTTATATAGCCCCCAAATATACTGCTGTTTTAAAGTAACATGAGTAATCAGAGAAACCACTGTTCCCCTGTGATCCTGGAAAGTTGGTACTTGGGCCCTTATTTCAGCGTTATAAAGAGAAAAGCTGAGACTGAAGGTCCTGACACATCTGACATAAGACTTAGCAACAGGGCTGTATTTTAAAGTGCTACAAAAGAAATCAGATCATTTTCTTCCTGTAACATAATAAGTAGTGGTATTTTTCTTGTTTCCTTCTCTCACTGCTGTTCTGTCACATTTTTGCTTTGTGTTCATGGTTCTGATTTCGTTCTAATTTCAGACGGATGCAGCACTAATGTATGATGCAGTTCATGTGGTGTCAGTGGCTGTCCAGCAGTTCCCACAGATGACTGTCAGTTCACTACAGTGTAATCGCCACAAACCATGGCGCTTTGGGACCCGCTTTATGAGTCTCATTAAGGAGGTAAGTCACTAATAAAGTATCCCGCTTCATTACTTTCCTTTCTCCTGACTCCCATTTTCTTTTGTTCCCACTTCACTCGAATTCTGCCTTTTATTTTTTATTATTTTTTTTTTAGTAGATAGGAATCTCTCAGCTTGTTACATGTAAAGAGTTTAGCAGGCAAGACTGCATTTTTATTTGAAAGGGGATTTTCTTGAAGTATTAATTGGAACAAAGAAATATGAAAGGGTGAAGTAACTGCCTTCTAAATAAAACTTTTATTTTTAGATAATGGAGGGAGAGGAGGGACGACATACATTTGTCACATAAAATCCCAAACCCCTGAAGCTGCAAATAATAGAATGACTATGAAAAATTTAGCAAATAAATATTGGCATAAGTTCAAACTTCAAGAATGAAGTTTACTCCGTGGATTTAGTTTTTATTTTTCTATGGTAAATTATTACATGTGGCCTTGCTGTCCTATTATACTGTTTAGATACTGATAGTGACTTAAAGTAAAACTAGGAGTTTTAAGGTGCTAAAGTGAACGCTATAAAGTATTCAAGTCTCTTGTACTGTAAGTGACTCCTAATACAGTATTTCTCATTCTAGATATCCAAAATATTATGATAAAGAGAACTATTTGCAATGGAATGTTTTCCTGGTTTTAATATTGGTTCTTCTTAGGATCATAATTTTGTTTTCTACGTTTCCTCCTCTACTATGGCATAGTTTCAGAACTGGGTAGACTTTAAGTTATAAAAAAAAAATGAGGATAATGCACTTTATTAAAAGTAAGGTATCATCTTTAGAAGACTGGCTCAGTGACCTCAATTTTTGCTGTCTCAGTGTGGCTTCAGCATCTTGCAAATCCTTATTTGAATGAAAATTCCTGGCATAAAAATGAAATCCAACATTTATGAAAGAGACTGGTGCTTGAGGGGAATGAGGGGGGCTGGGGCATGAAGGGAAGCAGAAGGGGAAATGTGTGCATGAATGATGGAGGAATGAAAACATAACAGCCTTTTATCTCATTTAGTAAGAAGAATCAATTAGCTAACATGGAAAGTTGTTTAAAAAACTGTCTGTGAAGACTGAAGAAAGGTTAATTTAATTAGCAATAAGTGAATAAAAAATATTTTTTTAAAAAATCAGCCACAAGGTAAATTATTTAAATAGAATGAATAATTGATGTTCCCGCTTTGGCAGAAGTAAAATTTGTTCTTTTTGGGGAAAAAAAGGAAGAGGCAATTCTTTATAGAAACTGTTTTTTTCTTTCTCCGTAGGCCCACTGGGAAGGCCTCACAGGCAGGATAACTTTCAACAAAACCAATGGCTTAAGGACAGATTTTGACTTAGATGTTATCAGCCTGAAGGAAGAAGGTCTTGAAAAGGTGTGTAAGAAGTTTACCTCCAAAGTGATGGGAAACAAAACAAAAACCCACCCCTAAAACAAGTAGCATTTTCAATAAGTTTTCATGTGTTACATAAAACAATATACCCGTTTTCAACCTGATATCTAATTTTCAAAGTCTTCTAGTAAAAGCTGTATCTTGATGTATGAGTTAGTGGCCTCTTAACTGTGTGGTACTAGCCACATTCTTAGATCCAAGAGGACTGAGGAAGAGTGAAGAGCTGGAGCTGGAGTCATGCATTAATATACTTTGTCTTCAATCTATATTTAGTTTAGTTTTAGTTGTGATCCTGATCCCATTGCCTGTTCTCATGTGTGAACCTGCGTATTTGTATTTTCTTTACATTTTTACAATTCAGGAAGAATTACCCCAAACAGAATAAAATAAAATAGCTTCATTTTGGCAATTTTATGTGGTTTGAGAGGGAGGTTAGATTCTCTTCTCGGACTACAAGGTTTCAATCTGTAAGCAGTACTGAGAAATTAAGATAGCCTTGACAGGCTTGTCTGTCATCTGACATGAATTTTTCTTGTACTAAAGGACTGAGAAATTCCCTTTCTGTGTAGCCTGATCTTGTCTATATTTGAACCTTGAGAACCACATGTAGATAGTTAGCCTGCCTACTTGAGACCATGATGATCTGAAATCAGATCATCTTCCCTCTCCTCTCCATCCACCTTGCCACAGAGAGGCGATGCAGGAAGCTGCATTGTCTCACATTGTTGTGATCAGTAGACAATGGTTTTGCAATTTGCATCTGCATTGTAGTTTACATTTAGCTGTGGCGTTCAATGTTCTCTAACCACTATGTTTTCCTTTATCTTCGAATAAAGTTTTATGAGCTTTTGCCCCAAGGTAATATTGTGGCCACAAATAAAAAGAGAAATTAAGGGAAGGCACCATGCTGCAGAGTTGCATTTCGTTCCTTCTATAAATCATTGAATGAAGAAGCTAGAATAAACAACATGTTTCTCAAAAACTTCCCCTTGTCCCCCTCCCCCTCCCTGTCTGGTACTAGTTTTGGAATATTAATGTTCTTTTACTAGGAAGATTTTAAAAAAGTTCAGAAGCCACGAGCTTGCTTTGAAATGCTTACATAGGTAATAATATTTTTGAAAATGTCCAGTGTCAAACCTGTGATTAAAGGACTAAACTGATAAACACTGATAGTAAAGAGTCTTCCAACGAAGTATTCCACGAAGGGAGCTCTGGAAACTTAAGGGGAAAAAAAGTATATAGTAGTGATTACATTTGAAAAGCAAATTAGCTTTGTATATGAGTAGAATAGGTGTAATGCAACCTGTCCTCATACTGGAAACAAATATAAGAATTGATGACATGGGAATAGCTAAATAAGTCAGTAGTGAATGAAGAGTCACTGAAGTGATAACTGTTGAAAATGAGAAAAGGAAGTCTCTGTAATCTAGGATGGCTTTAGGAACATTGGGTGGCATTTGAGAACCATCAAACAACATGAGTTTTCTGGAAAATAAAATCTTTACAGTGTACTTAATTTCTTTTCAGGCAGAAATGCAAAATAATTAAAGAAATACAGACAATGTAATATATTTGTCTTTTAATGCTATATGTGATGCTATTTCACAATGGTATTAAAAAGAGATTTGGCTTTGTTACAAAATTTTCAATGTGGGCTGGAAATTTTCTGAGAGAATATTTGTGGAAAATATTGCACAATAGACATGCAGTGGGATAAAGGAATGGAGTCTTTCATCTTGATCTGTGTTATGTCTGTCTTTATTTCACCATCAGTATTGATATGAAGGTAGAAACACAAAAGCATGTTAATTTAGTTCTCAGTTGAAATTTTTTAGGAGATATGTACTCCACTGAAAAGATAAAAAGGTCTACTGAGATCAGAAATATGGGAAGAAAATAAAAGTCAACAGGAAATACTGCACTCTAAAACACATAATAGAAAAAAAAAAAGAACTTGAGAAACAGTAATAATGAAAGATATGTAAGAGACAACGGAAATAGTTGTAAGAAGATATGGATATTTAAAAACAACTACCATATGCTTGAGCTCTGTATACAGAAGTTCACAGAAAAGGAAGGTACTTTTATTACCTTAATGACTCATGCTGGCCATGTGATAAAGGGTTGTGATAATAGTAGTTTTTCATCAAATGTGCTGAATATCTTTGGAAAGAACAGTAATAATTAGTTACTGTGTATTAGAAAAGTTTATGAGCCAGGAAAATATTAGCAAAGAATGATGAGAAATTCTACACAGATTCAAAGATAAGCAAAAGCAGAATAATTTCTGTAGGGTGTGGTGATATGAGATCATGAAAAGGAAAATTAATTTCTAAGCACATTAGATTGAATTGCTTAGTAAATATTTAGGATGTATAGGGCATTTTTAAGAAAGATAAATCAGTGCTAACAAATAGATGTTTTCCGTTGAAGAAAACTTGGTTATTCTGAAAGAATGGAAACCTCGTTGTTCTTGAATAGGGGGTGAATCATTGAATGCTAGAGCAGGACACTTCCTACTAGAAAGAGTATGTTTTGGCGAGTCCTTTTAAATAAAAGAGCTGTCTCAAAGGTTTGGTTCTGTTCCTCCCCCCCCCCCCCCAAGACTGTAATCTGTTAAAGCTATGTTTTATTTATTTATTCATTTACTTTGTGGGATGAGAGAAGATTGGGGCATGGGAATTATATGTGCCATATAATGTGGGTCATGTTTTGATACTGTAACTAGCTGTTATTTCATCTAACTTCTTTCCAAATACGGGGGAACAATTTTTTATGTGAAGGCCAACAGTTCAACCCAACAATTAGAGCTGTAATCTGCAATTTTTTTGTAACAAAATGAGATATCTTGAGGAGAAAAATATTTCTGGAGGGGTGAGAAAAGAGTTATTGTGAAGTGTTTCTAGAAGACTTATTTTTTTTTAGATGTTGGGAAAAAATGTCCTAGATAAATTGTCTAGTTTGTATAATGGGAAATTACCTAAATCATGTATTTTAAGTGCAGTGCTGAAGTCAGTGACAACAGAAAAATTGCTCATTGATTTAAAAAAGATGCCATGTGTGATCTCAGATTTATAAAAGATACCTGTTCCTGAAACTCTTGAATGAGAGGTGATAATCAAGCATCAATCAATATGAAGTATGTGTTTCCAAATAAAAACTCCTGTCTAACAAAAATGATAGCTTCTTGTAAGATGAGAATGATAAAATTAATAGATGATTGGAGTGCTGCTAATGTAATGTACAGCAAAATTTGATGACAGATAATCTGGACGTACTGAAACTATTTATGGTTACGCATAACGAAAATCCCAACCTGTGGCAATCCGGTATAAAAAGCAAATTACCATTTATGTTACAATCAGTCAGTATTTACACTGAAGCTGCATCATGAGGAAAATTATTTTGTACTTCCGGGAGATAATAAATACCTGAATTTAATACTACTTTTGAGATAAAAATTTGTCACTTAAGAAGAATCACATTTGTTTGAAAGAGATGTTATCAACTGGCTTGAAATATTGCTCAGGAACCTACACACAGGATCCATATAAATGACACAAAATGAGTTGTAATTTGTTGTCCAGTGTATTAATGTAAGAGCTTGTTTTATTTAGTATCTTATTAATGACCAGGAAAAAACAAAACGTGGCTTAAAAAGAGGGTTTTGTAAAAGTTAGCAAAAAGAAGAAAATAAGATAGCCTATGGAAGCCAGAGGTATTGATATTAACATGATATTTGGCAAAGTAGGCAAGCATATTAGTATTTCTGAAGAAAACAAAATAAAAGAAGAAATACCCACATGGGAAATACATAAATAGGAAGAAATAATGTTAGTTACACTGGAGTATAAATAATTATTTTCTATATGAAATCACCACTCTTAATAACTCCCCTACAAAACATAATAAAGAAAAGATGGTAAACTGTAGACACATTTGCCAGTTCTTTGGGGGTAAATACAGCTCTGATTTTGTCTGTATAGTTAGACAGTTGGTACCACTGCAGAAGAGCAATGATACTTTCTAATACAATGTTTGTGGCACTTAGGAGAGTTTGGAAGGAAATTAGCAACAAAGAATACTTGTATTCTTATATTCGTAAAGATAAACTTCTTTTTCTCAAACATGCTTAAGAATTCTACTTTAAACTATTGTTTTTTTGTTGATAAAATCTCATGAGACTGATGCTCAGTAAACTACTTTAGAGTATATATAAACTCAGAAATTTTAAGTTTCAGTAGTGTGCAATGCTTTTTTTGGGGGTGTGTGGTGAATTATTGTACCGATTTTGGCTGGGATAGAGTTAAATTTCTTCATAGTGGCTGTATAGGGCTGTGTTTTGGACTTGTACTGAAAATAGCATTGGTAACACAAGGATGTTTGTTTTAGTTATTACTGAGCTATGCTTACATGGTGTCAAGGCCTTTTCTGCTCCCAGACTGCCCTGCCAGTGAGTAGGCTGGGGGTGCACAAAAAGTTGGTAGGGGACACAGCTGGGACAGCTGACCCCAAGCAATGAAAGGGATATCCCAGACCATATGATGTTGTGCTCAGCAATAAAACTGCAGGGTGGAGGCTGGCAGGGGCTGCTGTTTTTTGGACGCTAGCTGGTCAGCAGCCTTTTGGTGGTGAAAATTGTTTTCTTTCCTTTTGCATCACTGTTTTTTCTTGGGTTTTATTTTCCTCTCCCTTTGTTGTTTCCCCCTACCACCTCCTCCCTCCTTACAGGGTGTGTGTGTGTGTGTATATATATATTTGTGTATATATTTTAGTTATTAAACTGTCTTTATCTTAACCCACGAGTTTTCTCACTTTTATGCTTCCAATTCTCACCCCATGCCAGAGTGGGGTAAGTGAGCCCAGTGGCTGTGTGGTGCTTAATTGATGGCTGGGGTTAAATCTAATTATATTGGATTGGTCTTGGTACGGGTAGTAGCTTTGAAGCAAGTCTGGGTGTTACTAAGAAAAGACTACAAATTTGATATTTACTTTTTTTAAAATAACTTGCTGAATCGTTATTGGTCTAAGTAGAAGCAGATTTTTGCTATATGACAACTTGCATTTTTATTTTAAAGAGGATACATGTGCTAAATTTACATAGCTATGTCTAAATATTCAACTGGGAACTTTTTATTTGTGTGCAAGCTTTATTTATACTACAATCTGTAAAAATTGCCAAGTCATAATATGTCCTTCGAATCACATATATGCTTAACTTCATAGATCAACTCAGAAATGGCTTATATTAGTGATCAATAATCTTGAAAAGAAAATAATTGAAAAGGCTTGAGAAGCTTTATGTCCTTATTCTGTTAGCAAATGTATTGCTAAATGTCACAAAAATCTTTCTAATATTTCCAGAAGAGACTAGTGACTTTGAGCTGAAGTCCAATATAGCTTTCTTCTCAAATTGCTGAGCAGGCTATTTAAATTTTATGTGAAGAATTACTGTAATCAGCACTCTCCATCCTAGATAAAGGTCCAAGAATGTATTGTAATTCTCTGTAATTATTCTACTGTATGAACCTATTAAATTTTTTAAAAATATTATTGTACATATTAACTGTGTTTAGTTTTCAGTATTCAGAATTTGAGTTATTATTCATTCTGATTTATCAGGTCTGAAAATTTTACCTAGTTTTTATTATTTGGTAAGTACTTTTTTATAGAGTATTATTCATTCACAAATAATGCCAATTGCATTTTACTGCAAAGAAGCACAATTGTACTGATTTTTTTTTGGAGACAAAATAAACAAAATACTTGAACCCAAAAGAATTTAAATAATTTTAAATTTGTGTGAACATTAGCCAAACTTCAGTATTTGCTGAATTCTGTCCTTTAGTAATGACACTGATTATTTTTAAACACTTCTGGTAAGATTTAGTTTTGACACTATAATATTGAACTATTGAGTAGTAAATATTACGAAGATTATTTAAGAGGTTTTTTTAAGTGGTATGGGACTGATTTACCATTGGGAAACCTCAGGGTGTACCTGCCTAAAGCTGGATGGCAAACTTTTCTTGTGATGCAGGAAAAAAGAATCTCTAGATTAATCTAGTCCAGTATTCTGTATCTGAAAGTGGCCAATTGCAGAAATCTAGGGAAGAATATAAGAAAATGGCAGGCATATTGCAGTACTCCACTGGAACACTCCTAAAAACTCCACTTAGTAAAGTCTAAAGGGGTAGTGTCCTCACAGACCCAGGTAATTTTCTAGTAAATACAGAATTCCGAAGAAATTGTGACTCTACAATCAGAGTTTAAGCATATATTTCCTAGTTTTTCCTTTTTATCTACCTGTCTTAGTGGTCATAATCTCCATGGAAAGAAAAAAGATGAATCTGCTGTTAATTTCCTTTAAGTACATGCATTTCCACTAAGTATATGTAATTTCCTATAAGTCTGTCAGTATCACAAACATGTATTTTTCTTTTGGATTATGGGTTTAGAACTTGTTCCATACTGTTGCCAAACGGTTACATTGCATTGCCACCATTGTCTTAGATTAGATGATGCAAATTAATTAAGAGACTGCAAATTACTTGAAGGATTTTTTCTGGAAACTGTTTTGTCAAAAAAAAACCAAAACAACAAAATAACCCAACTGAAAAATTAGAGTATTGTGGTTTATCAAAGCAACAATCAAAGAATAAAAGTGTCTGTCCAAACTTTCTGCAGGACTGCATTAACCTGATAGTTACATAATAGTTAAATACATGGAAACCTGGATGCAATTTTTTAATTATCACTCAAGTGTAGTTAGGAAACTGTATTACATGTCCTTGAGGAGCACCCCAATTGCCACATGACAGAATAAGCTATGGTATTTGATGATGAGTCTTTTAGTAGGTCTTGGAATTGTTTCATCTTGAATAAGCTTATTATGACTAAGCTAATTCTTTGTATCACATAGATTCTTTGTCTCAATGTGGGGCACAATGTCACCTTCATGGGAACACCCAGTTTGGGTCCTGTGCTATGGATAATAAGCGTTAACAAGTTCAAACATGCATGCTCACTCCAGAATAGTCTAGCCATTCATTTAGGGGACTTGAATGAAAGAATAGGTGATCAAGGGCCTGACAGCCTCCCTGTGACTGTGTTTACTGTGTGAACATTGTCTCTAAGGTGTATATTAGAATACGAGTTTATTTCACCTTTTAGGAAAACTTGAACGTTTGTGGGAAATAAATGTAATGCGGTAGAAGTAAATTGCAAGTTGTTCGAATTGCAGTTATATGTAGTAGAGTACCTTGATTTACTTTTTCTACATTTTTGTCATTGTAACTTTTCTACTGAAAACACATTAGTAATTCTACTCTGTTCAAAAGGCTAGTTTAAAATTCAAACACTTAAGTAAATAGAAGAGAATGAATTTGCTGTACTGTTTATGCTTAATTTTCTCAAGAAGCAGCTTTGAGAAGATGTTTTGGGATATATATATGCCAATGGTATATAAGAATCATGAACATAAATTGTTGAGTTTGAGCTCATTAATAAAGATATTGCAAAGAATGTCTAATTTGGAACATCTGATTTTTGTTCCATTTTATAGATTTTTGATTCACAAAAGTACCAGTACAAGTACAATTAACCTGCTTTAGACATAATATGATAATTTATCGAGAGACATTTTCTTTTAAAATAATGCTGTTGATAGTTCTTGGAAGTTTAGATGGATATAGTAAATAAACTCCAAATTCTAACAGTTGATAATTATTCATTTGCTTGTGGCTGTGGTTATGTTAAAAAAATAGTGGGAGTAACTATTTTAGTTAGCAATGTGTTAGCTTTTCACAAGATAAATTTGAATTATGAACTTGAATAAAGTATATGACTCAATGAATTTAAGATTTTAAATTGATGAAATACAGTGATGGTGTTCCCTTCGACATTTTTGTGCTAGTTTTGTACCTGAAGTTAAATGTCTTAGAGGAGATTAGTGCACCTTCAATTATGGGCAGAAACAGCAGGAACAGGCTCAAGTTGAGTACTGAAATGGTATTAAATGAGTAAATGAAGAAAATTTTTTTTGGTAGTGAACTTTGATTTCAAGACTTTGAAATGTTGTGTTAGATGTTGTTTTCCAATTGTGTTTCTGAGATGCACAGGTTCCTCTTCCCTTCCTGATTCTTTTGCCAGTTTACAAGGCACTGAATGGCCAAAATTCAAGAATCAAAGCCATTTAAAGGAGTGACTTCTTGGAACTGAGTGTTATGCAAACAAGAAACATAAAAGATTGATTTCTGTGGAACAGAAAATTGTAGAAAAAGAGAATAAATTTGTCTTTTCTCTGTTACAGCTTCTGCTGATTCATACTCTGCTGTATTCTCAGTTTTAGAAATGAAACTCTCTATTTATCCCATACTGAACTGCATCTTGCATGCACTTGGCAGCCGTACTGCAACAAATCACTTAAAAGTCTATGAACAGTTTCTCAGGAATCAGTTTACAAGATTTTTAAAAAAAAAAACAAACAACAAAACAAACAGCTCTGTGTTTTTTATGTATACATCTATGCAAACATACATATATGTATATTCACAATCAAACTTCACGGAATTTTTTGATTACAGTCTATATTTCATTGTAAAATATCTCTACCTTATATTATAGATATTGCTTAGTATTTCAAATGACATTTAAAATGCTTTATAAAAACAATCAAGAAACATTTCTGTTGTTTTTTTTTTTTTTTCCCATTTTTTGTTTGGTTTCTTTAGACCAAGACTTCAGACTTTAGATTTGTGGAGTAATACAAATATTCTAATGTCTAAAAATAGTTGTATTTATTGCTTACCCGTTTTAGTTGTATAGTGATGAAAATGCAGATAAGTGACATAATCATAATCCCCATTGCTTATTACTTAGTATCTGAAACTGTCCTTGAACCTTAAAGCATGACCCTGGACCTCTTTACTTAGATAAAACTCCCTTTGACTTTACTGGAATAAGAATTTCAAGGCATAAAATGTTGAAAGACCTACATACCGAACATTTATCTGTAAATCAGTTATTACACTTAAACTATTTTCAGTCTTCTTTGTTACATTTTCCTAAAAACATCTTTTTGCTCTGTTGTTCTCTCTGAACACAAAAAACGGTTCATCCTTCTGTAGAGACAATGCTCTCTGCTCAGCAAATGATTTTCCTCTTAACTATTAAGTTATTTTCAGATTATTTTCAGTTTAACTTGAAGAATGAACTTTAAATGGAAAAATAAGCATTCGGAGTAGCTTCAGACATTCTGTGCATCATTTTTCCACTTTAAGTCACACTTCACAAAACACACTTTGAGGTATTGTCAATCATATTTTAAACAAGCAGATTTTGAATGCAATGACAGAGAATAATGGAGCAGAGTTTAATAATAAATATTAGCAGCCCTTTTTTTTTTTTTTTTTTTTTTGTTGCAATCTGGTTTTCCTTATTGTGTTCTTCTCTAGATGCTGAAATGTAATTAATAGACAATTTATACAGTAATTTACTGCTTTATAGGTTGGAACTTGGGATCCATTGAGTGGCCTTAACATGACAGAGAGTCAGAAAGGAAAACCAGCAAACATCACAGATTCCCTGTCAAATCGCTCTTTAATCGTTACCACCATCTTGGTAAGCAGTTTTATTTGCATTTCCAGAAATACAGTTGTACAGGAAAGCTAATAGAATATGGTGTACTAATTGAAACAGTAATGAACAGTCTGTAGTATATGTTAAAGTTACTTAGAAATTACTGTGTCATGAATGACGGAGTCATGAATATTAAGCTAGTAATGGATATTTACTCTCACCTACACTGTAAGTAAATTATCCCAATTTTAGAGTTATGTCAGTTGATTAGTAATTTCCCTTTCCTTATTCTTGGCTAAAATGTTTGGTTTCTTCACAAAGGTGTTGAGTTCAGCACCATATGAGAGGACAAAAAGTGTTTAAAAGTTGGCTATTAGCCTGGTGATTTTAGCCAGCAAAATTTATGGCTTTCAGTTGCTAATCTAACACCATGATATTACCTCTAAAGAAAGTACAAAGTATTTAATGTTTTTTCCAGCATTGTTATTCCTTGACTAGTAAGTTGAATTTTTGAATCATACAGAAATTGAACTGAGATATAATTTGTACTAGATCAGAAGTAACTTCTTTTTCATTGCCAATTTTGACAAATTCACAGTGGTGAATGAGGTATTTTTTACTTATAATTGCATATATTTAGTTATATAAAAGTAAAAGTTCACTAATTTCAACATCATAGACTTGAAATAGTAATTTTAATTTCAACACAAATTAAAAACTTTCCAGAAGAGTGTCTGCCATGTTTGTCTGCTGCTACCATAATCGTGAATTTGCAGGTATCAAAAAATAATTCACTTCCAAAGTTTTATTCTTTAATAAGAAGCTTTTACCTACCAACATATATTTTGACATTTCAAGCTAGAATGAATTTTCATAGGTACAAATACCAGTGTGCTTTCTAACCTTTTATGTAACATAAGCCATATAATTTCCTCCAGCCAGTAACTTTTTTATTTGAAGATTCACGTTATAAAAATCTTCTGAAATATTTTGTTTCATTTTTCCCACTAATTGAAAAATACATAACTGATATATAATTGGAACATGGTTGACTTGCTTTCAGATGTAAATTCTTGTTATGCTAAGATCAGCACAGTTTTACCACAACTTCCTCTTGTGCCATTAATCACAATTTATAAACATATAATGTCTTAGGTTTCCTTTTTGTAAAATATAAATGAACGTTTTCTAGTCTCTTAAAGTAAAAGCATACTTTCAGAATATTTAGTCTGTCTTCTTCCCACTGCCCTTCATAATTTTTAAAATGTTTTATATATGACCTACTGCATTATCGAGCAATGAAGACCTACTGCATTATCAAGTAATGTTTCTTAGTGATTCCAATTGACCTCCCCCATACTCCTGTTATTTTGTATCCAGATAACCTGCCTAGGATTTTTCTTTCAGCATTCCACTGATACATAATGATATTTCACATTTTTCCTAATTGCTTTCTAGAGTTACTGCTTTCCACATAATTTCATCCCCCCCAATTTTGTACTCTTCCTCTCCCTTTCTTTTGGACCCAAAGGAGCATGAGTTTTTAACAGCTAAATTGGCCAAATTTTAAATTAATATAGTAAACAAGAATAACTTAACTTTTTATCTTTATAAATATAGGTCGCTCATCTCTTGTACACAGAATTGCAGATTTGTAATCTTTTTATTTTTCATTTTTATGGCGTATTTTGAGGAAACATACCTGATGCAGGCACTTTCATTTACGATTGTATCATTCTGGATATGATTCAAGTAATACCTAAATTTTGATATATTAATAATTCAGTAGTATTTGCTTCCTGCTGATGTTACAGCCCTGAATAATTATTTCTATTTGAGTTTTGTGTACTGCCATGAAATAGTTGAATCTGGTTTTTCTAGCAGAAAAAACTGTAAACTTGATGTTTTTCTATTTTCAGTTTACTCAGACCTGTTAATTTTTTTCTTTGGAAGGCAAAGGGATATACAATTCCTTACTTTCCTATTTTAGTAATTTTCTTATCCCCCTTTAAAATACTTTCTTGTCATGATCAGTGTGTGCCTAAATGCCTCTCCCAGACTTCTTATACCCTCTTAAACAACCAGAGACTGCACCCTCTCCTGAATTTTATTCCACTTCTGTCTCAATTCCACTCATCTGTCTTCAGCCACCAGTGCAGCCTGTAAACTCACTAATTTCTTGAAGATGTAGCAGAAATGTAAAACAAACTAGTGTTTCAGGAAGTTTTCCACTGAGAAAGGTAAATTAACTTGCTTTATAGTTTATGATGCTCAAAATGCAAAAGAGTTTATGTTGAAAATCATCCTTGTCCTGAGATCCAGGACAAGCTGGATAACCTTTGGGGTCTTCAGAATTGGAAGGCATCCAGAGATATGCTTGGCTATAGTGCTTGTTTGTATTTCAAGCATAAAAGGAAGTGATGTTTATTGGAAAAAAAAATTATGACATTTGAAAGGAGTCATAGTAAGTCATAGTATTTGAATGAGTGCAGTGGGATAGCACAAGCTAAAGTTTGACTTAATAGAAAAAGGTCAATAAAGCTATTTTTCTCCTGGCTGGGTGCAAGCAGAAGGTAGGGTATCATGTATTGTATCTCTGGATAATGACTGAGAAGTGCTCTATTTGGGTTCCAAGTTTTACAGCATCATCCCAAACAAATTCTCTAGAGTAATTCTCCAGTGCTTCAATTCTCTTCTACTAAAATGTTAGTCATAAAAATATACTTTTACATAGTTGCAAGGAACAGTTTATAAGTCCACTTCAGGATTTGTACTTATGAACACCAAGGACCATCAGTCTAGGATAATGCTTGCTGGATTTGTTGAAAGTCTTGGGTTTGCATTTTTTTTTGTTTGATTTTCCCCACACTCTTTTGAAAATTTAAGATATATCAGAAGAAAATAATGTTTTGCTTTCCATTATAGTAAGACATAATAAAGTCTTTGATATTATACACATATCATGAAGACAATATGATTCAGTTCAGTTGAAAAATAGGTTAGCACAGTCTGCAGTGTTGCAACAGTTTAATGATTTCGCATTCTGTGGTTTATTGAGTCAAGGGGTTTTGCTTGAAATAGGCATCCACTCATATCCATTTTGCTTTACTGGAATAGAAACCTAGTTCACATTCTTGGGATGTAGCTGAATTAATTTAAAGTTTGGCCAAGGTTAAGAGTAAACTGTGGGGGAATAAATAGAACACTTTTTTTTTATTATTTTTTTTTTTATTAGGAGCCTGACAAAATGAGGAGTGAAACTGCAGAAAAGAACAACTGTGGCTTGTGTTCTTTAGCCTGTGATTTATCAAACTGTGGTGATGACTGTATGTTTCATGACCCAAAAGGTCATACTAGGGAATCTTTCAGGAAATATCTTAAAGTTATTCATAATTAATTTCTATTGTAGGTAGTGCAGTGAAGGAAGGCAACTTTGGTGCTTTCTTGTACCTGGCCTTGGTTTCTTCTATTAGAATATCCTGACTCAAATGATGAGTGAGATGTCTAATATATTACATTTTTTTGATTGATTGTAACTAGTGGATTGCTTCACGTCTCCCACTTGAATTTTGACTGCCCACTGTGAAACCCTATTGTGTATTTGTTACGTCTGACATAAATGTTAATTAGACCTGGCAGCCTTTTAACTCCAGTATCCCTGGTGAACAGAAGATAATGATTAAAATTGTCTGTTCAAACAGTGGCAGATTTTGAAGGTGGTTTTCCTCTTTTCATCATCAGGGCTTCCTTTTTTGTAGTTGTTATTTTGTTTTTTTCAATACTGATAATAACACAAAAGTTCTAGATTCTTTAAGAAATACATATGTCCACATTAAAAGTATTAATGAACAATCCATATGTTTCATAAGTATCCATAAAAATTAAAATTAGAACAATTTGAAATGTAGAATTTATTGTTGTCAATTTTAGTAATATCTTTGTGGTTGAAGTATAATACAACTCACAGGGATAATTCAAATAAGCATTTCTTGTCCATATATAAAAAGAAAACAACATATAGATCAAGACAACCAAATATAACACATTTTATCAGTAAATTTTTTACCATGCCCATATTTGTATAAAGTGGTTTTTCCTTCAAGTGTTAGTTGTATATTTTAAACACTAAAACAAGTGTGAAAAAGTACAATATTAATTCAACATGTAGAAACATTAGACAATAATCTTTTCTTGTGTAGGGAAGCTTTACATTTGTGATGCAACCTAAGCATTAAAAAAAAGGAAATAGATACGTTTTGCAAATAGGATACATGAAAAAGTGTACTGGAAAAGCTGTTATATTGACATCCTTAATGAAAAAAAGTCTTTGCAGATAGTGTACCTGCTGTTTATCATAGAATTTCCCAAGTTGGAAGGGACCTTTTAGATCATTGAGTCCAACTGTCAACCTAACACTGACAAAAAAACATCACTAAACCATATGTCAAAGCACTATGTCTACCCATCTTTTAAATACCTCTAGGGACGGTGACTCAACTACTTCCCTGGGCAGCCTCTTCCAATATTTAATAACCCTTTCAGCATAAAAATTTTTCCTAATATCCAATCTAAACCTCCCCTGGCACAAAATGAAATGATGCAACATAGAGAATTATTATGAGAAATCCAATTGTTTACATTCGTGGAGGCTTAGCACAGAAAGTCAGAAGAAAACATTTTGATCACTTAATCTGGTATTTAATACAATACAATTGAAACTTGATTCCTTCACACTTCTTTTTGATATCTGTCCAATATTTATCTTATTTGATTTTTGGACTTCAGAAAATTATTTATATCAAATAAAGGATTTATGTAATCTCTCTACTTCTTGATGTAATCCTCCTTTTCTGCATCCAGAAGGGTGCTACCCCCTCTGATGACAGTTGACAGTGTATGACAAATGACTATTGTCTTTGGATTATTTTAACTTCACTTACCAAGTAGCAAAGACATCATGAATTGGCAATTATTATACTGCCTCCCTGACATCCCATATATTTAAATTCTGCCCCACATAATTCAGGATTGCATGGAACAGAAAAAAGATAGATGCAAAACTGTTGTCAAGAATCTTGACAAGTTTCCAGAAAGGTTGAAGGTTGTCTGAATCTGTAAATATCTGAACAACTAAGCAAATATCTAGGATCTGTGTACATGAGAATTCCAAGCCACATGACAATTTCATAATGCCTACAGAGGCATATATAGAATGTTGTATTTGGGAAGCACAAGTCTGATATTTATTTTTTTCTACATCTGAAACAGGGTTTATTACACCTTCAGAAATAAATTTTAGATAAACAATGCTATTGAGTATTTAATTCTGATTTAATGTGGGGAAAGATATTTGAATTGAGTACTAAAAATTCCAAAACCACAGAATCTCACAGCTGAAATGGACAATTTTTCACTTCATAGAGTGTTAGCACAGGTAGCTGTTTTGTTTTGTGCTTTCTTGGCCTCCTTTTCTTTATTTTTTTTAATTTTTTTTTTTATTTTCTATTTTTTATTTTTAAAATGAGGTGATTTAGCTTCACTTTTTCTTCTACTGAAACAGTCCAAATCCTTAGATAACCAACTTTGGCACCCAAGTATACTTACCATTATAAAGTGTCTCCTAATTTCTGACCTTTATTTCTTTTGGCCAAAGTTTAAGGTCATTAATTGCTGTTCCCTCTACAGAAAAGAACTTTTCTCGTTCTTTTTGCAACAACTTTGGGCATGTTGAAGACTTTTATTGCTTTCCTCTCAGTCCTTTCTTGCTTAAGTGAAACAACCTATTAGGCTCGATTGACCAATCAGAATGACAGATGAGTGGGCCAGCTGTAGCCCAGTGGTTACTTCGGTCTTTCACAAGTTCGTTGTGTCTTACCCTATATTCTTTCAGACTTTCCTCATCCTATTATGTAGACCTTGGTTCATGTTTCTCCTGAACTGCAGTATTCAAAACTGAATGAAATACAGCAACTGAAGCATTAATAGTGTCAAAAGTATAAAATGAGAGAATAATGTTAATGGCAAGGGACCACTGTAGGTCCTCCAGTACCAACTCCTGCTCAAAGCAAATCCAAGTAGGTCAGTAGGTCAAGGTGGTTTTTTTCTCAGTTAATGGTGTGATATTGCTGAGTCTAGAACATGGTTTCCTATAATATCTATAACTGAATTTTATAGAGTTGCTGCCTAATCAGCTCTTTTCCTCCTGAATTTCTACAATTTATTATTCATCTGAATTGTGGAAATATTTATTAATTCCTTTTCAATGTCATTTTTTAAAAATTACTGTGCTATTTTCTGAAACTTACCATTTTGAATTCGGATCTTGCCCAATTGTAGAGTGGATACATGTCCAATTAGCATATTTTCTGTTCAAGAAAAAGAGACTATAACTTATTAACATTTTCCAAATGGATAATAAATCTCTTCCAATGAAGTGCACATTTCTGAACAGTTGAATTTTCTTCATATTTTTAGGAAGAACAGAGTGACTTTGTGCACAACATGACGTGATTAATTTCCTCCATATTCTCCTAGATTTAGGTTCCGTATTCTCTTAGATTTAGGTTCCCACAAATGAAATAGTTTTATAATTTGATTAGGATAAAAAAATCTGGTTGTTTTTTTTTTTTTTCTAAAATTACATTAATCAAACTACAATTTCGTAGCCCTTCTTTCTCCAGTTTATGAAGTTTTTTGGAGTGGGAAGAATTTAAAGATAAGCTTTTTACAGTCTCCTTGAAGCCTCCATGAATTCTTAGAGGTAATTCTTAATGGATCTGTAATTTCTAAAACCAGATTTGTGAATTCATCAGGTCCAAACTTCTGAAAAGAATTAAAGTTCAAGGACTCATGGAGGTTATCTTTTCCTACTTTAGTCTAAACAGTTTTACATATGTTTCTTGTGTGAATTTTATATGTTATCTGGTCAGCATTACTTTTTCGGAACTGTTTGATTGCCTTTATAATGTGATTTCATGGCTTTCTCTTCCTGCTGGGCAACAGATGAACTAATTCATAGAATTTCCTAGATTTCCTTTTATCCTTGCTTCTGGAACAATATTTTTTTATGCTTAATATTGATTGTTAATTGTACGGTATTATTTTGCTTTGGCATTTCTGCATTTGTCCCTGCATAAATATTATGTTTGCTTTTCTGTTTGTCCTTCACATTCTGAGTTACATTTCACTTCTTCCATGCTTCTTTTTCTGAGTTTCAGTTCACTAAAGAATTGTATTTTTCCACAATTTATGAGTTTTGTCTTAGCATAGCTTCTGCTTGGCCAGTAGTGTGCTTTCTTTCTCATTTTGCCTGAAAACTGTTTTCCTTACAGTTGTCTGAGTTTATTAACAACTGTTTTCATACATGTTTTTTGTTCTGTCACTGTTTCTGCTTCTCAAGAATTATTCAGTAATCCTCGTCATTTAAATTGCTTCCAACTTCTACATTTTCATTTGGGTCTTTGTCCTTGTCAGCACTACATCTAGAAGAGCTCTTCTGGAGTCATTTGTCTATCTATTTGAATTTTCTGTCAAAAAATCCTAGTAGTTTCTCCAGACATTTTATTTCTTGTTATATTCCTTGTTAATTGTATGAAGATCAGTGGTGTACTTTTTAAAAATATAGCCATAACTTCATTAATTTCAATAGAAGCATATAAAAATAGAATCTCAGAAGAGTCTTGATTCAGTAGTTTGTTTTATTTAGAAAAAAAGAATAAATAAGAGGCAACAAGGGAACAGATACATTTTGAACACAAGAGATCTCCTTGCTTTCTCCTTTGCATTTTGGGTAAAATTCCTATATGCTGAAGTTAAGCTAATGCTTAAATCATGGGACACCTCAAGATAGATGTTTACATCAGGAATGCTGACAAATCCTTATTAAAGCTGTCAGATGCCTGTAGAATGAAATGCCTTTAACTCCACTGAGTGCTGATGTGGAGATTTAGGGGTGTGTGAATTCTGTTAAGATACCCTGGAGAGTTTATGTGATTATTCTTTGAGACTTGTATTTGGTGCAATAATTGCATCTAGTACTATTTTTCTTACCTTACTTGTTTATATTTTTTATTATTGTAAAAAAGGGAAAAAAAGCTTGTCTAAAACATGAACAAAAGACTGAGTTGTGTATTTAACCTACCAAATAAAACTTGAATTTTGGTGTCATATTGTAATGGAAAGCTCTACCATTTGTTTTTTGTCTTATTCTTTTCCACTTTGTTTTTGAGGAAGTTTATCCTATATTGAGAAACAGATGTAAAAATCCTATATTTTTCTAAATGTTGTTTCTTCCCATGATTATGAATATTCTGCCAATCATTTTAACTTGTTTGGTGTTCTGTTTGCACATCAGTTTTATGCAAGAAGGTTTTGCTGTTGTTTAAATCCAAGAAGATAAATGTTTAAAGAAAATAAATTCCATTTTCATGGAATGTATATAATAGAATTTGCTTTTTGAGTCAACTTTTTTCTGGTTTTGCTGCAATCCTTTAAATGGCAGCCTATAACTTGAGGCAACAGAACAGTAGGTGATTTCACTGACTTTTTCTTCCCACTGTGGATTTTCTATACTTTATTTTACAAAGCATTGAGAAAACAGTTAAAATACTTCTGTAAGGAAAAGTGTAAAACCAAATACTTGCAGCATTTGATTGATGTTTGGGATTTGAATGAGAATCTTTTTCAGTTGCCAAAGCACAATGTTTCTGTTTACAATGTCCATCCAAACAATGCATTTGAAGTTAATGTATAATGTAATTTGTTAAGGAGCACATTTAAATTTAGTGTTTATATGAATTCCTTAAAGATATGTCTACGGTCTTTACAGGGTCGGTTTTTCAAATAAAAGTGATTAAAGAGGTTTTCTGACTAACTTCAGTTTGAAGATAAATAAAAAGTGTAGACAGACATAACCGAAAGCTAAAAGGATTCTTCTTTCCCTTTTTGTTCTTTGTATAGACAGTGGTGTCATGACAGTGTACTACTTTAGGTTAAAAAGTAAAGAAAGGTGTGGGGTCACTCATTATCCATTCTGTCTTTTTAATTTTTACAGGAAGAGCCATATGTTATGTTCAAGAAATCTGACAAACCTTTGTATGGGAATGATCGATTTGAAGGTTATTGCATTG
Organism: Gallinago jamesoni; assembly: GCA_025769975.1. Lineage (NCBI taxonomy): Eukaryota > Metazoa > Chordata > Aves > Charadriiformes > Scolopacidae > Gallinago > Gallinago jamesoni. The sequence continues at coordinate 74,773,028 of JAOQGH010000023.1, read as the reverse complement.
ACCTCCTCAGGGAGCTGTCTACTATTCTTGGATTTTCCTATGAGATTAGACTGGTGGAGGATGGAAAATATGGAGCCCAGGAAGATGCCAATGGACAGTGGAATGGAATGGTTCGTGAACTAATTGATCATGTAAGTTCACTTTTGGAAGCTTTCTACTATTCATTTAGATATCAATTCTCTCTATATAAATTGTAAAACTTTTATGATAATGCAATTTGAATAGCACTGTTTTGGAAAATGCAGATGTTTAAAGAAGTAATGCAAGTATGTTTACATCAATGGTTTCTATAATGTAGCATTTGTTTGTTAAATGAAGACTACTCTGCATCTCTGTTTTGCCTATAGGCAGTGTTTCTGCCAAACTGGTTTAGCTCTTCTGTGGCATATGTCTAAATCAAATTATGGAATAGATAATATTCAGAATTTATTTTTGAGAACAGATATATTTTTTTTTGTGACAAAACACGTCTTCATTAATTAATAGAAGTCAGGCCTCCTCTTCTGATAATGGATCTTAGATTTGTCTTAGAGAAATTTCTGTGTATGTATTGTAAGTGTATAAATTATTTGATATGCACAAAGAAGAATGTCTTTCTTGAAACATTCACAAAAAAAGTGCACGCAGTAAGACAAAAATATCAACATATGCTGAAGCAACAAAGTAAGGCAATGTGTGTCAAAACAGACACCATTACAATTACTTGTAAATAAGGCAGGCATTACTTTGTGTCCTTCAAAGCATGCTTTCCCAGTTTGTCATGTTAGTTGAATTCAGTCTCTTTAAAATATTTTAGTCAATTTGGAAATTATGTCATTGTTCCTTTTTACATTTGTTTGGGTGAATTTCTTGATATAGAGATATCTGATCAAAGAACGAGATAAAACATATCCTGCACATCACTGTCATTTAAAAAAGGAAAAAGGGGAGACTATTTTGCAGCTAAAGTGAAACCTCCTAATGGTGGCAAGAACTGCATGAATAACTTGAAGAAAAATATTTATAAATCTTGTTTCAATTTGCTTTAAGATTTCAGCAGATGGGCAGAACATGTGCTAATCAAAATATTCATATTTACTAGAAGGGTTGTTATCTTTGTGATTTTCTAGTAAATAATAATCTGGTATTGCTGTTGCAACAGATGTTTATTATGCCTAGCTTCACACTTTTAAGAAGAATGCGTGGGAGTATTATATTTATATTATCTTGCAATGTGTGTATGCATTACACCTAATACAGAGACATAGAAAGCAAGCAGATATTTAGCTTGACTCTATGTCCATCTCTATACATGCATATTTTGACATCTGTATAAATCTATAGGCATGCATAGCTATTATATTTGATGGTTGTTAGGTAGTGTATTCATCTGGAACTAATTTTCCATGTTTGGGGTAGATATTGTGGAATTATTTCTTATATAATTCTTCAGAAGCAAAGAAAAATCACATTTTGGTATGATTTTAATATTCAGCCCCAAAGCTTTCTTGAATAAGCACTAGTTCAGCCTCCTAAGCTTTTCACTAACATAATCTTGAAATAAAATGCATTTGAAGAAGCTGCAGCAATAAAATATGTGGAACAGGAACTTTTCCAATCATTTCCTCTTGATAACACAGAACAGAATGTGTGTTCCTTTTTCCTATAGATAACATATAACTAAACTTAGTTTAAAATTTATTTTGGCTTTTGAAATTATGTTTACTTAGGAGGCAAAAATGTTTAGATACTATCCTTAGTGCATCATGGAAGATGTAATCTAACTTTTTAACCTGGATCCTAACTTTTACTAGTCTCTCTCAATTGTTAAAATTTTCCTTTAAATTTTTTTTCTGGTTTTATCTATTCTTATGTTTTAATCTATTTGAATACATGCAATTTATTTATGCATCTGTGACCTTTATTTACATACATGTTATTTGTACATTTTATTAGCAAACAACACTTCAGACCTCGGAAATGGTGCACAAGAATTTAGAGAAGCATTCCAGATAGTTACCACTTCTGATGTTCCCATACAGTCAGTACTTCACTTGGGCCATTAGGTTAGCTTTTTAGCCTTTCTTTTCCCTTGGAGGATATTTTTTTAAAGTGTCAAAAAGGTTTTATTTTGTATAAAGTAGTGTAATATACTTGATTACTATTATGTTAGGTTGATGGTTGGACTTGATGATCTTAAAGGTCCCTTCCAACCTAGACAATTCCATGACTCTCATAGTACTTTCATCAATATTTTAATATTTTATTTTTATTTTTATCTGCTTGTGTTGTATTTTAGCTGTCTATCACTTAAGTTCAGAAAGAAATAATACTATAGTCTATATGTATTTACAAGGGTAGTTTGTAGCATTTGTAATTCAAGAATTAAAAAAATATTATAATTTTTGTATATTATATTGTATATTTATCAATGACATAGACAGAGAGGGATTGAGAGCACCATCAGCAAGTTTGCGGATGATACCAGGCTGTGTGATGTTGTTGATACACCAGAGGGATGGGATGTCATTCAGAGGGACCTGGACAGGCTGAAGAGGTGAGCCCAGGTGAACCTCATGAGGTTCAACAAAAGCAAGTGCAGGGTTCTGCACCTGGGCCGGAACAATCCTGGTATCAATACAGACTAGGGGATGAGGTATTAGAAAGCAGCCCTGAGGAAAGGGACTCGGGGGTGCTGATGGAGGAGAAACTGGACATGAGCAGGCAGTGGGTACTTGCAGCCCAGAAAGCCAATCGCATCCTGGGCTGCATCAAAAGAAGTGTTGCCAGCAGGTCCAGAGAGGTGATTCTGCTGCTTTGCTCTGGTGAGACCTTACCTGGAGTACTGTGTGCAGGTCTGGAGCCCTCAATATAGGAAGGGTAACTGTTGTTCACACTTTACCCTGATTCAGGTACACTGTGAACAACAGTTACCCTTTAGCACCATTTAGCAGTTAGAGCAGAATGGCATTTGTATAAACTATGACAACCTGTAATGGCCAAAGTGTTTCAGATACTGAGATTCTATTATTGTCTGTTATTACAATTTGTACTTACTGTTCTTTTATGTTTTTTTTAAAATGGATTTGTGACACCTAGCTTTAGATACCTAAAATTCTGATGTCTACATGTGAAGTAGTTGTTTTGTAGTTCCCTTACTTGTTAATAGAAGAAAATAGGCATTATCCATCACATTATCAGACCTTTTTAAAATGTCTACTTCAGGGTAGAGGGCAAGATGAGATTACTTCAGGGTAAGATGAGACAGAGTAAGAAATTCTCCAGTTTTGGAGTCCTTAGCACAGGAAGGACATGGACCTGTTGGAACGGGTCCAGCGGAGGGCCACGAAGATGATCAGAGGGATGGAGCACCTC
>JAOQGH010000023.1:74717464-74769574 GCA_025769975.1 Gallinago jamesoni | reverse complement strand
AGGGTGGTGGAACACTGGAACAGGTTGCCCAGGGAGGTGGTTGAGGCCCCTTCCCTGGAGATATTCAAGGTGAGGCTTGATGAGGCCCTGGACAACCTGGTCTAGTTGAGGGTGTCCCTGCTGATTGCAGGGAGGCCAGACTAGGTGTCCTTTGGAGGTCCATTCTGGCCTTGACCATTCTATGATTATATGATTCTATGTATGTAGAAAGGCAGGCATGCAATTCCTGTAAATATAAGAAGTACCGAATAGAGTTTAAATTTTTAAATAAACTGTTTATATCTGTGCTCAATCTCTTTATGTAATTGCTCGGACACAAAAATATATGTGAAACGAAAACATTGCTATCTGCAGTAAGCTCAGCATATCATGTCAGTCTCAGGGCTGAAATTGTGAAGAGAGTGAACTGTAAACAGAGACTGAATACTTCATATCAGGCTTTTTGTGTTTCCAATCTCCTTTCCCATAGTTTACTCACATTTCTTCTTACTTTAACCATTTTACTCAGTGTTCACATATGCCGTGATTCTATTATTGATCTCCAAACAATGACTTTTGAATAAATGTTAAATACTGAAAGTGAAAAATCGGTTCAGTGATTCCTTCTCTTTGACAGCATACTGATAGTGAATTCTTGTTGGAAAAGACAGTGGTCTCCTTAGTTGCAAATGGAAAAGATACATTCACTAGGACAGCAAATAGAGATGAGATTTCCCTATGAGAACATTTGAAATAGAATTTCTCCAGTTAAGTAATCTGATTTCTCTGCCATAATTTTTCATTCAATATTTTACCCTCATCTCTCGTTAATTCAAGATAAGGGTTTTAGATATTTGAGGGATGGGGAGCTAAAATCCAGGTGTCTCCATCTTTTACAGGTGCAGTCTTCATAAAGAAGTATTCTTTATACTGACTTGCTACCTTTTGTTGAAGAACTTTATTCAAGGATTGATTTACTGAACTGATTTTGAACTGAATTATAAATTCTGGAGATTTCAGGTTACTCTGTGGTATGAAAAGTTGTTATGACACTGTATTATATTGTATGAGATATATAGTGCGAATGTGTAAATTATGTTTCCCTGTAGTTAGCAGATACTGATAGAATAAAAATATGTAATTTTGCTTTTCTTTTTTTTTTCTCTTAGATATTCTTCTTTACAGCTCCAAAATTACTTCAAAACATTCTGACTGTTGGGTTCTAAAACTGGCAAAAATTACTATTTTATAATTTCCCAGAGATATAAATGAAAGTGAAAAATCCACTGGGAAGAGATTTGTTATTATTATATACCATTAAAAATACCTTTTTTTTTTTTTTTCTTCAAATGATTCTTCTACAGCACAAAGCTCATGTGTTACAAATAGACTTTAAAGCTTGTAGCTCTTTTCTGATTCATAAATAATTATAGAAAAGATCCAATTTTTAGATCATAACTGTTCTTTTATTATATGTGAGGATTAAATGGGAACTTTTTTTCGTATCTCAGAAGAGTAGGCTTTTCAGCTTGGAAAAACTTCTGCTGCTGGGCAATTGGAAAGCATGGCTTAATTTGAATTATCTTTAGACATAGCTTTGTGTTTTACTTCAGTATCTTTTGAATCTTTTGAAATATATTTACTAATAAATGCTTACATACAAAATGCTTACATTTATAAAAATAGTGGTGACATTTATTTATTAACAGAATGGTTTCAGATGTTTATATAATCAGTTTAAAATTTTCTGGAGACATTTTCCTCTAACAACTTGTTATTTCTATTATTTTTTTTTCTCCTAATTTAATGTCCTCATGTTGTTGAAGGACTAGAGCCAAGCTCTTTGTATTACTGTGTAGAAGAGAAAAAAAGCTTCCAATAAACACCAATATATAGTTTTTTTGGTTCCTTCCTTTTTGAAGACAAAGAAAAATCTGTAAGAGTAAAGGAATTTAAGTTTCTTCCATTGTTTTCTCTTCCTCGCCTTTTCAAATGCAGTTTTGTCACATTTGGACTCTATCTCTTTTCTTCAAACTTACAGCAAGTCTTGATGTATATAGCCTCCCTAAGAAAGGCTAAGGAACTTCTCTTGCTTCTTCTCAAGGATAGATAGATCCTTCCTCCTAACTTTCATTTTCAATAAAATGCAAGACAGTTTAGCCATGCATCTTTCATTATTCAAAGTTTCAGAAAATTTGTCAGTAGCAGGGAGTTAGAGACTCTTTAAGAGAAAGAAAGATAGAACGTTCTGTCTTTTTCACCATTATATGTACTGCATAGTAAAACCTGTGATCTGTCAGTGCTCCTTATAGCACCGTATCTGCTTTATGGCTGCCTCATTGCGTTAGTGAAAACACGGATCTGATGTTGACATTTTCAAAGCTATTTATAACACTTAACTGATTTTTTTTTCCAAATGATTGTTCTAAATTAATGTACTGATACTTATTCATATGCTAATACCTATTGGACATTCTTATTAGTCAATTTTCAAAATATTTCTCCACAGGGGATCACTGGATTGTAACATCTTAATTTAACAATATTTTTTTATCAAGTAGGAAGCTACATCACCTCCTCCTTTCTGTATTTTTCGGAGTGACTTGTTTTTTGTAAGACTCCCTGGATTTTTGCTAAGGACTGCTGTGCTAGTCCTCATCATCAGGTTCAAATAATAAGAATGTTTCATAGGATGGCTTAATTAGTAAACCACAGGCAGAATTACAAGTAGTGACTTTAGAAACATGTTTTGCCTCACTTATCTGAATTCAGAAAATTCAAGATTTTGGCATAGTGGTTTATCTCTCTTCCTTCGTGGCCAATATTTGTGACTGTGAACTGTCATTCATTTCATATTTCTTTAAAAATACTGTAGATTTCATAGTTTAAATAGCTATATCAACTAAGTAAACATTAGGGGGGAAAAAGGCCTGAAATATGAGACAAGTGGAGATTCAAAAAGAGAAGTTTTTCTAGAGAATGTCTTCATATGTGACAACATTTGAGTGCACTGATGATGAGAATTTAAAGTACTGCTGACAGAAAAATAATGAATTAGTATTGCAAGGTCTTACTTAGGGTATGCAAGAAGAGTTTCAAACTATTCAGGCCTTAAATTTAGAACATTATTCTGTATCTTCTATATCTTCTTTGAAATATTTATTCCAATCACAGTAACTATAAAATTATCAATTTAAACCAGAAGTGTTTATTTCTCCTTCTTTAACACTTTTTCCATTTATTCATAGTTTAGATTGACCACATGATCACATAATGATATAACAGAAAATAAAAATAGACAGGAACGTATCATAATGCAGAAATAATACAGATTCTAACTTGTATTTCTGAAAAAAATCTACTTATTTTCCCTGACCTATCTTTCTCTATGTAAGCCTGCATCTCAGACTTATTTTAATATTCATCTTGGCTATTACTGTCAAATTCAGTTGAACATCACCAAAACTTATCTCATTATTTTTTACCTGTCTTTTTTATTCCTTCATTTTTGTCAGTGTTCCTGATACCAACATTCTCATAAAAGTTCAATACCATAAGGGAGTCATTTTAGATGTCTTCCTCTTTATTTCCCTTTTTATAGAGCCTGTGTTCACATCTTGCCATATCTTCTATAAATCTTGAAAAATAAACTTTTTTTTTTCTTGCACATGCAGTAAAATAGCTATCAGGCCAGACCTTTATTTTGCACGTTTGACTGCAGCAGCAACCCTGTTTCTGTCTTCTAAGAAGTTCATGAATCCATTTCTTGAGCAACATGTTCCTCACTGGTTTAACCTAACATTTATATGCATGCTTTTCTCTTAATGTGCTGCATTGGTGCTGTTCTAATTGCTTTATTTCGCTATCATTATTCCTGTTTGAATTATAGAATTATCATTAAAACTCCTTGATATTTTATTTTTGTGTTCTACAAAAGGTGTTAGTAACAATTGTTCACATTTTAACAGAGACTTTAACTCTGAAATAAATCCTAAATAGATTTGTTTGTTTGTTTGTTTCCCAGTTAAAAGAATTTACTGACTCTAACTGTTGCAAAACCATATTTTCATTAGAGATTGTTATGGCAAGTATTTTTCAATCAATTAATTTTTTTTTAGAGTGAATTTCTCTATGAAAGTTTTTGTTCTGGTTGGGTTTTGGGTTTTTTTTGTTTGTTTGTTTTTTGTACTCTATAGAGTGATGATAAAATTAGATCTTTAGGATTAGATGTTGAGTTTAGGATCATATGTTGACTCCCAGTCAAGGCTGGGGAGAGTCTGTATACAACGGCCTGCAGTGACAGGATGAAGGGCAATTAATTTAAGTTGAGATAGGGCAGATTTAGATTGGATATCAGGAATAAGTTCTTTACAATGAGGGTGGTAGAACACTGGAACAGGTTGCCCAGGGAGGTGGTTGAGGCCCCTTCCCTGGATATATTCAAGGTGAGGCTTGATGAGGCCCTGGGCAACCTGGTCTAGTTGGGGGTGTCTCTGCAGACCATGGTGAGGTCCCTTCCATCCTGGAACATTCTAGGATTCTATGATTTGGAGTGTAAGTGATTTTCCTGTTGAATACTTAGGTAAAGACTTGTGGTCTTTACTTTTGAACTTTTTGACTTCAGTAAAACAAAAGAATTTTAGGACAAAAGGTCTTTATCAGCTCTCAGGAATAATTCTGCCCCTGCTACTATATCATGTCTACAGTGAGATACCAGGCAACGATATGCATATTTTACACTTTTCTCTACTTGAGTAAACAAGTGAAAGATTTTTGTTAGTGGACGAAAATATTAATTTGATTTTGATGTTATTGTCTTTCGGTTCTCCATACTTGTGGTATTATTTTTAAGCTTCTTACTATGACACTACTCACAGTATATTAAAATACTTTATAACATCAAGCAGTACAAAACAATTGTTGAATTTATTGTTAACACTTTTCTTGTCTGAAGAAGAATCTACATCAGAGTAAGATATCATTCTACCAGCATCTGCAAAATGAGTGTGCATCTTTTGTGAAGGTACAGCATATTTATTGGTGTAACTTTACAGTTGTGTTCTTAAAGCTTGGTTTTACAAAAACTGTGTTTCTGCATTCTTGAGGTGGTAAAGCTTTCTTTATCATAAGTTTTTGAAGTTTTTTATATTTCTTGGTTTTGAAGGACTTTTATTTAAATAAAAAAAAAAAGCTATAGAAAACCTAGGTCCAATTCATAAACCAGATTTAAAAAAGAGATTTTTTTTTCTTTTTACAAATAAATTGTATATATTGAAATTTGCAATTGATTATCAATACTACGCAAAAAAAAATTCCTATTATATCTTCCTCTAAAACAAAGCTGTGTTTTTGTTTTCTATAAGTAATATTATTCTAATTTCCTGGTAATTCTGGGCAGATTTTTGTTATTCAGAGAAGTGGTTTCTTTGACTTGTGTCCATTAACGTATTAAATAGATACAATATTTATGCTTGTCTGCTGTGCGTGTCAAATTGTTTGCTGGGATAATTAACATTAAAAATGAGGTTTATCTGTGAAAAGCATGGAATTTAAGAGGGTAAACAATGTGGTCGTTTGATGAAACAAGAGCAGCTCATGTATAATAGATGCAAAAGGTAACTTTGCAGGTGTTCTTGAAGAGGATAGAGAATTTTTGTCTAATAAGTTTGTCTAATAAGTGTGTTCTTATTCCATGCAGGATCTATGTGTGCTTGTCCTGTGCAGGTGGTTAGTAGTGTGTGTTAATCTTCATTGTTCTAAACCTGTGCGGGTGGAGTCATTCTGTACTGGTCAGTTGCTCTTCTGAGAACCTTGAGTTCATTGCTAGGCTTGGGTCACAACACTTTTCATTGTCTGAGAGTCTCTCTTTGCAATCTGCTGATGATAGTTCTTAACACTTTGTCTCTACATTTTGAAATGAGTGTGGAAAGTGTCCAGGACTCCTTCATAGGAAAGGTCTCAAGGTTTGGAAGTAAGGCTATGGAAAGCTTGTTTTGAACACTGTGACATTTTAGGTAAAACATAATCTAAATTTTAATGTTATGTCCTTAATACACTGAGGAAATCTCAGCTGAGTATACAAGGTGTGATAACATATACTAAATCTTGAGCGTTCACAAACCACTCGTTGGGTTTTAGTTTGAATTAATATAATTGAGAGGAAGATAAATAGCTCAGGAGAAGCCACAATATTTTACTTGGCTTTCACCCACAGAATCCATAAATCTATTTTGATTTTAGTTATTAAGTCTTCTTTCATTACAAAATGTCCTGTTCATTTATAAAGCTTTCACAATTTTTATAATAATTGCTTCTTTCCTTGTATGAGTTTACATGGTATACAGTGATCAGTTTTGCATTACAAAACTGGAACTTAAATTGTCATGTAATACATAAGGCATAGCACTTACAGAGCAGTCTGAGCTCCTATGTAAACACAGTATTTAGGCTATATAACTACTATTAGGCTACGCTATGTGAGTTGGTTTCATTTTTTTTCAATGATGCTGAACTAGCATCTGCAACTGAATCTAAGGTGTCACATGATGAAAATCTTAATAATGCTAAACTTTTTCTATATATAACATAAATTTGAACTCTGATCCTTTGGGGAGATGATGTTTTGAGGGGTAATAGAACCACAAACCGGTTTGGCAAGTCTGCAGTTATGGAATAGTTGCTTGTACCAGCAACTCTGGTGAACACAAATAGATGGTAAGCTGAATGCCTACTGATTTCTGCTGAAGTTTGTTATTTTCTAGTATCTTGGTATTTTATTTTATTTTTACCTACCCCCTTCAAAAAAAAAAAAGTTTTTTTTTTTCCTGTACTCTCTGTATATGTATAAAATGCTACTGTTTATATTTCAGTTTTCTTATCTGCTTGCATTTTCAGCTGTCTTATGTTTTGTTTATAATTTCTCTCTTTCCTGATTTATCTGTTTAGCCATTTGAAGGCCATCTGTTCTGAGTCCGTTTTTATTCCTTGGTATACATTTATTTACCTTGCAGATTAAATGTTACTATTCTATGCTGAACCATTCTTTGAATTTCCAGTAATCATTATTAGTGACATTTGTCATGTTGGCAGTTTTCCAGCACAACCCCCTCTTTAAACAAAGGTACTGATTCACATTATTTAATATTTAAAAATAGTATTTCACTCCTTCCAACTATTCTGTGTCACCATAAAGAATCCATAATTCTTTAACTGTTGAGTGCCTGTAACATATTTTTCATGTGTATGTTTACTGTTTTATATATTCATATTATCTTGCAGTTATTATTGTTTGCATGCTATATTTTCTTCATTAAAGTAGCATTTAATTTCTGTGTGAAATCTGTCCTGGAGTCTATAGGATAATTTATTATGATAATTTGTACTATGCCAGAAAATATCACTTGCACTTTGTGGCTTTCATTCTAATTGATAATTCATTAATCCTCAACTTCAAGTGCTCTGACCTTTTATTTCCAATGTCATTTCTCCTAAGCTGAATAGGCAGCAGCAGGTGTCTCCCTAACAAGCAACTAACCATGTCTCTCTTGTTGCTTGAACTTCTGTTTTTCACATCAAGCAAACTGAATGTATTTATAGAGTTACAGAACTTCTCTGCAAGTTTTTGTCTTGCATGTCTGAATTTGTCAATGTAATTCATGTATTTATCAATTTATCAATGTAGTTCATGATGTAAATCAACTCACTTAAAGATGACACAATTTGCATGTCTACGTAGTCACTTTCTAATAATAAAGGCTGTATATGATAATCCCATGGAAAAATGTACAAACAGATCCTAACAGAGTAAATGAAACCTCAGATAGAGTGCAGCAGAAATTATTGCAGAAAGCCATGAAAAATGTTAGGGAAAATAAAACAGTCATTTGAAATGTCAAAGAAATCCTAAAACAGAAATGATGAGATAGATGCCATATTTTATTATTTAAATTTTTGTAATATTTGAGTAATTTCTATTTGTCTTTTTTAATGAAAAAAAAGATTTTGTCTATTTATTTAATTTGTAGCTTAACAGGAAACAAACAATATTAGACAAAGTTAGGAGACTATATGCCAAACCTAGTAGCAAATAAGTTTTTCAAATGAGTTAGCTTACATATACCCTAGGCAGAACAGAACTAAATTAGGATCTAGTGCATAAAAGGACTGCTAACATTTTTCTTCCTTAGATTTGTGACAATAATTTTGGGTAATAAAATATGTATTAGCCATTCTTCTATAATTATGGCACATGTAAACCATTGCATTATATATAATATTTTGGAAATATGCATAATATAAAAACACTTCTGGTTTTATTTCATATATTATGGAATTCTCTAAAAAGATCATTTTTTGTTATTGTTTATAATAATTATAAAAATTTAATTAAATCCCCAGACAATGGAATTTTAACAATTCCTTGAGAATTTCAGTGTGAGGATTCTTTTTAAAATGTTTTCCTTGTGATGGCTGCATCAAAATGCACCTGGAGGGAATGAGTGTACAGAAGGTAATTTTCCTGTTTAGTAACCTTCTCTGGTACAAAAATACAATTTTTGGGAAAAAAAAAAAAGAGTGTCGTAACTGCAAAGAAGAACAGTAACATTTGAATTAATTTAAGTACTCTTAGCTTACATATTTCTTTATTTATTTCAACGGGGGGATTCTTTCTTTACTGAACCCTGAACCACAATATCTACACTGTCTTGTAAATATTGTCTTTCGTAGTTTGCCCTTTCTGTGAATCTCACTCTTCTAACCATTCTAAGAGCCCTTTGTGAAAAACTCTGCTAGAGTGAAGTGACAAGAATTAAGGCTGAAATGTTTTTGTTGTTGTAGCTTATTGTCATCCGTCTTCCCGCTAAGTTTAGTTTTGTGGACCACTGCCTCTGGTCCTCTTACACGTGTAACTGTTGATTAAAACAAAGTTGGTGTGAAATACCATAGTGAAAGTGTGTCCTATAAATTGACAGATAAAAACTGTGACTGTTTTGAATGGGTAGACATATTGCATCTCTTCAGTTGTTAAATCTAATCCATGCTGGCATAGCTAAATGAAAATAGACTAGAAAAATTCCTAGGTTTACTAAACTTGAATGAAAGGAAATAATGTAAATGAGCTAATTACAAAGTTCCTGATGGTTATTTCTACAGTAGTGGAAAAATGGGAAATTTCCTCTGTGGAACCTTATGCCTTGCTATTTGGTGTTTGGGGTTTTTTTATTTTTTTATTTTTTTTAATTTTTTGGGGATCTAAATCTCTAGGGAAATGGTCTTGTTGGTTACTAGATCAGGATCCTCCTCTAAAGACTTGAGTGCTTGTACTTGACACAACCATTAGTTCCCACAGCTGTTCAAGAATTTGCCAAGAAAGGTATTAGCCATGCTGACATAAGGATGTCTAAAAAAATGAAACAGTTATGAAATATTACTGTCAGTAAAGTGAATCTGAGTAAACCGCCTGTCTTTCAGTTACTTTTTGTTACTGAACAGTAACTACTGAGAAGTGATTCAGCAGTTAGAAACAAATGTGTAATTTGAGTCACTGTTATCATATGTTACTTAATTATTTTAACAAAGTAACTGCTACAGTTGCATGTATATATCATATTGTTAACAATGAATCTTAAGTGATACAAATCAGGGTCCCACAAATAAGCAGGTGTGACATCTAAACTCAGCTGTCTAGTCTGGACTTGTTTTGAACTTTATTGTATGTTACTTCCATTTGGCAAAGGTAATAATTTCTAGTAGAGACTTTCCAAGACCTGTGAGGAAGTTATTAAGAACATTCATCCGGGCTCTTCACAGTTGTGCCTGGCAGGAAGATGAAAGGTAATGGATATAAATTGAAATCCTCCAAGGACAGAAATTGCATAACCTTTTTAAGCAATCTGCTCTACTGCTTGTCTGTAGAACCTTTTTTGGTATGTGGATATACAAGCAGTGGAACAGGTTATCTAGAAAGGTTACATAGTCTCCGTCCTTTGAGGTTTTCAAAACTGACTGGGTAAATCCCAGAGCAACCTGGTCTGGTTATGTAGAGGACCCTGCTTTGAATAAGAGATTGGAATAGAGGCCTCCCGATGTCTCTTCCCACCTGAATTGTCTTATGATACCATAAGTACTACCAAGTAGTAGAAAAACATGAAAAACAATTTATATCAAAGTAATGTAAAATAAAAATAGTAATGAAGCCTAATAAAGTCCTAGTGGTTTTAAAAGAGAATTAAGATCTTCTGAAAAGACCAAAATCTTTTCACAAGGTATAAAATGTTCTGTAATGTAGAAGCATGCACAAGCTGGGTAAGGATAGATCACAAGCTTAAAAGCAACTTAGTTTTTCAAATCGTGACAGGGAAAGGCACTTCTGTCACCAGGAATAATGCGTAAGCTCTCTGTGCATTAAGAGCCCATGAGATGGGTTTCAAGAGTTGAAACTGGGCATTAGCCTTCCTTTGTTTAGTTTAGGGATGCATTTTTTCCAAAGGGAGTGTAGCTGAAATTCGGCTTGCAGGTTAACAATCCCACAAATTTTAAGTGGCTGAAGAAGTTTACATACTGACTTAGGGTCTTGGGCCAAAGAGCAGCCTTCATTTACACAGGCTACATAGTTCCATTATTACAGTGGAATATTCTGTAGTTGCAAAATCTAATTAAAAATAAGTATTAGCCATTTTGTGGTTGCTATGTCTAGATTGTGTTTAAATATTTCATTCCTTTAAATAAAATAGGTGAGACAAAATTTTTATAAGAAAAGGATCTTCAAAAGAAAATTCAATCAGGGTTTATTTTTCCTTTCCCCAATGTTATTAGTAGAAGCTATTAAATGCTTTCAAAATTCAATTTTCCCCCAAATTAATGTGGCAGTTCCTGTGTGTTATATTTTATAGCATTAATTTTCACATACAAAGTATCAGTATCTGCATGCTATGGTCCATGACTACTCAACTGTTATGTGCAGATTTCTTACTGAAGTTCTTTGTATCTGTATGTATAGATTGAATTCAGTATAATTTTAAAACTTGTCTTCTTAGAGGTTATGGGCCAAATTTTGGCCCTATGCAACTGAAAAAAAAGTCCTCCTTTTTTTCTTTAAATTTTACTTTATGTAAAATAGTCAATCAACAAGCTGCATGGAAGTAAAATGTAAATGAAGACGCAGAGGAGGAGGATTTTAGCATGCCTTAGAGGCTTCTGTAGCCAAAATAAATTGTGAATACCTTGCATTGTTTGTTGGTCAGTGAACATCCTACAACTGCATATGGCAGCAAGACAGTGAAAACTTGACAAGGCTGAGAAGAGTGTATGATGTGCAGTCCTCATAAGGCACGAAAAAAGGGAAGGTCTACTGACTGCTGCTCATAGAGTTCTGCAGAAATGTAAAAACTAGACCATACTAAGTCTGCATATGTTAGTATGAAAGGAGACAATATCATTATGCTTTAAGATGGAGGGTGAAGATGGAAGATCAAGTACTGTGAGAATGCACTGTTAAAAGTAATGTTAAAAATACCTGATGGATTTTGAGAAAGCAGGGCAGGAATAACCGTCAGTGGTTCAGCTGACTTTGAAAAGTGTCCTGTAGAGTATGATGAGTTCTGTTTCTTCCTCCCTCTTGTCCTGGACATTCTCTTCTTTGCTGTAGAACTTCTCTTTGAAAAACTGTCAAGATTGATGCAGAATGTGAGTGCTATTACCCAGTTTATAATGCCATATCTTTGAATCATGGAGCGAATGCAGGATTTTGACTTCCTCACGCTTGACATAATTGAAGTACGAATTTTTTTTAAGGAGTACTTTCCAGTCTCTACCATCTACAGTTGGCATTATTGCCTACAGGGCACTCCATCATATAGTATGGTGACTGTTTGTATTCCTGTACAACTCTTCCATTTTGCTCAGGGCTGTGCCTTGTGTTGGAATGCTTTTGCCAGATTTACTTGTTACTAATTGCTATTGTAACTTTTAGTTGGTGCTGAATTTTTCTCTCTAGCAACTAACTTATACTCACCAGCCCTTGGCTGGTGTCATAAAAATGCCTTCATCTCAAGTACTCTAAGGTAAAGAATAATTGTTGTTAGAATTGTGTTTTCAGATAGATAAATCTTTTTTTTTCTTTTTCTTTAAAACATAGAATCTTATATACATTCATTCCCTACAGCCTTACTCCACTGAAAAGCATTACAACCTATATCCACTTGTATACTCTTTTGTTTTTATATACTCTTTTGTTTTCATATAATGACCAATGGTTGGATTTCCTATAGTATTTGTTAAAAGAAAAGACTTGTTACTCATTAAGGCTCTGTTAATATTTTAAACCCAAAATTCGCAACTTCCGAAAGATCTATTTTCTCTATCTGGAAAAACTCAAATGGAAGAAAGAAGTTTACAGAATGCGGAAAAAGGGACTGGCCACATGGGAGGAATATAGGAACACTGTTAGAGTATACAGGGATACAATAAGAAAGGCTAAGGCCCACTTGGAATTAAATCTGGCAAGGGATGCCAAGGACAATAAGAAGGACAAAGAGAAGACATACATTGATATGTACATTTTAAAAAGTTTTAAAAGATATGATAATGGATGTTCATGTTCTCTGCAAGATGCAATATTTTTCTTTCCCTCTACCTCTGTAATAGCACTTTTATTTTTCTCTAAATGCCATTATGTCAGTTTAGCAAACAGGAAGTAGAATAAATCTGTTTCCTTACTTATAGTGAGAAGAGAGTTTCTTTTAAATTTCAGCCTACCTAGTACAAGAACAAACTTCCTTCCTGTAAAGTTTGTGTTTTGGGTAATCTGATTGTCTGCTTCAACCTGTTTCTTCTTACTTATGGCCTTTTTTTCTTTTTGTATTTCTGTTAACAGAAAGCTGACCTTGCAGTTGCGCCATTGGCAATTACATATGTTCGAGAGAAGGTCATCGACTTTTCCAAGCCCTTTA
The DNA here is from genome assembly GCA_025769975.1 of Gallinago jamesoni. Classification (NCBI taxonomy): domain Eukaryota; kingdom Metazoa; phylum Chordata; class Aves; order Charadriiformes; family Scolopacidae; genus Gallinago; species Gallinago jamesoni. The sequence goes on along the minus strand of JAOQGH010000023.1, from coordinate 74,756,645 downwards.
TGACTCTTGGAATAAGTATTTTGTACCGCAAGCCCAATGGTACAAACCCGGGCGTCTTCTCCTTCCTGAATCCTCTCTCCCCTGATATCTGGATGTATATTCTGCTGGCTTACTTGGGTGTCAGTTGTGTGCTCTTTGTCATAGCCAGGTAACATGTCAACTTTTGTGATTTTTTTGGCAATTGTTATAATCTTTTTTTTTTACTAATAATTGTCAAAAGTCACAAAAATTTTCTTACTTTCATACTCTTATATATAACTTCATGATGTAGAGAAGAATAATTAATGATGAGGGTTCTCACTATTAATTTTCTCCACTGCCATACTAAGTCTGCAGTTTATGTCACTAAGTCTTGAGTATGCTAGCTAGATTTCTCCTTTTATTTACAAGTTTAGAGATACTAGACAGTTTATGAAATGTCTTTTCCCAATTGTGCTGTGTTTAGAAAGAGAGGGGCTGACATATTTTATTTTAATAGTCTGATTTCATTTGATGCTTATTCAATGCTTAATCTCAAATTAAGTACTTAGCTGCCCATGTTAATCCTAGATGTCCAAATTGGGCCTCTACCTTTTACAAAACAAGATAGTTTACATAGATTAGTATCTTTGAAGCACAGTAACAAAATTTAGTTTTTAATTGTGTACTGGGTAAAATACCTGAGATACCTCACATGATTTAAAGTCACAGATTGGAATGTATTTGGAAGCATGTTTAGTTGAGTTTTGAAGTCAAGGAACTCAAAACAATTGTTAAATTATAAATTCATTTGATACATAGAAATCACCTTTTAATCTGTTTTTTTCAATACATACAAGCAGGAAATCATCTTTTGCCAAAAATTCCCATAATATTTACCTTTTCTTTATTAAGTAATTAGGGCTGACTCCAGATGCCCACAGAAATATAGTATTACATGTTGAAACTCATTTTTGCTGTAACAGCAACAACAACAATCAGAACAGTAAATCAGTGATTCCCAGGGATGTAAATGTAATCTTTTGCAAATTCTTCCTAGTAGTAACTTTTAAATATTATTTTGGGTCAAATATATGTGAACTATATTGGCATTTCCCCCTTTGATATTTTTTTGTCTATAGCAATGATTTTTGGAAGCATATGTTTGACTTGATAATGCAATCTCACTTCAGCCCTAAGATTTTTATGATTTCATTCTGTGGTACACAGTAGAATGTTCATATTTTTCTTTTCCTGTCGTGCTGCAGTTGATATCAGGGTTCTCCATCTTTCTTTGATACTATTCACTTCATTTTGGAGAAGTTATATCATTCCTCTACAAAGGGGAGAGGTAATATATATAGAAACTGGTTTAAACATAATTTAGCATAATTTTTGAAGTAATGTAGATAACACTGAAACATATTTGGTAACGAATAACTTGTGTGCCTTCTTTAAAAGTCTGCTTTAAAGAGTCAGACTTACATTGAAAGTTTCTTGAAAGAACAGTGGACTGTTTTAGTGGACTATATAACCAGAGACTAAACTAATTTCTGAGGTGTACCTCTGATACAGGTAATTCTGAAAGCACAGTTGAGCATAAATACAAATGTTATCTTGTGAAACACCTCATATAAAATATGTGTCGATCCAAAAGTTTTAGCCCTATTATTATCACTGAAGAACATTTTCATCATAATGCACAGTACTTTTGACAGGCAGCTCTCAGTAATGTTAGTAGGAATTTTATGGCTGAGTTCTTGCTTATGCTTTGACAATGTGTCTTGCCTTATTTTGTAGGAAAGATACATTTTCTCAAGGCCTTTTTTAAAGTAAGTTATTCAGTCATTTCATCTTACTAGCAGAACTGGAAAAAATGTTTGTTTTTAAACGGAAGTGCCACATAATAGACCAGTATTTCTGAGCTTTTTTTCACTTGTCTGTTTTTGTGACCAGCACCATAAATTCCTTATTATCTTCAGTGTAATGCAATATGAAATACATTTTATAGTGAGCAGAGGAGTTTGGTCTTTTGTAGAGTTGTATAAAATACCTTTTTTTATGCCTAAATTTATATCAGCCTTCAGATCTAGAGATTTTCAACACCTCCTAACTTGTACAATCAAATATTGATAACACTTTTAGAAACAAAAGATCTAGGACTATGGAAGAAAATCTATAGATTTTATTCATAGTGCAGAATGACTTAATGTATGTGATAGCATTTCTAACATTATAGTTCATATAGGGAAACAGGTCTAAGTTAAAAATGTAATCTGCTGAATAATAGAGAAAAAATACTATTCACAAGTAAAAGAAAATTTTGCTAATCTAATTCACAAAAATGTATATGTCATGTAAAGGGACATACTGCTAACTGAAGTGTGGTAGTGAAGAGGACTTTGCAGCATAGTAATGACTATGTATTTTCAGTACAGATTATGTTAGGTATTGCATAGCTGATGATACATTTTTCAGTCCAGGTGTCAAGAAACTGTTGGACTGTATGCCATGAAATTAATAGGTTCCACCTAGAGTTAAGAAGATTTCTATTTCATAATAATCATTCCATAATGAATGTTTAACAACCAGTGTTTCGTAATAATTACTATGTGTTTCATAATAAGGTGTATCTATGTCTGGAGCTGTACTTAGTATGTCTTTTATGATATAATGTTTTGTAATTAAGGCTCATCAGAGTGTTCAGTATAGAGTATTTATTTTTAGATTTAAACTTCCCATTTTTGTGTCAAATGTTTTGTGATTTTATCATTTTACTGTGTCTTCCAAACAGTGTTGGAATAGAAGATCTTGGTACACTGAAAATGGAAAGTACAGTTCTGTTATGGTACTTGGATTACATCCACTAATTAGTTGTATAGTCTGTTTAGGGAAAGATGAGGAAATTAGGAAAAGGTTCAAGAATCTTTGAGAGGAAATTCCTGAAAGGACCTTTTATAGCGTAACATACCAGGCATAAATGGGGGAAAAGGTTATATAAATCTTTATTAGTCTTTTCCTTTATTTGAAAGAGCATTGGATTTTCCTTCCAATTTGAGAACCAGATATAAAGAGCTTGAATCTTTGCATATCAACAAGACAAAAGCTAGGAGAGAGACTTATTGGTTAGCAGGAGAGCAATAAAAAATGTCATTTTATTCTTGTCGTGCCCCCCAAAATGATCAGTCATCTATTTATATAGGCATTACAGATTTTTCATTGTGAATGAACATATATGTGTTGTACACAGTGTTTTCTTTAATTATCATTCTTTGCGGGGAATTACAGTAGGCTGTGAAGTCTCCATATATATGAAAACCTGTTAAGCTTGTTTGTTGTGATTGTTGAATCTAAGTAGTTATGGTGGTTAGTCTGTGAAAGTTCATTTCATTGTCCTACAGGCTGATGACTGACAGATAAACCCAGTCTGCTTAACACTAAGACTATTACTTTTTTGTGAACTGAGAAAGTCATATACCATTTTTTTTTCTCTTGTGGCAACCATAATAGATCTGTTTCTCATGCTAGATAGTAGTGTCTTTGTGTCACTGCTAGCACTGTCTCATGTCATCTGATGTCTTGTTCCATTCCAATTCCAATATGTTCCCTTTTTACCTCTGCCTTTACTTGTTTCTTTCATTTAGAATCCCAGTAAAATTCACAGTTTACATGTGATTAGAAGGAAAACTAAAACTGGGCTAAAGTGCACCAACTCCTTTTTGGAATTCTGTCAAGTACACAACATTTTCTGATATGTATAATGAAAAATCTCAGTGGAGTTTCTTTTTCATTTCTGGCTGTTAGTGCAAATGATTGTTTCATTTCCACGAAACGTGCTGATTTCTGTTTACTGTGAACATGTCTGTCTGTCACAAAGCAGTTTACTTTTAAGTTACTCGTCTTGGTGGGTAGTGGAAGACATACACCTTAGCACGATGCTTCACCTTTATTGATCAGCTGTGAAGCAAATAAATACTCTGGATAAAATGGCCCACTAATGAGCTCTTCCAGTGAATATTGTGTAAATATACATTAAGCTCACTACCTTGATTGATAGTATTGAATCTTGGATTATAATTTTAAAAGGCTTGATCCACCTTTACTTGTACTATATTCTCTGTGTTAGGATTTCCTGCTTTTTCCTCCCTTCAGCAGAATTATGCTATCCAGCTTCTTGGAATTCAAGTCTTTGTGCTGGTTTCAGCTGTCAAAGCATTTAGTATCAACTGTTTTTCTGTTTCCTTGTAAGCAGTGATAAAAGCACAATGAACATTTGCCTCATCACCAAATTATATTTTTCTCCTACCACCTGGAATAAAACATAATAAAAGAAGACAAGAGTTTTAAAATTGTCTCCACACATTTATCTTAATCTTTTCTCTGAGAAGTAGCTTAGGAATAGTATTCTCTATCACACGTGAACAGACGCTTGAGCATTATCTGTCTCTGGAGTACATGTGTATCCTTTTACATCTCATCAGTCTTCATTTTTATTTCATATTTCTTGATCAGCTGATTTCTTTCCTTGAGCTTTTCTGATTGATTTTCAAACTACTACTTGAAAACTATCTTGATGAAAAAAAATTAATGGCTGAATGAGAGGGAACTACTCTACAATTACTAGGGAGCTCTGGTTACTAAATTACTATGTTGATATTTATTCAAGTAGGAAGTTAGCATATTTGTCCTTTACTCTTAAAAATCATTGTTCCTACGAGAATTTTGTCTCCTGAGGCCTTTGTAGAGAATTACAACATATGTTATGAGGTGTTTTCAAGAATGGATTCATCATCCAATAGGGCAAGCCAGATGGCAACCCTGAAATCTGCTTCTCTGACTCTTACAGTTTTAAGATAGTTTTGCTTCAGTTGTAATGCAAAAATTTAGTTTTGCCTCAGTTGTAATACAAATAGGGTTATTGTCACTTGACCATAAAATATTGTGTAAATAGACAAGGATGAAAGTATGCCAAAAATGACACATTTTCCAAAGCTGTTCCATAACAGTTACTTCAAAGTCAGGGATTTTTTATTTCTGTTAAACCAAGTTGCAGCTTATGACCCTTAGTTGATTGCTTCCAAAAGATTCAGTGTAGTCTGCTTCTTTTCATATCAATTTTCTGTTTGAAAAGCAAATCCTTGTTAACGCTAGAGATCATCTCTATTGTGAGCAGAGAGCAAATGTGCCAGCCTTTGGAACACTGGGATTTTTTGTCAAGTGAACCAGTCAGATTTTTCTCTCTCTTCAATGGCTTTTCTAGTTTTTTATTAACTGAGGCTGTTTGTGAAGCTATACCACGAAATCCTAGTATTTTGTGAGAATGTTCTAAAAGCCATATTTTCAGAACTAAATTTCTTCTCTACTTCAGTCCTGGAAAAATTTAATTTCAGATTTCTATCATTAAAATAGAATTCAATAACTGAGGTTAATATAAAGTAGATACCTCAATTATATCTTTTTTTTTTTTTTGCACTCATAAGCAAATTATTTAGCACGTTTTTCATTTAGTCTAGCCTTCTATATGTTATAGCAAAGAAATTGTATATTCATCTTGCCTGGACAGCAATAAATGGAAATGTTGCAAGCAAGACTTGCACATGATATTTCAAATATGCCCAGATATTTCTGAATATCACTTTCCACAGAGTATGGATTAAATAGAGTGGGAGTTTACTGTACTGTATGCCATTAATATTGCCGTAAATCTGCATAATATCTTATAGATACTGTACAGATACTGTATTTCATCTTCTTTTCTATATGAAAAAGTGAAACATACTGGAATTATAATACTTTCTTATGGTATCATCTAAGTTGTGTAATTATTTCGAGAAGTTGTGACAGAGACAGCATTCAGTGCTGTAAAGTCTGAATGATGTGGATGAGGATATATGGCTAAAAGAAAGAAACGTATAGCATTTTGCATCTTAACACTCAGAAAGAAGATTTGATCCTCTGACCTCTTCCACAAGATATTTATCTGGGTCAGTTTCACTTAGGGAATCTCTAATATATAAATAAACAACTCAGGACTCCTCATCCTAACCCCCCAGGATTGTCTTGAATCTCTTCTGAATGCTCAATTTCCTTCAGCTGTTAAAGGAGAGACAAGAGTATCAAGAGGTCTCCAAGTCTACATACAAGCACAGAACCTACATAATAGCCTCTATTAGAACACTAGAAGAGATAACAGTAAGAGAAAAAAAATCCTATATTTCACTCTTTTAAACATAAATAACCTGAGATTTTAGGGATAAAAACCAGTACTCTAAAGTCCTGCTATATTAGTGGTTGATCAGTCAGACATTCCTGATAATACTTACAATACATCAAACATAAAAAGAAACTACTGCTAGCAAAACAACTGAAATGTTTTAACTGAAGGTGGCTAAGAACTCATATAATTTGACTGCCTTAGCAGTCCAACAGAAGATATAGTACTCCCCTTATTAGCTAAATCTCCATATACACTTTGAAGAAGAAAAACTTACTTCAACACACCTGGTCAATTGTGGATTCTTTTGTCAAGAAATTGATTTTATTTTTTTTTTTATATTTGCTTAAGTCTAGCCAATTTTTGTCCTCTGCAGAGTTAAAGTGTGCAGGGGACCTTCTTAGAAAATAAAGCAATCTAGTGAAATCTGCCGTAAGGCAGAAGTTACTAAACTTTTTTTTTAATGAAGAGTATAGTAGTGTCCTTATGCTGTGTAAAATTGAAGATAGCCTAAAACCTCTCTTTCCATCCTTTCTGTTATTTTTGTTCTTATTGTTCTGAAAACTGTCACAAGGTTCTTCAATTCATCAGTAATTATACTAGAACCTAGGAATTTTGAATGTCCAAACTGAATTACTATTTTTTAATTTAGCCTTAAGGATTTCAGTGTCTCTTAGTACCAGCAATTCAATCTTTTGATTCTCATTTACTTAATAACCTGTGTCTAAAGACAGGACTTAAATTTTAGATAGCTATATATAGATCATTATCTCAATTAGTTGAATAGTTCATTCTATCTGTACTCATTCTGACTCATTCTACCTTGTTACATATAGGTATTACATACTTATAAACATATATTTCCTCTCCATTTTGGTGGAATATTGTAACACAACCTTTTATAGAGTCTGAGGGATATTTATAGAAAGTTGTATCAAAACTCATGTTGAGCTAGTTTTTATACCATACCTCTTGTTTTCAGTTTCTCTTTTAGATGTTATGCTGAATGTTTCACTGCCCAAATATGTCAGGATCTTATATACCATTTTGAATCTTAACAGTACCTTGTATCTTAACATCCAGATGCTGTTCGCTAAAAATCTTAGAGAGGAATCAGCTGAATCTGGTAAAATCATCTTTACTGGTAAAATATCCTAAGTCTTCATTGGTGAATGGCTTCTAAAAGAATGACTTTACTCTCTGGCCTTCTTCCACTTTGAATTTTGACTGATTAGAATTGTTCTGTTTGATTCATTCTGTTTCACATACTTCATTGCTAGACACCTGTCTGAATACTGTTCACTGTTTATCTAAATCAATATTTCAAACCACCTGCAACAGTTTAGTAATTGCATTTGCATTGCTTTCCTCCTTAGAAAAAGCTGGGAGAGGCTGGCTGTCATATGTAATGCCATTTCTTTTCACACAGATGTAATCTTAGCTCACACATTTAAATTTGAGTTACATGCCCAGTTTTCTGTGTTTTATGTGCACACTATATGACCAAGTTAAAAATATTATAACCATACATACTATGGAATTTTCTTTTGAAAATATTTCAGCAGTCAAAAAAGTGAAATTTCTCATGAGAAATTTGTGTTTGTCTTTATTTGGGTTTAATTACAAGGTAGATCTCATTTTGTGTCTTCAGATGCCTTATTATACAGCTTCTATAGGTGAATTAATATCTGAAGAGTCAAGAATTCTGTAACATCACACAAAATAATGTTTCATATCTACCATGGACAGTGTTTTGTTAATCTCTACATACTGTGTTACCATCCATTAGCAAATAAACCCATAGTCCTTGCTCAGAAAGATAAAAAAAAGTCTGAGGAACAATTTCATTTGGTTTTGAAAGATCTCCACACTGTGGCAATATATGCAGTGGTTCATCCTTATTTTTAACAGTCCTTGCTAATTACCAGCATATATATTGGATTGCTTGTCTGAAGTAGTTTGCTTGAAAAAAAGTTGAGAGTCTCCAGAAAAAATCCTGAACATTCTTTTCTGATATTGGGTCATTTCATTCTGTTTTGTCAAAACATTCTTTTTCCCCAATATGTGACAAGAAAAGAAAAGAAGATACAAGTCTAGGCTTAGTGTTTTGTATATTGATTTAGTAAATCATAACATGGAATAATGTTAAATATGCCTAAGAGAGAAGGATTCCTCTACAGATAAATCTGAGTGTTTTCAAGCTAAAATCATGCTTTTGAGAAAGACCAGTGTCTCTTATATTTTTGGAGGTAGGGGAGGCTTATTTGCTTTTTTTTATTATTTGCATGTATTTTACTCTAGAATGCACAATATTGTTGAGGAGAAGGAAATTGTAGCTCTTACCATAGCAGTAGTTTTCTCATGAGATGTGCAAACCCATGTAGTCCTCCAACATAGGAAACAAACCAAAATAATCTAGTGGAATGGGAACAGAGTCCATAAGAATCCAAGAATGTACCCGAGTGCTGTCAAAAAATTTTGCTGATAATTGGATACAAGTGGTAATTTGAAAGTGTGCAGTTTAACTGATTGACTCCTGCTCCATCAGTGGCTAAATTTACAGATTGCCTGATATATCAGAAGATGAATTGGACCAGCAGCTGAACTGATGTATCGTTGGGGGTTTTTAATCCCAAAAGTCAAAACAGAAAAGCTGATGTAAAATACATTTTATTTATTGAAGTCATTTCACATGTGCATCCTGTTTGGAACATGTTGACTTAACAGTGAAAGGTTTCCTCAAGAAAAATGTTACGAGTTATAGTGATAGCATGTAAAATGGAATGTTAGCAGTCACAACTTCTATTTACCCTGCTTCTGTAGGCTCAGAAACATATAATAATATTGATCAAAAATAACTGTAAAGGTTGAAAGGCAGTTTTTATGTTAAATGATCCAAACATATAACTTAAAGAGCATTATCTGATTGCTAAATATGTGGACCCCTATGCAGTGAATTTCTTTATATCATCTAAATAAAGAGGGAGACATAAACAATTGGAAGCAAAGCCAATATGATATAATATGATGGTTATTAATCTTGTAGAACATCCTTCAGAAGAAGAACAGTTTCTGTTGTATAGTATTTCAGAGTTCTCTGAATTCTTTGGTTTCAGGATTACCTGAAGGATAGGAAAGCCTGGATAATGAAAGGGTTTTATGGATTTTGCTCTTTTATTCTCTACAACAGACCTTGTATTGTTGAGTAAAGTTAATAATACACATGCACTCTTAGACTACTTTTAGATATTTGTAGCCGAATACTCAAATATCCAATTATTTGCAGTGATATAAAATGTCTTTTAAAATATATATATTTAAAAAAATATTATCAGTTTTTGACTTTGGAACTGGAAATAATTTAGTTTCTGCAAATTTAGTTAAAACCAATTTTTCTAAATTCCTCTGACTCTCAATCATCTTTGTCCATTGTATTCTGAAAATATTTAGAGAGCTAAATTGGAGGAAAAGCAAAACAGAAAGAAAACCCAAAACCAAAATAAACGTACCAGAGCCTTACGTCTCAGAACCATCGAGCATTTCTTGAAGGAAAAAATATTAGACTTGGGTTGTGTTTAAACATTGTACTTCAAAACAGAAACATACCTTTAAAAGAAATAAGGAAATAAATAAGGGATATTTCTTGACTTTAAGTGTGATTCAATAGCTGGAGAAAAGTAAGATAATTCCCTACAAGTTCCTGTAGGAGGAAGTATGAGAATTATTTCTTTCCTGCTTATCTTTCTGATTTCGTTGTTCACCAGAAGTTTACTTGGCTAATGCAAGCCCATCTGTCTCTAACTCATTAGAGATTAGGAGTCATTTGAGCACCACTAGGGCTTGACCAGCAATCAGCCTAAAAAATGTATGGTAATTGTTTTTGATGTTGAAACTAAATTAATAGTGTGTTCTCCAAACATTTCTATTTTGTCTGTGGAAATCACCCTTTATTAATTCTAGCAATGGTGAAATTGCTTCAGTGTAAAGCTAATCATGCATTTTCAGACTTAAGAACAAAGTTGTGCAACTTTTTGGTTTATTATTATATATTATAGGAAGTTCTGTCTTTAGCAACAGAGGTATCATTCTTACAGGGAAATAACTATACAATATTGAAAAAATTCAGTATTGTAGATAAAAATCCCCTATCATTGAAGGGACATAATTGATTTTATTAGAAAATAATATATCTATATTTATCTTTACCAAAATATTTGTCACTAGTCATTCTTCTAGCAATTCAGAGAGGAGTTTAACTATAAGTAACTTTTATTAAATAGTCCTGTTCTGGCACTTTCCTTATACTGTTTTGTTTTGGTTTGTGTGGCCATTAGACATGTGTGGCACCTGCCCCTGCTAATTAGGACTTGCCAAAAAACTTTACAGCAGATAGCCTCTAGCTGTGAGAACCATGAAGGCAATGTTACTTCAGCTTGGTGGGGTCATTCATATAATTTCACCAGACACCAACAGCTACTGCCTCTTTCCCTTTCAGTTTCCTTCCCCAACTATGTGGAGCAGGAATGCTGTATGGAAAACTCACTGGCTAACTAGTGAGGTGGGAGATACCAGAAGAAGGTTATACAGTTTCTTTCTATTTTCCAAAATCTTTAAGGAAGTTCATGTCCTTTCCCATGAGAAATAGTTTTAGCTTCATTTTGTTGCCTATTTGCTATTAATTTATTTGTTTTGTAGAAGTAGAAATATGGTGTTTCTGTACCAGAGCATCATCACCAGTGATATAAGACAGTTTTCAGTTAATAGGTACTACAGCAATTAGTTCATGTTCTGGAACAATTTTATTAGTAGATATTTTGGAGTGAAAGTTAGAAAAGTTTATAGTGTGGTCCAGGTTCAGACAAGTTCCTGTGAAAGAATTCCACTGCTTAGAAAATTCTTTGGGTTTATGGCTGACACAATGTAACCAATGAGACCTCTCTAGAAAAAAAGTGGAAGCAGTTAGCACAATTTTGTACATTGCACTGCTTTGCTGTATTCACAGAGCATGGCAAAGTTAATGTCAAGTTGCAAAAACATCTGAAAAAGGCTTTAATTAGTCATATTTATCTTCCACACACTTCTCTCTTATTTTCTCTCTTTTGTTCTTCGCTTCTTCTAAACAGCCATGTTAGAGAAGTCTGAGTAGTTAAGTATGTCAAAACCTGGTCAGTGTGCCCTTCATTTACTGGAATGAAAGGAATTTTCACCTTGCTTCAAATGTAACTGTAATTACATGAAGTTACTAGGTAGATGAATACTAGAGGCTCCTCATATCTTTCTGTTCTACTGCTGCTAGAAGCCCAGTTCTGCTTCCAGCTTAAACGTCGGTGGGGATTGTTAAGGTTTGTAGCATCTTCCTCATCATCCTGACTTTTATACTGCATAGTCATTCATGCTTGTGCAAAAGCAAATGTCAAAACCAAAGAAAATGATGGTGTTGTATCTCTATGCACGAATGTAAATAACTTCACAGATGAAGACAGCAGAGATTTCTGGGTGGTATGGAAAGCTTAATTGGTCATTCTTGTAACACAGGACAGCTTTCAGAGAGCAACACCGAGCAGGGGCACGTCTTGTTGTTACATAACAAATACTAAATGCTTGCTTTAAAGAGTTCACAGTTCAGAAGGATTAGTTAAATAGTTTAAATAGGATGAAAATTTCTATGAGGTGTGAAGGCAATGAAGTGAAAAATGAGTATGTTTCTTAAGTAGTTAGGTTCAGCAGTCATAGTTAATTAGCTACTTAGGTAGGACCATGTTTCATTTTACTCTCTACATTATAGGGCAAGTACATTTTGAGGAGGACTTTGACAGACAAGCATTGATTTGCCTTGAGGATTTTCTCACATGAAGTCTGGATGAGGTTGAAGTAGCATTGGTGTAATAACTGCACAGGTTAGGCTATGCTGATGACATTAAAATCACTTCCAAGTTTGTCTTTCTCTTGAAGAAGAGCAGTGGATATGAAAAACAAATAAAGAAGAAAGCCTTTACAGTTATATTTGAGATTAATTTGTGTGGAAAGGGATGTGTTTGTAAGTATTGAAACTTGATGGAAAGATGGGCAGGTACATGGAATAGAAGCATGCACTAAGTGGTTTTACAGAAACATACAAATTGCCGTAGGTCCAGAACCACACGTACCAGATCCCTAAAGATATCTTTAATAAATTGGGAAATCTGAAAATTCTGAGACATTGGTATTTAGGCAGCTGAATCTCTCTGATGTTGTTTAATTCACAGACATTTATTTTGGCAATCATCTGCTCAGAGGAAAGATAATAGATTAGTGTCATCTAGGCCATGTGGTACTAGAAGCAGTACATTTGAGTCAACTGACAGGGTTAAATACAGAATCAAATCAAGGCAGAGGAAGTTAGTGTAATTGCCCTTTCTCAGAAAAAAGGAGAGAGAAAGGAGTACCCATAGTCTATTCTGTAGAAAAGAATGAGTTGCTGACTATGTCCACAAACAGTTTGGATCAAGTCCCTGCATTGTTGAAATACTACTTTTTGGATCACAATCTCTTGGAAACAGAGTCTGGATGAAATCCTGATCTGAGGCAACACCTCAGCTACAGATACACAGATACACATATACTCAGTATCCTGACAAGGTTTTATCAAATTGGAGAGGTGAAGGGGTGAATTCCAACTCACTGATAGGGCTTTGAAGGAAACATGGGTGGTGAACCTGTGAGGATGAGAGTTCCTGACTGTCAGTGCTATTAGTGAAAGAAGCACTGGTATGCCATTCATGTCTAGCTGGTTGTTTTACAAATAGTTCATATTAAGGCTTCAGCTTTTTCTTTGTAGGTGAAAGAAAGATTTCTAGGTTGTGGAAGTGAAAAAAAAGTATTTATCCACCCTCAGGATATGCTCAGTCCCTATGGTCTCACAGAACTCAAGGTACTCAAATAGAGCCTTGTGGTTTTGTTGAAGTTACTTGCAAACTTAAAATGAGTTATGCATTTGAATTCCTTTAACCGTGGTCTTTCCTGAAGAAAGCCTGTGTGTTCCATTAGGAGTAGCTGAAATAGCTGTACAATTATTGATACAGCTGAGAATTGTAATAGAATAATCAAAATGGAGGAAACATTTTGTGATCAAATGTCAATTTGAGTAAGACAATAGATGATTGTCTTATAATGTTCCTGTAGAAGTCAATGTGAAAGCTTTCACTAATTTTGATAGTAGCACAGTGGATTCCAAAGACTATGTATATACTTTACAAGTGCTAGGGTCCAGGGCTTGCTTTCTGGCCTAGAGGACAAGTGACACGGCACAGCCTATGTTTCATAGGACTAAATGGTCCAACATCACAATTATCTGCCCCCATAGTGCTTGTCAGCAGTTCCTGTCTTTCTGAACCACATCTGGACATTGTCAGAGAATAGCATAGGCCAAAACTGTGAATGAGAATGTGCTAATAAGTGAAGTATAGGGATGATTGCATGCCATTACTGAAACTTCACTTGCTGATATAGATGTAACCACAGAAGCTTGTAGAATTCCTATTTATAGTAAATTTTTGACAAGACTTTAATCAAGTACTTTAAATACAGAATTATTTCTTTCCTATAGTATAAACAAATTCATAAACAGTTAATTTATGGCTACTTAAAGAAGACCCAGCTTAATTTTAGGGTGAATTTTGGTAAACCTGTATTAAAGTCCCTGTATTAAAGATATTCTATTCCTTTAGAAGGCCTATTCTATTCCTGGGTCACAGACTAGCAAAAGGCAACCTTATGTGCCTTATAAATCCAACCATGGATTTTCTTTAAAGTCAGTGGATCTATTTCTTTACTTATTTCACACCAAATTGAAGATCTCAGTTCATCAAGCTTTACCAAGCTGTCATAAATTTTAAGCATGTGATTGCCCTGTTTAAATTGATGAGAATAGTAATATTTCCAAAATAAAATATGTTTTAAAAACATGTTGAATTGCACAGAGGTTCTCATGTAATCTTGTACTTACTCAGGAAAAAAAATTTGGGAAAAATTCTGCTTGACATGTCCGTGGATTTTGGTGATGTCCTTAATGCACGGATAATAAAAAAGAATAGGTTTTGATTTTTATTTTGAAAAAAACCCCAAACCACTCCAAAACAAACCCCCCAAATTCTCCAGTTCTTAATTTGTGATGACAAAACCTTTTCTTTTTAGTACTAGAGTGCCATATAATTGCAAAAAGTACTCATCATATATAAATACTTCAAAATACTCCATGTGACCCCATATTGCCGCAATTAAAATTTGTAAAGTTTACGTTTGTTTGAAAGGATGTTCTATTTTGACAATTTTAAATACTTATAGAGCCATTATGTTGCTCTTGGAAATATTTTAATGGTTTATTCTGTACATAAAATTCACATCCAATGATTTTGGATGTGATTCGCTACCCTTCTATTAGGTAGTGAATCTAGTGTAATAATCTTTTTATTCCTGTCACTCCAATGGGTGACATTTAATGTACAGTGAAGGGCAACAATGAATTATTATGCACTCTAAACTAGATAAATCCTTTGCTGTGATGCTCAATGTTAAACTAATTTGCTGTCAAGAAGGCTGTTGCAATACTGAATAGAAATGCCAAATTTGTTGTACAACCTTAGAATGAGCTCACTACATCTTTTTTAAGAAGTCCATATATTTTGGCATTGCAAAATATAATTTCACACTTCATTATGCGCCTTTAGGAGCTCCTCTGCCATACTCTACTTCTGCCCTCAAACTTGTGTCAAACTCTTGAATGTATTGAGGAAGTCAAATAAGTGCCTCAGTTTTAAAAGTGGGAGCGTTTGAATTTCTCCTTTACCCTTTTTACTTATACTGTGTTTTATTTTGTACAAGAGAAATACTGATTAATTTATTACTTTAGGTTACTAATATAGAATGAAGTATCATTGTTATATATTATTAGTTTACTGTCTTATCTATACATATAGAATAACCGTTGTAAAAAATTGGTTTGGGTGAAGATAGTAAGATCTTCAAATCAATAGTACATTGCCAGTCTTTCAGCTCTAAAACTTTAACAGCAAGAAACAGCATAAGCAAGTTTGCAAGGGCCAATACAGTGTTACGCTGTGTTGTATTAAACTATGTCAAACACTTGCTGACCACTTTCCCTAATAACACATATTTGGAGATATAGAAAAATAGAAGTGTAGAATAGAATATCATAATGCTTAAGACTTAAAAGTAACGTTACAGACACAGTGGTTGGTATGTGTTTTTATTAAATAAATAATAAAATGCAGATGAACAAAATGCCTATGCAGCTCCCATCTTCTACATAGATAGTTCAGTTTCCTTGAGGTAGGAAGACTCAATAAATGTAATCTTTGAAGATGCATCAGCTTAATAAGTGTTTTGGTAAACTAGATTCTGAGAACTCAGACCATCCTTTCCAGAATTTGATTAAATTTAGGAACAGTACAAAACTTGGTGAAGTACATTACAGTAATACTACAGGATTTTTTAGCTTAGAAAAGTAAGAAATACAAGCACTAACATTCTCCAGATGAAGTTAGTTGAATCGTATTGATCGGTAAAGTTTACATTTTTTTTCCTATTTCTTGAGTGAAATATATGATTTTTTGCCTGAATCATCGAATCATAGAATGGTTTAGTTCAGAAGGGATGTTAAAGATCACCTAGTTCCAACCCCCCTGCCAAGGTCAGGGACACGTCCCACTAGAGCAGGTTGCTCAAAGCCCCATCCAGCCTTGTCTTGAACACTTCCAGGGATGGGGCATCCACAACTTTTCTGGACAACCTGTTCCAGTGTCTCACCACCCTCACTGGAAAGGATTTCTTCCTAATATCAAATCTAAATCTCCCCTCTGTCAGTTTAAAACCATTACCCCTCATTCTATTGCTATACTGTCTGATAAAGAGTCCCTCCCCAACTCTCCTATATGTCCCCTTCAGGTATTGGAAGGCATAAAAGTCTCCTATTCCTTTTTTTAATGATGTGGTAAAGTATGGGATAAATATCGATGTGTGTTATCGAGGTGTGAAATAAAATATTGCTAACATTTGGCTACTGCACATTGTGCATATCCGAATATTCTTATATCAGCAGACAGAGATTTACTGATTTTCTTTGATAACTTCTGAGTTCCAGATCAGAACTTCACTTTCATGGACTTATTTAAACCTTCTTGCAGTGGAGAGGCAAGGTATTTTATATATTCATTTATATATTAAGCTTAGGAAAATTGTATGTTTTCCTTATGTTTTAGGGTTATGAGTTAGTATTAATGAGTTATTCTTAATTCAAGAAAAAATAAAATAAAATGGAGATAATAGATATAAACAATGTGATTTACAATCTTTTTTTGAAATTAAAGCAATTTAGAAATTGGGGAATAATGGATGCATTTTATCTTTTAGAAATGAGAGTAATGAACCATGGTTTCAGGATGACAAAGTGCTTACTAGCTATTCATAGGCATGGCATTTTTTAAAGATAAAACTCTTTGTAATACCCAGTAAAGTTATTTTTTTGTTGTTGTTGTTGCCACTTGACAGAAAGATAACTACTGCAGTTCAAATGCTACAATTAAAAATCCAACTATTTTTTGGTTTGGGCATTAATTTATGAAAATTTTACTATATATTAAAAAAAATCCTTTTTTTTAAAACAGTAAAACTGTCCAGATTAGAGTACAGGACAATACAAGGAGAAGTGATGAAATTATAGAAAAGAAAGAATTATGTGGAGAAGATAAATCATACTTTCTTATTTACCCTTTTTCAGAATGCAGATAAGGAAGGAACATTAAATCAAATTGAAAGTAACAAATTTAAAATAGAAAAGAGAATTTAATTCTTTTTTTTTTTTGTAAATTGAAAATTAACCTCTGGAACTTGTCTCAGATTAAAATAAAAAATGAGTGCTTTGTAATAAAGCTATAATGATTAGAAATGCAAGTGCATCTGAGGTAACATTACACATGTAAAGCAGCTGCTGGAGATTATAAAGAAACTTTCCCTGCAGTGTGTGGGCAATTTTAAATTTTGTTCTAGTTTTCAAGTTTCAAGTTTTTTGCAGCTGCATGTGAAAAGCTAGTACCAATACTAGTCAGAAAGAGAATATGTTTATTGTAGAAACTTTCATTATCTGTTTTCCGTAGTCTAGAGATCAGTAGATTTGAGGAAAAAAAACCACTATTCATCAGTGTGGAGAACAGCAGGCATCATGAATTTCCCATGTTAATATTTATTATACTCCATTAGAAATAACATTTCTACAGATTATAACAATTTTAGTGAAATAATAAATCTACTTGATGGATGGTGCTGTGTAATGTCACTTTATTTCGTGTTCTATGCATTTCATTAACCTGTTGACACTGTCTGTTGTGTAAATTATTTGTGCATCAGATAAATCCACAGTTTAATTCATAGAATCAGAAAATATTACTGCAGACTGTAGATCTACTTCAGTGTCCACTGAAGATTATGGAAAATATTTCCATCACCTTCTGTAGACATTGCTATTTTATATGTTCAAATGGACCTTAGCTAAAGATAACATGGAATGCAGCTAAGTAGAAGAAAATGAGGTGAAAATTCATTGAGGTGAATACATATAGGGTAATATGTTCTCCTGAGTTTATTGAGTTAGTATTTGAAGCAATGGTGAAAAATATGGCCTTGAATTTGGGCCTTTATGAATGTTACTGGCATCATGACCATTATGAAACAAAAGCTGCAACTGTCATCTAAGTTGGTACAGAATATGCACCTGATTATTTATTTTATTGTAGTAAGTGACAATTAGGTAAGTTTTTCCCTACTTCCCTGTTAACAATTCCTGGTTTGCAAATTTATGTCTAGCAGTTCAATTAGGTTCAATGGCATGTGTTGAGACTGAAAACTGTTGTTGATTAAAATAATTTATAAATCATGACAGACAGAGTGGTAAACAGGTAGGCTTCACTTGTTTGAAAAGAAATTTTGAGAATCATGAACATTTTGGTTAATTCATGTGTCAATCGAAGACACCAATGCAGGGAAAAAAGAAAACAAACAAAGCAAAAATTACAGCCAAAATTTTTTTCTTAATGAGGTGTGGGTAACTTTAAATTTTGGTGAAGATTTTTTTTCCAGACATGTTGAATAACTGCTATTATTAGAGCAGTTTTATCTATAATAACAAATGTCGCCTTTTTTTAAAAAAAAAAATCCGAAAATTAGAAAAACTTTGTGCATAGGTATCTTTAAAAGTGTCTCTACCTGTTTACTGTGCTGTCATTATTAAAAACAACACAAAAAAATATTATTTTACTTTTATTTATTGTATGTAATTTTGACATTCAGTTTTAAAAAGACATAAAAATGCACATAAAATAATTGGTGCACATAACTAATCATAAAAGTTAATGTGATAGTATACATTTTATATGATAACTAGTAATTTTGTGTAAATTAAGCATATATTTATCCATATATTATCTATGACTATGTAGATTCAATAAAAGTTAGTGCCTATAGATTTAAAATATTGCTAGGGGCAATACAGATATGAATTTGCTGTCTCATGCATTATACTAAACGGTGACATAAAAGCAAATATGTTTAGTTAAATTGTTAGTGACATCTTTTTCTTTGATTGACAATACTTTATATAGTCAAAATGTGGCTTAGTTGTTTGATGCTTACAATAATACTACTTGCAATTCCACCCAGTTAGTCCAAGGGAATCCATTGTAATATTCAGTTCTCTGCATTACTTTTTAATTTTTTTTTCAGTTGATTAAAATTCAAACATCTTTTTTTTCAGGTCCAAAAAGATCATTATAATAGTTTAACCACTGTTTTTTGGTTTTGTTTTAAAGAACAAAAAGAAAAGAGCTTGTGGTCAGGTGAAAATATTTTTCCTGAATTGCCTAATGTGCTATGACTGCTTCATTTACAGAAAACCAGTATTGTTCTTTTGCATGAACTTTTTCCTGCTTCATTCTCAAATTTAAAGCCACTCTGCCATCAAGAATTTATGTGTAAGAACTTGCCTTATAGCAGGGCAAAATTATTCATTCATAATATAAAACAATGTAAACTTAGATGGATGAATTGTAGTGTTATATCCAAGTGAGCTACACGAAGATTTGGGCCCATTCTGTCTATCCTTGATCAAAGAAGCATGGATAAAGTAGTGGTAGTTTCTCCTTAGTTAATGATTTTATTCTCTAATTATTGCTTAATGAAAGTTTGGGAGTTTGGGTGTGGTGTTTTTTTTTCTTTTTTTTTTCTATTTTTTGGGGGAAGGATAAACCAAAATGAATTACATGTGGGTTTCTCAGGGAGTATATGACTTGAAGATTAAGTTATTGCAGTTGAACTTGGCTGATCGTCCAGTCTGTTGGCAGTATGTTAAGTAATAAGTTTGTTCAGGAAGGTCTACTCTTAAGTAATGTATACAAATCAAACCAGCAATTTTTTGATTTTTGGTATCTTTCTTTAAAATTCTGAAGCAGGGATATTTTGCATTTGAAGATGAATAAGAAAAAAATATAATCAGTCTCCTTGGCCTTTATCTCTTCCTTAATGTCTGTTTTCATTTTTGCGGCTAATATGTGCTCTAAAATGAAAAATAACGTTGAATCTTTTAAGAAATATTTGTGACAATTTAGTAATCCTTTTCATAATTCTGAACATTCTTCCTTGTTTATAATGAAAAGAAAATATTTTGTTTGAAGTTTCAAAGCATAGAGTCAAATTAAAAAAAAAATTTAAAGAAGTATTTGAAAGCATATATCTCTCTAGTTTCCAGCTTCCTTTTGTTTGATTGTAAAATATGAAATAATAATTCTGTTTCATGTAAGTAGGCAATAATTGCTCAGGCAAAGTTGAAAGTAATAGGCAGTGTTTCTTGAGCTATTTCATTTTACTGATATTATCAGATATATAGATAATGGAAAAGAGAAATCTTGCATTGCCTGAGACTGAAGAATTTTGTAGCTGAATGGGTGGTAAAATAAGATTAAGCATGATTCTTAAGAGCATGAACTAGAAGTGATTTGTTTTTTCAGTTATGTCAAGATTATTGATATTGATTGTTTCTTGACTTAATAATATAATTAAATATGGCCCTTTTCACCTTTCTTCTGCTTCTTAAAACTGGAGAGAATCATTGTGATTTTTAGTAGCTTTAGATTCCTTTAGATTAGACCACACCATTCGAATAAACATAGCTAGGCCAGAACAAAGCTACCAAATATGTTCTTGGCTTCACTAGGCATGGCTACATGAACTGCACTGCAATTTCTCTTTTTTTTTTTTTTCATTGTGAACAAAACTGCTAGAACTACCCACTAGTATAATGAAGGCGAATTTGACATGATAACAACATCCTTGCTAATGATTTCTACATCTGTGGTTGAATTTAAGAAAACAATGCCAACAATTCCAATAGCATAAAACCCAAACCTTCAGAATGTATATATGTGCACTTCAAGGTTTGTGGTAATTTTAATGGAAATTCTTACTCAGGTATAATTGAGCTACCTGGAGAGAACACAGAGCAATATTTGGTATGCTCCAGTGCACTCCTGCTGGTGTTCCTTTCTACTACAACTGAGTTGACATTAGTTTTGCAGTCTGTTGTTGACTGTTATGACAACCCATAGCAAAGTACCTCCAGCAGTAATATTCTTACTGGAGCCTAAACTGCGTCAATAGCAGAAAAACTTCTCGTAATAAAAGTAAAGATACCCAGACAACACAAAGAATCTGCTCTGAAAACAAAAAAGCAAACAAACACCTTCCCCCTCTCCAAATATCCTTTTTCAATTGCAAGCAGGTGTTATTCCTATGCTACCTCTTTTTAAAAATGTGTCACTTTCATGCTGCAGATAGCATTCTATTGGCTTTGTTCTATGAGTGATTTTTATATTAGGTTTTCTTGTCTGCTTTTTTTAGTAGTATTTTTTTTTTAATTTTGTGTATAACCACATTATGTATGGGTCAGTTTGACAGTAATAGTTGTTGAATTTA
The DNA here is from genome assembly GCA_025769975.1 of Gallinago jamesoni. Classification (NCBI taxonomy): domain Eukaryota; kingdom Metazoa; phylum Chordata; class Aves; order Charadriiformes; family Scolopacidae; genus Gallinago; species Gallinago jamesoni. The sequence continues at coordinate 74,735,458 of JAOQGH010000023.1, read as the reverse complement.
CTTGGGTACTAAAAGAACCTGTGTATAATATTTAAACAATTATCTACTCATGTGGAATATACAATCAGTAAATGCACTTAGGAGAATGGGTGGACTTAACAGGACCATCATTCCAAAGGGTTTAAAACTGAACCCTAGATATTGTTAGAAATGTTCATTGAAGGGCAGACCACAGTTTTCCACTCACAGAGCTCTCATTTGCAAGTGGACAGGTGGTGATTTTGAATGCCTCATCTTTGTACAATTCTGTGATAATTGCATCCATTTAGTCTACTCTGTAAGGCATCTATGCATTTTAATCTTTTATTTACAGCTACCTAGTATTTCTCATTTTTTTCTGTTGAACACTAATGGAGAGCACAGGTCTTAGCCTATTCAGAAAGAAACAAGCAGTTAACTAAGAGCTTTGAAAATGATAGCCTCACTAAACTATTTAATAATTTGCTCAATTGTCATTTTTACACATAATTCTGAGAGATTGCTTCCAAATGGTTAATTTCTCAAGAGAGACGTTTATGAATATGCATTCATTAAAGTGATAGAGTATGAGTTTGAGTGCATTTCTGCATTTTGCCATTGTTTTGTGGCTCACATTGCAATTAATTGAAAAATATGTCAAACCTAATAATGCAGTTCCCCAAAACTTTTACAAAGCAATTAATCAGGATTCAGTATCTTTTAACTGATGTCAGTGTAAGGCAGAATCTGTCAGATATAAAACAAGTGACATTTTTGTCTTCTAATGTACTTCCAGGAAATATATACATATGAAAATGTAAGCTACCTTGCCAGAGGACATGAAAAAATCTTTAGGGAATCAGAAAAAACCCCAATTGTTCAGAAGGATATACCGTGCAGCAGAACTCAAATACTGCTTAATCTGACCAAGACTGAATGCTATGATATGCTCTGACTCATACCAGATGTCAAGCTATAATCTACGCAAATCTCAGAGATTTAAGAGTCAGTTTTCCAGATGCACTGCACTGCTTTACTCCAGTGTTTTCCCAGAAATATACATTGTGAAATTATAGCTTAGTAAAAACAACAACAGCAATAAAAATAATTAAATGAAATACTTTTTATGCGCAAAAAATCTTCACATTATTTTTATCATAAACAAATCTATCCTTTATATTTGTGTTTTGTAGTAGCTTTATCCCAACTGATGCCTTCTGTTTACTGAGTGGGGTTCTGTCTTCTTCTGCCACATTGGAAATCTCTGAGCAAGTAGGAGCAGACTCTTTTTTACACAGACTGCTGTACTTCTCCCTCCAAAAAAAATAATTTTGCTCTTTTCTAGATATTCGAGTTTTTGGATATTTGTATATTTCCAAAACTTAACTTTGCCTTCTTGAGCAATTTTCATATTACACATAGAACGGAGATATCAAGTTTAGTTCCAGAACTGTGAGAGTGTTTAGGTACAGAGTATAGACCTGTTCGATAACTTATCTTCACTTGAAGTAGCTTTTATTTCTCAGTCTGTTTAAAAACTAGTTCAGGTTTTCTTTTGGTTTACTTCAAGTTAACTATTCTTAATTATAGTTGTATCTTGAGTTTGTGCTAATTGTTTTTCCTACTCAATTTTGAATATAAATTTCACTGTGTTCATATCATGTGGTAGAAAATTAATTATCAGCTGAAATACAGCGGGGCTGTGTACTGAGATGGTATATACTGCTCATCAGAATGGAATTAGAATTGCACATTTAATGTGCAAAGAATAATTCGTTTGAAATGACTTAGGGGACACATTTACCCAGATAGCATCTGAAATTCAATTCCAGCATAAATCTAAGTGCAGTTAATAGTTTTCTTTACAGACATTATATATTCACATATTTATATCCACATATTTGTGTGGATGTGTATATACATGAGTGATGGATCTGTGTGTGATTTGTATTTAAATATCCTGATATTTTTACAAATCCTACTATCAGATGTTTTTTTCAATATTGCTGGTGAAACTGCCTTTTGCTTGGGTCCTCAAGCATTGTGTGTTTTCCCACAACTGTAGTGGAGGTAAGGCTGGATACTCTTTGCACATGTCAGCTGGTCTAAAACCTATGGGGGTCATAGCAGGTTCTAGTGTCAAGTTACAACTTCCTTGGTACCATTCCAGTTCACTCGGACAGAGATGATCCTCTGGGAGTATTTACCAGCATTAACATTATCGCTATTGCTGTTCCTATGGTAAACAGTATTGCCGGGAATAATTTCAGCCAGGCTCAGTGGCTGAAACCACAGCTATCTGCAATTGATGTCAGAGCGTTTGGTAAATCACCCTCAAAATTCATCCTTGTGTTTCTTCATAAAGAGGTGCCTTATATGTTTAATGAATTGTTTTACCCTTTGAAATGCATCTGTAAGGGTTTAAGTGGATGCGAAGATCTGTCTCCTCACTCCCACCTCCATGTTTTTAAGTTGTCAGTGAAAGGGAGGTCTCTCTCTCCTTCACTCTTATTTTCTCAGTAAAGTATGATGTTCTCTATAATCTTCTTAGGTAAATAATTTGCCACATAGTCTATAAGTTTATGCTTATTTTTACAGTTCATCAGTGCCATCCAATTATCCCTTTTACTAACAGTAGTTACAATGCAGTGACTTTGAAGGATTCTTTAGTGTCGTCTCTGAAAATTGTTTGCTCAAACCATCAGGAAATGATTAGTGATAAGAGCAGCTCAAATGTTCACTTAATCTATCTGCTCTTGTCTTTCTACACTCTTAGAAATACATTTAGAATTATAACCCATGGAGTGTTTTGTCACTGTATCTTGATAAAATAATAATAATAAAAAAAAAAAGATGGAGAATTCTGTTGCAATGAAATCAACCAGAGAATTTTAAAAGTTTAAATGGGTGAAAGATTGCTCCAAGTAGAATACTATGGAGAAACTTCATTAGTGTTAGGGAGAAAGTCCAGCTTTTGAGTTAGGGGAACTAGCTAATATATCTCTACTGATGACTGGAAAGCAACCAATTGCTCAGATCAAGAGTAAAAAACTTGAATTATTTTATCCCCAAAGAATGTAATTCTGTAAAAATGTTCTTTGGCACAAAATTTTATGTCACTTTGTATTCAAAAGAATGGTAAATACATAATTCAAATTATAATAAGTTTCATGGACCCAGTATCTTCCATTAGTCTCCAAATTGTTTGGAAAAATTGCTCTCAGTATCCATCCTCATGCTTTTACATAAAGAAGTACTTTATATGTGTAAACGGTATCTTAGTAAAGTCCAATGAAATAGAAGTGTAAGTGCTACCATTCTCTTCAGCCGTTACTGTTCAGGTTATAAAGTGCATTTAACCTTCACATAAATTATAAAATTAGTGATTATTAATAATAGAATTTAAATTAATAATTAGATAATCATTATTTATTTATAATTATTTGTTTTAAAGAGGATTAGATTGTTTTTTGTAATGTAGGACTGTAACCTGATATATGAAGGTATGAAATAATGTTATACAAGAGTGGTTGACTTTTTTTTCTTGACAAAATTACTAAGTATTCATTTATAGCTAAATCCTCTGCCCAAATTAAACCTATGCTCACTACAACAATACAATAATAATGCTTGCTGCAGTCATGACATTTATGTCTCAGCTGGGCCTATCTTTTAAACAATCAGAGTGTTTAAAAATCTGTAAGCATTAGAAAGATAAAATAATATCCTTTTTGTTTTTCTGAAGCAGCTTGCTATGTTATCAAGTTTGTAATTGTAGTGAAAACACCTGATTTGCACTTAAGCCTCAGTAGAGTGTGTTGATATCTGTTTAATTCATATAGGAACTTATCACTGATCATAATTATTGTAGCATTTATATTATAAAAGGATGGAAATAATGAAAGAGTGCTCAAGCAATGTTGGAGAGATATAAGATGACAGTCATATAACCGTAAAATGATTTTTTACATCATCAGCATACTCAGGTTGGTTTTGTGTTTCTTGGGATTTAGTATACAATATTACAAACACAAACGTGCAAACTAAACCATCTCTTTTAAAAGCAAAGCTATAGTACTAGCTGCTTTAGAAGATTACAGTGTGGGTAGAAAAATAGCCAACATTGTTTTGAAGAAATAAAATAGAATATTTATCAATTGTAGTCTTTTTTTTCCCCTCAGTAGATTGGTGAATAATAACATGCTTCCCTGCAGCTATATATGACAGTCAAAGTCCCTTTGCGTGTAGTAATTAGTTTACAGGACCCTATATCCTGGAGCCATCTGGGATTATTTGCAAACAAATACAACATAAACAAAATGGTTCTTCCTGTTGTAAAGCAGCTGACTTGTGTCTTTGGTCACAAACCAGTTCCTTCTTATGAGAAATACTTCTCTTATTTTAGAGATGAATATAGGTGGAAAGATAAATCAGCAGAAGGTATAGGAAAGTTGCCTTGTTTTAGGTTGCAATTGCTGCTTGAAACAAGTAATAAACATGGTGAATTTAGACTATTATAAATAAAATGAAAGTGTTTCATGTTTCTTTGCAATATAATGGATTGAATGAAGCAAATACAACTTCATGCTTACAGGGAGTTGAAAAAGAAAATATAGGAAAAAAAGAAAGGTAGCTCTCTTTCAGAATTTTTCTTGAAGTCTCTGAGTGTTTTGGAGAACCCTTAAACATTTTGTGCTAGACACACTGTGAGCCCAGATTCAAACAAAATATTTTTATTCATCATCTTTAATGGTTTGCTTTCATGTGTGTAGGAGCTCTATCAGTGGTTTAGCTATTTTATATGTACACACTTCTTCACTCAAGGCCCAGAGCATTGTGTTCTCACAATGAGCAGAGTAACTCTCCCAAGCTATTAAAGGTAGACCATAAAAATATCACAATCTGAAAGTTTAGCCTGGTGAGAAGCTAAAAGAACTGCTGATATCAATGGCAAAATTCACATCATGTGTTCCAGTCCCTAGTAAGGATGAAAGCATACAATTTTTTTTTTCTCTTAGGTTACCCTCTGCAACTGGTACTAATGTAACAATGAGTATTCTTAGGTTATCCTTATGGCAAGAGAATATGTATTAGCCTAAATTCAGTGAAGGTAGTTTAAGCTGATGAATTTGACCTTACAGTCAATGGGTCAGAAAAAAGGAGAATACACAGATAATGGTGGTGAACTGCCTGGAATTAAGAAATGACCACTTAATCATGTTTGATTGTGGGATTGTATTCTTAATAATCTCATGCCAAAACCCAAGGTGTTTTTCTCTTTAAAGTAAAATTCACATCTACAAGCAAAGTCATTGTATAGTTCGATAAATGAAAACCAGATGAGTTTGTATTGGGATATATTGACCAAATATGCTACTTATAACAATAGTTACTGTTCAAAAAATTAAGGAGAGCGACACTATCAGAACCGTTCACAATTTCTAGACTTGTAATGCATGCTTGTAACACATTTAGCCTGAGTAAAAGCTAAATGGGGCAGTGAAAGCTAACTTTAGTGTCTGTATGCTGTGGTGTGGATTTAGATATTGTACTTCATTGTTTTCTTACCTTCTACAAAATCATTATCTTGTTTCAAAATTCTTAGTACAAAAGTGGCTGTTTGTTAGAGGAAGATGATATCAAAAGACAGAGACACAAAACTTTGTCAGCTTGCCCATGCAAGTTTGATTTCTACTGTATTTTATGTATTTTGCATTTTTCCTTTCTAGCTTTTTCTTTAATATTCTAAATTCCATAAAGGATACTGCTGAAAATAAACAGATTAAAAAAAAACAAAGAAAAAAAAAGAAATAAAAATGAAGCAATAGTTGTAAGCCGAAAATAATTTCTTCTTTGGGACTGTGTGTTTAGTGGGCATTTAAGATTGAGATTGATGCACATTTAGCTTATTAGACTGTGAATTGGCCTAATACTTACTACTGTGACCATATTTGTCAACTTTATTATCACAGATGTTACAGACTAGGAGTGTTTCCATCATAAATATGTTATTTATCTCCCACATGACCTTTTTTTGTTCAAAAGCAGAACAGTGCTCCTGAGAGATTAGTTTCTACTTGGCTAAATAGTAATTGTCTGACTGAATGAACAATAAGCTGTATTTTTACCTCTAATACACTTGTATTAGAGGGAAGTATAAACTTGTAAAAATATTTCTCTTAATATGTTTAACTTTTAAGTAATATTATTTTCCCATATGCAATATCATACATGTTCCTATATATTGTATATACTAAACAATAAACAAACATGCTGAGAGACCTGGGGTTCTTCAGCCTGCAGAAGAGAAGGCTCCAGGGAGACCTCATAGCAGCCTATCAATATCTGAAGGGAGCCTACAGAAAAGCTGGAGAGGGACTCTTTACAAGGAAGTGTAGCGACAGGACAAGGGGCAATGGTTTTAAATTGGAAGAGGGGAGATTTAGATTAGATATTAGGAAGAAATTCTTTACAGTGAGGGTGGTGAGGCACTGGAACAGGTTGCCCAGGGAAGTCATGGATGCCCCATCCCTGGAGGTGTTCAAGGCCAGGCTGGATGGGGCTTTGAGCAACCTGCTGTAGTGGGAGGTGTCCCTGCCCATGGCAGGGGGGTTGGAACCTAATGATCTTTAAGGTCCCTTCCAACCCAAATGATTCTGTGATTCTATGATTCTATAATATGATTTCCCATACAATAATTAATAATTTTATGTTCCTGATTTCTGAGATGCCTATCTTAAGATGCATAACCACTCTGTATTAAAAAACTTAAATATACTGCCTGGTCCTTAGAAAATATCTTATATCAAGCTCCTGGAAAATGAGACCTGTCAATCTTTTAATACTTTATGGGTCAAACACGTCAGAGAGGCCAGGCTCCTCCAGTCTCCTTGGTTATGTCTGCTCCATTGCCCAGCCTGCAGCTGAAGGCTCACGCTCAAAGGCAAACTTGCATCTAATCCATATTTCCTATATTCTGCTACACCAGGGCAACATGCATGTTAACTCCTTTGGGCAGGTTACATAGCAACCTTAAGCCCTACTTGAGTAGTGCAAGCACAGGCTACTCACCTCAGTCTTGTCCTTTCATATAAATAGATGTATCCTAGAGAATATGATAGATTATGGAATAAACTGTGTTGGAAGATACCTCTGGTTGTCACCTGCTTCAATAGCCAATGCTGAAAGCAAGGAGAAATTTGAAGGTGTCCCAGAGACAAGCCCAGGTCAATTCTTACAATCAGTACTGTGAACTGTGTCTCTGGTTCCAAACTGCAGGAATTTTCATCTGCCTTTGTTAAACCTCATTAGGTTTTGATAGACTGTTCTTCCATCTTACCAAATTCCCTCTGAACGTCAGTCCTGCTCTCCAGTGCATTAACCTCTCTTCCAGGTTATCCAGCATTATCCAGAAAGTTGGTGAGGTACATTCCATTCCACTGTCCAGGTTTCTGACGAAGCTATTAAAATTCTTTTGCTCTTCTATTAAGCCAATGAGGAATACTGTTCATTATTGGCTCTTCTATCAAGCTCAGAAGTCCAGTGAATTTTTTCTCAACCTTGCTGTCCACTGACAACCAGGTATTACCTTTCCAGTTTCGCAGTACAGATGCTATAGAACACTCTGATAAACAGTCACTAAAATCAAGATAATATCTGCGGCTCTCCTATCATCCTCAGAAGTAGTCTTCTTATCATAGAAAGTGATTAAGTTGGCTAGGTACAATTTGTTAATGTTAAGTCTCCTCTGGATCTTCTTAAATAACTTGTCCTTTTTCTATCTGATAGTGACTGCCAGGACAACTTTTGCCATAATCTTCCCAGAAACTGGAGTGGGCTTTACTAGTCTGTAATTCCTTTGATCTTCCTCCCTGACCCTTGTTGAAGATAGGGGTAACATTTTCCTTTCCTAGCCATGAGGGATTTCCTTTGATGAATGTGAACTGATGAAGAGGCCTGTCTCTACAGATTTTCTCCATCTATTTACTAAAACTAAGGTTAGAATGGGACAGTGGAAAATACTTCATTTTTTGGAGGAATTCCTGAAAGTAATAGACCTATCTTTTGACTATGCTATAATAGTCAGACTGTAGAGGAAACAATGAATAGAGAAGAGCTTTGCTTGATAAAGTTTTCAAAACTAATCAGTAAAAAATGGGGTTGCCTTCATGGATCTGCATGCTATAAACAGGTCTAATGCTTTCTCTGTTTGAATCTCAGAACGTCAGTGGAACAGGAAGCATATAGAGCTCTGTTGTTGCCTTCAGGACCGTAGCATACCCCTTCTAGTGTCCCTAGTATGTGTACCTCCTAACCGAATTAAATACATTATGTGTAAACTTTTATATGTAAAATGTATAAGGTGGGTTTTTTTTCCAGCACAAATTCAAAATTATCAAGAGACAGTCCTGGAACAAACAGTTAATTCCTTCTGATCTTTCATCTTTCTCTTGCCATACCAGGTTCAACGAGAAAATTAATTGAATACTGGTAGTCTTCACTATTTCTGGTATTAGTATTTTTTTTTTTTTACTATGACAGAATATATTGTTTTTTTAAGTCAGTGAGCACTGAGTCAGATATAAGAAAGATGTTACTTTTTAAGATAGAATGAAGACTGAATTCATTTGAATTATCCTCTTCATCTCTGATCAAATTTTGTGTCGGATAAATGAGTTAGGGATATAACACTATATTCCAGATCCTCTGTGACCATTTTCTTTCTTGTCTCTGCTGACAGCCATTGTTGCAGTCTATATTCAAAATTTTGTTTTCCCTTGCCTGTTCTCTCTTTATTTTTTTTTTCTTTTTCAAATTAATTCTTCATTTTGCTATGTGTTTGGGTTTTCTTGATGCTGGTGCAAGTTATATTTCATTGTGTAAATTTCTATAGCCTGCAGCAAAACTGAAGACTTATCTCTACAGCTGGTCTAATCCAGAACATGCTTTTGATTTCTTTAAGCGTACAACAGTAACCTTACAACTTCTTGAATGTAAGACTAGCAGAAACATTGGATTCCAGAGATTTTTCCTGTTAATATTCTGTCCATATTCAAAGCAGACTGAAAACTGTTACTTATCTTGTCAACTAACCTATCTAGAAGCAGTTCATTCAATTTTAATCAGAACTGATCTTCATTTGTACTCATAATTTCTGGTTGCTTATTGAATATCGTATTTTTTTAAATGATGATCATTTGTTTAGCATTTCTATGAGATATGGCACTGAGAATGCAAAGCATTTACAATTGTTTTCTTGTTTTACAATATACTAAAAAACAATATCCACTTATACCCAAACAATGGGAGCACCACAGCTTGGTAAATCTGAGTTTGTTTGGGGATACAGAGTGATATTATAAGCAGCAGCAATAAAAATAAAGACAGAAAATACAACTCTCTTTTTATAGTCTGTGCCATCACAGTTGAAGAAATCATACCTTTGGGGCAGTTTCTCTTCCTAATCCATGCAATTTTCTCTTTGCAAATGTAAAGGAAACTTTATCTTGGCAGAGATCGGTTTTGTTTTCTAGTGATCACTAAAGATGTATTACCTTTCCAGGATTCAACTCATTATGTTTGCCTTTGTAAACTCTGGGTTTATCCACACTTGGCATGGTTGCTGTTTTAATCACTATGGGTTTATTACTCAGGAACATGTAAAGTCTACATATTTCAATAGTTCATAGCACAAAACTTTAACAGACGTAGAATTTACACTAATGAAATCCAAATTTTGTATCTGTGAGATGGGTAAGGACATAAATTAAAAAAACTACTAGTGTCAACAGGGGTGTGGATCTTCTATCTTTGAATGTTATCGTATGCTTTTATAATAATAGTAAGCTAATAATATTTTATTAAAGATAATAATGCTTTTCAAAAACAAACTAGTGGAAAGGGATGATCCCTACAGATCTGCTGTGATGGATTCTTATTTCATGGAAGAGTATTAGCTGGAGAATTTGAACTGTAGCTTTTAAGAATGACCATGCTCTCGGTACATGTAAACATTACCTCTATGACAGCAGCACTTTGCAGTATCTGAGAAACAAACAAACAAAAAAAATCAGAAATTGTGATTGTTTCTTACAGTTCCTCAGAATCTTCTCATACTCTATGAAAGACAGGAATATATTCTCAGTGGTTTTTGCTTCAGTTACTCAGATCAACTTAGGGTTATTAGAAGAATTTTCCCAAGAGAATGTATGGAAGCCCCTCAACTTTAGAATAAGTTATTAAAAAATGAAGGCCTTTTTGAGAATACAGCTCATACTGCCAGATTGTCCATTGTAATTTTGACATTACTGTCAGTAAATTCATTTGAGAATTATAAAATTAACTGAAAAAAAGCAGCACTGAGATAATTAACTGTTGTAATATAGAAACAGCATTGGCAAACTTTGAGATTAGAGTAAAATCCTAGTATATAAGATGAGTGTTTTCTAGCTACTGCCTATTTTAATTAAAATAATTCTAAATATGAGATTTTAGAACATATTATACTAGAACACAGCATCCCTGGATTTTTATTTGCAGTGCCAAATTATAAAGACTTAATGGAGAAAAAATATTTTCCATAGTTTTCTTCATCAATGAGTATTGGTAGAACCTAAATTACAGTCTAACATACTATATTGTATGTTAGCTATATGTAGGCACAGATTTATCACAGAAAGATATATGAACTTCTGCATTAGAAGCACTTATCTGGTTTGTAGTTTTAGACATATCATGCAGCAGGATGTTGATAGTTACACTGCATTATCCCCTCGCTCCTCGTGATATCAGACGTAACTAAATCATTATTTTTTATACATATTTAAGAAACAGGCAGAATAATACATGACTATCTTTATGGTTTAACCATGCTGTTGTATAAAAGACTGATTTCATTTTACTACCATCCTTATTTCACATTTAAGCAGAGTAGCTTATTTTCTATTAAAAGTACCAAAAATCCAGTACTCCCTCTCACCGCCAAACAGAGGAGACCAAGCTTTATCTCTTAGTGTCAAATATACCTATTATCACACTTTCTTTGAATTCTGCTTGCATAAATTTGAGTCTGGTATTTATAGTTACACACAGGACATTGAGTAATGCTGCCTTTTTCTCTGAGAAGGCAAAAGACCTGTAAAGGTTTTCTCCCAAGTGCTGTTTTAAAATGTTTCAGCAATTACTTAATGTACCAAAACCAGTAACAATGTTGCAATATAGAGCTACTGAGACCAGGAAATACGGACCCTATAAAATGTTTAACATTAATTTGTAAGCTCTGAAGATTAGCATGTCAATCACCTGTCAAATATGAACCTTTAGGAAATTGGAAATTAATTTTTTGTGTAATAGAACTTTGGGCCTGCAAATCTGTCAGAGATGTTAAATCAAAGGAAGGTGTGCTAGTTAATACTTGGAAGGAAGAGCTCTAAGGAAAATTCAAATACTGCAGACATAGTTTATGATGATTATTAAAATTTTTAAGACTTGGTATTGATCAATAAAGACACACTGTGGTATAAGATCATCTCTCTTGTCTTTAGGCAAAAAGTAAGTAAGAGTTCTTTACTGATCTTCAGAGATTCTTTTGGGTTCATTGTAATGTAAGCCAAGCAAGGAATGGTGTTCTGTCTAGTTTCTAAGAAGTGGATAAGGCAGATAACAACTGTATAATCTTACAATGCCCTAACTAAATTTTGGTGTGAAGCTGAAGTTCTATAGTATGGTGTACAACAGGGCTATTAGATGATAAAAGAAATTTTAGGCACTTTGAGCAACAGTGAAACCTAGAGCCTTGAGTTAAGTTCTGAAGCAAGGCTGTTTAGGAGGAACACAGAGACCAAAATGTATTGTTTTAGGATAAAAGCTGCAAAAAGCTGCAAACATACTGAACTGGGAGCAGCCTGAACAAATACAAATACAGGGAGAAAGTCTGTGTCTGAACACACAGTCTTGCTATAGTTTTTTCTGCTCTTTATGACTGTCTTGACACTGTCATAAGCTGATAAAGTTTGATTCAAACTTAGAAAAGGTAGTTACCTGTATTTTAACTCTCCACAAGTGTATTATTGTTCATGACGTAATGTATTAACCAGAACTGTCCAGGAATCATCAATGATGTAATTCTTTAGTGGAAAAAGTGTCATAGCAAAACATTTCTAGAAAATATGATAGTTTTTTCTTAAACTTTCACATTTCAATTAGAATTTCTAGTCAAAATAAGAGAAGATAGTAGAAAGAGAAACAGGTGTCCCTCACAAGCAAGTAATCATTTTTTTCCTGTTTGTGTCAGTTACTGACTGAAGAAAATAAGGAGTTGAATTTGGACTTTCTCCATTCCCTGGAAAATACCAAGGATACAATGAAGTTTTAATTCATTTATCCAAGTACTTTATCTCCGAATGTGGGCAGAAGTAGATGTCTACAGAAGGGTTAAAAGCATAAGCCAGTCTATAGCAGTACTTCTCTCAGGTATACTCCCATAAATGCAACAGTTTGTGGCTCTCGACTTGAAAGATTGTATATCTTATACAGATTAAGATTTATTTGAATACCTGAAAAGTATCATGAACTGAGGAAGACTTTTCTCACCTAGAACTAAATATAAATAGCACAGTATAAAATATGCTACAGACTTCACAGAGCAAATAAGATGTGGTTTCTGCCTGGAGAAGCATGCAATAATTTTAGACATGACAGAACAAGTGAGCACAACAAATATTGGGGGAGGGCGGCAGCTGAAGAGGGTCACACTAAAAAGATTACATGGTTACTTAGGTTCATTTCATGCATATCTTGATAGTATCACTGTTTCATTTGTATATAATATTTCTAAAGCTTCTGTAAGTATTCCAGAAGTAGCTGGTAGATGCAGCAGAAAGAGAAGAGGGAGAAATGTGTACAAGATTTAGCAGAAGTAAAAGAGGTGGGTGAAGGGAGTCAATTCTGTATAGATAATAATGGTCTGTATTTGTATATGGGCTCTTTTATTTTTCTATTTGACCTTCAAGCCATTGAAAGACGTTCAGATGATGACTAGTCTTATATCATCTATGTGGAGACACTTATATTTTAGACTTTCTCTTTTGCTGGGTATCTAAAGATAGCCATGTTCCTTCTGAAGAAGAAACGTGTTTTATTGTTGAGTAGTGTAATAAATGATAATAAAGCATCCATCTCATATCCTGGATATTCTTGAAAAAGTTTTAAAATATTATCATTTATCTGATTGTCAGTTCTTATGCAGTAAGATCTGGATTGAGGGTGTAGTCCTATATAGAAGCCCTGAAAAACAATGTCTACAAGAATAATTTTTTTTCTTTGCTCTGGTGAATGGGAGAATATGTAATTTGCTAGAGGTATGAGTATCTCATATGAATACCTTGATACATTGTTGTATTTAACAATATCCAGTATTGAATCAGTATGTTCAGCAGTTCATGCAGAAGATGAGGTAAGATTCTTTTCATTTCTCAAATTGTGCTTATTAGATGAAGGCTTACAGCTTGTGAAATCTTTGTGCTAAGGGTTTTGCTGTGAAAGCCATTGTCTGCCCACTTCCTGGTCTGATTGTGCAAGAGAGATGTCTGTGTGTATGTAAATCGGTAATCGCCCACTTTACATTTCTTCATAATCCTTATCCAAAGAAAAGTAAGGGAATAAAGGAAAAGTAACTGGGTTAATTTGGCAGGTTGGAAATAATGCTAGAATAGTATGCACCCGGTGTGTGCTATCTGTGTCTATGGCATATATTGCTGAGCTATGCAGGGTCTGTTCTTTTATACATCATGTTTTAGATGTTTTAGTAGGCACCCTTTTTTCTTAAATGATTTACATGTTCATTTTCAAAACTGCAGTAACATCATTGGGTGTAATATTGCTGAAAAGAATGTAATTTAAATAGAGTTAACACAGTTACCAGTAAGCTATCTCATTAGTCCTTTAAGTCATACTTGTTCCTTTAAGTCATACTTGCACCATACTTAAAAATTAGTATTCCCTTCCACTGCTTGAAATTCCTCACAATTTCATGAATATAGGGAAGTATTCTATCTGCATCAGACCAAGAATTCAGTTTACTGCCTTTGATTTTTGTCTTGTAATTTCAAACTATCCTATAAAATATAGATTTATTTTTTTCTTAGCCTTTCCATACTCACGTGACTTTTATTTGGGACAGAATGGAAGACAGTATCATGTCCAAGATAAGGGTGAAAAGTTGTAAGTCAGTGTGGATTTTTAAACAAGAATTACACTCCAGTCACTATAATAGTAACATAACTATTATGGATTTTTAGTTAAATATTTGGTATCAACCTGTGATTTAAAGATCCCATGTGTTTTGGTTTTTAATCATCAGGAAAAAAATAAATCAGTAATCTGTGAACTCTTCCCCACACTTAAAAAAAAAAGACACTGATTTAGATGTTTTGGTGAAAGTTCTCTGTAGGAATTTAACAGGTAACATGCTGTATATTATTTAATGACAGAACACACCTGTTTTGCAAATATCAGAAAACAACACAGAATGCTAAAATTGTGTGTAAATATTGGTAATGGGGCCAGTCTTTATCTGATAAGGATAAGTGTGTTCACAAGGGATTTAATTCAGTTCTGTGTAATACTCCTAGACAGCCTCATGTTGGTATAATGAAAAAACAATTGCAAATATTACTCCACTAATCCATTTTCTTTTCCCTCTAAACTGCAGGCTTTGTGTTTTCTTCTCTTTTTAATAAGTTTTATTGCTCTCCAGAAAAAAGAGCTTAAGTTATAAATGTCATTAACTCCAGATATTAAAATCTGTACAAAGCATGTCTATTAATTTCCTTTTAAAATAATATGAGAGAGAAACTGACAGGTTTTTGAGTTGAGAACTACTTAAGCTGGTGGAGGGTACACTTTTATACATCAGTTCTCAGCAGCTTTGTATTGAATATATTTGTACAGAATGTTAGACACATCTTTTATGAAAACAACTGAAAGCAGCAGTCAGTGTGTGACAGAAGATACTGCACTGAGTATAGTTTGTGAGCACAAAACCTTGTATTTACAGTCACATTTAAGGTCATCTAGACTGAACCCTGTAAGACTATCTTTATTTACTGACCAAAACTGTAGAAACTGCTCCAGTTTATCCAGAATTAGTTATGTGTCTCTTCATAAATTGTCTCAAACTATGGACACTGGAGAGGAGAGCGGACATCTGCAGGTCAAGAATTAAGGACCTCTGCTATTGAGTCTGAAAGCAGGCATTCTCAATGTGGTCAACTGGAAAGTTTATGTCTGAAAAAGGGCCTCTTAGTTGATGCTGTCAATATAGGTCTTGTCTTAGAGGACTAGCAGAGTTTTGTCTTGAATGGAACTTTCTAGGAGTCATGAGATGTCACTTTATGCCCCTACATAACGTGTTCCATGGATATAGAAAAGCAGCTTTGCCAAAGCTGGTCTCCTTTATGTGCATTGCACTTAAAGAACACTGAGAGGTTCCACAACAATATAGCATAGTATGAAGTACAGTCACTCTTCATTTACACTGTTTGTTGATGACTCTATGCCAAACATAATATGGTATTCTCTCTCATCAGACAGTTTCTGATCATTTTCCCATACACTCAGAGACTGCACTGAAAAATCCTGTATCTGATTAGAGAATGATCTGAGCTGGTTTTTCAAAACAACTGTTCTTGTTTTTAAAATATTCACTATTATTTTTACTTATCAGACCTGTAGAATCAAGGCTCCATTACTCAACATACTATATGACTACAGAGTTTAAATAAATTATAGTCTGTCTTGAACAATTTGCTAATCAATTGATGCAATTCTGATGCAGGTCTTCGGTCTGCTCATTGGGCATACTAATTTTAATTTCTAATATCATGGAATGTCCCAAAAGTAGAAATGTGTTTGATACAACTCTTCCTTTTCCTGTGGGCTGCTAAGATAGTTGACATCTAAACATTACTTGTACTAGCCACTAGTTTTGGAAGAATAATTCTAACTTTTCAGTGGGTTACAACAAAGAAGAAAAGCACAGGTTTTGTAAGCTCATTTAAAGCCTCCTTTTTCAAGTATTTAAACCACCTGAAGGTGTTAGAGATTCCGTAAAGAGAGCTGTATCTGAAGTGTTCGAATAAACACTCATAGAGATGGGTAAATGGGAGGAATACCTTTTATCAACTATTGAGAAGATAGCACCAGCTTATTCAAGTACTGGAGTTTTCTTTTTGTGTTATGCTTGTCTTCTTGATTGAGTTGGAGTGATCTGCATTTACGTTAGTAAGAGTGTAGTCAGTTAATCAAGGAAAGTGATTATTCCTGTCATGGCATTTATTAGACCACATTTAAATACTGTGAGCAGTTCTAGACCCTCCAGTACTTGAGTAAGCTTGAGCCAGGGTCAGCAAACTGCTTGGGGTCTGGTGCACAAGAATTGTGAAAAGGGTCTAGAGGAGCTTTTTTTATCATCAGTTTTCCTACTAGGCACTCTCTAATAAGAGGACCTAATAAAAAAAGATGGAGTTAGGCTCTTTCCAAAGCAGCATAGTGCTTTATATTTTTTAACAAGGAAGGTTCCAGGATGACATAAAGAAACAAAATTATTTTTAGGATAATTAAACACAGGAACATGTTATCCAGAAAAGATGTGGAATTTTGTCTTTGGAAATTTTTGAAACCTGACTGGACAACCTCCTGTTCTGAATTAGTAAATAGTGAGTGGTTGACATTACCCTGAGCAGGATGCTGGATTCTATGACATCCTGAATGAACCTGAATTTCTTCTATAACTCTATGATTTGCAAATATTTATTGTAATGGGCAAACAACATAAAACTTGTATATATATATATTTATATATTACATAAAATAATTGAAGGATCTGTAGTATAAGATTCTTACATCAGACAATTAATAATAGACATTAAAATAAGGTGGGACATTTATCCGTAATAGGCCACTTTTTTATTCCTTACTTTCTTTTCTCCTTTATTTTCTTAGGCATTTGTAAACACTACTGAATATCTGTAAAAAAAAAAAACCAAACCAAAACCAAACCTGACATTTTATACATTTTATATCTTCTATTGTGAAGAATAAAAAACCCCAGAATTCTAAAACTATGGGATGTGACTCACTCCTAGACTTAGTCTAGGATTGAGATTGCAGTGTTTCTTTTTCCTAAAACCAGCTGCAGTGGTGAGGACATTTCTTCCTTTGTTTGTAGACATGGACAACTTTTCTGGTCTCCATGAAAATATCAAAATAATTAAACAAGATTGTCCTGGTTTGACACCACGAAGGTTTAATATCAATCCACCCCTGCAACACATGCAGGAGAATTGGAAATAAAATCCTTATTTGGTAACAACAATCATTCCCAAAATTCCCTAGCTGTCAGTTTGGCATATACATAAAAGGGCAAAGTAAACTTACTCAAGGTAAAATTGAAAGTGTAATTAGTAATAAAATCCATTACGGGCTGCCCAAGGTGTGCAGCATTACCCAGTTTATCACAGTATACATCAGTATCAAACATCATAGCAAAAAGCAGACACAGACTCCTCCTAGGACATCAGCAATTGAAAGAAGAGACTGACCCCATTTATCCCTTGTCTTTTATACTGAGCATGATGCAGATGGGACGTAATACCCCATCGGTCAGGTTTGGGTCACCTGTCCTCTCTGCTCCTCGCAGGTGTGACCCTTTTACACTCTTCTGCTTCCAGCCCTCCAACTTGGTACATAACAAAGTTAGCTGACCTTAGATGTTGTAGCAATAAGTATAAGCAAGAGTCTCTCTGCATACACTTCCTTGATGTTAACTATAAACACTGCCAGAAGCAGACACTGTCTGAAAAGTATGCTGTTAATTTCAGAGAGTTAGTCAGAAGAGACTAAGCTGAAATATAAATTACTGAAAAGAAAATTAGTTCTGTTTTACCTCTAACCAGGGCAAAGATAAGATATCAGAACAAAAAGGAAAAGTTATCAATTTATGCTTTAGATTGTTCTGTAAAATCACAACCACTAAAA
>JAOQGH010000023.1:74694964-74712464 GCA_025769975.1 Gallinago jamesoni | reverse complement strand
GTTCATGTGCTTCAATTTATCTCATTAGACTCTAAATTAGCATTAATAATTATGCAAATTACTATACAGTGTCTGTCACCCCCTCCATTCTTTAGTGCCATGAGCAGGCAACTCCAGCAATGCATTATAATCTATCTTTATCTAGTTTATGCATAGCAGTCTAATATTTTCATTGCTGCTCTATCAAATTAAGTGTATGGTATAACCACCCATGTTTATCTGAAATTGTGGGGCTAACTATAGAGATGGGAGATGTTCATTTTTTTATCTAAGCAGTCAAATAAACATTTACAGTAATGCAAATGGCAAAAGTTGAAAGTGTATTCATAATAGATTTCAAATTGTGCATTACAGATGTAAAATATTTTATTTCATATCTGGTTCTTTCATTGATAACTTATTTTTATTTACTCAAGTAAGCTTTTACAAAATACTTAAATAATGTTTATTTAGTGCCTTGAAGATAAAGAACTGTACAAGAGCTTCAATATTAGTATTAACTTAGAGGTTCAGTTGAGCTAAACTACTTTTTTAACATTGATATATATTTATAAATTTTATATTTATGAATTTTAAAAAGACACTTTTCATCGAGTCTCCCATTACTATCTTTTGATTCCCACAGCTCAAAAAAAAATATGTCTTTATAAGTGTAATCAGTTCTTATTTTTCATTTCAGTTGTGTGTGTTTGTACAAGCAGTACATGTAAGCCTGTAGCTTAAAGATTCTTTTGCACAGTGATTCCATCTCCCCACTGTGGCAAAAAATGCTGAACACTTATTAACTGTTTTTTGTGCATTGGTTTCACCTTTCTCCCCTGGTTTTCGTTAGGTTCTGAGCTCATGCCCAAAGCCCTCTCCACCAGGATAGTGGGAGGCATTTGGTGGTTTTTCACACTTATCATCATTTCCTCGTACACTGCTAACCTAGCCGCCTTTCTGACAGTGGAACGCATGGAATCTCCTATTGATTCTGCTGATGATTTGGCCAAGCAGACAAAGATAGAGTACGGTGCAGTTGAAGATGGAGCAACCATGACTTTCTTCAAGGTAAGCTTTATATTCTGTTTGAAAAGATTCTGTATCCTGATCGTGGTGGGGAAGTTTGTGCACTTTGCTGAGGAGCAACGGATATGATTCCTACTGCTATCAAATGCAACTGAAAATCACTTTTTTGAGGATTTGCAAGGTTGCAAAGGAAGCAGAAAACTTTGAACTTGTAATTCAGATTTGAACTTTTTGTAATTCAGATTTGAACTATGGGCTCTAAAATATTAGGAAGCAAGTTTAAAGTAGCAATGTATTTCCTTGTGGTTGCCAGAAGCATTTTTCTCTGCATCTTCTTAACTTTTAATTTTCCTTCTCCTTAATTTTCTCTCTTATTCACTCTTTTTCCTTTTTTTTTGTATGCGCATAATCTGTGGAGTTTTTTTAAGCACACAGAGACTATTTCTCTGGATTAGTTTTCCCTCTGCATATTAAAATACTGCTCCCTTTTCTACATAGTTCTGTCTGCTCTCTTCCTTCCTCTGTGTCTATTTATATAGATATATTTTGTGTTTATCTAGTATATTGTATCCAAGAGCTAGAGAGGACATACTTCTAATGAAATAACAATTGCACATCGTGCACAGAAGAATTTTGCTTGCAGTTGAAATAACCGAGATTTATACAGAATGGGGTTATGGTGTCAGATTACTTAATTTGGTATTGCTTTTAGTACATTAATGAATTCTCCTTCACTATGAATGAAAAAGAGAAATCAGAACAAAACACAGGACTTCTTTATTCAGTTAATACATTTTAGGTCAAATTAAGGCTTATTCTGTTAAACAAGCTTATTTTCTGGGCTTTATCTGCAAATAAATCATGGTTGACAATTGTTTTGTGACATGAAAATGTACCGATAGTTAAAAACTTCTCTTCCGGGTAGCCAAATGATTACAAATATTTTTCTGATGTATACTGATGTATACTATCTTACTACTAGTATGTAAATTAATTGGTATTATTTACCTAATTAAATAGATGCAAACTTAAGCATTAGAAGTAGCTACAACTTTTCTTATAGTTCAGCCAATGTAATTTGTTTACATGAAGAAAATGAAAATGCAAGAAAATAGTTTAAAATAAGACTAAGTGGAATTTCCTCAAAAGTTGAACAGCTCATAGATACTACTGCTAAATAATAATATAAAAAAGTGCTTAAGAACAGGTAACTGATAAAGGATGACAAAAACTATCAAAAAAATATCTTAAGTGAAAGAAGTGACAATAGACAAAGATACTACAGAAAAAGATAGATAGTATGCATAAACAGAAGACGTGAATGTTTTCTGCATTGTGTGTAAAAAACCAGGATAAATGTTGAAATTCCTTTTAGAATACTTTCTGTTTTATCAGTAAGCTAACGGAGGATATTAAATGGTATATACTATATTATCTGATATATGGACAAGTGAATATCAAGTAGGAAGTAATGCTGCCTTTTTGTATGTTATTAGAGAAACTATTAATGAACTATTGTGTTCTGTTCTGGTGACCGCACTTCGAAAATATGTTTAAAATTGGAAAGAGTTCATTAAAGGTGAAAGAATGACTGTAGGTCTGGAAATAAGCATTGTAGTTAGAGGCTAAAGAAGATTGGTCTGTTTAATCTGCTGAAGAGAAGGTTAAGAGGTGACTTGATCATGGTCTGTAAGTACCTTAATGGGAATGAGTCTTTTGGCAGCAGATGAGTGTTTAATCTAGCAGAAAAAGGCATAATGAGAACCAATGTTTCAAAGCTGAAGTTAGGCAAATTCAGACTAGAAATAAGGTGCTTATTTTTAAGAGCAAGAGTAATTAACCACTGGTACAACTTACGCAGGACTGGGCTGGATTCATCCATCACATGCAGACAGTGTGAGGAAAATAGATACAGCACGGCCCAAACACATTATGCTTTTGATGTAGAGGCTACTCAATGAAATAGATAGCCTTCACCATACAGAAACTCAGATTAGATTTTACTAGTCCCCTTGTACTTCAAAAATCTATGAGAGTATGACTTCTGGGAGAGGTTGCACAAAGATGATTGAGAGGATAAATTTATCATCTCTGTGTATGTTTTTCCTTAGATGCTTTATCTTGTTTTAATGAGAATGGATTGTGTAAAACAATGGCATTATGTTACAACAAGAAATGAAGGCACCAGATGGTTTCCTAATGTGAAATGAAATTATCATATCTTGGTAATAGTTATTAGTTCCAATCACAGAAAGGTTCAGTAGCTGCCCATGAAACTGACAGTAATTTCTGCATAAATTATCTATATAGCAGTCCATTGAATTCTTTCTTAAAAAAACTTTGGAACCTGGCCAAAGCTGAAGGAGAACCTAAAAGGTTCTCAGACAAACTAACTGCTAGATTAAAACCTGCTAAATTTAAAATCTTGGAGGGCACAGGGGCAATACATTGAAAATGCTGTTACCTTTGTGACTCAAATATCCCAGTGAAATAGCTTTTTTGAAAAAGGAGAATGTTGTCTCCAAAGTTTTATTAAGTCCTCCAGATCATTGAATGTCTCCTCATGGTCTAAGAAACAGGACATTAGAACCCCTTCTAGAAGCCAAAAAGTGGTGGAAATTGTCAATACTCTTTCATTTTAAGATCTACTTATCCAGTCTGAGCATGGAAAGGAAGTGGTTTTACAAGTCTGTTATATGCCTAGTAGGCCTGGTGGTCCATTTCATTGGGAATAACAAAGAAAACCTTATTATTTTCTAAGAATTAGAAGGAAATAAATTTAAAAGTAAATTCTAAGCCTTATCTGCTGCTAGGCTTTGATTTTCCATTCCTGATAAGTGTATTGGTGCTTCTCAAATTGAATTTTTCTTAGTTATGAACTTCTCTTCCTTTCTCTTAGCTGCTTTTGTAACTATTGACCATTTTCAAGTTTTAGAAGTCTGTCTTCCTTCCTGTCTGGCAATCATTTATTGTTTTCATGAAAGGTACTTATCTCACACTAGCTGTTCTTGGATAAAAAAGCTCAGAGTTTTCATTGCCTCTGATTTCTGTGATCTCTCGGTCTGTTTCTTGAAACCCCAGTGTCTGTTTTGTTAATGAAAGACAGTTCTGAAATTGAGAACAATGTTAATTCCACCCTACTTCTATATCTACCACAGTTCTCCATTCTCACACACAAATGAGGCGGCTACAACATATATTTATATGTGGTTTACAATTATTATTATTTTTTTGTGAAGTTGCTATGTACCTTTGTTTTTCTCATCATTTTTCATATATGTACCTTTCACTTACAGATTTTTTTCTTTCTAGGTTTTTGCACTGTACCATGCACACTGAAACTTTTCTCAGTTATGGGTACTAGGCATTTGCATACCAAATAGTAAAAAACAAATTCATTCTCTAATAGCAGTAGATTAGTGTCATTACTTCTGTATCACAAATTAAATGTCTTAGCTCACTGTGAGAGTTGTGTATTTTATATCCTTGTTTTGCTGATAAGGAAGGTGAAGCACTAAAAGGGAATGCATCTGTTTCAAGATCACTTGGTGAAAGGCAGACAGGGGACTAATTCAGGAAAGCTGACTCACACACCTTAGAATTATCTGATGGACTACTCTATTTGTCATTTACATTTGCCAATTTCTTTCCTTTTCTTCTTCAGGACACATTTTTCTACTTCAGCTTTACTTTTCTACAATATCTTCCATTTCTTCCCGGACTGCTTTTTCTACACAAAGATCCATGCTGCTAACCCTTTTCAATCCTGTCTTCCACCCCATCCCCTGTCCTTTCCCCCACATCCCCTGTCCTTTCCCCCTACTTCTTACCCTAGCCATTTTGTAACCACCTCCCTCGGGAAATTTTGAAATGAAAGAACAGCTTCAAGAAAAAGGGTATGAATGTCACTCATTTGTTGTGAGTGATGTTGGCATTGGCATACACAAAGCCAGTTGGTTTTTCAAATCTGAGTTTGAACATTGGAATAGGCAAATGACATTTATCTGTTTAAAAAATAAGTATTCATGTCCAAGCATATGGGCATATATGGACACGGAACATTTACCTGAATGCTGCAAAAGTTTACCAGTGCATATCAATTATTTGGTGTGACTGTTGCAAGTCAAAGATGAAAGAAACACCACTTCTGAGCTTCTCAAATATCCACGGAGTGACATTGACTAATGGAAGACAATTTTTTGAGTCCCAGCCTCCATGTACTGATCGATAATGCTAAAAAAATAATTGGTAGCAGATATCACAAATACATGTTCAGTTTGCTTTAAAATTTCACTTTATAGATAAATTATGTTTGAATGTAACAAATACAGACTTGTTCTTCTGCATAAAAACACGTGGCACTTTTGACTAAAGAGGGAATTCAATATAAATACCATGCAATCTGTTTTGTTTTGTTTTTTTTTTTCTTCTTTTTGATGATCAAAGTTTGGGCCTATCTGGTAGAAACACATGCTGTTGAAATGCATTATTTCCTCTTTGCAGGAATACCTACTCAGGTAACAACTACTAATTTGAATATCCAAAAAAAAGCAGACACAGCTGCAAATATGTAAAGCAAGGTCTGTGGTCACTCCATATACATATAAGAAAGAAATTTGCAATGACAAGAGTCTGTGAGAATGAGATATAGGCTTTGTCCAGAGACCTCAAAACACTGAGTTCTACTTGTTTCTTTAAAAGATCAAGGAACCTAGGTAGAGGTAGGTAGGTAAGTTAGAAGATTCATTAACACAGACTATAAGAGCAGCAGTGTATTTGAATTCTAAATGGAAGAAATTCAGATAAATTTGGTGCCATTAAATTCTTTGAGGTGAACTGTCTTTTGAATCTGAGGGCAGAAAACAGAACTAATTCACATAAAGGACCTTATTCCAACCAACTCTCTAGGTACTGGGACAAAGTCACTGAAATGCTGTGTGGACCCTTCTCCCTTCTCGAGGGTTGTCAGAGAGCATACGTTTCACTGCCTGTTCCATCTCAGTGCTGAAGCATGAAACTAAAAATAGATGGAATGTGGTAGAAATCCACTAACCACTCTTGCCTTGGTCGTGCCCGTGCGTTTTTCCTTCCCTTTCCCCATTCCCCATTTTTCATTCCTCATACCCTTTTCCCTGTTAATACATTATGGGCTGAAAAATGAGCACAAGGACTAGTCAACTTTTAATTTCTGCAAAGATTTATACTACATTATACCGTATATCCAGATAGTAAGCACTCTTAAGCTGCTGGAAAATGTGGTATTCATGAATAGTTATGGTCCAAAATCACAGTATTCATGTTTATAATTTAGACCTGTCTCCAGCTACAGCTCTTAGAAACCAATGAAACACATACAAATGCTTTTCAGAGTCCTGCCAAAGAATATCTTTCAACCTAAAAACAAGATTAGTCATTCGCAATAAATAAAATATTGAATTAAATATTTAACATATTGAGTCCCCACTAGTTATGTTTTAAAGGAAACTGAGGAGAGACATCAAAAACAGATTAAAAGTGGGCATTAGGAAAATGTATGTTGTCCTTATGTACTATTCTAAGTTTTGTCTGAACTGGTAAACCATTTTGTTTCCTTTCTCTCATGTGATGCACTTCACTCTCTGGCCTCTTAAGGGTCTGTAGTGGCACTGCTGACAGGATCAGTTGTAAGAGAATGACTGAACTCTGGGTTCTGACCATAGGTTTGGCTACAAGGCATTTTCCTGAGAAATGTATAACCTAATTGCTATCTTTTTATTATCTAATTATCACCTTTCTCTTCTTCTTCTTCTTCTCCTGCTTTCCCCCAGGAGGCAGGACAAGAACATTTTCCTTTTCTATTCTCTTTTTGGCATTTTTCTCTCTATATCTGTCTTTAGATAATGAGCAAGGTGGAAAAGGGAACTGAGCTAGATCATAGAGAAAACTTCAACTGCAAACAGCATTCTTTAGGAAAGACAGATTTCAGAGTTAGGGTTTATTTAGGAAATTGAGAGTACATTTGAGAACATTTTTAACTATCAGTCTGAAAAAATACCCAGAACTTTCTCTTCAAAGCAAATAGATTTATCACCATGTGGCCACGTAAAGTTTGCAGATTTGATCTATGACTCATCCTGGGAATATGATTCAGAAACAATTCTCCAGGGTGAACTGTCTCTCACTTTAGCCAGTTTTGTGTGAGATCCTGCCATATGAACAACCTTCAGTGTTGCATTCCTGCCCACCGAAGCAGCCTGAAAGCCTCCTTTCATTAGAATGGTGAACTCTTGGTTCCACCTTGTCAGTTTATATATGATACTACTGAGATGTTGTTTAACTGCATTAGCATTGCTTTGTGTAGGGAAATATTTCCAGTGCCAGAATTGCCCTGGACACCACCTGAAGTCTTATTATACTGATTAATTTCTTCTCCAGAGTTAGTCATTGCTCCTAACACGGTATATGTTGAGATTGGTTAAACCATCCTTTTTGCAATACACTTGTGATAATAATTACATAAACTTTATTGGATATGGATGTCTTTTAAGCATTTTTCAGTATCCATGCATTAATTAAACTTGTATTTAATGTATTCAAGATCCTTAATCTCCATAATATAGATTACCTGTTTAAACAAAAAATATACTAACCCATGCTTTAGAATCATAGAATCATTCAGGCTGGAAAACACCTTTAAGATCATTGAATCCAACCATTAACCTAACATTACCAAATCCACCTCTAAATCTAAGTGTCACATCTACATCCTAATTACCTCCAGGGATGATGACTCCAGCACCTCTCTGGGCAGGCTGTTCCAATGCTTGACAACCCTTCTGGTGAAGCAATTTTCCCCAGTATTAACAAAGGATGTAGTATCACTTGCCTTAAAATATTTATATTTGAGCATGCTATCTTTACATTTGAGAACTGAAATCAGCTCCTCCTCAATGAGCTATAAACCAGATAAAATATTCCGGAGGCCTGTTACTGTTCCTCTTGCTGTTACTCTCACTTTCTTTCTGTTTCTCTGTCTTTCAGTTTTTATTTTTTGACATGAGACGCTTGTCTTCCTAGACTTACAAGGAATCTTCCAAAACTCTTAAGGAACTCCTATATGACTTGTCTGATAGAAGTTTCATGTACTCTTTCATACATTTCCTCTTTCTGAAAAAGGAAGACACATCCCTAAAGGAACCAAGCACCAAACATCTTCTGTGATTTGTTGGGAGGGCTTTCTAGCTCTCATTTCACCTTTTTACCTTATCTGGCAAAGAAATTCTGAGAATAGTTTCTTTGATGCAAGAACTTCAATCTAAGCCTATCCAGACAGTTATCATACAAGTGTATTTTTATTCAGGTTGAATTGCTGAGGAATTTCCTTGGATTGAACAAAACCAACAGTTTGGTTCCTTAATTTATTTTATAGCTACAACTAGTATTTCTGATGCAGCTTTTGCTTCTTGAAGTAAAGATGCTAAACATAGTACATTATAGATGTGCAATCCAACAATGGTATTCTAATCAGGGCTTTGGGCTACCCATAAAATCAGAAGTTAGCAAAGGGAACACTGAATATTTCAGTTATAGCTTCCTCTCCAAGTCACACGTGCCACATGCAAGAAATGCCTTTTCTGAAATTAAGGAGTTTTTTGGGTTTTTTTTTGTACAACCAGTTCATAATGAAGAAGATTTGGCTGTCTCAATGGCTGTCTTTTCAAATCAGATCATCAAAGATGAAAGGAGGATTGAAGGGAAACTACAAGACTCATCTCATAAGCAGTACTAAGGCCATTGTTTTTTACATTCTTATTCAGCTAATAATAGATTTCTGTATTAATTTCCAAGGTAAAGTTTAATTCTAAATACTTAAAACAAGTTTCTTAACAATTCCAAAAAATATTAAGGTTCTTGGTCTTAATCTTCAGATATTCAATTTTTCTTTCAGAAATAATAGAATTATTTAGGTAAATTGAATCTCTAACTTCTAATGGAACTAATCTAACAGCAAAACCACTAGAACCTACAAATGTTGCAGTTGTAATTTCATATGATTTGAAATTTTTTTTTGTTATTTTTACATTTGTTGACATTAGTAATGGACTCAAGACATTAAAAACCTCCTGTTACTATGTATTGGTCATTCAAAATTTTATTATTCTATTGTCTTATACTATATTGCATTATACAAGCCCAATTTTAATAATATTATCAACTGCTAATGTAGCTAGTTTCACTTCATAGGTGAAATGTGTAGCAAAGGTAATTTGTTATTCTTTTATATTTGGCCTCTAAAATTAAGCCAGTTACTGCAAAACCCCATCTTTCAGAAACGAAAGTAAAAATTACAAACAATAACCACAATCCTCTATTTTCTTTTGCTTATGTAAGTCTATATGCTTGATCATATTAGAGGTTGAGTACATTTATCCTCCACTGGCAGAACAGATGTTCCTGTGTCATCTGCTGTATGGCTTGTCATTTTTTTACATTTATGAGTCCAATTAATTTTTTTTTATTAAATTTCAGTGACAGATGTAGGATTTTGATCTGTGTGCCAGTAATGTGTTTGTGTTGTTTGCATAATTTGTTGGAAGTATGTGGTAATCTTGACATATTCTATGCCAGAATTTTCATGGAAACTTTAAATTGAAGAGTACAGTTCAGCAAATTGCATCAACTGAGTTATTAAAGCTCAGTAGGTGTTAAGATGAAAAATCTGATGATATAGACAGATTACCATTTCTAAAACTACTTCAAGCTCCAAACATTTTTTGTGTTGTCATCCACTAAGGCAGTATTTAGATTTCCAAAACTGTGATATAGTTTAATTAACTGTTAGAGCAGCTCAATGCATTTAGAGGAAAGGGACCACTGTTTAAGGCAGTTTGTTTGTCTGTTGGTTTTCCTGGATTAAAAAAGAATAGCATGAATAAGGAAGAAAATAATTGACATAGTGAATACTTAGAACATGGAATCACCTTGAAGCTGGGAGCTGACAACACTGCAGTCATTGATTCCAGTTTCTTTCACGTGTTTGAGTTTCTGCACGCATGTGGGAGATTAGTAGGCTGACACAGCAAAATTAACAACTGTGTTTACAGAAATAATACATTTTTCCCACATCCAGAACAAACTATACCCTCTAACAGATTCTTAATCATTAATTCTCTTTTGCACATTTTTTTTCTGTATTTTTGTGCTTCTTACTTAGAAAGTGAAACAGAGGAAAAATGATTAAATCTAGACTATACTAGAATACCTCAGTTGGAAGAGACCTACAGTGATCATCTAGTCCAACTGCCTGACCACTTCAAGGCTGACCAGAAGTTAGATCAAATTACTGAGAAAATTGTCCAAATGCCTCTTCAACACTGACAGGCTTGGGGCATCGGCCACCTTTTTGGGAAGACTGTTCCTGTTTTTGAAAGCTGCCTTAAAAATAATTAGTTCAGATCCAACATTTTGAAGTAAGAAATTTGAAATGGATTCTTTAGAGACTAAAGTAAAATGCATAAAGAAATCTTTATTAGAGAGTAAATTAAAATATATACAGAAATCTTTATATTATATATATATACACTTAGATGTTTTGTGACCTTTTTACCACTGTCAGCAAAATGATATATGCAGAAGTCACATTCAGACTTCTCTGTACAGTGCACAAGGTGCATTTAAGTCTCAGAACACATGTGTTCTTTGGAAGACAACAGCAGTTTCTTTCACAGCTGTTTCTTCAATTTAGCAATCTCATCTTCTTTTGCTAGCTGTACTGGAGATCACTGCTTTTAATGCCTACTGCTACATCTTAGGGAATGAGGGTCTGTCTGCCCATGTAACATCATTCTAAGCATTATTTTAGATCTCTCTCTATATATTATATATAACAATAGTTATATATATATATTATATGTCTCTGTCTTGTATACTTTCAGGCTATATTTTAATAGTAAATAAACCAGGCCAAAACTATTTTTGAAGTCAGGGTCACTGGGCTAACTCTTTTCCATCAAAATTAGATGATAATGCACAAAACACTCTATTAGGAACAATCTTTGGTATGTACTTGACATCTCCATGGCTATTATCTGCCATGGAGCGCAGGTATCATTTGTGAGGTTATTCCTTAGGACAGGCGAAAACTGCTCCGGGGTCAATGCTGACATATGGAGTAGACAATTATGGATCTCAGTCCTGGCCCTGTTTTGTTAACTGTAACAGGTGAATCATAATTTTGATTTGAATGTAAGTTGGAAACTTTAGCAGTTTTGCTAATATATTGTCAGTAGAACAAATTATGTCTGATTCTACTCTTTAGTAGAAAAGTTGACTGAAGACTGACTTTTTCTTTTCTCTCCTGCTCTCAAATAATTTTTTCTCTAAGTTGTACAGGTTCAACTTAAAACAAATAAATTGTTGTGAGAGTAATCTATCAAAATATTTATACAACCTAAAAGTCCTAAAATGGAACTATATACTTATTTCTTATTTCTTCTTTTGATTTTTCTTTCACAAATAAGTTCCTATCAATTTGAGTAGGTATTAGGTGCTTAAATATCTTTGTGAATCTGGGCTTAAAAATGTCAAAGGGAAAAAAAAAAGAAAGAAAAAAGAGCTAGTTTCAAGTAAGAGTAGACACAGAACAAATTGTGGCAATTAAGGCTTAAAGAATCTGGAGTTTCACAACAAGAATAAAAAGAGAAAGAAAATCTGTTGGATATTACACATCCAGAGGTATGTGCTAGAGGAAAACCTAAGTAAATTACAAATAAAACAGCAATGGTTTAATAGCTTCAGTTTGTTTGAAACCAAATTATTATATTTTATCTTTAATTTAAACATGTAGTGCTTTTCTTTTTGTCATGCTGGTGTTTTCCATAGCATTATACATCAGGACTATTAGGTAATTGATATTATTTCCCATTTTAATTTCAAATGAAATATTACATTAGTGTAATATGTGTCAAGAAGAAATTATTTCATTTTACTTGAAAAAAAACTTTGATGTCTTTGTTGTCAAGGTCAGCAAAAAACCTATACTCTTTGTTCTGATATTCTCTATGTGCGTTATTGATTTGTAAATACATGTTTGGATCATATTTTAAGTGATGACTAATTTCAAGCTTATTTCCATAGTCAATACCATGTATTTTGAGATGGATTTTTTAAGTGGGATCCAGGATGACTCCTCATTTGCTTAAAAAATTCAAAACCAGAACTACTTTGCATAATTTTACATAGGCAATGATTCCGTATAAAAGGAACAAACGGTCTTCATCTCCACATACACACATATAAATGATGACTACATGTTTGTTTGCATAATTTGCACACAGCGTTTCCCCTGAAGGTATAGGAAACACACTGCTATTTTACTGCACTCTTTTTGTTGAAGAGGAAGTGGTGTCATTGAATAGAATTGCCTCAACAGACACTCTACAAAAGTGCCAAGTTGTAGCAATCAATAGGGAAATAGCAGATGTGAAGGTTAGTTGGCATCAAAGAATATAAGTGGAGGACTTTCCTATGGGAAAGAGAGTGCTTCATTACGCTTTATCTCTACTAAGAATATTGGTTCTATCAAGCTTTCAGAAAATTAGAATATGATGGCTTTCATGACTCCATCTCTGAAAGAGTCACTTTAAAAACATTTAAAAAGTTAGATAGATATCCATCTAGGGAATTGCACTAAGCGATCAGGATTTTATTAGTTTTAAACTAGAATGTTACAATTTCTTCTCTCTGAAGAAAGCAGATCCAGTGCAATGACTCTGGGACAAGAACTGGCTCCCTGGGTGATCACTATATTGTAGATGAGTGTAAATGCTGCTTTTGGAGCATGTTCATAGGAAACAAACAACACGTTATCGTTTCTCTAGAGCATAAATATTTAAAGACTTTTGTTCAGAAAGTTCCTTGTTTTGTGGATAGCTTGTATATTTATGTTTCTTTTTCTGAACAGTATAAGCAACTTTTCAATGTTTGTCCACACAGGAATTGCTGCAGAAAAACTGCTTCAATACATCAATCAAGTGGATGCTCTTTAGAGAGATTGTCCTAGAGGGAATGGCAAAACTGGAGAGTCAGTAAACAGAGTGATGTTGAGCTGGCAAGTCAGTAGATCATAGATAGTATTTGTCAGTATGAGAGCTCACAGTTGCTGATACTAGTTGAATGCTTTTCTGAGCAAGCTATAAAAAAGGAACAGGTGTTAGTCAGGACAGAAGACTTGGAGGGAAATATTCAATGACAGATTATTTCATTCATTCCCTTTGCAAACCTGTGAAATAATTTATTTTCAGGAAGGTGAATTAGAGATTTTCTGTGCTGGAGACTGAACATGGAGGATCTTTGCCTTAAAAAAAAAGCCCAACTCCTTAATAATATATCTTTCATAAGGCATTGAAACAATTTTCTCAAATCACTGATCTTTAAATTAAAATACTGCTTATTGGAAGTTCTGCCCTAGTCTGCTTAATTAATGCTTAAAGCAAATTATATTTATTGGCAATCTGAATAAGGTGTCAGCATTAATTATCTAAAAGCACCATTCTCACTGAAATCCAGCATATATTGAAAATTAATTTTTCCTGCTCTTTGAGCTCTGTTCACACTAATAACCAAATAAATGCACTAGAGCACACACTGAATCAAAAGTTGCTCTGACAGTTTAGATACTCAGTGCCAGAACGGAATTTGATTTGCTGAGTACTCTGCAGTGCTTCAGCTTCCCAAGTCTCCAAAGTTCGCAACAAGGGGCAGAACCGAGGGCTTTGACATTAAGAGCTTAAGTGAACATCACATGGCGTCTGTCAAGATTGCTTTTTCATTTTAGAATACTGTGTAATGATGTTTACAAGCAAGTTGCTTCTGCCTTCAGTGCTTACAGATACATATGCTTACAAGAGAAAATTATTTTGCCTTTGGCTTTAAAGTGAAGCTGAGGCATTCTTGTCATGCAGTTGCCCAAGACCAAGTATTTTGTACCTCAATAAACAGCCAAAAGCAACATAAAAATCTCTTAGTTTTTGCATTTTTGCTGCTTTCAAACAACAGTTTATCAAAGCAAGCAAAACAAAGATAGCAATAAAACTTAGAGCTAAATCAAACAAGCAAAGTCATTTGGAACCTGGACTTAATTAGGGTCCTATTTTAGGTAGTAAATCCATTTTAGAGATGGCGAAAATAACCTAATTTAATTACACTGAATAAGTGAAATGTCAGCTTCCTGAAGTTATGAAAGTCTTTAAGCACTGTAGGCTGAAATCTTAGTCTAATATGAGTAGATACAGACAAATCTTTTTCTCTATTGTTGTTTTACAATGCTTCTCTAATTGCTCAGAATCAATGATACAATCTTTCAGCCAATGATATCTCCTGTATGGACTGAGATGCAGGGTAAAGTTTACCTGGAAGTGAGATGATCTGGAAGTGAGTATCCTGAGAGCTAATCAACTGGTCTAAAACCTGTTCATTTAATCAAGATTTCTTTAGAAGTGTAATGACCACTTTGTATACGTTTAGTTCACTTATTATATCTCTTTTATAAAAAGCAATAAGTATTTAGTTTTCAGAGTGGGAAAGTATGCTGTGAATACATGTAATGTGGAGCATATTCTCTGTGTTTGCATAAATCCCATTAAAATTAGCATTTTGCAAGCTATTATAAAAAAGAGAAAAAAAGAAAATCCCTGCAGACCAAGATTAGTGAGAATATTTGATTGTCATTACAGCTAGGTATCTTGTTTATTAAATACTTCAATTTAGCTAATTAGACTATACAAACTGTATTATTTTTCACTGTAGGTCTCCTGACACTTTTCTCAAAACGATAAGCATTTTAATTGATTACCAAAACAATAAAGTCAAAAGAATTAAGTTAAACTTCTTTTCCCCAAGAACTACATCATTGTGATGCCGTAAAAGATTAGGAATAGAGCTGCTTCAAAGCTCAGCTGCAGGAGACTTAAAACATGGATGCAACTAGGTGCCATGAAGAAAAATCTTTATCAGAAGAATCTAATTCTGTAGTTAGTGTAGGAAAACTTTTTACTATAATCCTAAATCTAAGAAATTTCTTTTTTAGTCCCATGCATTATCAAAACTATTGAATCAGGTGAAACTCTACTAAGGACAGTGGTTGTATTGCTGTCTTTTTTCTTTTTTTTTTTTAAAGCCCTGAATTTTGTATCCCTATGCAATTAAGTCCCAGTGAATGGTGCTGAAAGTTTTCAACTAAATAGCTAGGTACTACATCAGATCATTAATTTGCAATTGTAGCCTTCTATGTACAATTACCAAAAGCTCTTTCTTTTAAATTTTTACATAAATTAATACATTCAGATATCCACTTTGCCAGAATGTTTTCTGCCAAATTGGTCAACAGAAAAGATATGAAAATCTGCTGCAGGATGTTCACAGACAACTGATGTAGAAATATACAGAATTAACACATCAGTGGTGTTGCTGGTGCCATCAAATGCATGCCATTAATAAGTTGGAGGTAATATTAAATTCACTGTCTTTTACTGAAGCAAGGAACTAACAGTAACTGGGATTTCAAAGATCTCAAGTAACATATAGATTCCTTTAAAGATTAATTTATACTTAGGAGGCATAGAATAATACTAGAATGTCTGTTGAGCTAATTTCCTCCCCCTAGCTCCTTTGTGGCAACTACTGAACCATACCACTCCTTTTGGATTGATACCATTCAGCCTTGTCTTTGTAGTCTTCATAGCTCCAGGTCAGTTTGGTGTCTTAGGACATTCTGAAAAATGAAATTAGAGCTAACGCTTGTGAGTAATGTGCTTAAATTCTACCTATATAGAAGATTGTTTTAGTTCTACTGTACTGCCAGAAATAAAATATCATACACCAATGCACTTTGTCGTGAAAATAGTGTCTTGTCCTCTCATCCGTTTACAAGACAATTATATCATGCTTATTCCTATGTTAAATTCATAGACTTGCAACTCATTTACCAACTCAATTACCTGCCCCATCCCTGGAGGTGTTCAAGGCCAGGGTGGATGGGGCTTTGAGCAACCTGGTTTAGTGGGAGGTGTCCCTGCCCATGGCAGGGGGGTTGGAACTCCATGATCTTTAAGGTCCCTTCCAACCCAAACGATTCTATGATTCTAACTATCATATTAGCGATAATGGTTCCAGCTGTGGGTTGGTTTTTTTTTGCATAGTTTTTACTGCCTTAGATATTTTTGTTTCTAATATCATAGGAACTGTAATAATGTGGATATACCTTAAAGCCATAGTACAATTCAAATAGTTAAAAAATCTGTGTAAAATTAGCAAGGTGCTGCAAAAAAGGCAAACCAAAAAACCCAAAACAACTAACAAAAAAACCCACTCAAAAAACCAACCAGAAGAAGAAAAAATATGAAGTAAATTAAACTGAAAACTTAACTGTTGTGTAGCACCTTGAACCTGTAACCATTTAATCAGTATCTTGATTAAACCAAACTGACCAGAAAATCTGAAATTTGGATCTTAGTATTGAAGCTCATAATACATGGAACTAGCCCACTGAATTTAACTTAAAAGATGCACATTAATGTTCACAAAGTCTATTTTCTGTCTTAAAACACCACAAAACCCAAAGGAACTGGGCTTTTCTAAGGATTTTCTAAATATTGCAGTTGGATAAAATAACAAAGAATCAAAATCCAAATTAGAAAAACCCCACACATTCTGACAGAGAACATTTCTTTTTTTAACAAATCTACCTTACTTTCTCTTCTGTTCCCATTGCCTTTTTTGGCTTGTTTGGGTATGTTTTTTGTTTCGGGTTTTTTTTGTTTGGTTGTTGTTTTTTTTTTGTTTAGGATTTTTTGGGGTTTGGTTTTCTTTTTAATGTTAGACAAAGTTTATTCCTGAGCAAAAACTATTCCATGCTGACAGCAATTCACAGAAATACTTCCCTGAATCAAGGCGTGATCAGTGTTGCAAAACTTTGAACCTTACTCTGTCAGCTAGATTTGCTGTTTAAATTTTTATCCCAGTTATCCAGGTTAAATTACCTGGAGGTTTGAAATTTCTTGAAAACTTTCTGCCTCAGTCATAGGTATATAACTTAGCTTTTATTTAAAGGTGTGCCAGTGTGCCTGTCCTCACTAAAGTTTAATGGATTTCAAATTAAGGAAGAATTCTCCCTGCATTTATGAGGCTTCAGACATGATTTAAATTTTTTTTCTATAAGGGGAGGATAAGATTAATGAAAAACAATTGTATTTTAGATAATATGAACTTTGAGGCAAGAGTTACCTGTTATGCATTGTAGTATAAACAGGCAGTTTCAAGCAGAAAGGGAACTGACCCATCTCTTGATTGCTGTGGTTAGCAGGGTTCTCCTTAGATGATTAAATTTTCTGTCTGCTTTTCTTTTCTAATGCTATATTTATAGCAGTATACTTTTATGTGATAGACCATAGTAGTTCTTTTAAAACAGTTATGTTTGTTTATTTAAATGTAAATGTTTCTTCTTACAGTTTTATAC
>JAOQGH010000023.1:74620931-74687149 GCA_025769975.1 Gallinago jamesoni | reverse complement strand
GCACCATCCCTGGAGGTATTCAAGAGATGAGTTGACATGGTGCTCGGGGATATGGATTAGTGTTGGGTGGTGTTTTGGGTGGTGTGTGGCTTTTTGTGGTTTTGGGGTTTTTTTTTCCTCGTTGGTTGGACTAGATGATCTTAAAAGGTCCCTTCCAACCTAGGTGATTCTGTGATTCTATGATGGCAGTGATAATGCCTCTGTGATAACATATTCAAGAAGGGGGAAAAATCTTCTGAGAGCAATGGAGACAGGAGCAAGATGTGGGAAACAACTCTGAGACACCAAGGTCAATGAAAAAGGAGGGGAAGGAAGTGGTCCAGGAGCCAGAGCAGAGATTCCTCTGCAGCCCATGTTGAAGGCCACAGTGAGGCAGGCTAACCATGATTTAGTTTTTATTTTCTCATTATGGTACTCTTATTTTCATTGGTAATTTAAAGTAATTTCCCCAAATCTGTTTTGCCTATGACAGTATTTGCCGAGCGATGTCCCTGTCCTTATCTTGGCCCACAAGCCTTTCATAGGTTTTCTCTCCACTGTACAGCTGAGGAGGGGAGTGATAGAATCGCTTTGGTGGGCACGTGGCATCCAGACAGGGTCAACCCACCACAGGAAAAAAAATATGTAAATAGGTGTGTTTAAGTATTTTTTTTTTCTTAAACATTTAATAAAAAGCAACTACTTCCAATAAGCATGTGAGGGCACTAGTTTTAATGTCTGTAGTTCTGTAGGCCCACAAAGAAGTTACACAAAGGGACAACTGTGGCTTTCTGTCCCTGAGGCTGATCCTATGCCAAACACAGTCTGAATTATGACAGCTGGTTGGTTATGGCTCCCAACAGTGCTTTGTTAACAAGAAATTGCTGAGCACTCCAGTACACCAATCATGTCGAGTGACCATATGGAAGTTAAGAATTTGGCTGGTGGTTGCTATTGCCATCATGGTATGCCAGTTGTGAATTCATTCTCCAGCACCATAGATCCATGTTATTGACTTCATTTGGGGGAGGCACATTATATATATATTTCTTTCTGTTTATGATGATCTTATTACTTAGGAGAACAGGTATTGAAGTTAGTTTAGGGTTATTTCTAGCTAAATGAAATCTAGGAGAGTCTAATTATATTGGCTCTTTAGACTTGGTTTCTGCAACATACAAGCATTGCAACTTTGTCCTAGAATGGCATTAAAATGTCTGTCTGCTGTGCTGAAATAATATAAACCTCGGAATATGCTCTATGCTTTTTTACTTGTGACATTAGAAGCAGCAAAATTTCTCAAATATGGATACCTCTATTTTAAGTAAATCAAAACAAGTGGCTAACATACAGGAATTTTAGCATCGTCACCACTGAATTTTTATCTCAGTATCTTGTTTATAACAGTAGTCAGTCTAGGGCGAAATATGAAAATATGGCATCCACATCGTGATACTTCTCTGAACTGGAAGTAATTTGTAGCTCATATCCTTCTTGAGATAAAAGGAGCATCATTATATTTAGTAACTACATTGCCAAATTAAGAGAAAGCAAAAAGCAGAGACAGGAAGAAGCTACAAAGGGAGTTATTAATAAGAAGTCAAACCAGATTAAGTCTTCAGATTCATTTGGATTACAGAAAAACTTTGTTACATTTAAAAATATTTTTGTTGGTTGGAAGATTGCTGCTTTGTAGTGACATATTTTTTCGCCAAACTCTCTGCAAATCACCTGAGTCCACTTTTTGTTTTGTGGTAGAAATACTTACCAGTGTAGTCACTGCTTTTGCTGATGTTTCAGTGATAGTAGAAGCAGGTCTATGAAACACTCAATAGACTTGCAGGTCTCCATGTTCACATGCAAAAAAAATGGAAAATTTGATAGTGGAGTTAAAGCTGGGAGGCAAACTGTCAGTGAAAGTAAAGTCTGGAAGAATTATGTAGGGTCAGACAGATTGTGCCTCCAGCAAGGACTTGGCAAAGGGTATAGGATCATTCCTGACATGGATGGGAGCTGGACAGTTTGGCAGCTAAGGTCAAGCTTCATACATCACTCACCTGCTGCTTTATTCTTGAAATGGTACACAAAATCTCTCCCAGTCATTATTCCTTAGCCAGCCTTGTAATGGGCTGCAGGAATTCAGTTTTGTCTCATCTGTGCTGTCACCTTGCTCCACCTGTTCATGCATCCAGTTGAATAGACCCTATCAAACTAATTTCATGATGTTAGAGGTTAGGCCCACCTTTTCCACCATATCTTGCTTGGAGAGGTTTGGGTCTAACAGAAGGGTTTTGCCATGTAGTGTTAAATGATGTAATGAGTTAAAAAAACATGTAGAGTAAAAGAGCAATCTAGATTGCAGCAAAAGTACCCATAGCACATGAATCTTAAAGTCAAAAACACCACCGTATACTGTATATTTAACTGTATCTTTACCTTTTAGCCTGCAATTACAGCCTACTTACAATTAGACTATGTATATGTTATCTTTTTATTATAGAATCATATAATGGTTAGAGTTGGAAGGGACCTTAAAGGTTATCTAGTTCCAACCTCCCTGCCATGGAGGGAGAGGACACCTCCACTAGAGCAGGTTGCTCAAAGACCCATCCAGCCTGGTCTTGAACACCTCCAGGGATGGGGCATCCACATCTTCTCTGGGCAACCTGTTCCAGTGTATCACCATTCTGAGAATAAAGAATTTCTTCGTAATATCAAATCTAAATCTCCCCCTTTTCAGTTTAAAATCATCACCCCTCATCCTATCATAACACTCCCTTATAAATAGTCCCTCACCATCTTTCCTGTAAGTCCCCAACTCTCTCAACCTGTCCTTGTAGGAGAGGTGCTCCAGCCCCCTAATCATTTTCATGGCTCTCCTCTGGACTCAGTCCAACAGGTGCTTCATTAATTATTCTGTTATGCAGTTATTAGTGGATTTCACTGTGGGGAAAAAAAAAAAAAGTATAGTTTTAGGGATTTATTGTTTTGTTTTGTTTTTGTTTGTTTTATTTATTAAATAAATAATAATCTGAAATAATAGCAACATTTTTAAAAGCGAGGACCATAGGCAAGCTACTGTGTTTCACGTTTAATTTGTGTTGTCAGAAGAAATTTCATGATACCTTTATTTTCTGCATCACTTTAATAGAAATCACATGGGACTAAATTACAGGAAAAAATGGTAGGATAACATGATAAGATAACAAATCCTAGAGATTGCAATGCTGATATCATAGCTTTTCTTCTCACCTATGCCTCCATAAAATTTCTTTCCTTCTTGGTGTAGTGCAGTCTTTTACATTAAAATCTGTTACCTCCTCACAATAAACTAACTTTGAGGATTGCTATGGAAATTAAAAATACTATAAGATTATATGACAGAAAAATAAATAATCATAGGGTAGATTGCCATCAGAAATTACTGTAGTTCTAGAAGACAGGAAAAAGTTGTTTTAAGATGTGTCATGAAAGCATTTATTGCTGCTGAGGTCCTGGAATTTACCTAACTCCCAGCTTAATAGGTATTACAGGATCACAGGTTCTGTAATTCTGTATTCTATGTGTCTCCAATCAAGACTTTTACCCCAGTTTTACTGGAGGAGAAAGAACCCCAAACCTACATAAAAACATTTGATTATTGAACGTATTAAACTTAAGTAGTATATTTAGCATGAATGAGAGTGTAAAAATCCCATCAGATCATACTCTTAGAATAATTCTATAAAACAATACAGGTATTTAGAGGAAAGGGAGCCTTCAGTTTGAATAAATGTGTATTTCATTACTCATTTTCTTTTGTTATGAGAGACATTCAAACATGGCAGATCGAAATATTCCAATTTTTTATATTTTGGAACCTTTTTCATTTATATACAAAAGGGTAGGTTGCAGAGTAGTACAGACTTGTTAGACTGCCATTCATCAACAGTCAGGTAAGTATCCTCATAGTATCATTTCATTCTGATCGGCAGCTGTTAGGTGCTCAACCCCATCTCAATTTTTTCCCTTAGAAAATTGCTCACTTTCAGCTTATTATCTCTCTACCCTCTGTATCTCATACCATTAAAGCAGTCTGGCAGTGTCTGACAGAAGGAAGCTGGAAAATGGGTAGCCTGCAGAGCATGTCTTCACTCTAAAGCTTTCTTGCTCTCTTGCTGCTCCTGCCACTGGAGCTGCTATTCACAATATGGGAAGAAGTCTTGATGATAAAGCCTTCTGTCAGTAGTGTTTGACCTTTCATTAGCTAATTGATATCTATATAGATGAAGTTTCTCTCTCCCTAAATTAATTGTGAATATTTGTTTTGTTTTTAATACGCAAGCTTTATATTCTTATTGTTGGGTAGTTCATTTACTTTGATTATGTATGTTATCTGTGGTTGGCCCTGTATTGCAGACGATTTACCGTGGCTTTTAACAGGCATTTTGACAGCTGCCTGTATTTAGGATTCCAAGTGTATCTCTTAAACCTCCCTTTCTTTCCCTTCCTATCTCTATCTCTCCCCCTCCCCTGCCACAACAATCACCCTCTAATAAATACTAAATCAGGAGTAATTGGAAAGATTATTGTGTAATAAATATAGAGAGAAGTAAGCAGGAAAATCCTCAGGATGCCCTGCACAATAATCCTCATTTCACCATGCAAGAGCTGATGCAACAGTAAGGACTATGTGAATTTCACAGCTTCTGGTAATACTAGTATTGAAATGAATTAGACATGAAGATGGTTTACTTCATTTTTAAGAGTGTTTATTTTGGCATGAAAAATGTGGATGGTGAAGTCCTCAGAAGTCTGAAATTCTGTTATATGTGCTGTCTCTGAGAGACATAAGGTGTT
Organism: Gallinago jamesoni; assembly: GCA_025769975.1. NCBI lineage: Eukaryota > Metazoa > Chordata > Aves > Charadriiformes > Scolopacidae > Gallinago > Gallinago jamesoni. The sequence continues at coordinate 74,682,331 of JAOQGH010000023.1, read as the reverse complement.
ATTTTGTAGCTTGTAAATGTGGCATCATTCACAGGTTGCACAATTATAGAAATAATATCATATCAAAGATTCATCAATTTGTTTTCCAGGAGTCGAACCATGCAGTTACAGAAAATGTGCAGTGACAAAAACCCTTACTTGAAGAAACTTCTGAAATTCATTTCCATTCACAGCATTGAGTTTATATTAAAAGAAACAAAAGGTGAAAGCTGATTAAGTTGGTATTTCATCTTTATTTCCTTTTTAAATCTTAGATAATGAGTAAGAACAGAGAGGGAGAGGGTCAATAATAATACTACCACCACCCACCCGCTCTCACACACACATACACATACCGCTCAATTTATTTCCCTCTGACATTTTCTGATGGTTTTAATTAATCTTCCCCTGCTGGGAATCAGGGTTTTTTTTGATATGTTACTTTGTCTAGCAGAGGAAAAGTAGTAACAACATCAAGGAATTAAGCTTTCTAGGCTCACACAAGAGTATACAAAAATATGATAGAAGTATGATGCTGTTCATTGTTCAAATCAAGCACTTTGAAAATGATCACAGATGAATTAGGCTACTTCTGTTTCTCCTGATGTCTGTCAGAGCAAGAATTCTAAGACTTTTTAAGGAATTCCATACTGGTTTCCAAATGATTTTCTGTCCCCTTTAAACATTAGGACAATTATTTATTATAACAATAAACAATATATATTTATATTCTACTTTAGGTTCCCTGTCTTAGAATGGAACTGATCCACCCAAAACTCTGATTTCCTGTGTGTTCTTCCCATGACATGTTAACACTTGCTGATCTTCTGATTTAATTTAGTGTAACATAACAGGTTTTTTCATACAGAGCCCTGCTACCTTGACTTCAGTGGATAGCCATTAACAATGATATAAATACTTCCTGTATGTTACAGCATGTGTCTAACATTCTCTTATAAAAATATTAGGAAGAGCTATGAACATTAGTGCAATATCTACCAGTGAAAATACATAAATATCTGAATACTTCTCTATATATTAGATACTCAGGCTCCAAAAAACTTGGCCTCCTGCACTTCCTGCAAACCTCCATGTGCAAGCCATCTTGAGATCACAAAAGTGTTGCCTACTTTGCTTAAATTTTTTTGAACATAAAAAAGAGATGTGTAAGAAATTCTTATTGACATATATAGTTAAATAATTGGAGTTGCTTATTTGCTGTTGCCTTTGCCTTTCTCTCTTTTTTTTGTTGTTGTTGTTGTCTCTACTCCTACAACAACAGAAAGTTCCACTCCTCCACCTTGACTTTGAACAGGTGTACCCTTAAAGTTTAAAATGCATCTTGACAATAATAACAAAATAAACAGAAGAAAGATATAAAATTTATGTAATAAACCTTTGTCTAATAAACCCTTGTTAAAGATTAATCTACAACAAAAATTGGAAATACAGGTGACACTGGCATTAAATAGATACATTTCAGCTTTTTGAGGTGAGAAAAGTCTTCTGGCTTTTTTGAGTAATTGTGTGATACACTTCAGTATACAACCTCCAATTTTGTTTGTGAACATGAGATGTTCCAGGAGAATTTTCAAAGTAATAGCACACTGTTTCTTCTGATTCAGTTTTCATTTCTCCATAGATAATTTCCCTTATTGTTATCTAACCTACTGCAGTTGTAAAGGTCAGTAAAAGTATCTCATACTCTGCCAGGAGTTCAGACAGACAGATTCCAGCTGTTTGTGAAGCACTTTGATGCTACAGTCATTCTTATGCCATGTCTCTTTAAGGGTCAAATATGGTTTTATAGACCGAAGTTTACCCTGTTGGTTGGAACAAATATCCTGGGATGCTGTAATAAGTATCTTTGGCCTGAGGTGGCTAAACTGCTTTCGAGGCTGATTTTTTTTTTTTTTTTTAAGGACACAGAGAAGAGAATCAATCAAAAGCAAAGTTAGTTTTTAAACAAAGCAACCTAACAGAGTTATTTAAGTACTGGCCATTTGAGAGAGGCATCATTGTTTGAATGTATTTGATAACTATTGCTATGCTAAATATTCAAATGTTCTTTATATTAAAGCTTACAGTAGTATCCAATCATCTTTGGTTTCAATCTATTAGGTATTAATTATGATTATATTAAAGAAAATCTTAAATTTTGCAGAAATATTTCTTCTCAATTTATTGATACTTAACCAGGACAAAATTTAAGCAATTAATTTTAACAAATGTTAAATTTATAAATAACAGATGTATTTGTGAAAAATACCTTTGAAAGTGAAAATATGCACTTCTTATCTTTTATGTAATGGAAGTGAAAACATTCGTTTTTCTGAAACCACTACTCTGCAGTAATTTTTGGCATACAATTCTTCTACTAATAATTTTCATTAAGCATTATTTTTCATGTTTTTTCATTCAACTGTTCTCTCTTTTAATTATTTATTTAGCGTTTATTGTCCTCTGTCTCAGAGTTGGAAACCTGTTTGTCCCTGTATTTATAGATTCCAGCCACAGAGCCAGTTACCTTGGAAACTGTTTGAAGTGCATCTTCTTGACTATTTGTTCTATCAAATCACTGGGCTGCCTTCTTTCCTCTTTCATCTATTGCTCCACAAGGCTTGATACTAGCAAACAGACAAGCCCAGCTTATTTCCTACTAAAACTCCCTTTCTTAGCTACTCAAGGTGACACTATACAGTAGGTGTCTGCTCATTTTCAGGTAACCATTAAATATTTACCATATATACTTTTTGTTAAGAACAAATTAAGAACATCTAGATAGTCTTTTCTGCTAACAGCTACTGTTGCAAGCAGCAGAGTTGCAGAGCAGTAATAGTACTGTAATAAGAGACTCTTTCTCTTCAGCGAGCAGCAATAGTCACATCTTCCCTTTCTCCCATGCTCCACTTTACTGTGATGTGAAAAAAGTATGATAAAGACTTATTTGCTTAATAACAATAATTATTTTGAGAATCACAGTCTTAGAATACTACAAATAAAGTCATTTGACATTTCTCAAGAATCAGAATTCTAGTAATGCAGGTACAAGGTTGAAGGTTCTTATCCTCTTCTGGTCTTAAAAGTTCTACTAGTTCTCAAGAGTAGTGTTTTGGGTCTATCTTTACGTCTCTATGGTTTCCTGTCCCATTCAACGTGTCTCAAAAGTCCTGACAAAAATAGTGATGCTGATATTTTAGGCTGAGAGTGACAGGACAAGGGGCAATGGGTTTAAATTGGAAGAGGGGAGATTTAGATTAGGTATTAGAAATTCTTTCCAGTGAGGGTGGTGAGGAACTGGAACAGGTTGTCCAGGGAAGTCGTGGATGCCCCATCCCTGGAGGTGTTCAAGGCCAGGCTGGATGTGGCTTTGAGCAACCTGGTCTGGTGGGAGGTGTCCCTGCCCATGGCAGGGGGGTTGGAACCTAATGATCTTTAAGGTCCCTTCCAACCCAAACCATTCTATGATTCTATGATTCTGTGATTCTATATGCTGTTCCTAAGGACTATGGATTGACAGACTTGGGGATTTGAAATAGTATGAATATTGCAATGAAAAAAAAATGCAGCCATAAAGAAAAACTTTTAAAGATAATCTCCATATCCAATGAGCTTGGCTGTGTTTTTATGCTCTATTTAAAACTGTTTCTAGAGTTTACTTCTTCTTTAAGAAGAAACAGTGGCTCTGAATGTCAAGGACCCCTTTACATAAATGTCAGTACTGGCTTTAAAGTGGAGGTGTTGTCAGAGAGGTGTAAAGGAAGAGAAAATTAAGATTATAATTTCATAACAATTGATTTTCTGAAAATAAATAATGTTTTAAGAAGAAGATTTTGTCCTGGATCATTAGAAAGGATTTTAGGGGCTGTATGACAACAGCATATTGATTGTAATTTTATTCTGATTTTATTGCCCTGAAGAAGTATTTTAGATACCAAAACACTTTCCTCACCCTGGTTTTCTGACAGAGGTAAAATCTTAATTGTCATGGATAGACTATTTGGGAGAAAATGCAAACCAAACAAAATACTCTATTCAGGTTATGGAACATTTCACAGACACAGTTTCATAGCATCCTTTTTTTAATTTTATTTTAAGTTTTTTTCAATGTTACCTTTAATCATTAAGCTTAACTGTATTTAAAAAAAATCAATGGACATCTTTAGAAGGCTATTATATTGATTTTTCTCTAAGAATGTTTGATAATACAAAAACTTTTCAGGAAAAAAAATATATTTCTGTTGAGTCATGTCCAGGCTCAAGGCTTAAACCTGATAATTTAGAAAATGTTCTTTATTTTGGGGCATGAACACTAAGGATGCTTCACAGAAAATGTAGTGGCTGATTCTTTAAGAAAAAATGGCTTATTCCACAGCTAGATATACTTAGACAGATACATGCTACTACTTCAGTGTAGTCTCTTCTCTGAACTTAATTTCTTGTTTTGCTTAAAAGAGGAAATCAGTGACTAAAGAAGGTTCACAAACCTGTGTTTCAATAAACACAATTATTTTCTAGGAGTTCTAGGCCTTCTTTCAACTGATTTCAGCTTCTGAGTGCCTGACCTTGTCTTGTTTCTAGTAATATCTTTTCAGCCACAGCATGAGAAAGACATAGATGGTTTAGAGTGGGTTCAGAGGAGGGCTACAAAAATGATCAGAGGGCTGGGGCACCTCTCCTCTGAAAGAAAGGCTTAGAGAGTTGGAATTGTTTATCTGGGAGAAGAGAAGGCTGTGGGCAGACAGTAGTGTGGCCTTCTAGTATTTAGAATGGGCTTATTAGAAAACCAGAGAGACATTTTCCCAGGGTCTTTAACATCTGATACAAGAAAGAATTATTTATTTTTTTTTACAGTGAGGGTAGTGAGATACTATAACAGATTTGCCAGAGAAGTTGTGGATGCCCTATCCCTGGAAGTGTTCAGGGTTAGGTTGGGTGGGGCTTTGAGAAACCTGATCTAGTGAAAGAGGTCCCTGCCCAAAGGCAGGGAGGTTGAACTAGATGTTCTTAGAATGTCCCTTCCAACCCAAACCATTCTATGATTCTCTGAGTGGATGAGAGCTGTTTTATCGATCCACTATGATGTTTTAGCCAATTTGCACTGTAGAGTCAAGAATTGAAGGCATAGACTGCTAGTTATGTGGACATGATTTGCTAATACTAGTGATCTTCTTCATTGAATAAGTGTTTTAATGAATTACTGAAATGTTTAGGGGAAAATAGAAATATAGTTGATGCCATTCAATCACGTACTCTCAGTAAAAGGCAGAATGACTAGCAGAAATTTTCCCTGTGTGAATATCATATCAGAGAGTCCATAATATTTATGTTTGTGTGCTCACAAAAAATGCATCTTTTATCTCACACTGATGTTTATTTGTGACCATTGTTTGAGCTCCATTCCAAACTAGCCAGCTCAGGCTGGATTTCTGTTAAGGATCTCTGACCAACTGTAACTTTTTGATATTCTGCAGTTCAAATGTAATATTGTCCCCACATACAGTTCCTCAGGGTTACAGAATACCTTTAGGCATTTCCTTTTTAAAACGTCAATGTCTATACTAATTTTATGTAATGCATACAATATATACAGAATTAATTTTTGAAATACGTAACGTGTAGGTCTTCTGTTAGTTTTAGATGGTAATTTTAAAGGGACACAAGTTCCTGCAAATGTCTGATATTTTAATTTTCTCTGAGAAAAAGATGATCTCAAGACTTCAAAATCAAGTATAAATAAATTTAATTGGACACAAGTATTAAAAGGATAATAGCTTTAGTACCAATTTCTTAGTGATTATTAGAACTTGGAGAAGTAAATAAAAATGAACTATAGCTTGCAAATGAACTATATTGAAGCAACATTTAAAAAAAAATAAGATGTTTTCAGTGAGCTGGTGTATTTTACATCCATTGATGAGTGTGATTTGCTAGCTTTCTTATATCTTAGCATTGCATTTTTGTACTAATGGATGATAAAAAAAAAGAAGCAGAATCACTTATAACCTGTAAATTGGACTAGGACACCTGTTTAGACAGTAAGAAATAGCCTAATCATTGTCTTCAAGGAGGTCAAAAGGTTGATCCCAAAGACAAGTACATTTACGCATGAGCTTGTAGTAGTCCCTTCTCCATCATTTGATACTTCAAGAAAACAGGTTACCCTGCAATCCAGAAAAAAAGCTACTGCACTGCAGCTATGGTATTTGGTATTGCTTAGATAAAGCCTGTTTAAAGGGGAAGAAGATAAGATTGACATAAGCCTCTTGTCAGCTTCCAGTCTGAAGTAAATTCATACATATCAAAAAAGGCTCAAATAAAATAAAATTAAAAAAAAAAAAAGGAAAAATAATCTGGTCAAAGCAAATGCTTAACACATCTCTCCTTTAGGCATTAATCATTCTATATGTGTGTGAGGATCAAAGCAGTTGAGGTGAAAAAAGAGTATTTTGGTGTAGGCAAACAGAAAAAACAACTAAGCTAGTGATTTAAAACAGATTGAAATTTTTAAAGTGAGACATAAAGGTCACAAAATCAGATTCAAATTGTTAAGGCACAGTGGACAAGTTTTAATAAATTCGCAGTAAAGATTTTTAAGACAAGATCTCAAGACTGTGAGTCAAGAGAAACCATTTTTTTTTCTGATCAATAGAAAGAGAGTTAAGGAAGATTCTAGAGAAAGATGAAACAGAATTATGAAAACTTGGTTTTGAAAAAAGAAACTGAGCTTCCTAAGACTAATTTTAGTAACTTTTCTACAGTAAAAAAGAAAACTTTTCAATGACTGACTGTTACTTATAGGTTGGGGGCAGCAGGGGCATTGTTTTGGCTTCTCAATGTGTTAGGCATATAACATCTGTAAACAGTAGAGAAGGTGGAATTAAAATAAGAAGGAATAGATCCTCAAATCAAGTCATTGCACCTAGCAAGTGAAACAATGCAGTGATAGAGATAAATGGAGATAAATGTTTAATTTTATACTTGAATACATAGGCAAAAAGGGTATACAAACAAGATATCCCTTCATTGTAGCAGAAATCCATTTTGTCTTGTCTTTTGTATATAGAGAGTTTTCCTATAGGCTATTTTAAACACCTATACTAGACTTTAAAGGAGAGATCAACACAAGGAAAGGGTAATATATAAGAAATTGGTCTTTTGCATCCTTAAAGAAGGGTATATAGTCTAGTGTGCACCAGGTAAGTGAAGAGTGAGGAGGACTGAAAACTGGTTGAGCTGCCAAGCTCAAACAGCTGTTTTGAACAGCTTGAAGTCCAACTGGAGATCAGTCACACACAGTATGTTCCCATGGTCAGTACTGGGTGCCACACAGGTTCATTCATGACCTGGAAGGTAGGACAGGGTGGACCCTCCACAAGTTTACAGATGATACAAAACCAGGAGTAGTTGATAAACCAGATGGTTGTGCTACCATCCAGAAAATCTCAACAGGCTGGTGAAATGGGCAGAGAGGAACATGATGCAGGTCAATATAAGAAAATGTCAAAAATCTGCACCTGGGAAGGCATGATCCCACATACTAGTACATATTGGAAGGCTGACCAGCAGGGCTGCATTAGATAGAACATTGACAGCGTGTAAAAGAAGATTATCTTTCCTCTCTAGCACTGGTGAGACACATTTGGAGTGCTTCATCCAATTCTGGACTCCCCAGTAAAAGAGAGACAGTATTGTACTGGAGGAAGCCTAACAGGGGGCAACATAGTGCATTAAAGGATTGGAGCACCTGTCATTAGAAGAGAGGCTGAGAGGTCTGGGTTTTTTTAGCCTGGAAGAAAGACAGGTTGAGGGCAGGGGACACTGATTGATATTTATAAATACCTGATGAGAGGGTGTAAAAAAGGAGACAAACTCTTCTTGGTGGTGTCCAATGAAAGAAGAAGAGGCAATGGGCACAAATATAAGAAAATCCATTTAAACATAAGAAAAGCCTGTGGTTTTACTGTGAGGGTCAAGTACTGGAACAGGTTGCCCAGAAGGAATGTGGAGTCTTGATCATTGGAGGTAGTCAAGCCCCGGACAATGTCCTAGGCAACCTGATCTATTAAACTCCACTTGGAGCAGGATTTTGGGCTAGATGATTTCCAGTTTCCTTCCAAACTCAACAGTTCTCACAGAAGAGGAACTAGCCTCCATAGTTTTTTTCCTTGCATGTTTTATGTCTATTTGAATTGATGCATCTTTAATGGGCCTTGCTTGGAAGAAATCTACAAAAAAACATTCAGGAAGGGGGTGTGATTGCAGTAATAACACATAATGAACTGCTTCTCCCTTCCCTTACCAGCTTCAGTGTCTGCAATATTCCTCCTAGAGTGGAAGATGAACCATTTCAAAGGTTTAGCCCTCTTTCACTCAAGCTAGACAATTGTTTTAAGGGTCAAGGGTTTTTTGCGCAATTTTTTTTCTGAGCCTAATAGTGAAGGAAATACAAGTCCCATTAGGATAATAATCAATAGCAGGCAAAACCAGAAGACTCATGCTGTATGATTATGCAATCCTGGAGTAAGAATAGCAAATTAGCAAATTACTGAGATTTTCTTTGTTCTTGCATTTTAGTCAAAATGAGAAAATTAAATGGAAATAGTGATAATGCAAAGAAAATACTATGAGTGTGGGATTGTCACTTGTATATACTTTTTTTTTTTTCTGTTTCTTTAGACTTAATTTCTGAGTTAGCTCTTTGGATTTAAAGGTCAAAAACTGTCAGGAATACCATAATATCTGGTTGTTATCCATCTTTGTAGGATAAAGTTAACTATAGAATATGTTTGAAAAAAAAAAAGTAAAAATCCCAGAATTACAGCAAATACTTCTATGATCTGAATGGACAGAGTGTGTTAATCCGCAGATGTTACCACATCTGTCACGATGAACATGAATATACACTTCTCAGAGATCTTGTGTAAATTGGCATCTTACTGGAAGGTTCAGTGCAACTTTGTTGGCTAAACACCAAACAGAATCAAATTATAGGAATGTAAATGCAAATTAACAAGATTATAGTACTTGTCCCCATTTGAGGAATTACATTGAATGCACAGTGTTTTATGCAAACTGCTGAAGTTAACTATTGTTAAAATAAAATAATAATACTTGATTAAGGTCCTATGACTAAAGTTTAAAGATGTTTATAAAGCTATGCACCTTAAAGCAGGTGCTCAAACATCATCAGAAATTGTGTTTCCCTTTAGTTTTTTAGTGGATGAATAACAAAAGTATGCTTTGATGTCCTGTTGATCAACTTACTGACAGCTTGACGGAGAAAACGCAGAATCTGCAGTATGATGTACAGCTACATGCAGCAGTTCCATGGAAGAAAGGTCTAGAATTCTTAGCAGTTCTGATAATGCAATATAATAATTAACATAATCAATTTTCTAGCGGTTTTGATATCACATAATAGCCCATAAAATATTTCTATAATGGCACATAGGTTTCCACTGGAGCATGCCAGTATTTAATGTCAAAGGTCTATTCCTCCTCTTCACTGTATTTCAGAACTCAGATGTCACATTCCACAAAGTAATTATTTCAAGCCATATTTGAAGCATTTAATTGTTGATATAAAATTCTGTACAGCCCCCAAAATTCATAGATAATAGAGCGGAATTGATTTTAGCATATGTAACTATAAATATCTACAGGTAAATTAGTATTTTATTCAAAAATGGAAGTCTTCCACTGCTGCTTTTAGTAGGAATTTTTAGTTAGAAAGCTTAATATATCCTTAAAGCATCTCTGGGGCTCACATGATGTGATGTTGCTAACACAGAATATTTTTACACCTGCTAAGGAATTCTCTATAAAAAAGAATTTTTTTGCAAAATACAATTTTTCCATGGTTAATTTTTTATTTTTATTATTATTAGTGTCTCCATTTTTTCTGCCAAGTAAAACTCAATGTGAAATTTTGTTCTTTCTTATTTTTTCCCTGTCATTGTCTTCTTTGCTCCAAATGCATTATTATTTAATGCTTTTTTGAAACTTCATTTCACAGTTCCTTACTCTGCTTTTCATTGCAATTCAGTATGTCTGCTGTTGTTGAAATACAAAGATTTTCTGTAAGAAAAAAATGAGATTTTTTTGTTCATCATCTCAAGTATTTAATAGGCTTTAAGGAACCTCCAACTTTTAGGGAAAGTAAGGCAAGTACTTACCACTATCCTTCTCTTCCTCTTCTCTAATTTGTACAATACTAGTATAAATAATGAACATGAGAGTAGTGTACTAGATTTGGAATGGAAGTTTGACTTGTAGAAATTTGTTCTGAATTAAATGAATTCTGAATTCACTAAGTTTAATTTATCATTGAAATTTCATTTTACATCTCAAGTGGTATATGTACATGTCATATTCGCTCATGTAGCAAAAAAATAAAAAAGGTAAGGGATGAGGGAAGGTCACATCGGCCTAAATTCTTGCTTTCTTGTTGTGGCTGATATGGCTCAATGTTAGTACCATTTTAACTTTGATTTCTGTCATTGAAGATGATGTTTAATAAGACTACACTTGGACTTTTGTTTGCATCATAAGTGCACACAGAAAATGCTGAAAAAGGGAAGGAATAAGAGGTTTACAGTACTTTTCACCTTGACCGTTCTAAGAATTCAGGGCAACTAACAGGAATAGAACATCCATGATTTTCAGGCTGCAATGCTTAGGCCATACTATATGACTAACACTTCTCAGTGCAGACCTGACAGGCCACTTCATCGTTGTCACAGAAATAAGTATTTTTTCCTACAGACAATGTCAAATGTGCTCAAATTAAAATTACTTTGCAATTTAAAGTTCAATCTAACCTATTCCTAAAGAAGATATAGGAGCCAATGTTCTACTGAAACCACAAGCGGAATGTTTTTGTAGGTATATTTCAAACAGCCCAAGTTTCTGTGGTTGATGTAGGGTAGTGGAAATACAGTGCATGAAGATTTCATTGATGTTGCTTTTGCTTTTCCTCTGCAAAAAATGTATTGGAATTTTGGATTCAGTAGTTTCAGAAGACCACACAGAAAATTCCTACCCAAAATGGTCTTTTTTTTTTCCTTCTTTTTTATTCTTTCTTTTTTTTTTTTTTTTCCCAAGAATAGTTCTGCACAGTCAGTTTGGTTATCTGTTAAGACCTTTGTAATAAAAAAGAATAAAATAAGTAGTTGGCCCAGAACTAGCCTGAGAACTCTTAGAATTATCTTTGGCTAAGCTTTGGTGTATTATTTAACAGAAAACACAACGTGACTGATTTAAGTCACTGAATGGTTATACTGATACAGTGATGATGAACTTTCCTTTCCTTTTTCTTTTCTTCGAAATTCCCAATTACTTTATTCACACTTTCCCCTGACAAAACTGGAATACACCAGTTAATAAGGTTGGAAAGAGAATCCTTTCCCTTTGTTCTGCCATACACTTGCTGTTATGGCTGTTCCAAATTATAAATAAAGCAGAGCCTTTGTAGAACTTCCTTAGTCTTCAGAAGCTATACTATATCCTTTTCTCTGTTAAACTATATTACCAGTTGTGTGTACACTGCCTATACTCACCTATTACAGATGTCCAAGTTGCAGTATGCAAATAAACACAAATTGTATTTTAATCTAGCCTTTGACCTCTTATACAATTTTGTCAGTACTGCGGTTTTCCCCATCAGCTTCTGGGGACTCTATACTCAAAATATACTCAAAAAATACTCAAGCCTACATCTTATAGCTCTGTTATTGCTCATATTTCTTGTATGGATCACTAATCAAATGCACATAAATTCATCCGCACATGCAGATAAATTCTTCATAATGTATCCTTCAGCATCTGGTTTGGCTGAAAAGTTTGAGTCTTTTACTGTAGCATTTAATTTTTTTTAGTCTCTTTGTTGGAGGAAAGTGGCTCCTTAAGTGTTATGTTGCTTATCTTCTCAAGTTTGTCATTCAGGAGACTACAAATGTTTTGAGATAAAACTGCCAGAATTATTCCAAGACCTGACAGATTTACTAGCAAACAGTATCCTACCACTCCTCTGTACCTTTGATATAAGCCCCATATGGCATCAGTCCTGTTTACCTGAATTAACTCCAATTTTCTAGTGACCAAGGTCAGATGAGTACAGAAAAAGACTCAGCTGTTCTTAGCTAGCACATATGGTCCAGTGTTGTTGATTTTTATTTCAGTTTATTTACTATAATAAAAAAGTACTTCATGCTAAATCCAGTTCCCACTGCAGAATACCTCAGTGGTGGTTCGTAGTAGTGTAAAAGTGGCAAATAGTTTACATGAACTATTTTCTAAAGACTTGAAATTATTGGTTCTTTTGGATGTTTTGTTGTTAGGTGTGGCAACAGAACTTCCATTAATTTTTTAAAATCTTTGGAGATAAAGAAACCATATTTATTCCTAACTGTTTTGGGCAAGAAATTAGCAAGTAATGGTTAGTGGGTTTTCTATAACTTCTGCTCATTTAAAGAGATCTTAACTGCTATAAGTTTTATTTCCAATGCTGCCTGATGAGTTTCTTTCAAATCACAGCAGCGACAGAGTGTTTTGGGCATAATGCATGTTAATTTTGCTTTGAACATTGCTCAAAAATCTTCAATGCCAACGTAGATGCTGTGAGATTGCAATTGTTAAATTCATGGTGTGAAAAATTCTTACCCTATTAGAGGTAAATATTTAAAGCAGTGTTTGTAAACTTCATGCTCAGTCCCAATGATTAAACTGTGCACCTACTGCTTTTGGAAAAGGAGATTACTTCCAGTCACAGTGCGAAGTGTGAAGTTTTGTACTGCAATTTATATCAGAGAAAAGGCAGAGTGAGCAGAAGTAGGTTTATCTTTACAGAATTTGCAGAATACAGGATCAGCTTTAAAAACAGATTAAATTTACTTAATGTTTTATTCCTATGTACAAAGTAAAAAACCCACAGAAGTGTGAGAAATATCACACTCATCTTCCACATTTTACAAGAACCATTGTGACATTAGTTATAATTCAGTAGAGGACTAAAAATCATTGTGGTATAAAAGGCAAAGAAGTTTTCTGGAGTCCATAATGTTTTTGATTATTTCCAGGTCAAAGCTGTTAGTGAAAACTTATTTCAATAGCATTAGGGTTTGGGTTTTTTTAACCATAAATTACTTTAAATATTTAACATCTGTTCAAAATCTTTGGTTTTTAAAACAAAATGTCAGCATAATCTGGGTAAGAGTAAAAATGTCATTTTCTGAGCACTGCATTTTTCATTCCTTGTAGCTCTATTCTTGGCAAAAACACCTTTCCTACCTTTTTTCGTTTGTGCTCTATGGACCATGAAAACTGCCGTTATGGAGGAGAGAATGCTGTATGCATTGGTTTTATTGTTTTTATGCTGACGCAACAAAATCTAAATCGGCTGGTTCACTTAGGGGTTTTCAGGCCTCAGCAGTTCTGAAAAAACAGGGGAAAAAAGAAAAAAAAAACACACCAAGGCAAAAAAAATAGAAGAAAATAAATGCCCTGAAGTCAATGAGACCAATCTGATAAAATAGAGAGTGTCTTTTTCACTTTTCTTTGATGACAGAGAAAAAGCCAGTCTCACAGTTCTGGGACACAATAAAGAAAATGCAGTACTACAAGGTAATTTTTATAACTAGTTGCTAATCTGGTCAGAAAATAAGATGATACTCAGAAGTTCATTTGACTCCACACAGTCTGTCTATTGAGTGACAGTTAAGCTGATTTAAATCTGGTCTGCAGTCCACCACAGGTGGAGGAATGTATAATATTTTTAGTATACTTAAGTTGCTATTTATTAGCATGGTGCTCTGTAAAAGCTATACCTTAGCCCATAGCAATGATTCAAAACAGTGCACTACACATATGTGAATGCAAAGTTTGGAATGTCTGTGGCAGCGTATTATATTATGGAGGCATCAGACACAGGTATGCAATTAAGATCAAATTGCGTTTTACACATAATATGCTCACAAATTGGTAAATGTACTGCTTCTGCTGCCTCAAAAAGCAACACTTACTTTTGGAGTGTACAATCAGCTAAGGCTTACAAGAAACTAGGTGTTTTTTCAGTCATTGAAACAAATTTAAATGGATTATTTAAAACAAAACATCTGGAAACAGGACATGTAGTGACACTGTGTAAAACTTAAAAATTAGTAAGGTCTGGTATCTTTCATTCTAATTCCTGTAGCTGATTCTGAGAGTTGTCATTATTTGCATATACAGCTGTTTAGCTCAAAAGTCTCAGTAATGGATCAGGATCCCATCGTTGTCCACTTCAGAAACATTGAGAAGTTTGGAGAAAATAGTACCTATTCCAAAGAAATCAGATTCATATGAAGAACTGAGAGGTGAATCAGTGTATATGCATATAAATTACAAAAACAAAAAGTATAAAAAATGCACAATGGAACAAACACATTGATCATTGATAGATATTTGAATAGTAGTAATCAGCCTTTACATATTTCCATTTGGTGATGCTTCAAGAAAATGAGTAGGATATTTGTGTTTATTTACAATTTATTTTCACTTCTGCAAGTGTTCAAATTCCGACAGCCATATCTTTGAATTTTCCTGCACTTATAATACTTGAGGACAATTAAAAAATTCCTAAAATATTCTTTACTTTAGGCCATTGGTTTGTTTTCTCAGCTTCAAGCTTGTCAAACTATGATTTGAAATCTATACAATTAATTTTGTTTATCTCTCCATGAATGGTACTAATCCTCTGTGGCCTGGAATACAAGAAACATACCCCAAATGTGTTAGAATAGCTATGAGCTATAAGAGGATCGTCTATAATGTTTGCTTCACCTAAATTTGACATCTAGCCTTCTTATGTTTAGAAAAAAAATTCGAGATACATTAGTGCTTTTGACATTTTAAGAACATCAGAAATGCATTTTCTAGCTTATTTCAGAGCTATGTAGATTTAGGTCGTGTTAAAACAAAATGTCAAACTTATGAAAATGAATAAGGAGTGAATAAAAAAAAGTATTGTATGAACAGTTCAGCTTGGATTTCCATACTGGTATTCAGGATTTCCAAGGGGTCATCAATGAAACAACTGGTATGAGCCTACTTGAAATTCAAAGGACTAAAGGGTAAAAAGGACAAAACCCCACACATTTCCCTGAATAATAATGGGCTTGCCTTTGGCTTGATGCATAAACTACATAAGTCATAAGTTTACAATGGTAATGGATTTGTTTTCTTTGGGGTTGTGGGTTTTTTTTGGTATGTCTTTGGTTGTTTTGTCGTCGTCGTGTCCGTCGTCCCCCCCCCCCGCAATATAAAATTATATGTTCTGGGTTTTTTTCCTGAAATTTCTCAACATCAAATTTTGAAGAGTCTCCAGAAACACTTACTATTGTATGTAACTTCAGATTGATAAAGAATCATAGAAATTAATTAAAACTGAAAGATGGAAGATATTTCTAGATTTTCCTTCCCCCTATTGGAGGAGATCTGCTTTCCTAATTGAAAGCTTGGCCTCAGATTAGCCTACTCGGGCCCATGTTAAGCTGTTTCTAATATTTACACTGGGTTGATTCCACTACTTGTCTGGGCTACCTGTTCCAATGCTTAGCTGTGCTCATGGTGAAGAATTTTTTTCTTATATCCACACAGAATTCCCCTTCAGCAGCTTGGACCATTGCTTTTTATGCTGTCACCATGCATCTTAATGAAGAGAGAACCTTCAGCTTCCCTCTGACTTTCTCTTTAATTAATGGAAGAATGTGGCTAGATTCTATGTAAGGCTTCCTTTCTCTAGGTTTAACACCACCATTTCCATCAATCCTTCTTTGTTAAGATCTCCAGCCCTCTGATCACCTTGTTGGACACACTCCAATTTTAACATCTCTCTGGAACTTGGAGGACCAAAACTGGACACAGTGTTCCTGGTGTAGCTTGACAAATGCCAAATATTGTAGATTAATGACATGCCTTGTACTGTTGGCTATGGTCTTGCTGATACAGTGTGCAGTTTGCTTTCCTGATGCAAGCATGGGCTGATCACTTGTGTTCAGCTTGCTGTTCTCTTGGATCCCTAAGTCCTTTTCAGCCAAGATGCACTCCTGCTAGTCAATTCCCAGCCAGTATGGATTCTTGGGATACTTTCTTCTTTGATAGACTTTGCACTTATTTTTATTAAACCTCATGCAATCCCTGTTATGCTAATTTTCCAGCCTCTTGAGGTCTCTCTGTATGGTAGTTCTTTCTTACAGTGTATATACCTCTTCCCTGTTCAGTGTCATCCAAAAACTTGGTGAGGGTGTTTTCAATACTGTTTTCCAAACTGTTTATAAAGTTATTGGATAGTGTTGTTGGTGACTTTTGTTGCTTCCTTTTCAATAGCAGTTGTGGCTTCCTCCTAGTCATTGTAATATGAGTACTTTGTGCTTTAGAAGGTATTATATTTTTTCCCATGCTCTGATTCTTCAGTAGGGAACAACCATTCCCCTTGCTAACATGTTTTTATCCTGGAATATTTTTTGTTCAACAGAAACCTAGAAATGCATATGTATTACAGTTCATTCTTTCTTTATTTTCTTACTGCTCATGTAAATTTTTCATTTTTTTTTCTTAACATGCATCAACAACGTGTATCTAACGGTTCACTAAAATTGTTTTCTCTACCAATATTTTATATTGCCTAAGTTATTTATAGTGACAAAAATATTTGGTTTGTATAGTGGGGTGAAGATTGTATGTTAAAAGAATTAAATGCAGGTTCTTAGTAAAATTTTACAAATATTGAAAAACATTTATTTTCCATCCTTTCTGTATTACATAGTAATTTAAATTCCTACAGAGCTGATGTGCTTTGCTTGAAGTACGTTGTGCTGCAGTGCAATATTAAATGCTTGCAGGAAGCTCTTGATTTTCAAACCAAACCCTATGAGGAGAGACCATATCTGTTTGGTGCTCTCTCTTCTATGTGTTCACAGTTTATTTTGAAGATAAATGGTCTCCCCTTTTATTGCTACTAAAATCTTTTGCAATCATCCACAAACTATCTTCAGTACAGTAACAATGGGTTCATGCAGAGTCCTAAAAATCTTCAGTTTTGTTAGCATTGACACTAGAGTTAGTTCAAATATTTGATTTGCTAAGTCCCCAGGCAGAGTGAAATAACTCTTGGATTGTATCTCAGCAGGGTGACAAAGTCATTTTTTTTCTAAATAAATGTTCTTTTTATTCCACATACACTGCTAATTTTCCTCTGAGGCAGAATTTATGGCTGCCAATCAGCTGAACTTCAGAAAGTTTGTAGTGTCAATCTTTGTTTAGTACCTTCACGAGAGCTGACAGCACACTTATTTTTAAGGCTGACATTAAAAGATGAAAGACTTCTTAAAAGTCTGATTAAACTACTTTTCATGCTGTATTTCTACATTTTATTTACTAGGCAAGACTTAACATTACTGAATGTTTTGGAACGCATCTTGAGTTTGAAACATTATCAAACAGATGGAGCAAGTATAATATAAAATTCTCAGTACTTCTGATACCTTCAATTTATCCAGTGGTTATGACCTCTTAAGCACAGTGTTTTACAAATATGAGGGAAGGTAATATATGTTCCTAAAGACACTGAGGTGAAATAAAGGAAGTGACTCCTCTATGATTCTCTATAGTTGCACGGCATCACTTTGTCCCAAACTACTGTCTCCTATCTTCCTGTCTTCCTATCGCAACAGTTATGCACTCTGGGAATATTAAAGCAGAAAACGCACATTCATTTTTAGGACTTTTAGTAGTCAATTTCTGAATGGCAAGCTAGTATTTGTATGACCAGAGTATGATATATTTCTTACCTAAAGTCTTTCTCCAAGTGTTTTTGCAGTGTACCATGAATAAAATGTTTGCTGCCCTCTACCTCACTACTCTTTTCTCCATATACTGCCTTCTGTAAGTGCTTTGATTACTTCAGGTTGCAACATTGTTCATTAGGTTTTCAAAATTGCTCAGGAGTAGCTGAGTGATTGAAATAAGAGTGAAAATTTAAAATGTGTCAGAATCCACAGATTCTCCTGTAACGGTCACAAACATTGTTGATGAACTTGGTGACGGTGAAATACTTAATAGTTTCCACTGACTTCAAATATCTGTAGGCCTTCATCCTACATAAAAACATATGTAGAATAAAACTCAGATAAACAAGAGATATTGTATATTTTCTTGAGAATCTCTCCAGCTCTTTTTTTTTTTTTACACAGATGAGATGAGAGATATAGATGAGATGAAAGGTACAGACAGCCTTAGAAGAATGCCTTGGTAAAACCTGACATAGTAAAATAAGAGAGCAATGTGCAAACTGAGAATTTGCTTTCACTCTTATAAGCATACTATTCTTATTCATGTTGCGTCTAATATTTGTCTTTCAGAAATCCAAAATCTCCACTTATGACAAGATGTGGGCCTTCATGAGTAGCAGGAGGCAGTCAGTACTTGTCAAAAGTAATGAAGAAGGTATCCAGCGTGTGCTTACCTCTGATTATGCATTTTTAATGGAGTCGACAACCATTGAGTTTGTCACACAGCGGAACTGTAACCTAACACAGATTGGAGGCCTGATAGACTCAAAAGGTTACGGCGTTGGAACTCCTATGGGTAGGTGATATGTCAACCATTTGTTCTTTGTTCATTAATCTCAGCTGCTGCAGTAGCATACAAAAGCTCCATTAAACTGTTGCTTTCTCTAAATTGCTAACAGTTTTTCTTGTTCTCTTTTTCCCACCTGGGGGAAATATTACATGTTTTATCAACATTTATGGATTTTATTGAATTTTCTAATCAGAAAAAAATAGTTGCTTTATGACAATTTGGACACTTTCATATGATATGTTATTCTTGCATGGTGTCTTCCATATGTTCAACAGCAAGTACTTTTCACAGCCCCTTATTTTGTAAAAATATGTTTTGAAAATGTTAATCTTCCTAGAGAATGAGCTGCTAGTAGTACAAGGTTTACATTAACAAAGGTGGATAATGCTCGAGCTAATCAATGAGATTCTTAAAAGAGGGGGAAAGAGTCCATAACATGCTATGTATAATCCACAGACAAAAATAATACTGAATTAACTTTGTGAAAAATGGTTTTTCAGAGCAATTCCAATCCTGTAAATATTTTCCAGGTCAGGTGTTCTTAACTAGATACAAAACTTTAGTTGCAAGATTAGGAGCTACTTACAGACATTAGTTTGGTGGCTAGAATCCACAGAATGGGGTTCAACAAACACCAATGTGCTGAGTTCCTAGACTACAGTGATTTTTAAAGGAGATAAACTGAGGATGTGGCTTTAGATTTCAGAATAGATGGGATTAAAAAACTGATGTAACACAAAAACTCTGTCAGTACTGCACAATGATCCTACTTAATAATGGAAGGTCATTCTGCTGACTTCTTTGTAAGGCCAATATTTACTTTAACTTTATTTTTAAGAAGAATTTATCACCTTGTGATTGCTGAATGTATTTTATGTTTTTCTCAAATATGTCTTACATTTGGTACTGATTTTATCTGTGTTAATACTGTACACTAAATCATTGTAAGGAGAAAGTTGTGTCCAGTACTGTAAATCAGTCACATGGTAAGGAAGGTTAAGAACTAAAGTTTACTGGAATATCTTGGATAAAGAGATACCTACCAGAAGTGTCAAATATAGGTTTCCCTGTATGTTTTAGGTATTTACTTCAACTTTAATAACAACTTTATAATTTTCATAATTTCAGTAATTTGCTAGGAAATGGACACCTGGACACCAGCAGAAATTATGATTCATTCTGTCTTTGAACAATTATTTGTTAGGAATCTATTTTTAATCTATATAGCAATTATTATGGCTTCTTATCTATATAACAATTATTGTGGCTTTTTATATTGATGAATATTTTTTGTAGACATGGAAGTGTCAGAAGGGACTAGACTACAGTTCTGCTGCTCTTTTTGGCATCTCATATTTTCTGATATATAAAACTTTTGTTATTTTGAGGGTGAAAACCATCTTACATTTAGTTTGAGTATGGTGAAAATTAAATCTTATTTGACAGCTTGAAATCCTTAATAAGCTTCATGCAAAACTGTGAAGCATCCGAAGCATGCCTCAGAAATCTAAGTGCCCATGAAAGTTCCAAATTCATAGAAATCAGAGAGCCCAGGCTATTTCACTGATGATTTTGACTATGTGTAATCACAGAATTATCGTAAAGACCAGAAAAAAAAGCGAACAAACAAACAAAAAAACCACAACAGATGAAAAGTAATGATAAAGTCAGAAATCGACTTCTAGAGTTAAAGTTATGAGTAAGAGGTATTGAGTGTGAAGAGGCAAGGAAGCAGGTAAATTGTCTTTTGATCTTTGTCCCCTACCTTATTTGGGGAGAAGAGGCAGTATGCATGCACTATTTCTTCATTAACTTTGAATCATATCAAAGACATTATGAGCTCTTATTAATCTGCAAGATTCCAAGTAATAACAAATTTTCTGTGTCAAGAGAAATAATGGTGTTCTACTAGGGTATCTGTGAGCTGACAATTGTCTTGAATCAAGGTGAAACAAATAAAGGACATACCTGCAGGAATCAGAGGTCAGCAAAGGAAATAAAACAAGTGTAGAAACAGTGTTAAACTTAGCAAAAGAAGTTGAAGTAAGATCTGAAAAAAAATAAAGAGCCATTCATAAAAGGAAATAGAACCTAAAATAATATATAAAGTAAGGTTTTCACAAAAGAAATGAAGTCACAATAAAACAGCATCTGGAGCTTTCCCAGAACAGCTAAGAATAAGAGTTTAATCCTGTGTTAGGGCAGAATCTATAAAATGCTATCTAGAAAACTAACATTTATAAAAGTTTTGTATTCTGTTTATTAACTGCACAATCTCAGAGGAAAGAGATTGGGTAGACTCTGCTAAAATAACGTTCACACATACATTTGAAAGGAGACCTTACAAAGAAGCATATCCATAGTGCGAGGCAGACTATATTGCTTTATTGAAGCTTGAAAATCTTACCTAGCAGTGGATAGTACAAAATAAATTCATGTATTATAGCTAATCTTATTTCTACAGGAAAAAATAATTCTAGAGTATTTAAAAGAACTTATGACATGGTTAAATCTACAGAATCTACAGATAGATTTCATCATTATTTAGTGTTTATGGAAGAAGTTTAGAGACATGCATTTGAATAATATCTTTTTAGAGTTAATAATCCTGAAAGTAACTTGCCAAATGCTTAGAAAACTACAGTGTAATGGTTTCATAAGCAAAATACATGTTACTGCTTGTGGCTATTTAGGAAGCAACACATCTTTGAGCAATACAGAACAACAATACAGAACTAGTTTCATTAGGGGCATAGATGTCATCTTCCCAAATTTACAAAAATATCTGGTTTATCTCCCAGAATAGTGTTTTTAAATTGCAGAAATATTTTCATGTAAGATTATATTTGTAGAATGTAGTTGTTACAGGCCTTATGTTGGATACAGTAGAATGGATATGATAACTTTTTAGAGAACAGCATCAAAGAATCCAGGTGCAACATATCCTGTTCCTTTTGAAGGCTAATAGAGTAATAGTCAGTGAGACCATTATTTGCTTGAGTCAAAGTAGATACAAACAGAAGAGCTAAAAGCTTTCCTAACAACAAAAAAAAAAATGCTGTCAGAGTAGTTTATGATGGGATAATCACTTGGAAAATGCAACCACCCAAATATAGCACCATCTTAGTGTTGAACAGTAAAAGCTCTCTGCTCACAATGTGAAAGTTTTAAATTCAGAGAAAGTTGCACAAGAGGAGATAAAACCTCAGCAGATCAGGTGGTGTATAGGTATCAACTCCTGACTACAATGAAGAAGCAAAATCTGAGTTTACTTGATTATTAGTGAAGTAAGCAACATTTAGATTGATTAGATGTAGCCTCAATGAAGGAAATTGGAAATGATGTACTTTTGGCACAAAGTAGGATCAGTGTGCACCTTTAAATTCCACAAAATACAGTGATGTTTGGAGTTAGTGCAAGGCAGCATTCTATATATCTTTGCTGTTGGCTTTATTTAATATGTCACATGTGATGCCTGCAGCACTGAAAAATAAACTAGAGATAGTGAATTTGGTAACATACATACAATGAATGATTCTCATGATATATATTTATAAATTAATGGAACAGTCTTGTCAGCCACCTCTGGTGGTAGACTAGAAAAACTTAATCTATAATGATGAGAGAAGGGATGTTTCACAGCTGATACTTTAGAGCAGATAAGGAGAAACCATTTGTTACTGGGGTAGTGTATATTGTTTTATTTTCCATCTTTGCAACTTTGTTTATAGGTTTGCAACCAAGAATGTAGCACTTGCTTTGCTAGTGCTTTTGACTTTTTTTTCCTTCCAGTTTGAAGCTCCTCGTGACAGGGTTTTGTATTGGCTTTATTTTGACATATCCTATTAGGAGGCACTATTTTGTCAGTCCTGTGTTCTTTATCAATGAGTCTGGTAGATAGGAAAACTTCTGTTAACATGCATAAAGCTTGAAGTATTCAGTATAGTTTGTTTTTAATAATAAATATATGAGTATGTATCACATACAATTATCTCTTAGAAATAGACATATATTTCATTTAGTGGTTGGAATTTGGCTTGTGTGGTCATAAACCTCATCATCCAAGGCTGATATCTGAGGGATGAAGACAGAGAGGGAGGGAAGAAGAAAGAGAGAGAAAGAGACAAAAAACACAGAAAGCAATAGAATGAGGGAGGGGTGGTGGATAGAAAAAAACCTTTGGGTATGCAGAATAACTTCTGCTTTTGATGACAGATCCTCTATAAAGTGTTACTTATCACCTCCAGTAGTTTTTAATTTCCAATTTCTTCATCATGCAGGATAAAGGTGTTAAAAAATGATTTATATTTGTTTGTTGAATAAACCCCAGTGGGGATAAATTTGCCATTGCAAAGGATTCCTAAATGTTTATGATACTTCCATGTGCTTATGCTCTTCTTATCAAACATAAGTTACAACTTTTTTTTTCCAAGAAAACCTAGCTTATTCAGGCCCTGCTGAAACACAGTTAATATGACTTTTCTGTGGTCAACATACTGTAAACTACAGTAATATTATTTGACACTTTCTATTTTCCATAATGAGTGTTTATTAACATCATCATTAATGTGAAGTGAACAACATGAGAGGTTAGAAATTTGATTCTAAGCTCTCTATATGTTCTGCAAAGCTGCTTTTCTCTCTCTCTCTCTCTTTTTTTTTTTCTCCAATTAGAAGAAATATATTTGAATTCATGTATTGGAAAAAAGCATATCTTCATCTCTCTGCGGTGGTTTCAGGTTAATATTTCTTTTCCAAATTCCTGTTTCTCTTCAGCATGTAAGACAGCAGGCTACTTTCCATCTGGCGTGGGCAGATTTTCTATTGAATTGCCGGTTGCTATGTTGAACCTAAAGTACATAAATGGCTGACAAGTTTTTATGTCAAACCCATTCCATCCAAGCAGATCTATTGAGCATACACCTTTCAGATGATCTGCACTTATGTGGCAACTCAGGACTAGCCTGTATATGCCAGACAAACCCTGTATATGTGGAGATACATGCAAAGTAATGCTTTGACATTTTGAAAATGAAAAAGGGTAGGTGTAAGTAATCGTAAAAATTTGCATGTATTTCTTCTAACTCTTAAGAAATAGAAAATAGAAAGTGGTGTTTGAGAGATATTGCACATATAAGGAATTAGAGCTAGTAATTTCTCTACTGTCATTCTGTGATTGTTGAGCTGTGGAAAGTTACAGAATGAGATTAAGAGGGGGCTTTAGCTGTGTAGCAGTGATGTTCGTATAATATCTGATAATGAGGAGATAAAAAACATCTTGAGAAAAAGACGAAATACACATTTTCTTATCCTTTCTTCCTGTGCAGATATTAAAAGAAAATAAATTGTGCTATTAATATTAATAATATCTCAGTTGCAAAACACAGTGAGTTAAATCTGTTACATCAGCATCTTCACTTTTACAAGCCTTTTGACTTACTTTTCCCTTGCTGTGATCAAACTATGACTTTTCCTACTACAGCATATAACTGTTTGTCTCTCTGATCTTTCTATATGGATGGATTATCTTTTTTTTAAAAAAAGAAATGTGTACTCCCCCAACTATATAGAGACTCTTCACTGTACTTGGGCATAAAATACATCTCTCAGGATATGAATGAAATTAAACAATGTATTTTGGGGTTAATATACCAAGTGGATAAAGCTACCAACATTTCATTGCCAAACAAAGACTTACAAAACTACACATTATATAAAGATGCAATAACTTGCAATAGTAAAGCAGATTCATGTATCAAAATTTAGTAGTGTAAGCACATAAAATAAATCTGCACAGTGTATATTCATATAGTGACAACAGAAAGCTGGTAGTTACTATACAAACAAGTTCTACCTCCTATGTCAAAAAGAAAAATATATGAACAAAATAAACAGCCTCCAGCAGAGATGCATTGGCTGCAGGCCTGAGATATCAGTATACTCACTTAAGCTCAAAAGATGAAAAAAAACTTCAAGGCTATCATGTTCTATTGATTCAGAAGTGTCATTTTTAGTAAAGTTCTCTTTTCTTTAAATTATAATGAAATATCAAATAAGATGTCTTTTTTTTTTTTCATAAATATTTTTATCTCCTGGAGAAAAAAATATATTTTTCTCAAAAATTTGCCCATTCACCTATGACATCCAAAAAGTCTATTTGCCTGATAATGTAATGTACAGCTCACTTGCACATAGTAATTTATTTATAAACTTTATTTATAAACTTTTGCACAATGTAGTTAATCTAAACATTTTTTTAACTTAGACATTATTGTTATTTTTTGGCAAATCAGAACCAAGAGTGTAGTTAACTTTTTTTTCTCCTTTTTTTTTTTTTTTAAATTTCAGTCAGTTGTGTAGCATGTAATTAAATGTTTAGAGTAAGCACACTTTGTAGACAGTAGTATTCATATAATTTCATCAGACATAGAATCTAGAATGAGTATTTCACACTCCACTCACTTAAATTAAAGATTTCACTGCTGAAAAAAAGGGTTTCAGGCAATAATTTATGATCTGCTATTTCATATTTTCTCTAAGAATATGACTTCATGAATTATTTATATTTTCGAAGCCATTAATAAATGCAGTACAACAGTGCTCTTCCTACCCCAGTGATAGGCTGCTGGATTCAAATAAAATTTAAACAAATTGTTTAATCAGCAAATGTATAACACTTAATTATCATGTTATATCCAATAACACTGTATAGCTCCAGCTGATTTATATTACCTATTCTGTCTCTATGGAGTGACCTAGAAAAAATATCCACAGTAAAAGTTTCTATTTTATAATACTGAATTTTTTTAACTGACATGACTGCCTTCTTAATGTAAGTATTTTCAAAAGATTTCATTACCTGCTGTTTTTATTTCAGTGCATATTTCCAAATATAGAAAATTTAAATGAAGGCATAGTGGGGAATATAAATTACTTAAGAACAAAAGCTTTTAATAAAAAAAAATAATGTATTAAAATTAATGTATTAAAGATATGAAAAAATGACTTATTTTCTAAATATGCAATAGAAAGTGAAAAAAATATTTTGAACATGATATCCTAATAGTCCTAATTCTTCTCTTAGAATTCCTTCAGCCTCCTCCCTTACTGCATTTATCATTTTCCACAGAGATTTACAGCTTTTTTTGGTAATAATCTAAAAGTTAGTTTACTTTTGGAGCTTTCCTGTAAAATAAAAAGCAGATAAAATTGGAGTAAATGCCTTGTAACTGCAAGAATAACACTTCATCATCCTACAGATGTGTAGGATGTTGCCTCCTATGTTTTGTCTAGCTTTTAAAAGACCAAAGCCTTGACTTCTACAGCTACGTGTCTGAATTAACTTTTGTTGTTAAGCAATTTTTACACTTAAAACATGAACTACATCCAAATTAATATTTTAAACAAATGCCCTGAATGTTTTCTAGTAAAGAAATATAATATGTTATTACATATTTAGAACATAGTGTTGCTATCAATTTTTCCTGCTTTAGGTGCTACCTATAACTGTGGTAAAATCAAGTCCAGTTTAAGAGACATTAAAGTATGAATAGAAAGCCTTGCATTTTCCAGAAATTAGCTAAAAATGAATCTCAAAATTGAAGGTACAGGGTCTATAGTCAGTCATTATAGACTGACTATGTCACTGTAGGGGGCAGTCTATTTTTTAAACTCACTTTAAATAATGCGTAGTATGGTTATCCTGCATTTGTAGATTCTTCTGAAGGGAGTAGGATTATGATACAGATGAGTATCATGATGATAATGAGTTCTGGGCCCCACAATTTAAGAAGGATGTTAAGATCTTTGAATGAGGTTGGCAATAAAGCTTGAAACAGGGCTAGAAGGCATGTCCTGTAAAGAGTGGCTGAGGACACTGGGTTTGGCTAGTTTAGAGAAAAGGAGGCTGAGGGGCAACTATATTGTGCTCTACAGCTTCCTGAGGAAGGGAAGTGGAGAGGGAGGTGCTGATCTCTTCTCCCTGGCATCCAGTGACAGTTTGTGTGGAAATGACTCAAAGTGTGTCAGCGGAGGTTCAGACTTGACATTAGGAAACATTTCTTTACTGAGAGGGTGATCAAGCACTGGAAGAGGCTTCCTAGGGAGGTGGTCAATGCCCCACATCTGTCAGTGTTTAAAGAGCGTTTGGACAATGCCCTAAATAACATACTTTCACTTTTGGTCAGCCTTGAAGTGGTCAGGCAGTTGGACTAGATCATCATTGTAGGTCCCTTCCAACTGAACTCTTCCCTTTCCTTCCCTCCCTTTCCTTTCCCTTCCCTTCCTTGGATGCTATTGTTTATGCAGTTCCTTTTTCTCTTTTCCTTTTTCACTCTTCCTTTCTCTTTCTCTTTCTCTTTTTTCTCTTTGTCTCTTATTGCTTTTATTTTTAAGGAAGATTACCAGATTCACTGAAAGGTTTGGTTTGTAAAGTTTTATTTTAGTCACTGAGTGCCTACACCTTACTTCAGTATTTCCAAAATATTTCAGTGTTTGGAATGCCATCAGGCTGTTCACATTATTTCAATTCTTGCTAATTTTCAGTTCCGATAGAGTTTTTGTCTTCTTGGTTAAAGAGAAAGTTCTCTCTCTTTTTTTTTCTTTTTTTTTTTTTTAATTTAACCGTAGTTGAGTGACAGAGTAGAGCTGTCAAAGTGAATTTTCCATATTTTAAAAAACTTCATTATTTTTTTCCAATGCCTTGCCTTCATTCAGTCTCAAACTTTGGAGAACTTGAGCAGTATAGTTTTCATCCCCCTTCACATTGGTGCTTCTTCAATTTTTTCTCCTCTTGTCTTTTCTCCTGGAGGTCTAGGATAAGAATCAAAGAATATTATGATAGCAAGAGAGCCACAAGACATTAAAACACTGGCTTGTATTAAATACCTTTCTAAAAAAAACATAAAAATCCATAAGATTCTTTCAGAATTAACTGTTTAGAGTTTATTGGTCTTCCTTACTCTCTGAAGTTAAGCACTTAGTGTAAATAGGGCTGCTCTCTTTGTCCTAACATCATTCTCTTTTCACACTTCTACCGAACTGACTAGGTGTTTTGAAGAGACATGTTTGAAAAACTTTCCTTAAATTTCCGGCAAGACTAGAAAACAATGACATTGAGCACAGTGACTGGCACTGAGCCCAACTGGAACATTTCTTTCAATTAATTTGTACATTTGGCAGTCACTGATCAATGCAGAACCTAATTTTAGGCATTGTTTGCCAGGAGAAAAAAAAAGGTAGTTTCTTTTTTTCTTTAATGTTTCCATTACTTCTCTTAAATATTGCTGAATTTTCTAAAATCAGAATCGTATGTTGCCTTGTTTGAAGAAATACAAGACAAAGAAATCCTTAGGCTCCACAGATACAGTTTGTGAGATCTTTGCTTCTACTCTTGCAGTAACTCAGTTGTGTCTGACACTGATTGGAAAACAGAAGGTCTATACTTTTTACATATCTATGTTTATATATATTTATGTTAAAAAGCCACAGATATGAATAAAGCAGGCAGTTCTGAAACCGAAGGAAATAACAGGTAAATGATGTATTAATTTAGTCACCAAAATTGCTAACAATACACTTGGTTAACATAACTGAAACTAAATTATACATATCTGAAAATACCTAAGAGTTTAGAAGTTTAAAATTTGCATTGATGAAAATATATTCCTGGATTTCCTCTGTAAAGTACTAAACCCAACAGTCAACACTGCCTTTCAATTTAATCATTGTTGAGATTTCAGACTCTGCAGATATTTCCTCTTTGTATTGTGTGGGACAGTGAGGATATTTGAACTATCTGTGTCTACTACCTTTGTAAAGTACTGCTCCTGGAGAAAAGTTTCTATCTTACAGTTCAGCACTCTGTCTATGTAACAAAAGTGTATATGTTTTTATGTAGACATATATTATACATTGGTAGGTGATTTGCACTCTGAACTTCTATACCAAAAGTGTAAACATGGTCCCCTGCCTACAGTTTTCAGAAATCTAAAACACTACAAATAATAATAAAATAATTTCTAAGCAATCATTTGGTATTATTGTTAAGACACCCTAGTTCTCTTGAAGCTCCTTATTGCCTTCAGACCATACAAGTTGCATATTATGAGCTTTTTTTACCAGTCATTGGAGATGAGACATATAAACAGCTTTGTCTCTATAGGAATAAATAGGAAACCATGTACCAACACAGGAGGATTTTTCTTCTGCTTGCCTCTGCTTAATCTGTAAATCTTCATATAATTTGGACTGTAATATTCATCACTTATGCATGCATAAAAGTGATGAGCTTCAGTTTTTCTGTAACTAAAGCAAATTAATACATTTGTCTTCATTAGTTGAATATAATGCACAAAAAATAGATGCAAATTATTTATTTTTATGCAGGTCAAACCATGTATTGAGACTAATTTGAGAATTACAACTGCTTGAGCAGTTAATTTATTGTTGCTGAAATGTTAGAATGTGTAGCTAAAATATTTGATGAGAGAACAGTATTTTATAGCTACCTCAGAAGAATGAGCATATTGAAGCACTCAGAGGTGTGCTAAGAGACTGAGCTTCGTATCAATAAAGAATTGCCAAAGCACTTCATGTCCAGTAGCTGTTGTAAACAGATTTCACCTTAGAGAAGCAGTTTCTAGTAGGAATTTACTGAACAGACCTAACTGAATCAAAGACATTATTAAAATTTCAATGATGTTGATCTTATAGTGCCTAGGACTATATGTACATATTGCATTGTCAAAGACTCATCTACAAATGTAAATTGTCTCTATCCTGATAGTTTGCCCTTAATCAGAACTAGTGTGTTGCATCCCAACACATGGTATTTGCATGGGTTTTGGCATTCATATCTGGAAAAGCTGCAGCATCAGCTATTTATTTTTTCTGTCTTGCATTTCCAGCTAATTATTCCCTTTTCAATGCCTGTTAGAAGTGGGATCTCATTTTGCAGGCTCATGGAATAAATATCACCCACCACCCAGTGTCCTATAATTTAACTACAATATTTAAGGTTCTTCTGAGGGATGTATAATAATTTAAAGCATACTGACCACAGCCTTTCTGAAGGTTACAGGAGAGGCTGACAGAGCTAGGACTGTTCAGCCTGAAAAAGAGAAATCAGCTCAGGGAGGAACTGATCAATGTGTATATGTACCTGATGAGGGAAAATTAATGAAGAGAGAGTCAAACATTTTTCACTACTGGAACAGGAGCGTAGGGCACAAACTGAAATGAAATAAAATTCCATTTAAATGTGAATGGGAAAAACACACACACAAACCCCCCTTTCTTCATAGTAAGGATGATCAAACACAATATGACAGGTTGCCCAGAGATGTTCTAGAGTCTCCATCCTTGGATTTAGTCAGAACCCAGCTGAACAATGTGCCCTGGGTAAAATGCTGTATCTTGAGCAGTTAGGGTGGACTAGACTGTCTCTGGAGGACACTTTCATAGCACAATGAACAGTTTTGTGATGAAAGAGCTTCAGACTTTTTAACTACAGAATCAAGACACTTCTTTTTGAACGGCAACTTGAATTTGCATCCAAAAGGGGTAAATAGAAACTATCGGCTGTCTTTTGGTTTGAGCCTACCTAATTTCATTTTCTGCTCCCAAAAAGTTCCCTTGTAATGGAAAATAATTTTAAAATTCTGAAAGCTCTTCATAAATCTGAATTTACACTATTTCATCCAGCCCCACCATTGAGGACAGAATTCTGTAAGTTGGCAAGGATAAATGAAAAGACTAGCACCATGGCTTTGAATCTTAATAAAGCACCATGGTGCTTTACAGCCAAACAGAACAGTGAGTGAAACACTGAAAGCCAGTGGTTTTAAGCACTCTTTGAATAGTTGAGACTTTTTATTCTCATTGTATATATGATGCAGAGTTAGCTGATGCCTCCTTTTCCCAAAGATCAACCAAGAACTGACTGCTTTGCCTCTGTAATCAGTTTTGCTTTGCAAATCAAATTGGGGAACAGAAATCTGCATGGAAAACATCCAATGGTGAGCTTCTCTTGTCTATCAGAGGGATCAAAAATATATGGAACATCATTTAATAGAACAGTAGCAGCTTATCATCACCTATAAATGCAATCATAGGATCATAGAATCTTCTAGGTTGGAAGGGACCTTCAAGAGATTTTGTAGGAATTCTGACAGCTCAAAAGGTCTATTAATATTTTTTTTTATATCTTACACAAAAATTTCAGTAATTAAGTCATAGGAGTGATAGTGAAAATTACTGGCTGAAATTTTTCATTTCTGCAAGAAAACCAGTTTTAATATCCAGAATGTAATCTGGATGCCTTGTCCATATTCTCTATTTTCTCTTGGTTTTGTATGCCAGCTTTATCATCCGCAGATCAGACCATGATACTTTTAGCTATCTAGGAGCTTCTCAGTGGATTTTCCATTGCTGCGACTTGTGATTCAGCTTATATCAGAAAAAAAAATATCCAAGAACCAATAAAACCTTAGAAAACAATATTGTTGCTATGCTTCTTTTGTTCTCTTAATAACTACTTGAGTCAGTTTTTCAAATATCAGATTAGGTTTACTCATTGTTTGTAGCAAAATGTGAATTTAGATCATTGTGTGTCATTCAGAAATAGAACTACAACACTGAATGTTAGCTTTTTCATGGGTATATAATTTTAAATGTTTAATTTAATAGCAGCACAGTATGCAATGCTGGTCATTCTACATTGATCCTTAATTGTGAGATTACCATTTCTAAAAGAAGATACAGATATTGCGGTAAAAAAGCACTGATCTTTACTTGTAAGATTACTGTTTTTAAGATATGATAATAAGGTATACAAATACAAATATTTCAGTAGAAACACCAAAGGCCTGTAATCTGTCCACTCCAAAACTATTTGTGCAAAATTTTGCAAATCACCATGAGTAAGTGATATTGTTGAACTGAATCACTATCAACTGCATGTTTCTAATGCTATCCTCGAAAATTTAACTAATTGTAGATACGATTAGCCTGTGCTTTATGGCTTTATCTATGAATTCCTCTGTTAATCCATTTTTAAGCACTTCAAATGGACTAGAAATATATGTGTACAAATCTGGTCCCTAGAATATATAAATAATACATGAAGAATAGTTGGTACTGCCTATATTTAGACCAACAGTGTGGAAATGAAATGCAAATCAGTTTAATTAGAAAGCAGCCTGTCAGATCAGAAGATGGCTTAAATTTGGTCCAAAATTATTTCTCAGAATCTAGTGTTATTTAAGTTGTTGTTGTTAAATATTTATAAGCAGTGTAACGCTGAAAATATCCCCAAAATATTATAGTATGCACTTACACTTCCCCAGGCTCTTGCGGGCTAATCACTTTCCTTCTTCCATCTGGCTGAAGAAATGTGTCAAGTACAGCGTTTTGCAGGGTTTTGGCATAATCGGAATGGTCTGAAATGGTGTGACCTAGGCTCCTGCATGCACAAGAAAGTAGAAAAGAGTTGTTTTCCTTTCTTTCTGATTCTCATATAGTCATGTGTAAACACTGTTTAGTTTCTAGTACAGAACATCATTCTTTTCTAAGCATATATGATAAGAGCACAAGTTCTTGCAACTTAAATACTTGGAGAGCAGCTTTTCCCACCTTTTACTCTGGAATAACGGAAAAGCCCAGTGTGTTTTGTAATTAATGATCCTTTCTACATTTTACTTCCATGTTGGCAGGGCAACACTTTCTATTGGCTTTATCCTCATGATAAGTTCTAGATATGTAAGAAGAAATGGAAGAAATAAAGAACAAATTGAAAGAAATTCCAAAAGAAAATATATGTTTTCCAAGAGTGTAAAGAGTATTGAAATGTCCTATCCATATATTCCTTCAGCTCCTTCCTTCACAATTAATCACAGTACAAGTCAGGGGGATTGAAACTAAATGATCCCTAAGATTCCTTCCAACCTAAGCCATTCTATGATTCTATGAAATACTCAAATGGGCAGCATCTCTCTAAAGGATGCTGAGGATTTTTTTAAAAGGTATCAAGTTAATGAAAATGCATTTTATTACTCAGCCAAAGGAAACACTGTAAAAATTATACCTAGTAAATAGCATTATTATGACAGAAAGAAAAAGAGGAGGGATTCTTTGTAGAATTGTATTCATATCACATGAAAGAGGAGATGCCATGCCTTTTTATACATTCCTTTTTTTTTCCCAGGGATTTCTTAACCACTTTAATGAAGAGTCTTTTGTTCCTGTTTTTGAAGGAGAAGAAAAATAATGGTTTTGTTCTCTTCTTAAATATTACACAAATCTCAACATAGAAAGCACTTCTAACTTATGCGATTTACTCTCTAAAATTTAAAAAAAAAATCTTTCTCCATTGGCATTATTCATTAATTAATGTAGATTTTAAAATACCCTTAGGAAAGTCCGTATGCACTATATAAAGAAAAAGAAAACAGATGACATACAAAGATATACTACCTTTTGAACTGCATCTTGAAATATTGCAATGTTCAAAAGCTGCAAAATTATCAAGTAATTTTAAAATATTGACTTATGAGAAAGAAATACATTAATCTATGAAAATTTACATCGTATCCAAGCACGATTAACCTTACATTTCTGGATGCAGTACTACCTCACAGAATCACAGAATGGTTAGAATTGGAAGGGACCTTAGAAATCATTGAGTTCTACCCCTCCCGCCATAGGCAGGGACACCTCCACTAGAGCAGGTTGCTCAAAGTCTCATCCAGCCTGGCCTCGAACACCTCCAGGGACGGGGCATCCACAGCTTCCCTGGGTGACCTGTTCCAGTGCTTCACACCCTCACCT
Organism: Gallinago jamesoni; assembly: GCA_025769975.1. NCBI lineage: Eukaryota > Metazoa > Chordata > Aves > Charadriiformes > Scolopacidae > Gallinago > Gallinago jamesoni. The sequence goes on along the minus strand of JAOQGH010000023.1, from coordinate 74,648,908 downwards.
CATACTGATAATAAGTAAATATGTGCCTGGAAGGTATCTTTAAGTGCCTGACAATCTATCAAATAGAGACTTTTGTGGCTTGGTTGTGAAGCATAAATTTTTGTTTGTTCTTTTGATAAAGTAATAATATAAAGTGTGGCATACTAGGCCTTGGATTAAGTTTAGGGTAACAAGCTATGAAGCAACAGCCTATATTTATGTAAATTAGACTAAATTTACTGCAATATAATTAAAAGCCTGATGGAAATTGAAAGATGAATACTATTTGACTGGATATAATAGTTGGGCGTGAAGATGTTTTAGACTGTGGGATCAAGTGTGATAGGACTTGTTGCATTAATTTGACTGGCTTACAGGTAGCACCAGTTGGATCAAGTTTTGCGCATAGTTATATCTGTATGTGTGTGTGCATGTGGGTTTGTATTTATGTGGCCAGTGTGACCATGGTGAGATGTAAATGGCTTTCTGATAAATGTTGTGGTTGTAGAGGATATTGGTTTTTCCTGTGACATTATATTACATTTTATTCTCATCAGAAAAAACTTCCCTTAAAATATACTCCATGCAATATGCTCTCTGTGGTCTCTTTAGGTTCTCCATATAGAGACAAGATCACTATAGCAATTCTTCAGCTGCAAGAGGAGGGCAAACTCCACATGATGAAAGAGAAATGGTGGAGAGGCAATGGCTGCCCAGAGGAGGAAAGTAAAGAGGCCAGTGCTTTGGGAGTTCAAAATATTGGAGGAATCTTCATCGTGCTGGCAGCAGGATTGGTGCTTTCCGTTTTTGTGGCAGTGGGGGAGTTTTTGTACAAATCAAAAAAAAATGCCCAGTTGGAGAAGGTAAATATTGTCTTTTCCTATATTATTTTATATTTACGGTCTATTTAAATAATACTTTAAGCATTTTGTAGCAAAATGTAAGTGATACATACTGATTGTTTATTGTATATTACAGTACTTGTATAACAAAGGATCACAGCAAAGAACCCAAAGTTTTACATCTTTTAATTTGTCTTCAATGTGTTTAATTGTAGCCAGATTTCAGGACAAGTGACTATTTCTCCTCTTATTCAAGCCTGAAAAAAGACAGCTTTTTACTCCTGGAAGTTCACTGCAGTTAATTTTATGGATGAAGAAGAAATCCGAAACTTTAATGGGAAACAAATTAATCTTCTACAGATAATTCTGATTTTCAAAAGACAATCTGTCTGTAGCTCAAAGTCAAAATCTTAAAATGTCTCTTTAGAAATGTTCTTTACAAAAGTTTATATTTGCAAAGTTGTCCTGGTAGCATCTGGGAAAGATTATGTCACCATGATATTTTGTTTTGGTGGGTTTACTACTGATATAATGTCCTCTAATTTCAAACTGACTCAGTTTTAAAAATTATAGTGTTAATTTGTTCTGTACTTGCAATTTATACAACCACAATACTGTAATTGTGGCAACATTAGTAATAGTTTCTGAAATTCTTAGTTGAAATTATGGGTATTTTTCATAATATATAAATAAATCTGTATATATGTGCCCATGATTAAACCTAAACTCAAACTATATAGTTTATTGCTATGATATATTCTAAATTTTTAAAATTGAGAAATTGTTGGATTTTACTAGGTCTTTTTCTTTTTTCCTTCTCCTTTTGAGAAGCTTATGACCTATGGCCATTTCTACATTTTTATTTAGTAATTTAACTTAATGAAATCAGTAGTAAATCCAACAGCTATATTTATATTGCTCTTTTTCCAGATGCTACTGGTGAATTTTTGTAACTTTAATTATTACTCCAAAAATTTAAAATTTGTTTTCACTTCTTTTGAGGCAACCTTTTGGTATGTAAGTGTCCTGTTACAAATATATTGTTAAATGCTTGGGTTTTTTTTCTAATATACACAAAGGCAGTGTGAGGTCACAAGGTCCTAAACACAGTTCGAACATGGGTACATTTTATTAAATTGTTAAAGGACTATTTGGATCCTCTTCTTTGTGATACTACAGACTGATTCCTTTCTGTTAACATACTATTGGAACATATGCTATGTTTCTGAAATTGATTTGTGAGGAAAAAGATACCAGTTACTTAAGTAACCCTTGTAAGTCTCAATCATTTTTATCCACTCCTAAGGTGGATATGCTTTTTATATGGACATCAGTATAACTTGGTTTAGATTTCTGGATTTTTAACAAACACTTGCTTAGAGAAATAGGACTGTTTTGATAATAAACTTGTAATGAGTTAAGTGTTTTGCAGGGTGTGAATGCATATCTTATGTGATGATAACAGCACATTGGAAGTTGTGTGAGAAAGCAAAGAGAAACTTCTTAATTAAGGACTTGTTTCTCTAAGCTCTATGGTTTTTTGGTTTTGTGGTTTTTGGGGGTTAGTTTCTTTTTCATGTTTTCATGTTTGTTAATGATGTAGAGAGATGACAATGACTGGAAGTATCTGACCTTTTAAAAGTACTTGTACCAGAAAGGTCTCATCATATCATCGAGTATTGAGATACTTTAAAAAGTTAGGAATGAACATGAAGCAGTTGAAAGAGTCAGGTCTCTCTATTCTCTTTCCTCCTCGCTGCCTATCTCTTCCTTTCCCTCCCCTCCCTGCTATATCCACATAACCTGATGCCAGGAGATCAGTAAAATTTCCGTAGCACTTTACTTATGGAATTAAATTAACAGGAAAATGATGCCAGCACCCATAGACCTTCAGTAAAGGTTTTCTTCCATCCTTTCCAAATGAAGCAGATCCCCTTTGCCTGGGGGAGGGAGTAGGAGCAACCAAAGGGGAGATAAGCAGTACTGTCACCTGTCCTCAGTCTCTACGTCCTCTGCTGGGATGAGTAAACTATTGCATCTAACGCTGCCTTGGCTAACCCACAGGAAGAGAGGAGGCACCTATTTTGGTAACATTTATAGTTTCGTCTCTTTGGAATCAGAGTATCATTCTGGCATTTGTATAATGCTTGTCAGCATTTATATAATGCTTGTCAGCATTTGGATACAGGGAAGATCAAAGGCCATATTAACAAACAAGGAAACAGAAGAAATCAGGTAACTTCAGCTGCTGAATATATAGGGTATCCTGTGATATAAATTGGTATATTAATATATGAGTCTTCTTTTTAATGTATACATAATACATAGTTGCACTTATAGTGGGTAGGCAATGCAGATTTAAATCTAGATATGTTGTTTTAGCATTTTTGATGTCACCCTGCTCCTGGAGTGCATACGTAAAGAGAGATCTTGGGTGGTGTGAACCCAGTTGGAGGAGTGAAAGCAGAGATAAGCCTGAAGTTTATCACAGTTAGACTGTCAGTCACTGACACTTCTATGGATAGCTTATTAGAAAAATGAGTGTCCTAATTTACTAAGTATTTTCTAGAAGATACAGATCTGATGGATGTGAAAAGAAGACTATGTGGATTCATTTCTGCTGTCATTTATAGCCATTCAAAACTCATTGAGCCATAAACAGGTCAGAACTGGGTCTGCTTGTGTAAAACTAGCAGATGTACTTTTTATTAATTTTGAACTGTTAAGTACTTCAAAAAATGTGAAATGAGACATGTGTCAGTGTACCTTAGCTGTTTATTTTACTAAGAGAGATCTGGTCATAGACTTCCTTAATCTTAGAGCATATTGAAACAATGACACCAACAAAGTATTTCTGGAGTTACATGATCAAATCATAACCTAAACATCAGTTAAACTAGCCTCTCTAAAATAGTTATTTATTTATAATTGATTATAAGACCAATAAAACAGTAACTAAATTGATACTGGTTTATATTTTGCATACATTTTCCAAGGAAGAAAAAAACAATGGAACTTTCCCTGGTAAATAATCCACGATTCAGCTACACAATTGAGTTTAGTATATATATGGTGTATATATATACAGTATATATAGTTTATCTCACAAGGTACAATGACTGAGCAGTTAGCAGGACTGGACCCAAAGCAGACATCAGAAGCAGTGTTTTATTTACAACTGCAGATTCTATTGAACAAGAAATTCTGAGTGCTGATCAGTGACCTGTGTATGAGACTATGTCTTTGAAGATGGCACACACTTAACTGGTTGACTCCTGCCCAAAATAAGTTGTTTGCAAAAATTTCAAACACCTTCTGCAAAAAGTACGAACCATATTTTGAGTTTGGTAATGTAATGATAACAGGAATAGAAATTTCTGATCTTAGCTGTCTCAAAAAATTGTGCAGTTTTACTGAGCTGCAGAGAACTTAGTTATGGTAGTATTTGGTCTTGAACTTATCAAAAATTAAGTGTGAATTTGCTACAATAGCCAATAATTTTGAATTTGCTGTCTACCTCAAACACACATCTGAGTAATGTAATAACCTGGAGTGTATATTGAGCTAAATAACTCCTCTAGTCCTACCTAGTACATAGTCTCACTATTTTTTTTCAGTAAGAGTGTTGGGAATGACAGACGTTGACTTTGTCTATGGCAGAGTTCTGACATTCCAGTTGACACACTGGGAAAAGGGTAGGAGGAGATGTCAGACCAGAGGCTGTCCTGACTGCATTCTTGCAGAGTAACCACTAGATGGTGCCTTCTAATTTCTCAGAGGGAAATTTTATTGTTACTTTTTAATAGAATTTATGTCACAATGCTCACCTATTTTTTAATTGTAGCCTTTCTAAAAAATGCTAAAGGCTTTTATTATTTCCTATTGTTTATAATACAAACATCTAATTATGCCGTCTGCTTGGAAACGTGTTATGAAGCAGACCTTTTTTATCTAGCCAATCTTGACAATAAATGCTCAGTCATTTGCATTTTATAATTGCTTTTGCTGGTGAATGACCTGCTCCCTGATTTTAACAGGCATTCAGAGGGCAGTGAATAAGCAATGTTAGAAGCAGAAGCCATTTAAAACAATTACTATGTTCTTTTTCTTCTTTATTGATGTACTTCAATGTATTATGGGTTTATGTCCATTTCATACATTTAGTTATGTATAGCTCATATTATTATCGTAACAGCCAGGGAAAACATTGACCTTGAAGACCATTAATGTTTAGCATAATATATTGATGATTCTCAGTTTGAGAATTTATTGACCTTTCTTTTGGTTTTAGTTGTTGCTTTTTTTTTAGACGAGATTATTTCCATTTGACACAACCTTCACACAGTAGTTAGAAATTACCATGAATATCAGCTGTGTGGTAGAAACTACATGCACATAGCTGAAAACTTTAGGATGAAATTCACGGTATTGCTGTAGGCAGTATCAAGAATATATAGAACATTGTTTGTTGTCACCTCCTTGGACCTGTTCTGGTTCTGGTTTCTTTGGAGAAGGTAGTGTTAGCTTGAAGAGTTATCTTGAAGCCTGGTTTTATTAATGTAGTGGACCCACACCCTTCCTAAAAGGCAAGGAAGGACCAAGGACTGCTAGCTGTTGTGGTGTAACCATATGCAGTTGACACCACATCCTCCTTGTGCTTCTCTCAAAAACAGTTTAAATGTTCTTGATTTGTTTACATGAAATTAGTGTAAACACTAGCATGAGTTTTTTGCCAAGGTCCATCTACAATCTATTTGCACAAGGATAAATTTAATTAATTATGTCTTAGAAAGCTTCTTTTTAGAATTGAGGTGAGCAAAGTGCTCACTTCATGTAACTTCCCCTAAATGGAATGGTCTTACAGGAACAAGTTAATCAATACTGAAATATTGTGGATGGTTATTTATCAGAGGGTATGTAGAAACTCAATATTTCCATCTTTGTTTTAATTTTAACAACAGTGCAAACCAAAATGACCACAACAATTTTATATGAAAAATGAAAAGATTTTGAGGACCTCTTCTTACTTTGCCAGAATATTTATGGTTTGGGTTTTTTTGTTCCAGATTTTACTAAATTAGTTTTCATTAAAGTCTTTTTCATTACTTTCTCAAAAAGTGCAGTTATATCAGTGTTATTTGAGTTCAGGCAGTATTCCTAATAGTTAAATATCAAAAGCCTTTAATATTTGGGACAGTAATTTATAATAGTTTTGGAACAACCTCAAAGTAAATCCCAGCCTAGTTGTTTTTTTTTCCTTTCCAGGGGGAGGCAAGTTCAAAAGATTTTAAAGTTGAAAAGCCTATTCCTCAGGCTACAATAAACAAAAGCATGTGGACATTCTTGATAAATCAACGTAAAAGCTTTGGAATTTATATCCCAAGTAACTTTATACAAAATACAGTCAGTGATATAGTCTGTATAGTCATTTCACATTTTGTAATGAAATAACCTCAGAATTTTTAATGTTGGCTAGGAAAAGCAGCAGCAGCTGTAACAGCTCATGAAAGGAAATGCTTTTCCAACTTTAGCACATTGCATTCTGCAGATATGCAGTTGGAAAACTGGGAATTTCTATCATCCTGTACTCCCTTGATCACTGTATGTGGATGTATAGACTTCTATGGCTAATTGGTATGTGCGTAAGTGTACAAATTACTTCAAGTTGAGGTATTAATTATAATTAAATGTCCTCTTAGAAACCACCTAAGTATATATGAGAGGATATCTTCTGTTATAAAAACCAACAACAAAAAAAATAAACAAAACCAAAAAACCCCAAAACAAAAACTCCCCAAACCAAAATTAATCCCACAAAACCTCCCACCTTTCAAAGAGAAAATTATATGAAATTAAAAAAATGGAAAAAGTGGAAAAAACCAATGTGGCTGACTGTTGCATTTTAAAAATCATATGCAAACAATAAAAAATTAAAACCAAGATCTCTATTCTGATTTTTGATTGCAACTTAACCAATATATATTTTGGTAATGGACCTGAGGTATTTTTGATTTCTTAGTTTGTGTAATTCAAGAAACAAAGAACAGAAAAAATAGAAATATATGTAAAGCTGACCATTGCACACATACAAATGTAGGAATATGATTTCTAGAGGCTCACTGTTGCTCCATAGGTATTAACTCGAACATCGGTGCTTAAACGACAGATCTGAATTATGTAATATTTTATTTTTGGCAAGAATTTAAAGTTTTATAGAAAATTTTTGGAAACCCCTACATGTCATTTATTTTATAGCAAGTATAGTTCTCTTTCACTCGTCACTAGAAAGAAACATTCCCAATATATAATTTTTTATCTCCTCTGAAAAAAGTATTTTTTTCATTCTCAAGGAAAAACCTGCCAGATTATAGAAACTGATGCCTTTCTAAATGTTTTTCATAATCTTCCCCTAAATATTACTTTAGTATGTCATGTCTACAAATACTTTGGTATATAATATTTATCTTTGCATTTTGAGTTAATCAACTATAATAATCTAAGTGTAGTACTAAATACAGTTTAGTTCATTTGATTTAGATTATTTTGACTTTTGTATAAATAAGCAAAGTAACAACAAGCACTTCCAGCTGCCTTTTAGATGGAGAAAATATCCTAGACTGCCAGATGAAACCGTGTAATTATAGAGAAACAGATGCTAACCATTTTGATATTATGTAGTGTGGTATGACTATAATAGTGTTTCCAAAACAGAGAACTGTTGGCATTAAATTAATACTAATAGTCTCTCTCTGTTCAATATGATTTGAGGCCATACCAAATTTTGTATTAACTTTATACTATTGCACTGAACTACAAAATTTTTTTACAGTGAATACTGTACAGTCAACTTTAGCTCAGCAAACTTTAAAAAAGATATTTAGACACAACTAAATTCAGATAAGAAAGGCTGTATTTATTTTCTAAAATGACTCTAAGATGGGCTATTTATTTTCAAATTAAACTATATGGTGTTAAATACAGTATTTTAATACAGATAGATTCATACTTGAAAGGATCCTAACATATCATCATCACTTTCCTTCACCATGCCTGAAGATCAACAAACTTGACCTTCCTTGAGTGAACAGACAATGAAGTTAGATGTAGGATAAAAAATTATTTAGAAGGTGAATAGACTTTCACATCCAGCAGCTGAGAGCTCAAGATCTCAGGTGACTGATTTCAGTGCAATTAGGACCATCTCTGCTGAAAGGCAGAGAAATACCATGCACAGCTGTGATCCTAACATACAGAACTATTCAAATGTTATACTGGATATCATTCTAACTAGGATAGGCAGTACCATATAGTCTATTATTTATTTGCTCAGTGACAGCTACATGGCTGAAGTACTATGAATTGCTATCAGCACTTATTAAACACCTGACAGTCATTTGTAGCCATTGTCCAGGGACACTGAACTGTGGTAATATTTTCTGGAAGAAGACCTGGACTGGTGTGGCAAGCTTCACACCAGTAGAAATTATTGGCACTCTCTGAAATACAACTGACAAATAGTTGTTATCACCACTGATCCAATATGAAAACCCAGAACCAGACTTAGGAACCTGGAGAAATCTGAGACTTTAAGTCTCATACACAAGGTGGAATTGAATAATAAGGGTATCTAATATCTTCTGAATGCTTCCCTTTACTTGTCCAAAATAACACCTGTCTCCTTGAGATTAAGCTGCCATCATACCCCTATTTCAGCCAGGTACTGGAAGCACAAAATGACTGCACCATCCTGGTCTGACAAGAGAGTAGGACTGTGTATCATCTGCGTGCCGATGACACCACAGCCCAAATTATTTCATTATCTCCTCAGTGGCCTCATATACATGTTGAAAGGAGAGATGACAGGATGAAACCTTTTGGAATCCTGCATGAGAGAGAGCCCTCGGGGCTGATGAGCAATTGTCCTATGCCATCCTCTGGGATTTCTCTGAGAGGAAAGAGTGGAACCACACAAGTGCAATCCCATCTGCCCCAGCCTAGGTCCACAGGTGAGTCAGAAAAAACATCATGGTCAGCACGATGGTCAGAAAGGCTGCTGGCAGAGATAAACAAAACCATCTTTGAAAAAGTTTTCTGCACTGATAGGAGTTCCCCATCATCCACAGGAGCGAGTGTAGCTGTCAGGCTGCACTCTGACTGGAAACCAGGTTAAATAGTTTCAGAAGACTGGACTCAGAGTTGCTTTACCAGAAGTCTGTCATCCTCCAGAGTGCATTTTGTTCTGTCAGGAAACAAATTTTAGAATTTGAGAGCCTGAATTGGTTGGTGCTTTTTGGACACCAGTTGATATTTTATTCAAGGCAAGATGGAATCTTATTGTCCCCTTGACAGACACCAACATTCTATCTAGAAGGGGTCTACAATGAGAACCTGTATGTCATCTAAGTTCATCATTTAACTCTCAAACTCAGTGAGCTCTTTAGTTTGTGAAAGATTATTTCAGTGTTGTTTTATTACAGGCAGGGTCAGTCCCATCAGATTCTTATTGATCCTCTCCATAAAATAACTAGAAAAGTCCTTGAAAAAACCAGCATTCAATTCTGTTACAGGGTGAAGCTCCTCATGCTTCACCAAGCTGTCTGGAACAGCTACTGGCCTTGACTTTGCAGATACTATGGTGGAAGAAAAGTTTAGTTTCTGGAACTAAAATTTTTATTTTGCTTGATATTATTGTCTGTATTTTAGTAGATGATGAAATCTCCAATACATTTTGGCCTGAAAATAACTTCTTAAAATGGCCACTCATTCTACTTCTACCAAAAAATCAGTAATTGCTAAATCTGAAATTGAGATTATATTGATGTTATGTTCGGATACTTGATGTGAACTTGGTCTGCAGTACTTGCACATTATACTTGCTACGGATTGAAAATGTACTACATCTGAAAAATCTGTGGTGAAATATTTTTAATGTAAACATATTATGTGTATATTTATGTGTGTACATATATATGTGTACAACCTCCAATTAACAGTCATGCCTAAGACCAGGTATATAACTAAGGAACCTAAAAATCTGATCTTTACAAGTACACTTTAATAATCTTTTCTAGTGGTAATACTTCAACTAAATGAAATATGATTTCTCTTTATCTGAGGTTATTTTCATTCTATTAGTTGTTCATCTCTTTGTGATGCTGAGTCAACCTCTTGCTAGAATTCATGTTTCTATTTAGCGGGTTCAAGACTAACAGGTTTTCATATATACCTCCCGGAGGACTGGCACATGGAAGCAGAAACCTATTTGGAGGGAGGGTCAGGGTAGGACTGTGCATTCATTCTCAGTTATCTTCAAGAAGATGAAAAACAGTCTGATTAATATATCCTACTAGATGCTAGAACATTGACCTTAATTGTCTTAACATACTAAGACAATTCAAGATTGCTGCTGTTACTGCTTTAAGACAATTAAACAAGGCTTCAAATCTATCTGACACACAAGACTGGAAGTAATGATCTTATGAGTAAATCTTATAGGTTTTTATTGAATCTTGAGAGTCAACTTTATATTAACTGCATCAAAGAGGTAAAAAAAAATATGAAAAAGCAACTGATTGGAGATTTTAATGTTTAAAACACATTGCATATTATTCATTTAAATCAGAACGTTATGAGTGGTGAAGGTATTGTATACCTGTCTTCCTGTTACTCTTTTTAGGCTGTTAAAAGCAAAATCTATGGTGATAGTCTCATCATTTTGTGTCTAATTTGCTAACAAATGATTTCTAAGTAACTTTCTAAATTCCCATAAAGCAATATAATGAAAAGTTTAAATATTATCTAGCTTTCATATTAATACATACATGCTAAGATACATTTTTTCCTCAGGCAGTAAAACCAGGCACAAACTGTCTAAATAGATTGTAAACAGTGGTAACATTTTGCAAAATTATTATCTTGATTCTACATGACTTGTGAGCTGCCAACTGCGGCAAAGAATGCAGGAGTTATCAGTTACTTCTTTACTCTTCTTAAGGAGATGAGATTTTTAAAAAAAATTAAAATTTTTTGTGTTAAAAAGACTAAGAACTACAGTTCTGATTTATTTATCTATTTATTTATTTATTTTTACACTTGAACTCTCCACTTAGAAGTGCAGCTCTTTTTCTAACGTTTTACAGTGATTGTTTTGCTACAACAAAACAGTTACACTTAAATGCACTATTGTTTAGAGAGGTGTATGCCTGCCTTCAGCTATTCTACTATTTGATTATATCTAAGATGACTTGGAGCCAGCATTTACTTTTTGGTAACTTTTAAGAAGATAACTTACACTTTTGTAAAGGTTGGTGAAAAATCAATAATAACTCATGTTCTCATAACATGCCTGCAGAGTGGAAGGTAAGTTGGGGGCAAAAGGTTATTTTCCTAGAATTAAATGGAGAATCTTGTAATATATACTAAAAGCATTTCAGGATGGACAACAGTGTTGAAATATAGCCTATAAATTCTGTAAATATTTCACTGATTTTCCCTAACAATCTGAATGGTCAATTGAACTCAGAATTAAGACATTGGATTACATTTTCTAAAATCATATCTAAAGATTTCATTTATCTGCCATAAAAAAAAAATATTCTAGAGCTGCTTCTTTTTTTTCATGTCTTATTATTCCAAAAACTGCATCCTATCAGTGAAAGAACAGAAAGTTTAACTATACAGAAAATGGAGACCTTACACAGACTGGAACTGAAACGAGACAATATTTTCTATTTAAAAAAAAAAAAAAGTCAAACACGAGTTAATCCTTTGTAAACCTTTATTGAACATGATTTTGCAATATGTGGGAAAACTCTTCCTCGTGTTTCCTAGATAGAACCTAAAGAAGAACAGGATTCTGGTCATGAGAATCCAAAGAATCCTGGTTATGAACTTTTACATATCCTTGAACTCATCTTTCTTAGCAGACGTAACTACTTCAGTGAATGACATTTGCAAGAAAAAAAAAAAAGTAATATTTCTCTTATTCAGTGTTGTTACCAAAATAATGGTATTGTCTGGAAGCTAATGCTGTTCACTGTTTTCTGCATAAAAAAAATAAAAAAACTTTGTAAATTAATTCATTAAATAATATTTTAATTAAGTATGTGGAGATAAGTTTCCATGAACTTAACTTATACAAAATCACTTGAAAACACAGAATGGAAAAAATTTTCTTGATAAAATAACTACCTCAAAATTATGTAAACTGCCTTTTTAAGACTGTCGGTCTTGACAATATTCCTCATTTAATGAGTTTTCAGATCCAGGTAAAACTCTCAGATAAAATGTCTTGGCAAATTCCTTGAGTTATCATTTTCTCATTTTCAGAATATTTAAGATTATTGGCATTAAGTGAATGTATCTTTTTACCACTTGGCTATTGATTATAATCCTATTCCTACTATAATTACCTTAAAATTTGCACCCTTTGGTAAGTGTTTGCAGACTTTGCAAAAGGTTTTGGTGTATTCATGCATCTTGAAAAGGATTCACTCAGTTTTGGAAGTCTTGTTAGATGTCTTGGCAAAAAAGACAAAGGACACAGACAGTCTTGAAAGTGTTAAGTGCTAATGCATCATTTTTAAATTTAGAAGGATTATGTTCCTCGGAATGTTTCAGTTAGGTCTTTGATTCCAGTGATGAAAGCCATATCATGGCTGGAGGTGGTGTAACACTGAGAGTTGCAGCACTTACTCCTTAATGGATTCCCCGTGAAATTCCTAAGTTATGTGTTAAATTCCCCACACAGTGAAAATGCCAAGATATGCAAGCTTTAGCAATTTAGCCTGTAAACCATTTGGAAATAATAAATTAAATTTTGCCCTTTTGAAAGATTTCAGGGCTAATTTCAGATTAATAATCATAACTGCGGTTCCGATGTTAAGCAGCAGCAATATCTTAAAAAAAGAGAAAGTCCAAGTGAATTGAATATTTTTTTCAAAGTACAGCTAGATAAGAAGGAGGTGCAGTTTCCTGCTGTCTACTCAATGCTAAGCAAAGATACTTTATGCATGAAGATCTGACATATTACAGCTCAGACCATTCAATTAAAAAGAGATTATTAACATGTCTGTTTCAGAAGTCACTCCATATAACCAGATAGAAATGACAAATTTTGTCTTGAACTTTGGCATCCGAAGGACTTGTGCTTCACTCTGCACCAGAGAGATATACCTCTCTTGCCTTTGGATTCGCAACTTAAACTTTTCTTACATATAGACGGCTATACCCTTTCTATCATAGGTTGAGTAGGTGTCATTCCTTTATTTCAAACTGCAGCAGGAGAAAGAATGTTTGAAAGGAAGAGTATCACAACCAGAGTAAGATCACCCTTTCCTTCCCACCTGCCTATTCCCTTACTTATGCAAAGCATTAGAGAAGAGGGCATTTGTTCAAGATTTGGGCGGTTCAGGTTCATGACTAAGACAACTCATGTTTGCATTCTTTTGGACTAAACAGAATTTTACATAAAGATACTAAAGTCATCACTGAAACAGGAGCTACCACTGAAGCCTTTTCTCTGCCACTGTGTGCTCTAATCCCTAATGTACATAACAGCTCATGCTCTCCATCTCTCAACCACTCTGCCTCTGTTAACTGCTTCCATGAAAACTGTAAAAGGATAAGTAGGTGGAAACTGCAAGTGTTTTTACTTTGAAATGGTCTAAATGCCTGTAAGATACAGCCCTTTGCTCAGACGCTGAAGCTTAAATCTCTTCTGGCAGAAGACACTATTGGATTGACATTTTGAAATGTGTCTCACAATCAGCTCTAATGCTCCAGCTGATGAATGGCTACACAGAAGAAAGCTGAAATGTTTGTCAGATTTCTTCTTTAGAAGTTACCACTTTTTTTGAAGAACTATATTTATTATGCCTTTTCAGAGCACAACTGCTGAATTGATGGCCTTATGCATGGTGGATTTGAATGTGAATTTTGATGGATCCAGGACTAAGACATGCACCAGTGTGTTTAGCAGTTTCTACTGACTATTGTCAAATGACAAACCTATAAAGTTTAATGTGGAAAACTGAGTGCCTAATTGTTCAGAGTGCCTTCAGCCCTGGAGGCTGGAAGCTGATTGCAGATTTTGATAGACACAGTTTCAGTTTAGGCTCCCAAAGAACTAAGTAGGGTGAGGTGCTTAGATATTTTCTGGATCTATTGTCCAAGTTCCATGTTTGTATGAATACAAACAGTTTATAAATAAATCTGAGTTCTTGATTTAGGAGATAAATTAGGCGAATATTGGCTGATGATATATCGTTAATCACACAAAATCAAACAATGATCAAGAGATATTTATAGTAATTCTAGGTGTTCTGTATTTTTTTTTTCCTCTTCTTTTCCCAGATCATCTCCCTGGATTGGAGATTAGTTATTAAGAAAGCAGAATGCAAAAAGATAGATTATACCTCAAGCTTGCTTTGGGTGAGAGCAATTGTCAGAGGCTTGTCATAACATCTCAGGCTCTGGGATGTGTTATCTAGTCAATATTTTTCTCCATTGGTTGGAATACATATAAGTGAAAGTATATGATAAGAGTAGTAAATTGACAGACCCCAAAACTATGACTCTTTTTCCTTACTTTTGTATTTCATCAATACTCCAATTCTCACACTGGGGAGGGGCTAATTTAGGACACTGTTGAGAATTCAGTCCAACTGAGGAAATAAGGGAGATTTTTATTTTACTTTTCAAATCTCTTGCACTGAAAAATGGTAAAAGTGGATCTAGCTTTAATTGAAAACACATTAATAAACTATTTTGCTCACCGTAAGTTCTCATAATATGAATAAAGATTGATTAACTGAATATTTTTTGCAAATATATAATACACAAATGATATTCTGTAGTGAAAGAAGTGTTCAGATACTGAAGAAATTAAAAATAATTGAGTAGATATTTATTTTAAGTAATGGGTCTGCATTTTAAGGGCATTTAAACATTAATGTAGATAAACTTCCTACAATAAGGCTTGTTTTTTTGAGAAACATATACAAATGATTTTTTTTATATTCTTTTATTATTTATATAACTTTATTAATATTTTAATTATCATTATTTTATACAAATTAAAAATTATTATTTTGAAATATGGGAAAGGATATTTTACTCAATATCTAATGTATGTGTTACGTTCAGATGCTATTTGGTAATGCTAACCTATGTTAACAGAACATCTGTTGGAAATAATTTTATATATCGTATGCATCCATGGTCAGTAGCTGCCAGATAAAGAACTGTAGAGACAAGGTGTTTTTTTCACTGAATCATCACAGCTTGAGAAGTCATTTTAATTATTATGTGATGCATATTTAAAAGAGAGCAATTTGTTATGAGCTCCAGGCTGAGCCAAAGCAAACTTACAGGACTGACAAGGCTGTGCCCGTAGAGTGAATCTGCTTCTAGACATTGCAGCTAGATATTTCTTATGGATTTTTCTTTCTTCTTCTTCTTCTCTTCCCATCTGTAGAGGTCCTTCTGTAGTGCCATGATAGAGGAGCTAAGGATGTCTCTGAAGTGTCAGCGTCGATTAAAACACAAACCACAGGCCCCTGTTATTGTGAAAACAGAAGAAGTTATCAACATGCACACATTTAACGACAGAAGGTTGCCTGGTAAAGAAACCATGGCATAGAGCTGGGAAGCCAAATACCCCAAGCACAAACTGTCGTCTTTTTTCCAAACAACCTTGCGAGAATGTTTCCTGTGGAAATATGCAACCTGTGCAAAATAAAATGAGTTACCTCATGCTGCTGTGTCTATGAACTAGAAACTCTGTGATCTCAGCAGTTGCAATGGCCAGACTCGAATCACAAGCATCATGGATCAACCAAGTTATGCGGGGTTACACTGTTTGTCATGGGTTTCCACCATTCTGAATGAATGAATGTTCCATGTGAGTTTTGTGGCTGGTTTCGAATGCAGTCTCAGTGAGAAATTACAGGTTCCTTTTGAAGTTCAACGGTTGCCAGGAGATGGAGAATAAATATCCAAGATGATACTAACCACGGAAGGAGTCTAGTAAAAGTAATATCTCAGAACAGTAGTGGAACAAGAAACCATATGTTCTTCTGAACTTCGAAACGTAGAAGAGTTGGTAACTGCTGGTAAGATGAAACTATCATCTGGACAGGCGATATGAGCTTCCCAGATGGGAGAAATGTTAAAGAGAAGAAATATGAATCCCATGAATAGGAAGATATATATGAGGATGCTCACCTGCTTTTTGGACTGTCTGTGTCACTGAACTAAGTAAATAAATAATAATAATAATGATAATAATAAAATCAGTAACTTAAATTTTCCTGGGCTGGAACTTTGATCTAAAAAACCAAACAAAATTCCATAATTTTGACCCAATTTTTAGATGAATGAAAGTTTCCTTAGTACAAAGGAATGTATCTTTAGATATAAGCAATTACTTTTTTTTCTTTAATTGTGAAAACAGGGAGGGGGGTGGGAAGCAGAGTATTTCACACATAGAGGGCTTGCATTTTAGCCTGAGCGGGTTTCGAAACCCTTGTTCCTGCTACTTATTGAACTCAATGGAGCCTGTGCAATTCTCACTAATATTGGAAGTGGGATGGGTCACCTAAAAGAAGCGATGTGGAGAACTTTAAGGAGGACTGCATTTTTCAATACAGTCACAGTACTAAATGAACAAAATTCTTGAGCAGTTTTTTTTTTTCAAAAAAAAAATGTTCAGGTTTATTTGTGGAAATGCAAGATTTCTATGAAAATAGTTTTTGTATGGAAATTTTTGTAATACTTTTTATCAACAAAATAAGAACATACGTTTCTGTCAGGGGTGTGATGCCAAGCATGAGTGGTAGTGCGTGTGCACCACCAACGTTTGGTGAAAACTATTTTTATCAAGAAAAAGGAATCTTAAAAGAGACATATTTTCAAGTTAGATAATATAAAAAATAGGTGCACTACCACCACTGCTTACCATGCTACACCCCTGGTTTCCACTAGGCTGATAACGTGCTGTCATGAACAATTGTGTATAAATGGTAAAAGACACAGACCTCTTGACCACATTGTGATAACAGTTAAAGTGCACTCAGTTTGCTGTTTGAATTTAATGCACAAAATTAAAAAGAAAAAAAAGCATTAAAATTATGTCAGTTTTAGTTGTTTTGTTTTTGCTGTGTGATTTGAGCAATGTATGTACAGTACTTGTGTCAGTACTGGTACTTAGCTTCAGCTTAGTGCCCTGTCGTGCTGATTCTTGCCACTAAACATGTGGCCAGAGAGTTTGCTGGGATTTCTGAGAGAAGCCAGTACAGAGCATTGTGAAAAGTTTTTGCAGGATCTGGCTCTTAGCTGCTTCAAAGCTAATGTGTGTGTCCTGCCTGTGGTAAGTTCCTGAACATAACATTTTGAAATACTACCCAACAGATGCTGAATCTTGCGCCTCTGTTTACTGTAATTTTTATTGTATCTCAACAAAAATGTATAGGATGGGCTATATAAGAATGTTATGTCAACTAAAAAAGATTATGAAGATAGTCTTTATATAAAAAATAATTCATTTGACCAGTTTTAAAAAAAACTTCAAAATTATCATAGATAATCAGTCATTGGTGAGTAATGAGATCCATTGTTTACTGGGGCTTAATTTAATTTTATCATTACTTTTCTAACACAGGAGTGTAAGATATATCATTCAAATTGTAGAAATTCTATCATGACGTTTGGGGGAAAGGGGGAGGTTTGTGTCTACTACCCAGTTCTCATAAAACTTCACAGAAACTGAGCTGGCCATTTCCATTGTGAACAGGGACTGAGAAAGAAAATTCTCTTGTATGTGTGAGAGTTTCATCCCCATTTATGTGATAACAAACGTTATCTTTGTCTGAAGCATAAACAAGACAAAAAAACCTTCAGCAAAGATTCTGAAAATGAGGATACTTAGGTAATGTATATTTAAGTTTAAGTTAATTCTTTAAAATACAAAGGGGAAGAAAGTAACTGTCATACAACACAATGAAAACTAATTATGATGGTTTGGAATGGAAAAAAAATTGGCTATTGCATTGATTGATGGTTTACAATAAAATTTGTAAAATCATGTAATAAAATGCTGTATTATATTTAAACAAACCTTTCTTTTCTCAATTAAGGGTGTTGAAATAAGCAGGATTCCATTGTCATCTTGATGCACATGACTAATTATCATTAAGCTTTATGCTTGCCAAATTTAAGCATGAATGCAGAATATGTCCAAAATGTTTTATGGGGTCAAAGTCCCCCAAGGAACAAAAGTCATAACACAGAAGTAGTGTGGTTTAATCAAGCCTTCAGTGAGAATTTCAGCCTTCCAGTATTAAGGGAAATATGCAAAGTAACTGGAAATTAGTGTTTAAAATCAAGACTGGAAATGCATGGCTCCACAGATTCATAGTAGGATAATGGCTTTTTTTTTAAAAAAATCATATACTAATTCATAATGTTACTTGATTGTGCATAAGTGATTATTTCTGTATTTTTCACAGAAAATTAAGGTATTTAAGGAAAAATGACTAACAAAGAGTTGACCCCCAAAGCAGCAGAGAATACTACTGGTAGTTTTGCACTCCAGAAGTCTCAACGATTCATTTTCCCTTCACTCTTCAGAAGGAAATCCTCAGTGTTGAAGAAAAATTCCTCATTTTGAAAGATTTCTGAAAGGCTAGTCACAAATTCTCATGTAGTAAAAATTTCTCTAGTGTCACTAAAATCAATGGAACTACATCAGTGAAAATCAAGCAAGTATCTATCTGGCCTGTGAAGATTCAGAATCTGTACATAACTGTTTTATATTGTTACAGATAATAGCTCAATTAGTCTGTTGATTTCCTAGGAGAGAATGATGGGTGCTTCTCTGACTGACCTTGAATGTCACTCCAGAGAAGACTTCTAAAGTACTTATAACTCAGTTACATGGTACTACCTGGGGATAACAATTGGAGGTAAAAATTGAACAGGACTTTTTTTTTTTTTTTTAAAACTGTGTCTGTTTCAAGGAGGATAGATGTTGATAATCTTTAAGGATTCTCAAGACACACAATTTAGACCTTCTTTAGAATTCATGCATCAGCATGGTTATATAGCAATAGACAACTACATGGATATTACAGTATAAATGACAAGAAACCCATTAGCTTTTTGATAAATGTCATTTGTGAAGGATTGGTAGTGAAAATTCTGAGCCAAAGAGTTGGATGAAATCAAGAGATATGTGGTGCTTTATAGTAAATGAGGATTTGGCCAATTATAGACATCAGCAGCCATTTCATAGTGTTCTCCTATTACATAAACACAAAAACATATCCAGGGAATATGTGGCAGGTTTTGTATGAGATATTATTCTCTGGAGTTTCTATCATCTCAATTTTCAGTTGTAGAATTCAGTGTAGGTTTGAAAGAACCTTTTATTTTGTGTTTATATTACTTGAGGCTCTGTGCAATAATTCTTCCTGGTTTCATCCATAGAGTCTTCCTAAAAACCAAAATAACACTGTTTAGCCCTACTACACTGACTAGTTAATATTTCAGAATGGAAAAGACACAATTTATAAAGAATAAATCCCCACCAAAATCCAAAGCCTCAAATAGAAGTAGGAGAAATGCATTGAGATTCCACAAAATCAAAATCTTTTCAGGGAAAAGGGGTCATGAGCAGGGCTAATGGCATACAAAGAGGTTAAAGATAATGCTATAAAATAATTTGTGTATTATTATTATATTAAGGATATTAGAAAAATATTTAAAGTACTTTAGACAACTTCACTTAGTCTCCGAATACATTGGAGTGTCCGAATACATCAACAATCCCAAAATATGATTGAAATGCTGACTAATTTGAAAGCAGTGTCAAAACTCCCACTTCAGAGGAATCAAGATTTTCTCCAATACATCCCCAAATGTGTACTGATACAATATTAAAGGCCTCAGACAAATTTGTACTGATACAACATTAAAGGCAAAATAAGATACCAGCCTGTGTTTAGGTGTACAGGAGCAATTATGATTTTTGTCATATTTTCAAAGATGTGTAGGGAGGGAAGGGTCCCTGAAGTTGACTCATCTGTCATCCAAGATCATTGCTTTCCAACCTCAAATATGTTAGTGTCTTGTTCCCTTCCAGTCTTGCCTCTCTGCCTTCCTACAAGCACCTCTGACACTTTCAAATTTATTTTCAAAACTTTTTTTTCTGGCATTTTTATAAAATGTAGTTCTAATTAAAAATAAAGTTACTCAAGCACCTCATCTCCCCAGTTTGTATCCACCAAGATAAACACACTAGTTTTTCATGTGACTGTAATCTAATTGTCCTTCTTTTCATTTATTACTCCTCTCTGTCCCCTGCCTGTGTTGCCTCCTCCTGTTGTTCTTGTACTTGCCTAGATTGTAAGCTCTTAGGGGGCAGGGAATCTGTCTTTGATTTTTTCTATGTAGCACCATGAAATATGGAGCTATATAAATAATAAAAAAATCAGACCTTCTTAAATGATGTTTGAAGTGACAGTGATCTGATTGACTGCCAGTCTAGTAATATATTGTTTTAGCTCATTGCCTGAAATCCTAATCACTACAGCAATAGAATAATAAAAAAATAAAAATAATAAACCAAAGGAGCTATCACACCAATTCATCTTACTGGAAATTTCCACATATGTTTGGGGTATAGTAATATAGAACATCATGTTCCCACAGCTTCTATAAAGGTTTTACTATGAAATCAACTATATTAAAATGGAAAAAGTAGGTTAACACAGGAAAAGAAGGGTTATATGCAGGATGAGCTTTGCAAAAGAGAATTTTTAATTGGTTTAAGATTGGAAAAGCTATTATTAGGCAATTTGTTAAGTTCAACAACAGGCACTTTGGCTTCCTTCATCGTATCTACCCACTTATATCAAGAAGTCTCTCATCAAAATCCTATTTTATTAATAATTTTATGGACATGATTAGAAATTGTCTATGAAATACTTCTTCTTGTTCCTATTCCTATTGAACAACACTAGCTTTCTATGAAGGCTGGAATGACAGAATTGTGGGAACTTGAGAAAAATGTTAACTGTAGATAAATGAGAGGAAACTATTCATCTGATCTTGAGGACAAACATACCAGCTTTCTCTTTTATCTCTTTCTTCTTCAAGGAATGCTACTCTGTAATGATGAACTTTATTCTTTGCCATGACTGTAGGAGTTTTGCTTGGAGGAAATAAGAGACTTCATCCTACATTAAACTTACTCAGAAAATTATATGAAAACATTGTTGACTGTAAAGGTTTGAGCTGTTGCTGTTCCTTGGGCTATGTCATCCACCACAGACCAATTCATAGCAATTTGTTTTGAAGGTAAAAATTCAAGCTTTGTGATGGATTTATGCCAAAGATTGTCTCTTGCCAGCCTCCCACAAGGAGACTGCCAGCTGTTAAACCCAGGAAGTGGAAAGCAACCTAACACACTGATGGTAACCATATCATTCTCTATAATCTAACTGTCTGGGCCATTTAAACTCAGGTAGATGAATACAATTTCTGACATGTATATCTGCTAAGCCATTCTTTGTATTAATGTCTATGTTAAAAATTACTTGTGGGCTTAATATAGATGAATGTCTTATAGAATCAAAGACCCACAAAGTTACAGAATCATTGAGGTTTTCAGTTTCTGTCTCCAGCAATGTCTCCAGATGGAAGAGTCTTCTGGAGACTGGTGAATCCAATACCCCTGTTTAAAGCAGAGTCAACTAGAGATTTCCCAGGATATTACCCAGTCAGTTTTGAATATTTTCAAATATGGACATTCCAGAACTGCTCTGTTTCCAGTGTTCAATTACACTTGCATTGAAACATATTTTTTCCCTCACATTTAAAAATAATTTCTTGTGTTTCAGTTTGTGCTAAAAACCTCATATCATCTCCCTGGACACCACTGAGAGTCTGTGATCATCCACTAAGCCAGCCTTCTCATTATGCAAGGCTATCAGGTTGGTTAGACATGATTTCTGCTTTGTAAATCCATGCTGACCACTCTCCATCACCTTCTTGTCCTTAATATGTTTAGAAATGGTTTCCAGGAGAATTAGTGCCACCACATTCCCAGGAATGGAGATGAGGCTGATGAGCCTGTAGCTCTCCACATCCTCCTCATTGCCCTTCATGAGGGTAAGAGTGATATTTGCTTTCTTCCAGTCTTCAGGCATCTCTGTCAAGCACCGTGAGCTTTGAAAGATTATCGAGTGATCTCACAATGACATCAGTCAACTGCCTCAGCTTTTGCCAGTGCATCTCATCAAGTCTCATCAACTTATATATGTCCTGTTAGTTTAAACATTCCCCAAACTGACCTTTGTCCACCAATGGTAACTCTTCCTTGCTCCAGACTTTCCCATCAGTCTCAGGGACCTGGCTTTTCTGAAGGCCAGTTTTACCCAAAGGTCATAAAATGAAGAAGATACTGAGTACTCGGACTTCTCCACATCCTTTGTCACCACGTCCCCACACCCATTATGCAGCCATCCCATGATTTCCTGAGTCTTCCTTTTGCAGTTGATATATTTGTAGAAACGAGCACGTTTTCATCTTTCTGAAAGTTTTGAAGAAAAGTTGTCTGAAGTGGAAAAAAGAAAACAAAGGCAAAAGCTCTTTGTGTTCAAGGTTCATGAGATCCATCAGTTTTCTCTAGACCATATGTCTATCCTATGACTGCGTAAACTCTCAGATAGTAGGATTTTTAAATCACAGACTCATATGAACTTGGTAATGCAGACACACACAAGTGTAGCTTTCAAATTACCAAAGAAGTTGAAATAGCTGCCATTTTCTGAATCAGTCCTAGGTTCAGAAGAAAGTGTCCAAAAGGTATGTTTGAAGTACATCTATAGTTGTAGTTCTCTTTTGTAAATCTTATCAGGCATTTTATCTTTATGTTTCTTTCAATTACTGGTTCCCAACGTAACTCAAATCTACTACTAGTTACTTGCTCTGGACTCTTGCTTGTTTCAATATATTTTAAGATCAGTACAGTGTTCTACCAGATAGATGACCTTTGGCCAGAATCCAGCCTAAGGGAGACAACATGTGGCCCTTAGAATCAAAATGACTGAATTAAAACCAGGCTATTGTAATTATCAGTCATCCATGTTTCAGCTCAAAGCTTTCATTTCTGATGATGGGTATTATATTCAGATTGCTAGACTTTTTCCTTTTCTTTATTCTTGCTGTACACAGGTTCACATTATAGGAACCCCTAATTTATCATGGCATTCCAGAAACTGCCTATGAAGCATGGAGTTTCTATAAGACAATGAACCAACTCATATTCTACTTGTGAACCTATGAAACCTGCTATTAGCAAGCTGAGTTTCATGATAACAACTTCATTTTTCTAGTAATTTCACTGCCTTTTCTCTACCTTTTTGGTTTTATTCTGGTAACTGGATTTATTTCTTTGCTTTGGTTTAACCTTTGTGGAGTCCTTGCAAAGATGGGATGCTAACAAAATGCAAACGTATAATAACAATAAGAAAAACAAAGATAAGTGTTTTCTCAGAATGGTATTTATCTTGCTTCCAAGATATTCTGGTCCAAGAAGTGCACATGATCATATCACATTAACTTGAGTTAAGGGCTGACTTCTGGGATATTAGTTATTCAACTCTTCTTAATGTGTTTTGGCCCTCTGTAATCTCAAGAATCTGTACTAATAGCATTGTTTTGACAAGACCAAGTTAAATCATGCCGCACATCAGCAGTACATCTGTTATGTCTTTTACTATTAACACAACAAAATTAATGTCATATGACTACAGAAATGCTGGGATTTCAGTTTATCTGTACACCTAGCCTACAGGCCTACTATGATTTCTTGGGAAACTAGTAAAAAAAGATAAACTATCACAAATCAACTATGTATTCTTAAACTGTTGCTCTGAAAACACACTGCAAGGTGCCATTATATTTTAAAGGGAAGATGCAATGAATATGGTCCTTGTAACAAGCTCCATGGACAAATATGTACTAGATGAACTACAAGAAATCTGTATCTAGGATATAATTGAATGACCCAATTTTCCATCTGTTTATTAGGATGTTGGGTTCTTAACGCATTATAATTAATATTGACATCTTTGACACTAAAAATTGAACAATGTGAGCTTTGCTTGAATGTCCTAAATTCTACAGACTTTGATTTTCACCAGGTTTACGTATCTCACTTGTTAGGAAAAGGGTATGAGAACTGGGAAATTGATTCAAGCCCAGTGAGTTCAGCACTCCATTGGTGGCTTAGAGTAGCTTTTGAAATGGATGCTGTCCCTGGTAAGCCATTTTTCATAGCAACTCATTATGAAGGTGAGTGAGCATGTTGTAATCATACCACTTACTTAATACCTTGCCCAGTGTAAATTAAATTAATGGGGATTTTACATAATATTTGGATTGGTAAATTATGGGAATTAATATGTATTAGTCCACACTTACATGTGTTCCTCGAGGCTTATTTATACATGATATGGTGGGGTTTTTTCCATGGACTATATATATAGATGCACTGATTGCTACACGAATCCTACTTTCTTGGCCTCCTACACAGATCCAATTTATGATTTTGCTGTCTCTTTTTAAGGTGACAAATGGCTTTGTGAAGATAAACAGGATATGCAGCTCTAGCTTCAGTTATTTTTTTCAAAACATGTTAGGAGATGCATCTAAAATGTATAAACATGATATGAAAATGTAAATATTGATTAATTCATTGAGGAGTTGACATTAGGGCATTCATTAAAATTCTGTGTATAAAAAGGAAGATAAGATTGCCTATTCTTGACTGGAACCTTTTTTTAAGCTTTTCATAAGCAATCTCTAATCCTGTTTCTAAACTTGTATGAATCTCTCTTTAAACCCTTCAGATAACCAGCAAGTGGCTGATTTCATCATTTAATTCTCTTAAATTTTCTTTTCAATAATCTAGATGATTCATAATTACAATTGACTCCATTTTTGTCTGCTAGATTAATTACAAAATCCTTGCAGCGTGTCAGTTTCTTTAAAGACTTTCAGATAACTAAATTATGGATAATTTTTGTTATAATTCTGAAATAATTACTAAAAAATATGGATTTTTTAAAAAGTTTTTAAAGATACAATCAATGTCCTTTTTTTCATACTGGAGACCATTAAAGCAGTTTGTGGATTAAATTTATTCATATTTTTATAATTCCATTCTGTTGGAGATGCAGATATTTTTTGTGTGTTCCTCAATGCCTGTAAACAAAATTTTTGGTCTAACTTTCCTTGCAATAGTTTTACTTAGTGTATATTTCCAGTAGAGATCTTCATTACAGTGTTTGATTTCCTAAGAGATATTAATATTTGCACCCTTATAATGACCTCAATGAGTATCGCTTTTCCATTTACAGAATGAAATTTGACACAATGAATATGGAGATGCCTAAATTTAGATAGAAGGTGTGTTCCTGCAGTCTCCTAAATCCTTACTTAATGTGGCTGGATTGTGGTTACATGGTCATTTGAATGTAGCATAAATCCAGACTGCTGCTAAAAGAAGAGATTCTTTTCTTTCTCCATTTTCTAGTCTTTTAACCACATTCCCTCCTTTGGGCCATCATACACCTTTTTTTTTGTCGTTGTTGGTGGGTTTTTTTGTGGACATATGATGAGAAGGATCTCTGCTCCTGCAGAGAACTAACTGAAAATGAAAAGGAGGGAGAAAAGATGATTTTTCCAGGTCGTGAGAAGCCTTAAGTGAGCTATGTATTATCACAACCAACTGCTGTAGGCAATGATAGCAATCTAGTCTCCCCTTCTGTAAAAATGTTTTTTTCCCTCCCAGCTGAGAAAGAATGTGCAAGAGCACATTTCTGTGCTGGAAGGAAATTGGAAAATGATGCTGGCCTGTGTCAGTTCTAGCACAACTTTAGTAATGGGAGGCCTGGCCCTGGCATCACAGCCTGGGGTACATGGTCAGCCTGTATGCAGGCCAGCCCTCCTGTGCACAGCTGTTTTGGGGAGGGGGGGTCTTGCAGCAGGTGACCACCCAGCACCTCTGCTAATGAGCACCCAGAGTTGCTCTGCATGAGTGGGTATCACGTGCTCAACCCAGCCAAGTCCTAGTTTTCAGCTTTTTTCAGTGTAAGGACACAATTCTCCTTCTGACTCATTTGCAGCTGAAGTGCTGCAAATGGAGTAAGAAGACTTCAGCAGAGCATGGGAAACCCACCACATATGCTTGGTTTTGGAACAGAAAAAGACACTGAAAGCATCACCACTTCAGAGTGGCTTTGAATCAGAATTTTCCTTCTCTGGATCATCTTAAACATAATGCTGGTTTCCAAAGCAATCATCAGCTATTAGTAATGTAATTCCTATTTTGTGTAGTGGAACACGGATATCTACAAGTATAAATACTAAACGTTCCTGGGGAAGAAAAAAAAAGTCTCTACAGTGCCTGAAAATGTGTTCTTAAATTGCTTGGAGGGACAGGTTTTCAGATCATCTTTTATTTTTTATTACTGCTATTTTATTTCTCCTTTTCCCTGGTATTTACTCTCTGTCCCTACTTTATCACTGTAAGAGAGAACTACAAACTGTACAAAAATAACATTTATTCTTCCTTGGGATCCTCTTTATTTTTCTTCAGTACAAACCGGATGCCTCTCTAGAGTTCATACTGTTCTTTAGAGCTATCATTCTCCCAGCTTGAAGAACACTTCTCTATGTTAATACGGATAGCCTTAGTTTTTCAGAAGCTATACCTCAAGTAATGCATACGACAAACTCTGATTTAATCTCTTATAGTCTCAAGGCTCCTGTTTCCTGAATCAAGCTCTGTGCTAAACACGGTAATCAAGATTCAAGAACATGACCCTTTTTATTTAAACAGTTGCTTAGTATCTCCATCTCCCCAAAGGATATTAGTTCTTTTTCAGCCCTGCTGTAGGTATTCTGGAGTGGAAAAGAGAGCCCTGTTGCCCTTTTTTCGTACAGCTTTAGATAGACCATGGAGTAGGGACATTCTGCAGGTAGACTTCTGCATGAACTCTGCAACTGGGAAATGAGCCAAGGGTGTCTGTTGTGGCTACCAGAGCATGGGACATCTCTGCTACAGAGGCAGTCAGAGCCTCTGCACAGCTATGACCTTGTAAGGGAAGGACCTTAAGGTGCATTTGGATCTTTATGCAGTTTCTTATTACTTCTCTACTTAGGAACCATACAGGAGCTTCACCTTAGAGTGGAAACCAAGGTAAAAAAAGAAGAGATTAATGAGATTATGCACATAACCTACAGAAATAATATGCAGAGAATACTGACCAGCCTTGAGGCCCTCCTCGCCTCGCCTTACTTTCCTCTTTTTTTCTTTTTTTTTTTGTTATCCTTTTTTTTTCTCCCCCACAATCCACCAACACCCCCCCCTTTTTTTTTTTTCTTTTTTCTTTCTTTTTTTTTTTCTAACACAGAAGAATCGGTGGTCCTGCTATAATTCCGTATGGTGTATGTACTGTTCTGTCTGTCTAGATATCTGCTTGCAAGCTATATTGTGTAATTTGCAGCTTTTCCTCTTTAGCCTGGGCTGCTTGTGCTTCCTCTACTGTGAAGAACATTGCATTCATGGAACATTTATTTGGTACTGTGAAGAGAGATTTGTGTAGTTGCTGTGCAGGGAGAGAGTTAGGAAATGAGAGTGAAAAGAAGAATCGGTGTCTAATAATCAGTCCTTGTCTTCATTTTGTCAACTCAATTCTGCTAAGTATTGTCTGGGGAAGGTAATAAATGAGAAAACATGCCATCAAGGGATTTCCTGCAGGAGGGGTTATTACATGATCAAAGGCCCATTAGTGAATAGAACTGGCTTGGTGCTATTTTCATACCTACTTTCTAACACTCCGCCCATTTTAGTGGCAGGGCAATCCAAGCACTGAACTGCATCTGGTATTTTTAGAGGAATCTGACTCTCACCTAAACATTAAAATACATAGCCATATATTTTCATTCAGCTCAGCAAGGCAGAAACAGATATAATGGATCTTAAGAAAGAGAGTTTAAGAAATATTCTGTTGTCGTGGTTTTGACCAAATTGACCAACCAGAATGACAGATGGCCTCTCCCTCCCCTCTCTACCCTAAGGAAAAG
>JAOQGH010000023.1:74605196-74619460 GCA_025769975.1 Gallinago jamesoni | reverse complement strand
CGTTAGTTAGAAGAGGCCCAGCTGGAAAAGTAAAATCACTGAACAGAAAATTAGTTCTGTTTTACCTCAAACCAGGACACCTGTAGACTATGGAAATCCTGTCAAGGCTCCAGATAACTATGATAGTGAAGGTGTAAATTGAAAATTAAATTGGCAGCAATGATTTAAAGAGCTTTGGGATTAATTATTTATCTTGTTTACAGAACCCAAACCCCTGTTAGGTCTTTTTAGAGAACATATAAGATGTTTTTACCTACTGTATCCTCCCTTCTATTTTCCTTGCCTATCATTGTCACTGGAGCCTTAGACAAGGAAGACATGACAGAACTTGCCGAATTCTAGTCTAGTTCGATATTCCAGTGTGTATTCCAGTGTATGTAAAAGTATCATTGGAGGAATAATTAAACAGTCAGAGCAAGACACCAGTTTGCTAAAAGGTTTTATTTACCTTTGTGTGCAGCATATAAACTCAAGTGTGTTTAGACCCTAGGTATTCGCAGGAGCCATTTTCTAATTATTCCATTTACATTCAATTATGCCTTTTGTGGACTTCACTGAAACAATTACTGTAAGGCAGAGAACAGCCTTTTAGGTAGCTGCACAGAAAGCATGTTATTATCATTCACTGTTAACAGAGGCAAGCTGAAAACACTGCAACAAAAATAAGAGCAACCAGCTCTTGTGACTTTGTTTGTGAAAATACTGTTTAACGGCTCCCTTGTGTGAAGGTTACATGCTGACAAAGTTGCTGAACAGGAAAGTAAGGGAATAAGTGACACAGCTAATGGTTGAGCTCAGATATTCTGAAAAATCAGAAAGACATACACACAAAATAAGATGGATGGTGACATGAGGCAGTCTGGAGCCTTGTGAAGTTTTGTTTTCTTGATTCCATGAACCAGTCAGTCAGTTTACATGATGTACACACCCTGCTGAACCCAAGAAACTGAAAAACTTCAGTGTGGTTAATTGCAATGTGTTAAACAATAATTGTCCTCCAATTTCCCTTCATTTTGAAATAAAGAAAAGCTGTGGAAATAAAAGCAGACTGCCTGAATAGCATATAGCACAAGAAGTGTGGTAGTCTAGGCTGTTCTAAGACACATCCTCTGTGGGAATGAATAATAAGTGCTGATATTTACAGACTGGTGACAGTGACTATATCAAAAAAACCTACTGTTTTCTGCTTGTGCTTCTGCAGCTTCTCTATACAGGCTCACAGAGCTAACTTAGCAACCGCTCTGTCTCTCAATGTACTTTTTCATAATATAAGAATCACGGAATCATGGAATTGTCTGAGTGCAACAAGGTAATTTAAAAAAGTTAATATTTGAGCATTTGATGTGTGGTAAGAAACAGTGAAAACTTCTTATCTGTAGCAAAGAGTTAATTAAATGATTTGCTTCTTAGAACCTGCAGGTTTTCTCTCTCAGGATCAACTATTGGATCCAGTGACCAAATTTGGGAGCCTTATGTTTTGCTTCAGTGCCTGTAACTCTCAATGAGCCAGCAGAGAAAGGTAAACATAAAGGATATATTTTAACTCTTGCTGTAGCAGAACCAAGGCACAGAAATAGTTTTGTCTACTGGTTAGCTAGCTGTTATAGAACTACAGTTTCCTCTAAGAATCATGATACAGTTGCTTTCAGTAAGGGCACACTAAATAACAAAAATATTTTTATGGATAATTTTTCCTA
The DNA here is from genome assembly GCA_025769975.1 of Gallinago jamesoni. Classification (NCBI taxonomy): domain Eukaryota; kingdom Metazoa; phylum Chordata; class Aves; order Charadriiformes; family Scolopacidae; genus Gallinago; species Gallinago jamesoni. The sequence continues at coordinate 74,617,763 of JAOQGH010000023.1, read as the reverse complement.
GAGAAAATATTTTCTTCTGAAGCATAAACCAGAATGAAAGCTGGACTCTTAGTAGCTTTCTTCATAATACCTGTGTTTGTGTGGCTAATCATGCTATCCTAGCTTAAAAATCATAGGCAAATGGTATAGATCCTCCCACTTTGTTCCAGCTGGTGGTCACACAGCCTTCCCCCTTCACGGAGGATGTCCCTCCCAAGGCCACGGTGTTCCTCAGGTGACAGCTAGCCAGAGAAGGGCTCTGTTTCCACAATAACTCCAGCTCTGTTTTCTGGTGCAAGAATAACTAAGGTAATCCTGTTATGTAGCAATACTGCCTGGGGCTACATGAACTCTGTGAACTTTCCAGTGATAGAGGTGGGAGAATCCCCGTCTGTGACCATGATTCTCATCTGCGACTGCTTTCCAGCTAGAGGAGAACTAGCAGTGAGGTCTAGCAGGAGATGAGGAAAAGGAAGGTCTACTCGCAAAAGCTTCCCACTACAGTCAGAGCTACATTCTCTTTTTATAGTTTTAAAGACCTTGTTAAAATAACTGTAAGTGCCGTCTTTCAGATGAAGAGAAAGAAGTTACCTTTTCTGTTTTATGTATTTTCACCTGTATTTTCAGATATTCTGAAAAATCTCTGAAGCACAAACTGAAAAGAGTCTTAATCTTAATATTGGAATTTAACCTGTGATACATTTTAGGAGGTTCTATACATTTTTCCAGCAAGAAAAACTCACACTTCAGGCATACTGGAACAAAGAGCTGGTCATGTTTAGAAACCTAATATATAATTCTGACACAAATAAAATTATATTTCACCTATATGAGAGTTTTTCTTTGCATATGTAACAGGATTGAAGGTCTATAGACATCAGAAACATTGACTGAATACAATCTTTCTAATTTTACATTAAATATGTATAAGCAGTTTTCTGTTACCCATGAGAAAAAAAAAAAGAATCAAACAAAAGAATGCTACAAATAAAGTATAATGAGACACAATATTGAAATATTCCTAAATATAGGCTGGGATATGCTGAGTCGAAGAAATAAATTCACTAGGAATTTTGTAAATATGAGTAGACTACTGCTACACAGTACAAGGAGAAAAGGTAACTATGAAGACCGTAATGCAATCTCTTTTAGTTTACAGTTAGGACTGAAGTAAGACCTAAGGACAATGAATTTCAGCAGACCAAGTTTTAGGAGTATGCAGGAAATGATGGGTGAAATTGAATTATTTTGGGTAATGGAGAGAAATTTAAAGTTTTTTAAGTGTTTAGAGAGAAAGTTCTTAGGCACAGAGCTTATGCATGCCACCTAGAAATAAATATAGTGAGTGGTGGGTATTAATCACTTCTACTCTTTTTTTTTTTTCTTTTTTTTTTTTTTTTAATAGCTGATGCAGCTGAACAGGGAAATGAAAAAAATGACAAACAGTAAGAAAGGTGCATATAGTATGTTAAAGAAAGTACAGGAAACCGTTCAAACACAGGTATATTTCTTCAGGAAAGGATCGTAGATAGGGCAGACATTGAAACAAACTTGAGAGTTTTGTATATTTGATTTGCCTTAGATACATAGAATTCCCATGAATTTACCTGAATATGCACACCCTAGTGAATAATAGCTATTATGTTGCAAAAATGATTGCCTGAGTTACCATTCTGAGGATTTCTAGGCATTCAAATCAGAAGGATTTCACTCAGCTGGTAAAGAACTGATTTCAGTGCTTTAAAGACTGTTTGTAAAGCAGTATTATTATACCCTTTGCTTATGTTCATAGTAGGAAATTAACCAGGTGATTTCTGCACACACTAGAATATAAAGTTCCCTAAATACTAAAGTAGTATTAGCATCAGTACTAGTATTATAGTGTTATACATTGGTTTTGATGTTGATGCTGATATTACTAGTATCATTTTACTTTGAAGGGTTCCTTTCTAAGAATTTTCATTGTGCTTAATAAATATTGTTCAGCCTGGAGAATAGTCAGAATGCCTAAACCTTTTTGAGGTCAAAAAAAATGCACCCTCCCTGGTCTGTATACACTATTTGCATGAAAAGCTCCCACGTAATGCCAATCAAACCTAGCGTTCACTTTTTTTTTGCAACTCTGATCTTTCTGGCACTTAATGCCTTTTAGTTCCACCTACAGCAAAGTAATTTAAGTTCATTTCTGACTGTTACCTCAACATTGCAGAAACAAAAAAAGTTCTAAAAGAACAGTAAAACCACCAAGAATATTTAGCCACTATTTCTGTAAGGTTTATGTAAGTATAAACTAAAGAACTGTGACAAGTGTAAAGAATGTCAAGCTCAAATATTGCAGAATATAAAAAGCCACAGTAGAAGTCTCAGTAAAACTTTCTTCTCCTTTTAAGGCAAAATATTCTGCAAATAATTTTTACCAGCACTAAATATTCTGAAGAGAAACAAAATGTAGAAGACATTAGAGATTTAACTTTCCTACTTTCAATCTATTTTTTTTTAATTTGCATTGAAAGAGGAAAGAAAAAAAATACCCCAAACAGTGTACTAGGGGTGGAAACTCACAATGCAACTGTAACAAATCCAAATAAAGGATACGTCAGACGAACATGTTGAAAGTGTTTGGGAACTACTGAAGATTAGAAGAAGTTAGATTATGTATTAGAAGACTGGGGATCGGGAAGATTGTCTCTGCAGTCCTCTTGAGAAGGTTTCTTACCCATATAACTCCAAAAGTTCAAACATGCATTTTCTCTGAATGTCCTGTGACACTGAAAACTGAAAACTTTTGAGAAAGCAGAGAAAAAGCAAAGTAGAATATTTTATTTTACAAACAAATTAAATAACATATCATGGAAAACAGATCCAGGTGAAATTTTCCAATGAGTTTTTAATCAATCGCCCAAAAAAAAAAGGTTTAGAAGGAATTTTAAGTAAGTGCCTATGTCACTTATATTGACTACATCACTTCAGAAAAATTCTGTGGAACTTGAGTGCTAAACAAAGAACTCTGAAGTAAATGAAAGCTTTCACTTTCGCCCTAAATATGTTTTGGTTTCTAAATGCAGAACTGTAACAGATACATGTAAAAATGAGCCTCATCACAGAATTGTCAATGAGGAAGATTTCAGCCCTGGTGATAAAGAACTTGAAAGATGGTTCTATAAACACATATGTATAAGTTTAATTTTATACAAACAAATAGGTCTATATTTAATGTTAAATGTGTCATTAAACATCTGAAGATAGAAAATTACATTTTTACTGTCTAGATATGACTTTGTAAGTGTTAATAGATGAAATTGTATGAGGCAAAGTAAATCAATAGCATCAAAATAATAATATCAAACACAATAAATAGTTTCAGAAATACCTATTCCTTTATCACTTTCTCAGCTTAATTTAAGTGGTATCAAGGGCAGCAAGAAGCACACTTTAGGACAGAATTTTGCACATCCCTGACACTGCATGAAAGAATGAATTTACAGTAATAATAAAGTATTTAATATTTATGTCATATCCACAGGAGCTCTCATGTTATAAAGCATGTAAAAGAGTAGTCACGATCCTACCTGTATTTGTGGAACTGTTTGTTACTGAAATGATAAGAGGAGTTTGTATTTCAGAATTAGCACATACTGTTTTTAAGAGAGATCCTCAGAAGCATACGGCTTTCAGCTACCTTCTAGCCCCAAAGAATCTTTCAGGGTTTGTGGCCTTTTTTTAGGTTAAAACACCCACACATGCACACATATACATGTCTCTATACAAACAAGTGAATGATATACTGTCTAAATTAGAAAAGCTCTTTCTCTTGCTGTTGTTATTGTAGCCTTAAGAACCTGAAATATTACTCAAAATACCTGATGAAAAAGTAGAAATAGCTCAGTATATGTGTACAGTTTAGGACTTTTCACACTTTATATATCGAGTTCCATAAGTATTTGGTGGTGAAAGGTTCTAAGTGGCAAACTATTTAGTGCTAGCTGACTTATTTCTATTCACCTTAGGTAAAAACACAGACACACAAAATTTATTCCCAATATTGCTCTTATGTGTAAACAACCATATTATTCAACAGAAGATACATTTGTTTTATTACTAATTAATTTTTAGCAATATGCCACATTAAAAAACAATACTTCTAAAAAAAATTAAAACTTAATTAGTAGAGGACAGTGTTACTCATTTGAGTTAGGACATGACATATAAAAATCAAAGACATAAATTGTTGGGATAAAAAGAATGGGTTGGATTCTGCTAGACTTAGGAGTCACTGCACATCTCACTAAGCTTAATGAAAGTACTCATTAGTTTGAGAGAGAACTGGATTAAATTGTTGCATTAGTTGGATTAGTGTATCTAGTGAAATCATTATACAGTGATTCCAGAATTACATGTACCCTGATAAAATAAAATGTGAAATCTTCCCCATATTTTTGGGAATGAGTTAAGTACTTAAGCACTAGTGTTCTTACAATTTATTAAATTTACTGAAAAGACTAAAAAAACTTAAAGGAAAAAGATTTATAAAGGAAGTAACAAGATGGCATTACGTTGTTAAAGGCCAAACAATCCTTGAAACCAATTGCTCTCAATATGGGAAGTTCAACAGTAGCTTTTTTTTTTTTTTTATGTATGTGTAGACTCTGAAATCATACTGAATTAAAAATTTTGAAAATAGTAAATTATCAGGTACTGGATCACTCTGAAACTGCACTGTAATACACATGCTCTGTAGCTATAACAACAGATGACTAATGGAGTAGACCAGTGCAGTGACTTTAAAGTGAATACTTTGGCTTTGCTCCAGTTACCCATATAAATGAATGACCAGAAAAAGTGACTTAAATTATGCAATATCATTCTGACTGATATTAATAAGACCTGAAAACATGCAACAGTGGTAAATCAGAAACAAGCAATGAGACTTTTCAATTGGCAATGTTGTTTTCTGTCCCTAGCGTTTATCCAGACAGCCATGACTCAAGGTATAAACCAAATGTTTCCAAAATAGTTCCTCCTTGATAAACATCTAGCAACCTTAGAATTGGCCCTAAATTGTAGGTACTAGGGAATTCTAAATTGTCACACCAACCACTGCTCGTTACTTTTGAAAAAAACAAGTCAGCTGTAGTAGCAGTGTTAATCAGCATATTTAGATAACCAACTTTTTCCTTTATGAGTAGTTTTGAGTTCTGAAATCTATCTGACCAAACCTGGGTAAAACTTTCACTAAATCAGCACAAAAGTTATCGACTTGTTAAAACAGAACAAAGATAGTTTCAGTACTAACCAATCACACTTAATTGTAAAGATGACATTCTATAACTGTCATGAAAACTTTACTTTTCAGGTAGTTTCTCAACTGCATCATCCAAGAATAAAATACTACCAAACAGGTATCCAGAATGTTAAAAACTCACTGATAAATAATAAAATAGAAGCTAAAGCTCTAATAACAACAAAGAAGAAGAGCAAGATGCCAGTTGGAAGAATAGCTCTTTACCAAAATATACCCTTAAACTCTGTTTCTCAAATTCTATGTATTATCCTTCTTTGTTAGAGCATGTTTTCAGAGTGCTCTGTGGTACTCCACACCTGCCACGGTTCTGATATATATGACAATATTTTTGGATAAGTTTGAAACTCATATAAACATATGAAATTTGTATATATAAAATACTTATTTCCTTGTAATTTAACTGCTAATTTGAAAAGCTGCATGATTAAAACTCCCAGTGATTTATTGACTATGGATTGATTGATTTTAGAAATGTATTAAATGCTTTTAAATGAAAATATATTTTTAGCTACTATCCAAGTTCTCTCAAAGGAGGTTTTCAATTCCTTATCCAAATAATGACACACTGTATCAAAAATTTACCTCTGGGTCATCTTTATTATTTATTTGTATTTCAGAAGTAGCTTGACTCCCTACTGAACTGATATCTTTCCAACTAGGAAAGCTTAATCAATTTTCACCATAGTTTCCCTGCTGCTGCTAAGTCAGTTTCCTTTACAGGAAATGCTTTTATAAATCCCTTCCCGTGACTCATTGCATTTGTAAGGGATCTCTTAATGACAGTTTCTTGTATATGCACAGATTGATGTGGATGACTAACAGTGAAGATGCATTTTGGGACCTGAGTAAGAAGAGGTTTTATGATGGATATTTGAACTAGACTTCTGTTGGCTTTATCTCTGAGGGAATTGTTTCTCTCAGTCCTTTTAGATGACAGCAATCAGGAGTGGATATTTTAGCATGAATCATCCTCTTTGTTCCCAGCTAATATATTTTACACAGAAAAAGCCAAACATCTCTATCATCAACCCGAAGGTAAGACACAATGGTATGTGAAGTACCATGTATCCATTTGTAATATCTGGAGAATTACAATGTTCATCAACAAATTAGTTATAACAATTAGTTTTTTATTACCAGTTGTGGATTTTAAAACTTGATAGAACTTCAGCAGACTGCTTAGTCCATTTTTATGACTAAGCCTCTCTGAAATTTTTATATTAATTATATCTTTGAGAATATTTTCTTTGGGAAGTGTCTGTGATAAGGCAAAATAAAATTATTTCTTTTTTTGACAGCTGCTATGAGCACAGTTCATTCTGTCAGTAAAAACCACGAAATTTAATTGCTCAAAACAGCCAAATATTTCTAGCTATACTTACAACTCATACTGTTGTTATTTAAATTGGAATGCCTCAGACTGAAGTCAGAAACTAATTATGTTATATTGAATGTACAGACACTGTTTTTAAGGGATTTCAATTACTTTTCTAAATTAGTCTAAAGGTATAATGAAAGAAATGTGATTGTTTTAAAACTGGAGTGGTACAAAAGATAAATTTATTCTTTTTCATTCTTGGTTTTTACGTTTTTCACTATTGTGGGAAATGTTCCTTATATACATAGACCAAAGAACAACTTTGGAAGAAGTGGAATCTGTCAAGTAGAGGAAACAGAGCCTCTAAAGCCCACTGAAAAAGGACTGCCTTGTCCTTTTTTCTTTCTTCCCATTTTCATGGAACCTGTGAATATATTTTGATTCAGGTGAAACTGAGCAAAAGCTAGATTGTAGAACTAACTTGTTGCTGAGTTTGCGCATCAATCCTTGAGCCTCCAACAGGCATGCTAATAATTTATTAGATCACTTATAAGAAATTTTATTTTCCAGTTGGGAAGGTGGGCAAACAGCTGTCTCTGCAGCTGATGTTAGTGCTTTTTCTAGGCTAGAGAAGTTTTTATACAAGATGGCTGGCCCATTCACCTTTTTAGTTGAGTGCATCTTTTCCATAACCCTAAGACTTTCTGCTAGCTCACATTCTTCATTATTTACGTGTCCACCATTACAGCTTCCCCCTCTCCCCAGGCATTAGTATTTTTGTTTTGTGATGAATGGTATTCGGGTTATATCTGTATGCTAGTTTTACTGTTTGTTTTCCACTATAATGAAGCTTGCAACTTTGTAAAAAATCATAGAATCATAGAATTATAGAACAACAGTCTGGAAGGGACTTCAAAAGATCATCTGGTCCAGCCTTTAAAAAAAAAAAAAAACAAACATAAAAACCTCAGTTTAAGCTCTGACTCTTATTGGTATATTACAATAAGGCATCCATGAAGGCTGGAGTGTAACTATGCAGTAAGGAAAATTATTCTATAATAAGGTCTCAGGTCTCTCTCTTACATTTATTACAGATAAATGTAAATGTTGTGACATTCAAAAAAATTTACAGTATTAAAATTACATAATTGCATGAAATGAAAACAGAGTCAGTGAAAGACAGTATAAATGTACAATGGATTCTATTGGCTTTCTTCAATGTTTTCAAACACGCTTAAAGTTTTAATATAAAATAATGATATCTGTAGACACACTAGTTTTTGCTTGTGATGCCATGAATCCCTGGTAGAGTCCACTTTAATGTCACTGCTGCTTTTACATGCATACTCAGTGTGGGGAGTACTTTTTCCTGCTGGGGGAGGACTGGAGAACAGATAGAATTGTTATACAGTACGAGGGTCTTCAGGATTCAGGAGTTCGAGCACATATTTTGAAATAACATTTAAAAAGAAATTACACTTAATTTATAACAATGTTTTTCTTCTTAAAATTATCCTTGCTATATAATGGGAAATATAACAAAGTGTAAAAAAAGAAAAAAAAAAAAGAAATCTTATTCAGATTATTTTGATGGGAGCGTTTTGCACAAGGATGAGTAATCATAGTCACAGGTTTGGATTTGCAATGCCAAATATATGTATAATGTAGATTCTTCACAGCCTTCAGGGATTGGCATTTATTTGAGTTACTGCATAGACAATTTACTGATTCTATCTGTCTTCAATTATAATGTTAGAAAGCTAATATACAATACAAGTTACCAATCCAGGGAATATTTTAATACCTGACATGTTCTAGTATTACTGAAACTAAATTTGGTGCTGAAAAAAAAGATTGCCTATTCTTTGCCTTAGGCTTACTCTACATCATGAAGATAGTGCACCAAGAATTTTTTTTTTGTTATTGCAAAACATAATTGTTTCAGTTCGATTTTTGTTCCCCTGATCCTTATAGCAAAGAGCTGGTAGGCACAATAATCTGTTTTCATAGCCGGATGACCTTAATTTCTATCAAAAGAGGCCTTTGGGCATTTAAACAGAAATATTGCTAACTCCCACAGATGACTGACCCATTAACTTTAATACCAAACTTGTTATCCTAAACTTACATTCAAGAACTAGGGCTCTAATTGTAAGAACTATGACAGTTTCATTTTGTACTGTCAGTTAACACTTTCTCTATACACCATAATACCAGCAAATTCCAGTTCCCAAGCTTTTATTAAAGAGCTTTAAGGCAATTTTCTGCAACAGGTCCTCAATAATCTCATGACATGGCCCTTCAGGAACTGAAAGCAATGAAAATGTTGTCAAGATGGAAAACTTGTAGATTAACTAACAAAGCTTCTCTTCCCAGGACCACCAGCAGCCATGCTGAGATCTCATATATTACAGACATATACAAAAAGTAAGATCAGAGTTGCAGAGGTCAGAGATTCATAAAATTCCTTGCATCACGACATTACAAAAGTTAATACAGATAGATAATGTAGAAGTACTCTAGGCTCTGGGAATGTACAGTTATAGCTATGAAAAACTGTTTTACCCTCAACCTTATATTGCTCAATGGGCTCAGAACAGAAAGTACTTCTGATGGTTGTGTAACAACACTGAGTAAATGATGATTTAAATGGTTGCTACTCTATGTTTCCAGAGCTACTTTAACAAAGATGGCTGTATTTGAACACCGTCTTCTGAAAAAAAAATATTTAAAAATATTTTAAACAGAAATGTTTGATACTTTTGAAAGAAATCTTTTCAAATCATAGAATCATTTAGGTTGGATAAGACCCTTAAGATCATGGATTCCAACCACTAGTCTAACACTGCCAAGTCCACCACTAAACCATATCCCTAAATTCCGTATCTAGACATCTTTTAAATCTCAACTACTTCCCTAGGCAGATTGTTCCAATGCTTGATAACCCTTTCAGTGAAGATTTTTTCCAGTAATAATAATATCCAATCTAAACCTCCTCTGGCAACTTGAGGCCATTTCCTCTCATCCTGTCTCTTGTTACTTGGGAGAATAAACAGACCACTACCTTGCTACAACCTTTCTGGTAGTTGTAGAGCTAAAAGGTCTCCCCTCAGCCTCCTTTTCTTCAGGCTAAATAACCCCAGTTCCCTCAGCTGCTCCTCTGAAAACTTCTGCTCTAGACCCCTCACAAGCTTCATTGCCCTTCTGTGGATGCTCCCCAGCACCTCATTGCCTTTCCTGTAGTGAGGGGCCCAAAACTGAAAGCAGCATTTGAGGCGCAGCCTCACCAGTGCCGAGTACAGGGGGATGATAATTCCTTAGTCCTGCTGGCCACACTATTTCTGATACAAACCAGGATTCTCCTGGCTTTCTTGGCCACCTGGGCATACACCTGGCTCATATTTAACCGGCTGTCAACCAGCAACCCTAGGTCCTTTTCTGCCAGGGATATTTCCAGCCACTCTCCCCCCAGCCAGTAGTGTTGCATGGGGTTTTTACGACCCCCGTGCAGGACCCAGCACTTAGCCTTATTGAATCTCATACTGTTGTCCTTGGCCCATTGATCCAACTTTTCCAGATCCCTCTGTAGAGCCTTTTTACTCTCAAGAAGATCAACACTCCCACCCATCTTGGTGTCATCTACAAACTTACTGAGGGTGAACTTGATCCCCTCATTCAAATAGATGATAAAGACTTTATTTCATTATTTCATTTATTTTATTAAAGATATCATATTTATTATAAAAGATTATATTTTTATATAATCTATAAAGCATTTTTCCTATGTTCTATTTTTCACCGAAAACATCTACTTATTAGACATCCATGTGAAATCTGTAGATTTCAGATTAAAAACCCAGTATTTCCAAATTTTTTAGATCAGTTTTCAATTGATATTTCTTTTTGTATTATTTAGGTACACAATGCATTTTCTTGTAACACATCTGTGTTCCTAATCTTTTACACATTTTAAAAGAAATAATTGAAAGGACATTTTCTACTGTTCTTATTAGCTCACTGTTATTGATTCAGTGCTTCAAGAACTTTGTTGTTTTGTAACTGGGCAAACTGAAAACATGCAGAACTACCAATGGTAAACCCTTTTGGTCTCAGGAAAGGGTGCTAAAGCTTTTTTTTCCACTTAAGAGTCTTTTCATTCTAAATCAAGTTGTTAAAAACCTTTTTGCAATTATTAGAAAATCTGTTCAGAACCTGTTAAAAAAAACCCGATCCGTACCTCATTAGCTGTTGAAAAGACATATATAAGACACACATTTCTTAACATATATCACTGCCACCAATAGGCTTGCTTAAAAAAAATGACTAATTCTGAGAAATATGTATTCGGCCTGAAAAGTACCGTATACCAAAATGTTACTCACAAATAATGCATTTACTCTCAGTTTAAATATTCCATCCACATCAATGATGTAATAGGTTATTACACTGAACTATTTCAGAATTTCAAGTAACTGTCTGTAAAACTGAGTCCTTAATATCAATTAATCATTCCGTTAATTTTTTTATTTATTTTTGATATTTGATTTGTGATTTGTGTTTAAAGTAAATTTTCTATGTTTTTGACATGTGCATTTTTCCTCTACATAATATGTCCTGATCATTTCATATACATCTGATGCAAAAGAACTAATAAAATTTTGTGAGTAAAGCTGTGTTCACTTTCAAAAGGGGGTGGAAATTCTGATTTTCTCCACAGAGTGTCTCTACCTATGAAGGTGACATTTTCTGGCCATTTTGAAAGAGCAAGGCCTTAATTTTGATCCTTGTTCATTTAAATTACTTCAGGAGACTCAAAGTGTAAAATAAGTATAATATCTAGGGTCTGATCCAGTGCATTAAAAACCTGTCTACTCTGTAACCAGGTGTACTACTTAGAAAGTGATTTGACTTGCTAGTCAGTACATATAACAGTATGTATTTCATCATGTTGTTTTCCATTAATTTATACAGACCCAACTATTGGAAGTTACATAATGGTGATTACAGAGAACAAAATATTGGTAGTAGACACAAAAATTTGAAAAATCTATTCTGAAAAAAAGTTCAACTTTTTGTTTTTTTGTTACTTTTATGATAAAGGAAATCATTACCTGCCTTTGCTGATGAACTCTTTTTGATAGCAGCAGGTAGTCCAAGTCTCTGGACTTCATTAACAAGAAGAGCTCCTGGCATTACTGACTTTATTAAAAAGAAAAATAGGAATAAAACAATATCTATATTAACACTTTCCCACTTCACTAGTTAGTTTTTGAAAGATGCTCTCCAATTCATTATTTTAAGCCTTCAAAGGAATATGTTTTTTATTAAAGCATATCTGAAAATTAGTACCTCAGCTCCTGGAGCTTTTTCCAAAACTTGTTCGCATTAGTGGCTGCTTCTATATGTTAACTGCTATGTGTTAACTATTTCTCAAGATGCAAGATACATTTCATTATTTTCAGTCAATGTGTTCATCTTTATTCCAATTTCAGGAATGTTCCAGTTTAGAACATGCTTTCTATGCTTCTCAGTCCCATACCTTGCTTCTCAGTCCCTCCTCCTACACAAGTCAAATTTAAATTTTTTTTTTATTATTACTTTTTAATGTTTTTTAAGAACTTAACTTTCCTGTTCAGACACAAAGCCACTGCTCCATTCCAGGATCTCATTAGCTCAACTTCCTTATATATGAGAAAGTGACTAACAGGGAGGTGAAATGACTTGCCAAGAGCTGCCTGGGGAGGTACCAAGGTACCCAGTAGCAAAGCTAGGTATAGAAATACAGTTGCATGTGGAGGGGTTCCTGTTATTTCCCATCCAGTACTGCCTGTGTGCTGCTTTGTATTCTCCCATTTACGACATTATTCCTAAACTCTTGAATCATAATGGCATTCTCTACTTGTAAAGACAAATATTATCTTGTTAGAGCTTGTCAAAGGTTTGTTTGGGGGGGGGGGGGGGGGGGGGG
>JAOQGH010000023.1:74545956-74605186 GCA_025769975.1 Gallinago jamesoni | reverse complement strand
GCTTGTCAAAGCTTTCTTTCCCACCCCCACCCCCACCCCCCCCCCTTTCCCCTTGGAACAACATTATGGTATCTCTGTCACAATGAGAATGAAAGCCTCTTCCTTACATTTTAACTGGGTCGACTAAATATAGGCTCCCTATACTACAGTAAAGTTTTCCAATGAAAACACCCTATTCCATTTCCAAATGACATATCCTTCATTTCATAACGATTTAAACCTCAAAGAATAGCCTCCATTACTTCTGCTGCCTTCATTACTTTGGCTTTCCATCCAGATCTTATACAGTAAGTAGATATCTGGATGTTTCATACCTGTTTTTTAATAGACGATATACTTAAAAATGAAATTAACAATGAATTTGTATTTGCTGTTTCTTTGCCAGTGGGTAACTGTTATCAGTGAAGGATGCAATTCTTTTCCATAAGAACATTATACAGTTGTGAATATAGAAATAGGAAGGTATTAAACTATGAAATAACTTTCTCTATAAATTAAAATCCAGAAAGTTTTACTCAGCTTTTTGTTCAGTGAACAGGGATCTTGACAAATAGAAATGATACATATTCTAGTATTTCTCACCAGTATAGGGTCCTTTATGCACATTAAAAAACAAGACTTGCCCTTTCGATGGAGTGCAGCCCAATGCAGGGCTGAAACTCCTCTGTGTTTCTCTAGACCAGCAAGCTGCACAATGTGGGCGACCAAAAATCTTGCTCTTGTGAAAATGCCCAAGGGAGAGTATATAGGGAGAGGGCAGTTTTGTCTCCTCCCTCCATCACGTCAATAATTTCAACTGTATATGTGAATAATTTTTTTTCCACAGAAGAAAGTGATAGAGATTATATCTGCCCTGAAGTTAAGAAGTGATCAGTCATCAAACTGTAAGAATGTCAGAGTTCAATATGTAGTACTTTAATGGAGCAGCAGAATGGTTTTATGTTTTGAAAGAAAGAGGTTAAACTAATTTGCCTTTACATAATTAACTGACTTCATTTTGTATATAAGGTTTTCTCTTTGATAGTTTGCTTGTCCAAGAGAGCTGAAATATACACAAGTAGACAGATCAACATACTTTTCTAAACTGAAATAATGAGAAACCTAAGCCAGAGAGATAGCTTGGCAGATAGCTTTGGTTACAAAGTCTGTAACCCCCCTTCTTTCAGTAATCTTAACATTATACCCTGCACAGTGAAGAAAAATAGAATTGTATAAAAAATTAAAATAAAATCAATTTTCTTAAAGCAGAATAAAACCTTTTAAATATTCTGGCCAAGTAAACAATTATAGATAAGATACGAAGAACCTTATTAACTTTCTGAGTTGAAACGTATTAATAAATGATATATAGACTTTTAAAGCTAAAGCTGATTAAGGCCATTTCATCCATTGAATAATTTTTTCATATTAATAAAATCTTTTTTTTTACATGAGCAGTTAAATTATGTGCTTTTGTCACTATTGGTAATTATAGTACTGAGAAGTTATTCATTTAGTAATACTGAGATAAAACAGTTCATTAGTTCACATAAAGTTTGCATCTAGTAATGCCTCCCATTGAGCAATCCACAGTTTTCACCCTTATAAATTATCTTTCTAGGGAAAAGTGTTTGAGAGATTTATTATTTTAAAAATTTCAGTTATTGTGCTTTAAGCTCAATATTTAGAATAAAGAATCTGTTCTTCTAAAACAATACACAAAAACCTGGGTTTACAGTGAATTATTTTATGTTTTGTTTATTTCCTTACAGATAGTTTAAATAACTCATTGCCTTTCTGTCTTTTTATTAGATCTCTAAAAGGCTGTGAAATTGATAATATGAAAATGCAAAAACATTTCACTTATTTTCTATTGAAAAGACTTCTGGAACTTGTAGCACTGATAATTCCACCACATTCTACTTCTCATTTTCTACTGTCCTGTTCCAGAGCCATTTTAGCCAAATAGCACTTAAAACTTCAAATACAGCCTGGGTGACTCCTACCGCTCTTGTGTGGGCAAACCCAAAGTAATAAGAATTCTTCAGATTTTAATTTTGAATATTTCAATGGACAATTCAAATTTAGAATTTTCATTCATGAATGTTTAGTTTAAAATTTTCCTTGTTTCAACTGTCATTGTAGACAAATGATTTTATGAAAAACGTGGAAGATGGAAATATTTTTTCAAAGATTTATAGTTTTATACCTCTTCAGAGCTTGAAGTCATTGCTAAACTCTACTTTGTTTTCCTTCATGCCCTATTGAAAACAACTAGCAGAATTATTATCAAACCACTAATTATATCTTAAAAGAGAACTGTGAAATAACAAATACTTCCCATGCTGCTGACAAATTACCACAGCTGACACAAAGAGGCCTTGGGAGGTTGTTTATTTTTATAAGAACTCTTTCATAAAACGATAGCTAATATATTTTTTTTTGTTTTACGTCAGTTCTGTGGCATGTCTCACTTTTGTCTACATTTCTATAGAAAGAGATTTTCTAAGTGGCATACTTTTTGATGTCTCTGGTTTCTTACTAAGTTCATTAAATCTATTGGTTGGAGAAGACAAGTGTCATTCTACTCCAAAGCTAGTTCATTATTCCATGTGTCTTCAGTATATGCCTTGGCATGTGCTGTGCTCCATGACACCACATGCCAAAGAAGACTAGGATCCCAAAAATGCAAATAGCTGGTAAGAAGGCTGGCCACTTATTCTGACATAGCATTGTCTCCTCAGTGACAAGATGACATATGACATCATTGTATGAACAAAAATGATAGTCATCCACCCCTTCACATCACCAGGAGGGCGTGAGAGAGTTCAGAAGTCTGGAAGGGAATGTGTAGAACAAGAACTCTGCCTGCTTTATGACATGTTCGTTCACTTAATTAAAAGCTTGTGAAAACGTCTGATATATTTCTTACTTGTTTCTTTAAATTTCTCATCCATAACCATGACAGACAATGGTTTTTTTTTTCCCCAGGAAACTTTCACATTGCAGAGGTGAGACCTGTTCACAGTTCAGATACACTGTAAGTAATTCTCATACTGTTACTGTATATGTCAAGTATCAGACATTGTGCAACATAGAGGGAAGTTTTACATCTGCACTGTGATATCTCCAACTTATGCAATTTGTCTTCTGGTCTCTTTATATGTCTGTCTGTTATGAATCATGATTGGCAATAGGAACAAAGAAATTACAAATAAATTACACACACACAAAAAAAGAATTGACCAAACTATGTATTATGACCAATACCATCAGTAATAATAACACATAATGCTGAATAGGAGTGAAAATGATGTTTAAAATATTAGAAATGGGAAAAAAAAAAAGAAAACAAACATTCTTTAGGTCTCTTTCTTATTCTGCTACTGACAGAAGATTTTGGACAAAGCTTTTTAAGAGTCGCTATGAATCTGAAATACAGACTAAGGAAAAGAAATAACCTGAATGCAGTACCGCGTCCCGCAATCTCTAGGACTTGATAAAAATACAGATTTGTAGGGTGAAGATGGGACATGAGTATTTGTCTTCTCACTCTTTAATGTAACTGTGTGTTTCTGTGCCTGTGTATCTGTATAAAATAGATTTAAATATAATAGTCACTGTGTATTAGTATAGAGATGTTTTTTCTTCTAAATATCAAATATGTTTAACTCTCAAATATGTGACTCTCACAAGTATTAAAAACACAGTAATTTCAAATTTATGACATATATGAGAACATTACGAATTTGCTAACGTTAGTATTTCATGGTTTCACCAGCTTCTTCGAATTTGCTTGTATGTATTATGAAATATTAAGAACTGTATTTACTTTAAAATGAACTAAAATAAGAACTTGAATTTACATCACAGATTATTCTCCTGTAAAAAACCAGAAAGGATTATTATTATTACTTTTCTGATCTTTGTAGAATACATACAGAATAGAAGTATGTCTGTGAAAAAAGACATTGGTCTTCATTCAGGCTTGCTTGTTCCACTCGACGCAGAGACTACATTCTGAATTGGGGAATATGGTATCACCATGACTACAGCTAACTCAAACATATGTTCTAACCGCAAAGAGATAGATAAGATGTATGTCAAATACAAGCAAGGAGACATCAAGTATAGTGGAACTCTTCATGTTCTTCAATCAGGTCTTCGTGCTCCACCACCTCTCAGCAAGAGCAAAGGATGGCAGCTGTCATTAGATTTATGGTTTGAGAAATTTTTTCCAGATGGTGCACAGTATGTTGAACAAAAATTCTTACAGTACAGCTGAATAGCTGAATGTGAGAACCATACATACATGCTGAGGTGGCTTCATAGGAGCAACTTTAAGAACTAGTACAGCCAGAGCCATAATCATGATAAATTAGCTGCATTTGACTTTGGCTACTCCTTCTTCTAAGACCAATTGTGTCATGGTATTACAGTTCAGGACAAAGAACACCTCATAAAAATAAGAAAAATTACAGAAAGCCAGAGGAATCAAAACAGTTGAACTTTAGTCTATGACTATTATGTTTATATGACTCTTTGGTCTTGTACTTTTAAGGTATGCTCTCTGCTTTTTGTTTGTCTGTTTATCTATCTCTGAAAAAAATAATTTGGATTGCAGACATTCTACAATGCTAAAATTAACTCCAGTACTTTCTCTGCCTTTCTCATGAATGGTTAGGATTTGCTGTTTCTTTGTTGTCTGAAGTAAATCGGGTAGATTTACATAAATTTACATGCCCTTTCTGTTTGGAAAACTTCTAATTTGATTTTGTTTGTTCATTTAAAGCCTGAGAAAACCTGGTAGCTTCAGTTTGAGGTAAACACATGTGCATTTTAGACTAGCATAAGACAAAAAAAATACCTTCCAAGTGAGATTTCTTGCATTCTCCACCTCTTGTAATTTTAAAGACACTGTGCTGAATATTTGAATTGCTCAGTAGGCACCATTGCAGAAATAGCTGGTAGTGCAGCCAAAATATATAAAGGAAAAATGAGACAAAACAGCTATCTTATCCCTGAGCAGACTGAAGAAGGAAACAGTAGGCATGCAGAGTATTTCAGAGGGATGGTATATTCAGAAAGCTGGAAATTCCTTTAGTTAAATAGGTTGTCAAAGTTGCGTATAGAAAAAAATTTCAAAGTAAGTTTCATAGCAGGAATGGAACACAGAGTCCAGATATTCTTAGTAATCTGATCAGTCTGGCTGCTGAAGAACTTTGTTGGCAATGTGGCAGGAAACTAATCAAGTTCATTTGCATTTTGAAAGCTATTTAGATTTTGGAGAGTAAGCATGTTGTGGTGATGGTCTATACTGTGGAAAATATTCAGACTAATTCTGCTTACAGATACTGTCCTAGACATCATTCTCAGGAAATGCTCACTGATGGTTGATTTCATATGGCTTGGTTCTCCTGGAAAGCAGATTGCCTTTCTTCCCCATCTTATTTGTTTAGATTTTTAAAGTTGTTTTTTTTCAGGTTGATATGTTTTTTAATAGTTGAGAATGCTGTTCTTAACAGAAACAAAACCCCAAAACTCAAACAACTCCAAAAGAAACAACCAATGAAAAGACCCATCATCACCAAATTCAATGTACAACCTTATGCACACACTTTTTGCTATGTAACTGTTCCACTTTAAAATAAGAAAGAAAAAAAGTACTTCCTATTTTACTCAGCCCAGCTTTTGATTTTGATGTGTAATTTCTCAGTTGTTCAAATACTGTACCGATTATTACCAAATCCTAATAGACAGCAAATATCTCATCCTTTGACAATGATGATGACTTTTATTGAATGATGCTGTTGACAACACTTTCAACAGTTGAGATACTGAGAGTTAAATGGCAAAAAGCCATTTAAACAAAAAGCCACGAGATTGAAAAAAAGTCTGTGGTAATCCTGAAATCAAAATCGTATAGTGGCCAATGATAATTTGATCTGATAAAACCCATAATCACCTAATATAGGCCTATTTTCTACAGTAATGATCTTTAACTAGTTCAAGTCTTAAAAATTAGCAAAATACCAAAGTTCCTTCAACTCTTCATATCTTCTATCAGCATTTCCAATATGACAGTAAAGATCATTATTTAAATATTATCAAATACCCTTCAGGTATTTATATGCATTGATAAGATTTGCCCTGAGCCATCTCCTCTCTAGGCTGAAAAGTCCCAGCTCTTTCTCCCTTTACTCACTGGAGAGGTGGTCCCGTCTCTTTATCCTCTTCATGGCTCTTTCCTGGATTCTCTGCACTATGCCCATATCTCTCTTGTACTTGAAAACCAAGAACTGTACACAGAACTCCAGATGTGTCCTCACTAGCTGAGTAGAAGGAAAGATTCATCTCCCTCAACCTACTGTCAACACTCCAACTGATGCAGCCCAGGATACCATTAGTCGTCTTTACTCCAAACACACATTGCTGGTTGATCAAATTGGTGTCCATCAGGACCCCCAGATTGTTTTCTGCAAAGCTCTTCTCCAGCCAGTGAGACCTCAGACCCCTGATGCATGGGATTGTAGGACTTTGTACTTCCTTTAGTTGAACTTCAGGAGGTTTCTGCCATTCCATTGGGCTGATAGTATTAGATCAAGACATAGATTAAGGGAAGCTATGAAATCAGAAAAGAGCCTTGCATGTTCAGAAGCTTTTCAGTTTTTTTCAGCTATTCTGTAAACAAACTAATGCTATCTAAACCTGGATGTTTTTCGAGATGCATTGGAGACTAGTTTTATGCTAAAACCATTCTAATGCCTCCCTTTTAAAATTTTATTTTAACATTTTCTATTTTCAGCTAATTTTCTCCCGATAACCAAGATTATCCATTTTGTTCATATGGTCTCAGCTACTCTTTCCATGCCAACTCCTTCTCCATATGACCCTTCAGAGAACAGTTTTTGACTTGAACAAGTTGTGCTTGAATGGTTGTGTGGTTGTTTAAATAATACATGTCTTCCAGTTTTGTTCAAAAAAACAAGCCTTATCTCACTTGGAATTTTCTGCTGAATTTTGATCCTAAACTCAAATGTGTAATTCCAGCACTTTAGTGCTAGCATTTCAGCACTTCCTGTCAGAATAAATGTGTCTAATGGAGTAAACCATGTAGAAAATAACTTCTAGCATTTTTTTATTATTGAAACAAATATAAATCATTCCAGCGCTCAGCCCCAAGCGGAGATGATATCTGTCTTTAAAAATAGCTACTTCAAAGAAGTTCAGAACATATTTGCATAAACTAGTTGTCAGATTGTTTGTGTTTAGTTCAAGAAGATGAAAATTAGTTGTAAAATGTCATGTGGGGAATTTGTTCATGTGGTGTCCATAGGGATGGACAACTTCATAACTGGGGTTTTACATAGAATTGTTCAAAGGACAAATTTTAAAATAGTATTTCCCCTCCCATTAGGGTTAAGTACATAGATGCATCTCAGTGGAATACAAATTGCTTCTGTTTGTTTAAATTCTGCTAATAAAACTTCTCCAGAAGGGGTGCATATTTAGCATAATTAGATAGTTGGCTCCTGTGGTGGTAAATGGAACACATAGCAGAGGAAAAGGCTGTGTTTCACAATGTTAAATTAGAGACACATATTAGATACATTTGATTCACCAAAAATAAAAAGAACTCTTTCCTCTCCTATTTTTCAAACTTATTGGGGAGAAAAAGAAAGGGAAGGGCCACTGCGGAGGGCCTATCCCCACCATGGGAATATTATGTATTTCTACGAGGATGGCAAATAGAACAAACAAACAAACTATAAAGCTCGGTGAAAGAAGACACCAGAAAGTGAGCTCTGCTGACAAAGGCTTTATATAGGAGAACTAGATGCACTGTGACTGAACTGGTGACATCCCAATAATGCTAGATCATTGCAACTTTTGGGTTTATATTTAGGAAGACACTGTTGAAATGAGAGCCTATTTGAAGAAGGACTAAATATCATGAGTTGAAGATCACTGAATTAAAAAAAAAAATCTTTCCTGATTTTTAGGTTTAGTCTATTTCCTGTATGAATTGGTGAAGCTTCATATTTCTCTAAATCATCCTTACATAGTAAGAATACATATGTAAGTTACATGGTAGGCTACTCCTACTAAAACAAACAAGGTCAGGATCTGAATCTAGTTGTTTATCTTGAGAAATTGCCGTTAGCGTTAATTACCGTTAGCGTGGTGACAGGCAAAGTGCAAGATTCAGCATGGGACAATAAACAGTTTGAATGACAACATCCTGGCTAAGATGGTAGAGAGATTAATATATGGATAACTCCATCGCACCTAGCCACATTTAATTTTTTTATAAATCTAAGGACACAGGAACAGAAACATGGATCAGTCATACATGCCATAAGTTTGCCTTGACCTTTTAATCTCATATATTGTCAAGGGAGAAGCCAATCAATGGATTCTAGAAAAAAAAGCTATTCCTCAGATCATACAAAACCAAATAGTAGTGAGAAATCAGCTGAAAATGAGCTCAGCATGACATAAAAGGAAAGTGAAATGAAAGCAGCATTTTGCCCCAACATACCACGTTTCGTTAATTGATACTCACCTATTAATAAAAGTGGGTATTTAATTTGTTATTGCAGTGGGCAAATATTTTCTTTGGTAATATATCCATGCAAAACTCTCAGAGTTCTTTGTTTGTTCTAGGCTTCTTTTCCTGTGTAAATTGAGATGGAAGAATTAGAAAATCAGTTATACTTTTGGACAGCCAGTTACTGTACCTAGTTTTTCCAAAATATTTTGATGAACAGTTTACCATTAAAGTTATTGGCTGATAGGATTGTGATCTTTTTAACTTTGTTTCAGATTTTCTCCTATCCTTTTCCCAAAACTCTACTTCTTTTTTCCTGTAATTTCTTCCCCTTGTTCCCTAGTCTGGCAGATCACGTTTGAACAGGATAAGATTTGATGTATTTTAAAAGTTTATTTGGGAGATCTTATTCCCTTTATTTATGTGAATCTCAAGCCACCTTACTCACAGACTGGAAAATGCTGAGTATTTATTTCTTGCCAAGCCATTGCTGCTGAATATTTTCTGTTCTGTATCATTTTACGAAAGGCAAGGCAAGGTGTGGCAAGGTAAGGGAAAGGGAGAGAATGGAAGGGAAGGGAAGACAGAAATTTAATTTAGATGGGAAACATAAAACTCCATATACTTTGCTGTTGTCTATAAAAATCAGAGAAATCTAGAATGGCCATTTGCCTAAATATTATATTAGGTAGGATGGACCGTATGTGTGGCACTGTTCTCGTATCTCACAGACGATAATTTGCTTTAAGACATAAAAGCAAATTATTTACTCTGGAAAATGTTTGTGCTGCAGCATACAATAGAGAGTACCATATATTTTATCACTGAACAGAACATCACTGCATGAACTCAGAGAGAAAAATGCATGCAAATATATTCTATATATTTGGTATATATTCAAGTTTTTCTTCAAACTCTCCAGTATTCAGGAAGGTAGGTATATGCCTTCTGCCTTTTAAAAAATGACACACATAATTTTCATTTCTTCAGAACATTATTTTTATCTGGAATGGAATGTAAAAAAAGATGAAAGAAAATATTTTTTTTTCAAGGATTAAATAACTGTTTTAATAGAGGCAATAAGATGATATGCTTCAACTAACAAAGTATGGATCAATAGTGAATAAAAGGATAGCTTCCAATGAAGTAATCTTAAAATTCATCAGATGATTTCCAGACAGTATGAGTTTAAAGATACATAGGGAAACCTTTTTATTTACCTAAACAAACTCTGATCTTTTTTCACAAATCAGGCTATTGTACTATCCTTTAAACAACTGTATTTAAGATAAAATTAAATTCCACAATGCCAATATTTATTGTCCTTTTCCAAGGACAATAAGTCCCAAACTCCGATTTTGATTGGATCTGTTATGATTGTAAGATGTATCCTTTTCATAAAATTTTTCCACAAATTAAATGGGCCTATTTCAACTTCCTTCATGAAGATAAAGAAATTTAGCCTCTTAACAGCTACAGAAATGTACAGAGTATCAGACTTAGCTGAGGAACTGTATCTACTCAAGCATTTGTCAAATTTTTGAATTGGTTTTGTAAATTGTGCAGTACATGATGTGTATCAGAATGTCTGTTCGTGTAATGAAGTTCTCATTGTGAGCAAGATGACCAAATTCAGCTTGTTTAATAAACAGAATCCTTCTATTTACTATTTTCCATAGACCTGTACAGTCATTGCCCCTGCATCATTTATGATATAAAAATCATTTTTGTTTTGGGTCAATAAGATATAAATCAGGGCAACATGATAGACACTATGAGACCTGTTCTTTCTGGGAAAAAATTTGGAAGATGGCCCTCAATAAAAAAAAAGGCAAAGTATACATGATAGTTTCATAGGAAATAGGATATAGGATGAAAGGCAAAATAGAAATGTAGAAGCAGCTATATGACAGAGAAAGGATTCATATCAGTATTATTTAAAAGATCAACCAATAATGATCAAAGAACAAACAGCCAAATTCAAGTGTGTTTACTCACCAGCCAAAATTAGACTGTAGCTGTAACCCAGGGCAACATTACATTTCTGTGCAAGTCTGCCAACATCCAGTTGAATCTTCACTTTGCAGCTGTCCATGATGCCCTACAGTGATAAATGAATACTGGTGTGTTAAATTGAAAGTGCAGAAAACTGCATAGTTTAATACAAAATTAATAGATAAGGATAGCCTTAAAAATTGTCCTTTGTATAAGATCTGCAGCTTTGCGCTGCAATGATAAACCTTTTTTTTTTTTTTTAGTAATTGTAAACTGAATGCATAACAACTAAACATTAATGCTGTTTTGTTTAGTAAACCACAGTTTTTCCTTCCTTTAATTTGTTGTCTAATGCTAACTTGCAGATAAGTCTTCAAATTTAGCAGTTTTTCAGACTACATGAAAAGTGTCACTGGCCTTCTTGGAATAAAGGGCATCTTTACACCTCAGAAGTGTGCGTTACCCAAGACCTTGAAAGCCTGCCATGCAATGTGTTAATGGCTTTTCTTGGAGGCAGAACCATTTCTGCACCATTGTGAAGAGAGTCCTTAGGACTGGATGCATTTTGTCAGCTGTCAAGCTCAAAATCATAGGATTCCTTGCATATTGATATGAAGGTAGGGACAAAAGTGAAGCTCGAGTGTTGGGTTTACTTGCTTTAAGAAGACTGTGCAAGGCAGGAGTGCTAGGGTATGACTGACCATAACTTTTGAGACACAGTTATTTGTTATAGGATATTAACTTCTCCTAATGACTTCAGTGGTTATAGCATTTCCTTAAAACCATGATGTCAATAAATGTTTGTTGGCTCAGTGACAGTACTGAGAATTTATATATAAATAGTAATTCCTGATTTAACTAAGCATTTCATTTAGTCTGAAATATTTCATCCAAGATCACATCTGGATCGCTATGTCTGGTTCTTGGCTCCTTCAGAGAAGGAAGAGCATCTCCCTCCAGAAAAGAGACGAGAAAACGAGAAGAAGAAAGAATTTATGGGTGGAAAAAGGAACTAAACTACTTTTATGAAATATTAATAATAAAATACAAAAAAGATATTAATATTAATAAGAAAATAATGAAATATATACAAATATATAGAAACTCATATCAGGCTCCCAGGATGATGACCAAGTCACTAGCAGGCACCGGGAAAGTCCCAGGCTGGACTCAGTGGTGGACAGGAACTAGATTCTGGATCTGGATTCAGGAACACACAGGTCTGGATCAAAGACAGACTGACAGAGAGAGTCCTCCTTGGATACCAGCCATTTGGTGACTAGGACAAGTTATGAATCCACACATTTTATCTGAAATCAGTACACTTCCAAAAATAAGTCTAACTAACTCCTGAAATTGTAAATAATAAAAATAGTAATTAAAAAAAAAAAATAAAAAAGATCTTCCAGGAGATCATAGAGGGTTTCACTTTATATCACTTGAAATGTTTAAAATATAGTTGTCTCCCATGCCAGTGGAGGAAAAGAAGGCATTTAAATATTTATTCTAGAATAACATTAATCAGAGATTGAAACTGGCACTTTCTCTCTTGTGGCATAAAAGTAGCTTAGGTTTTCTTGCTTAGTGGTAGACATGTAGAAATCCATATTTGGTCATATGAATTTGACATACAGGTTTCAAACTGAGAATTGTTTTCATTAAAAAGCTAATATACTGAGGAGGAGGAACTTGGCACTTTATTATTATTATTATTATTATTATTATTATCATTATCATTATTATCATTATTATTATTTTACAGAATGTTAAGCCATTAGATTTTTTTTTCTAGAGAAAAAAAAAGCTGGTCAGTTTAGATATCTTCAATTTCTGTAGATAAAAGAACTTATCTTCTAGGAGCTGGACTAGTAAACTAACCAAGAGTGGGAGGAAAGACAGACAAAGTAAGTATTTATTAAACATAAAATTGTCAAGAACTGAATTAATCAAAGAACCATGCGATGTGCAAAAAAAAATGTTGCTTGGGGTTTCTTTTTAAATATTATATACCTCAGTTCTAGAGGTCTTGCTAAGAAATGAGAAGAGTTGTAATTCCAACCACTATATATGTTACTGCCCCTGACTTGCTCAGTCAATGACCCATGAATGACCCATGATCTGGTAATGTGTGAGGAAACAGTATGCATTCCATTGTAAAATAGTCACAACATTATAAACAGAGGATATAGGCTGTACGTACACAACTGGGTGTGCTATCTTCAAAAGCAAATTTTGAAGAAGTTGTGACAGATAATCCATTTAACAGGAATGCCTAATGCAATGCTATAACAGGCAAAGATAATTTATTCCATCTAAATATTTTTTTCTTTTACATATAAATGGGAATATTGATTCAGAGCAAAAAAAGTTATAGTACTAGTGTTACTATCTGATTTATTGGAATCCTATACATAATTCAGATGCTGACATTATATGAAGGATTGAGAGTTAAAGAGGTTTCAGAGAAGAACAGTGAAAGTGATTAAAGGATTGGGAACTGTGCCTCAAGAGAAACTGTGTCAAAACCCAGTTTGATTTCTGAATAAGTCATCACCAGAAGCATTTGATCACATTACTTAAGCACCTGTATGGATATGGAAATCTGAGTAAACTGCATTTAACCAAAAATTTGTGTTGTTTCTACTGTGTCTTTGTCTTAAATGTCATGTACTAAACAAAAGACGAATATCAAACTGTCTTTCTCTGGATGAGGTGGTTATTTAAAAAAATCATAAATTACTGAGATGTTTTTAAAGAGAACAAGAGAATGACTTTGACAATGGTGAAGAATTTTTCCCAGGAAGTCTCCTGAGAGTTTGATTTGCAGCTGAGGTATTTCTTCAGCCATTTAAAAACTGAAAGCAAGAAACAAGAGAAGTTATTTATCTATTTATTTAAGACCCAGGGAACTATAGACCAGTCAGTCTCACTTCTGTGCCAAGCAAGATTATGGAGCAGATCGTTCTGGAATCTCTGCTAAGGCACATGGAAAATGAGCTGATTTGAGACAGCCAACATGGCTTTACCGAGGGGAAATCATGCCTGACAAATTTAGTGGCCTTTTATGATAGTGCCACACACTTGGTGGACAAGGGCAGAGCAACAGATGTCATCTACCTGGACTTGTGCAAAGCATTTGACACTGTCCCGTATGACAACTTGGTCTCAGAATTGGAAACTAATGGATTCAATGGATGGATGATTCAGTGGATAAGGAGCTGGCTGGCTGGACACACTCAAAGGGTTCTGGTCAATGGCTCCATGTCCAGTGACGAGTGGTGTTCCTCAGGGGTCTGTACTGGGACCAGTGCTGTTCAACATCTTTGTTGGAGACATGGAACAGTGGGATAGAGCACACCCCCAGCAAGTTTGCCGATGACACCAAACTAGGTGGTGCGGTCGACACGCTGGAGGGAAGAAATGCCATCCAGAGGGACCTGGACAGGCTTGAGAGGTGGGCTCGTGCAAATCGCATGAAGTTTAACCAAGCCAAGTGCAGGGTCCTGCACCTGGCCCATGACAATCACTTATAGGAGAGCCAGAGAGAGACTCTTTGTCAGCAAGAGAAGTGAAAGGACAAGGGGCAATGGTTTTAAATTGGAAGAGAGAAGATTTAGATTACATACTAGATTAATACTTGAAAGAAATTCTTTACAGTGAGGGTCATGAGGCACTGGAACAGGTTACCCAGGGAAGTTGTGGATGCCCCATCCTTGGAATTGTTCAAGGCCAGGTTGAATAGGGCTTGGAGCAACCTGCTCTAGTGGGAGCAGGGGGGCTGGAACTAGAGGATCTTTAAGGTCCTTCCAACCCAAACCATTCTACGATTCTATGATCACTTAGTGATCGGTTAAAAAACTGAATCTCAAAATTAGAGACCATAATTTTTCAACTGGGGAAGATAAACTAAACCAAAAAACCACAAGAAAACCTGGAACACAGGAAAGAAATCCTGAAATCTCTTAAAAATTGAGTCAGATGTAATATGAAAAATGAGGAAGAGATTTATCTGAAAGTCCTGTTCATGTTCCTGAGGCATAGATATATCCTTTAATTTCTAAAAATTCATCCAAGTTGGACCTTCAGCTTTGCTTTTACAACACAACTTTGCCAGCCTGATACATTCAAATTTTGAACAGAAGGTCACAAAGAAGGGACCACAGTTGCCCATGCGATTAGGGAAATCAACAATGATTTTCTGGTCACAGAGATTGTTCCGAGGGAGCGCTCAAAGCGAGATGCTGTGCCAGTGGAGCTAGAGACAGCTGTTAGACACAAATCTGTCACCACAACAGCTTAGGAAGCAAGTGTGAAAATTCAATCACAGCACCTTGTGTTAAAAAATAATGTTCAACCAGGCAAGTAGTACAAAGATTAAGGAATGATTTTATACCTGTTTGTGAAGAAAAGTCTGGCTTGTCCATAAAATAAAAATATAAAAATTTTCAAAGGCTGGAAATCGAAGATAACCATATAGGGTTACTTAAAATTACGTGCTGGCAAGGGTGTTAAGTAATCATTGAGAAAATTCTCAATAGTTACAGAATATTTTTGATTACACTAAATTTTACTGAGGGAGTTGTGTTTCTATAAAAATTAAACTTTTTAAAAAAATTTAGCCATTGGAGTGAAGCACATATCAAGAAATCCAACAGCTGTAGTAGGTCAGATGACACAATGACAATGATCCCTTTCCTCCTTCTCCCTCTCAGCTTTGATTGCTGAGTATGATGTTATATTCCATGGAATATCCCTTTGGTCAGTTTGAGTCAGGTGAACTGGCTGTGTCCCCTCCCAATTTTTTGTGCACCTCTAGTCGACTTGCTGGCAGGGCAACATGAGAAGTAGAGAAGGCCTTGAAGATTTGCTAGCACTCTTCAGCAATACCTAAAACGTCAATATGTAAACAGCACTGTTTTGGTCTCAAAACCATAACATAGCACCATGCAAGCAACTATGAATAAAATTATTTCTATCCTATTCTATCAGAATCATTAAATCATAGAATGGTTTGGTTTGGAAGGCACTTTAAAGATCACCTAGTTCCAATCCCCTGCCAGGCGCAGGGACACCTCCCTCTAGCCCAGACTGATCAAAGCCCCAGCCATCCTGAGCTTGAACTCTTCCAGGGATGGGGTCTCCACAACTCCGGGCAAGCTGTTCCAATGCCTCGCCACCCTCATAGAGAAAAAATTCTTCTTAATATCTAATCTAAATCTACCCTCTTCCAGTTTGAAGCCATTACCACATGTCCTATCATAACATGCCTTTGTAAATAGTCCCTCTCCAGCTTTCTTGTTGGACCCCTTCAGATACTGGAAGGCCACTATAAGGTCCCCCCAGAGCCTTTTCTTCTCCAGGCTGAACAACCCCAACTCTCCCAGTCTTTCCTCCAACCACCTGATCATCAGAACATGCTTTGCTTCCACTGTGTCAATATAGTGCTAGGTTTTTATTTTTTTATGCTTATGTTTACAGAACTCAATCTTTAGAAAAATTAAATGCATGACAAAAGAGGTATTGAAGGAAGACTTGGTTCAAGGATATGATTCTGGCTTGGATGCTGTTCTGGTTGCTAGTTTGTTTCCTTCTGCTCTGAAGTGGAACAATATTGTGTTGCTCCTGTAGTTTGGAGTAGAGCAGTAATACTACTTTAATTGTCTTTGCATTTGAGAACAGTTGATGAAGGCAAAGGCCCTTAAACTGTAACAGAGATATGCTACCAGCTCTTTTCCTTCTGTTTCCTTATGCTTACAAATTTTGGTCTTAATATCATTTATTTTTGCTAGTGTTGTCAAAAAAGGTTTCATTAATTTGCATCAACTAAAGACTCCCCTTTGAGAATCCTCTTTGAAATTAATAGGATTTGATTGCTCACACTTCTACATGCAAGTTAATATGATCCAACAGGCATTGCTTCTGCACATAAACAAACAGTGTGAAATTATAATTACAACTAGTAAGTAGAGCAAGAGAAACAAATTCATCTAATTTTCATGCAAGCTTTATGTCTACTTTTTTTTTTCTTTTAATTTCATTTAAGACACACTTCTTTCTGCTCTGGTAGTAGTAGCAAGCATGAGGGAGCAGTGAATAATACTGGACATGATATGGAATACATGGATTTTCCATATATTAGTATGCTGTAGAGACAATTCTAAGTAAGCCCTTATAAAATTGGATATTACTTAACCTAGGCTGGTCTGCATACCTGAGCTAATTTATTGATATACAGCACCATGGTGTAGTAACAGGGCAAAGTTTTGCAGTTTTAAACCATTACTCTAAACTTCTTTTACCCAATCATGTACTGGTAACAAAATTTTGGTTTTGTTGAGCGTGACAGATAGTTTTTGTAAGTGATTCTGTTATGCTTCTCCTATGGTGAGTCTAAATAGCAGCCATGAAGAATCTGTATTTGCTTTTCTGTTGTTGCATACCAGGTCAAGCAGAGCCATTTAAGAGCTTAGAGGCTGAATTTGAGGAATGAACATCCTCAGCTGGGGGATATTTTGCAGAAGGCTGTGTGGCAGGCACTTTTTCAGTCTAGGAAAATGAGCTGTCAGAAAAGTGAAGACTTGGGGTGGAGTTGGGGGGACTTTGCTGAAATGAGCTCCTAGCAGAAACAGCAGGCCTTGGAAATTATAGAAAGAAAGAAACTCTTCCTAAGGCCCAAGAAGGATTTTATTGAATTTGTTGCAAGCCAGACAATCTGAAAAGTCAGTTGGGAGGAAGCAACATATCTACACAGCAAGGAGAAGTGAGGCAGGGACGTGCTGCTCTTGTACTCTAATCTTAGTCGTTGGTTTCTAATCCTGATGTATCTCTTTTAGAGGCTGAAGGATTGTTTTGTTTAACTGTTCAATTTCTTTCCAATCTAAAAGACTCATCTTTGTTTCTGTTTTAATAATGCCTAATTTTTGAGATTTGAGGTTGAAATTGTTAACATTTCAAGGTACTTAAATTATGGAAATGTGCTGACAGATCTGCTTCAAAAGCTTGTTTCCCAAGGTCTCAGTGAAAAAATTTGGTGCCAGTACTCTATATTTATACACATTTTATTGATATGTATCAACTCCACAAATTAAATAAAGTCCAAGCTCTTTCCTGAGCTGAGGCCTAACAATTCATCAAATATATTTGTAAAAACATTCTACAAAATAACAACCACTGTACTGTTCCTTAGCACTGTAGAAAGCTTTGATAGATTTATTTTAAATTGACTAATTAAATTTTTGAGATTGAAGCGTTGTCTTAGTCCACAGACAATTTAAATCACAAGGAAGCAAACAACCATATTAGAATAAATAGACCTTTCCATTCAGCCTGTTACTAAGTGTTGTCCCAAGAACCATTGTGAAACTGTTTTGCAGTGTTTTTTGCTGACAATTTTTCTCAATAATGACAGTATAATAAAATGGTTTGTTCAGTGGTGCTGGTTCATTCAGTTATAGAAGAAGTAATTTGATTGAAGATGATCGAAGTGACCAGCAAAACAGACTTTGATATATTGTAACTTCAAACACTCATTTCCAGAAAAAGCTAAGTTTTAAAAATGAGCTCTTCATATCGCACAAGCACACTCTTTGGCTCCTAATTCCTCAAGCTTTTATGTGCCTCCTGAGTTGCCTGTTACAAGGAGCAACAATTAAGGTTGCTGTCATTCCCTGTGTTCTTGAATGTAGAGAGGAGGACAGAGGAAAACAGAGGGTTTTTTACTGTCCAATTACATGAATTTGCATTCTATGTCCTGATCTGAGTGAATAAAAATAGATATGTACAGGACTGGCAAGTACAGAACAAAGAATAGTCTCAATCAGAGGAAAAAATTAAAAAAAAAAAAAAAAGATGTTGCTCAAAACTGGAATCAGGGAGCATTACTAAAGACTTTGCTCTTGAAGGAGGATTGTTCTCCTGTGACGCATCAGTGATAAGACTTTGGAGAGAGAAAGTCAGCTCTGCTTCAAAAAGAGATTGGCTGTGATTCTGACTGGATTGCAGAGCAGTGACAAGAGTGGAAGCAAAATCCTGCTCTGCTTGCAGATGAAAAAGAAGAAAACAAGCAAACAGAAAAAAAAAGGAAACTGTGAGAGCACTTTACCATTTTACCTTTAATCCTTGAGCTTGATTATCATTCATTGAGCAAGGAGAAAAGCAGAGAAAAATGAAATTTGGAGTAGATGGTGAATATTAAGTCATAATGGTAGTTTAATTAACTGTGCTGACTTCAAAATGATAATATGTAGCCTCCAAATATATTGGACACCCTGAATCAATGGAAAAGAGTTCCACAGATCCATGGATCCAATTCACACAAGGAAAATGGTGAAAACTCTTATATGAAAATTTTATTCTGCCACATTCCTGGAGAAATATGGCAGTGGTGTCAGTCATACCTCAAGAAAAAAAACATGCAGAATTAAAGAAATTGAAGACATCACACTGTTATTGAACTTACAGAATAAAAAGTTTTCTGGGAGGCCTTTTTTTTTAATGTCTACTGCTATAGTAATCTTTCAGCCAGCTACATGTTGGTCAATATGTTTGGCAATTATACTGAAACATATGCTTATATGTACCACACAGATTTTTTTTTAAAGCGGATGAATATAGCAAAAGGAGGGAAAGTTGATTTCTTGTTCACAAATAACAGACTGTGTCTGCAAAAATATACATCTTAGGTATCAGAACTACATAAGATGGAAAAATACACTTAAGATATTTTGAATGGTGTATTTCCCTTCTGACTCCAGTGAAACTATGAAAAGAAATTAAAGTCAATTGTGCACAATGTTAGTCACATGATTTGTGATGGGTATTTCCATTGATTGTGTAAACAGAAACTGAATGTATGTGTAATTTAGTATTTTTGAGTCCTGGGAAATCCCAAGGAAGAACATTTTGTTCTCAAGTGTCTTTCCCAGTTTACAGCAAAAACCAGCATGATTGTTATTTTAAACATCCACTGACAGGACAGAGAAGAAGCAGAGAAAACAGAATCAGCTTAAGAGACTGTGGATGTCCTGGACTGCAAATGTTGGCCTTGATACTGTAAAGACTGGCACCAGAGCTTAACTTTTTGGTTTGTAAGCAGTCCTGGTGAATTTAGCTGAACTGTTCAGAGGGCATAAAGGTATGTGAATACAGAAAGTTTTTGCAGAATAATGAGTTTAGTTACTTTTTTTTTTTTCCCCTAGGAAGTTGCAGCAAACCAGTAAAGTAGGTGTCTGATTGAGAGGGCAATGGACCTTATTTAGAACATAACTTTTTTTTCAAATTTGTACTTTACCTCTTATTAGTTATAGAGTGTATTTGTGTGGGTTTCAAATTAGCTTTTTTACTTGGTTAGACCTTGTCAGCATTTATTCCTTTGGGGTTTTTTTGCAAGCAAGGTTTCAGAGAAACTTGAATAGAAATTAAAAATAATTTCATAATTTTAGAGTATTTCAAATTATTTCAATATTAACTAGAAGTGGCATTAATCAATTTTTAAAAAATATTTCTCTCAGTTAAGATGCCAGTGATAAAAGCAATGAAGCAATATGTCTCTTCCTAAACCAGAAATTTAAAACTTGACATAGAGTTGCCTAATTCCTTTTTACATAACTATATAAATAACAACTAGCTGAGATGCAAATGCCCACAAGATAAACATTGTGAGTCCCAGTCTGACTGACTAAGCTATACTTCTTGGATCCAGACTTATTTTAATGCATCCACCCTCAAGAACTCGTTTATTAAAGTGACTATCCTAAGTGGTGTAATCTAGGTTTTTTTGTATAGTAGGTGGAATAAATCATATCAATATATGTCAGATGATACTCCTTACTCCTTCATCTTCACTGACAATGACAACAGTTCTACAGGCTTTTCTTCTATGAAGTAAAGATTTTTTTCTATTTTATTTGCCTCAGAAATATTAGTATGATATTTTAACCACAGCTATTTTGTAAAGCTTTGGGCACATCTGTTTTTTCGTGTGGTTTATTGGCTAGGCTAATAATGAGCTCTGCATGTGTTTTAAGCTGGTGGCCCATCTTTGGGGGCTGCAATTGATTTTATGCGGTAGACACAGCGGTGCAAACAATGCAAGGGTAGAGTGTTTACTCTTGCCTGTAGTTTGTATACACATTTCAAGGTAGGTATGACTCCAAGTGAAACAGACACTACATGGCTGTTTCTAATAATTAATGTATTTACATATGGTGCTTTATTATTAGTGATGTTTTTCTTGCAAACTAAACATACTGGGGTAGAAAGTAAGCATACTCTAGACTTATCACTAGAACATATTAATACAACAGGGCCTTCCTTAGATCAAACACCATCTGAGCCATGTTTAAGTTTACTTTCTTTTTTGTCTACAATTGTAATTTTAACACCTGAGATACCACTTAGCTGATTTTTCATGTTTGCCTTAATTAATGATTTGTAATCAGACTTAAAATGAGACAAAATTCTGGAGAGAACTGCTTTTGACTTGAGTAGTAAAATCACATTGTGCACATTCACCAGTTATATATATGTACCAGGAAACCTGTATTTGGGGTTTCTTTACTTTTATGTATTGCTTCACGCTCAGTCTTTCAAAAACCAATAAACTGAAGTGGTAGAAAAAATATTAAAGTCTCCAAAGGGTAAATGCAGAATATTCAGCCAAGTTCAGTTCATTCTCACTGTGAACATTAATGTAGCAGATTACATGTGCAATATCTGGTTGCATAAGCAGTGATAAAGAGCAGAATATTAATAACAGAGATAATAGTAAAATGAAGATAATTCCTCTGAGAATTTTAATGGGGGCAACAATTTTATAACATTTTGGTTGTTTTATCACTTATTTCCCACTTGTATAGGATGGGAAAAAAAGAAGAGAAGAAAAAAATATGGAAGAAGCTGTGTGATTTACTATGAATTAAAATGAATACTAGAATACTCTACCTTTTGAACTTATCTCTCCTTGGTAAATTATGAAATTTTACAAAATAAATTGTGATAATTTTTTACTGAAACCACACTTTGGAAAAAATGTTAAGAAATTACTTTATCGATAACCATTTCCATTAATATGGAGTCATATAATCTGAAGTTAACAAGCTAGAGGAAGAGATGAAAACAACAGATTTCATATGGGTTATTAGTTTGCTTTGGCAGTAATAAAATGGTTTATCCTTGCTATGGACGTATGTTATAAGAGAACTGTATTTAGTATTTCTGTATGAATCTTCAGCATTCTCTTTCAGTTTCTCAACCTTAGCTGCCTACTAAAAATTAGATCCAGTGAAAATACATTTCCTCTCAACCATGGTAGGGCTTTAAACCATCTAATATTCTTAAACCATTCCTAACAGATATTTGTCTAACCTGTCCTTAAGATCTCTGATGATAGAAATTCCAAAAAAAACTTTTGGTAATTTGAGAACTCCTTTATTCTTTCTGTAAAAAAATAAGTGTTCATTTCCAATTTCTGTAATCTTTCTTTCAATTTATATGTATTGCTTCTCATACTGTCTTTGGAAATAGATTCCATTTCTCTGTGCATCAATCAGTACTAATTCTTTAATCATTATTTTCCCTATACTCTCTAATGTGGATTAGCAATCAGAAATATTTTATTCCTTTGTAGACTTCTGATTGTTGGAAGATGTTGGGACATGTAGGCAATGAAACAGGGATAGTTGTCTAAACTAAACCTGAGGAACCTGTTTAAACTTTACAGCTTAATCACACACTTGAAAATTTCACTCTAAAATCACATAAATTATTAGAAACTTCCTGCTAAATCTTTACAGGCACAACAGTTTGAAATGTATCCTACTATGAAGGAAATATAGGACATTAGATAGAAGTTTTACCTTTATCCTCTGTCATGAATTAGGCCATAGAGATGCTTATATTCAATGCTTTTTAAGCAGATATTCAGTTGCATTGTTTAGTGGGTAACTCTGAAAGCTCCAGCTCTTGGTTGTTTTACTTTACCCATTGTTCTTTCTTTAATTTCCTTTGGGAATCTTATCCGAAAATAATGTAGTGTAACAAATGCAAAGAAAATATCCTGATCAGCTTAACTAAGGAAAAAAATTGCAATGCGGTAGATTCTTATGTGAGAATTTGTTGATAGAAGTCTCAACTCTGAAGTCTTGCTGAGGTCAGTTTACTTGGAAAGGTGACAGCTTGCATGAACAGCAATCTTGTCTCCTTTTAATGAAAATTTGGAAATATTTAGAAGTTTAAAATTAATCTTCAGGTGAAAAATAACACATGCAGTTAAGAACAATTATCAGCACAGCTGTGTGTCATAGATGTTGCAAGATGAAAAAATGTCTAATATTTCATTGAATCAAATAGGAACCAAGAAAATATGTTAATCTGCAAATGACAGACATCATTACCTGCATAGATTAGAAATGACAATAATTATTTTGATTTGGTTTGGGAGATTTGGAATAAAACAAGTCTGCTGATAAAGAATAAGAAACGGGAAAAATAAATTAAGAAAGAGAATTGGAAAATAAACAGAACACAATGTAGAACTCAATGTAGAACTGGTGGACTGAGAATCACTATGGTGTCATATTAGGGTGAGAATGCTGAGATGAAAAATAACACATAGTGTTCACTCTGGTGAACTGAATGATATCAAAGAGAATTAATCTGATAAACCAATACTAAATAATGGGGAAAAGGTGTACTGGGTGAAGAAGAATGCTAAGGCAACAAAATTTTTATTTTTAAGGAGTGATCAGTGAATTCATTTAGATATAAATCATAGAATCATAAAATTATTTAGGTTTGATAAGACCCTTAAAGGCATCAAGTCCAACCGTTAACCATGTTCCTAGGAACCACATCTAAACATCTCTTAAATACCTCCAGGGATGGTGACTCAACCACCTCCCTGGGCAGATTGTTCCAATGCTTGATAATACTTTCAGTGAAGATTTTTTTTCCTAATATCCAATCTTAACGTCCCATGACCACTTATGGCCATTTCCTCTTATCCTGTTACTTGTTACTTGGGAGAAGAAACAGACCACCACCTTGTTACAACGTACTTTCAGCCAGTTGTAGAGAGCTAAGGTCTCTCCTCAGCCTCCTTTTCTCCAGGTTAAATAACCCCAGTTCCCTCCACCACTCCTCAGAAGGCTTCTATTCTAGACCCCTCACCAGCTTCATTGCCCTTCTTTGATGCACTCTTACACCTCCATGTAGTGAGGGCACAAAAACTGAACACAGCATTCGAGGTGTGGCCTCATCAGCATGGAATATAGGGGAACAATCACGTTCCTAGTACTGCTGGCTACACTATTTCTGAGGTGAATCTTGAAACCAAGAAGAAAAAAAAGTGAAGGAAAATTTTAAAGAACAGAACATTAAGAATAATACATAAAGAACGAGAAAACTCTGCATCTCTATGTGTGTGTGTGTGGATGAATACCTGTATGTATAAAAAGAAAGTTCTTGTAAATTGTTTTATCCTCCCCTCTTAAAAAGTCTAAGTGGCTTAGCAACTGGACAAGTGAAATGAAAAAATATGTGTGTGCAGGATCTTTCACAATTGCAGATAAATAAATAAGTGCTTATCATAAAAAGACACTCTACATATTACTTAGACCATAATCAGCTGAATATATGCTTTTCAGAAAAGGATTTAAAGCCCAAGTTTTAATATATTCTGTGTACTGCAGAGGAAGTCCTTTCTAATTCAATCTCTTTTACTGTCTCTGTATGAGTGGAAAAGGCTCCTTAGCTAAACTGTGAGCTAGGGTGTTTTTCAGAGAAGAATGTAGTAATATTGCTGAAGGCAAACACTTTCTCCTGTTGTCAAGCCCTTCGGCATAATGTGTTCACCATGCCATTTTCGGCATTGTGCTAGGACTCTTTTTCCTCTCTAAAGCATTTTAGAGTGTTTATGTTCAACCATGCCACCGAGATTGCCTAAGCATATGTTTGGGAGGAAAGTATTTTTTTCTGTCAATCTCAATTTTTATATAGTGATTGATGAATTGTACTCAGAAGAATGTGATAGCCTTGTTTTACTATGACAGTAGAGTTTATTTATTTTGAGTAAATCTAAATTAAAAACATAGTGGGAGAACAATATACTGAAAGCTCTGGGATAATAATTTTTATGTTCTTCTTCCCCTCTTTGCCAAGCAGAGAATATCTCTATTCTTTAAATATTTATTATTTTTTCTTTTTTGGCACATAGTCACAAAACACTTAATGTGGTACAGAATTTAAGTAGAACAGGTCTGCGTTAGTATGACAAGTATAATGGTGCCAGTTAGCATTTCAGAACTGAGAGATGACTGGCCATCTGGTAAAAGGGGAAATTTAAGGTCAACACATGAGTAAGAATAAAAGCTGAGACACACTTTTTTCTTTAGCTGCAGCAGCTATGCTGCCAAAAGATTGATATTAAAGTGCAAAAATCAAATACTGTATGTTTCAGCAATAATTCATTCATAAGTTTCAGTAAATCTGTCACATTACTTTTGTTCCAAGCGCATGTCTTTTACAGAATTAAAAGCTCCTCTCAAGCCAATGTCATCTAGTTCAAAGGAAAGGTTGGTATGGCACTATTTAATACATAATTTGGTGTAAATTGCAGTTCCCCATGAACAACAGAAAATGAAGTTTATAATGTGATATAAAATTAATCTTATTAGTAACAGTTTAAAATTGTGCAAATTGTCTGCTGCCCAGAGGAAAGAAAAAATCTTATCCATTACAGATTTTCCT
This sequence comes from Gallinago jamesoni, assembly GCA_025769975.1. Taxonomy (NCBI): domain Eukaryota; kingdom Metazoa; phylum Chordata; class Aves; order Charadriiformes; family Scolopacidae; genus Gallinago; species Gallinago jamesoni. The sequence goes on along the minus strand of JAOQGH010000023.1, from coordinate 74,579,916 downwards.
AAGCCTGACTAACTTCATCAGTTCAGTGTGAATTTCACTCTGGGTACTGTTATACATATATCTACTTGTTTGTGGCATCCAAAGACACCGGGAACTAGGCAATTCTCCTTATCAAGGAAATTCACACACAATGTACAAGTGCAAAGGGATGAACATGGGCAAAAATAAAGTACTCTACTTTTCTACTATGCACCATAAACACTGTCTAAAAAATTTGGTACAGTTGCTTTTAAGTACTTAGTTCCTATGATAGCTCTTTCCTCTTTAAGAAAGATGCCTGACATAAAAAGCAAGTAATTATATCCCCCCCCACCAAATAACATAACTATTTTTCTGATTGGCTGTAAGATATGGTTTAAAGTTCATATCAGCCAAAGAATGCTGAAGAAATCTTATAGTACATCAAAATGACAATCTCTCTGGAGTATCTGACAAAGTGTGCAGAAACGCTTTGCTGGGACCCAAGTTCTGCCAAGGACTTAACAGCATTGCACTTGGTAAGACTTTTCAATACATAGCTAATTTTGCTCTTATTCACGTGCAGTGAATCCTTTCTCAGTTGAGCACTTTATGAGCTTAGCGAAAAGTCTACTGTGTATTTTCAGTCCACAGTTTTCAAAGGCTTATCATTCTGTCAAATCAAAAATGGATTTCCTATAGGACAATAAAAGGCACTGCTACTCACTGAAGGTTATTTTGTAAAGCTTAGCTTTCAAATGAACTTCAGTTCTTTTGCATACAGAGACTCTGGAAAATAAAAGACTCTCAGATTTATTTTTAATGTAACAATGAAAATAATTTCATTTTTCCTACTAATTTCATGTTCAAATGGCAAACTAATGGCTACAGGAAAAAAAAAAAAAAAGAAGTTAAAATAGACAAAATCAGCACTGCACAGGTAATTGTAGTCTTTATGGAGAGTGCTTCTGATTGTTGGGTGCAAGTGTGAGTGAGTATCAGGATTAGTCCAGAAACTTTTTTATTGTAGTACTAGGTGCTATATCTAATAAATGGAAAAACCCTATTGCTTTCCATATTTAAAAAAAAAAAAAAAAGTTATCACTGAAGGTTCCTAAAGTATAGTCTTGTGCTATATAGTGTAGGTTCTGGTTCTGGTGTACAATTTCATGTACAACATTCTGCAAAATCAAAAACAAAGTGCTAAAAAAATAGAAGCAGCAAACCATAACGAAATGCAATATTAGTTTTGTGAACAGAATGAGACAGAAATCACTGGAAAAAAAACCCCTTATATTCATGCAATTCCATGCAATCATGTGATCACACATTTAAGAACAGAATTACAATTCCATATATAACAGTGTAGAAAATAGAGGTTACATATGAAAGTTTAATCTCTTTAGAACTTTATAACATGATTTTTTTAACTTTAACAATGATGACGTGCTGAAAGTGTAAATTCCTGGGGTTTTGACAAAGTAAATAGAAAATATTAATTCCATAGAAGTCAGTAGAAAATGCAGATGTATGATGCCAATTTTTAGAGACAGTAGACAATTTTGCCCCTCGAGTTTGAGTGATCGAGTGATGATATTAATAGATTATCAAACTATGGAATAAGTAAGTAGAGAATGGCAATGGAAGATGATTTCCTTGTAGAGGCTTGCAAAGAGCCACTTTCTTCACTGGTTTCATGAATTTTTCTAATATCTTATTGAGGACTCAAGAACTTAATTCATGTAGATCACATTTTCTGTCTCTTCTACCTAATCTTTCTCCCTATCATTACATGATGGTTCCCATGCTTTTTACTTTACTGTGTTCTATTCCTAGTTCAGAAAAATTTTCAAGAGATTTTCTGATGCCAGCACACTGTATCTCTGTGCCCTTTGGGAACTTTTATGCAGAGCAATGATGGTACCAGATCTTACTCACAGCACTTGGCACCACAGCTGTCTAGGAACTGTTTCACCTCTGAAAGTGTACATGCAGAGTAAAGATTAAACAAGCAAGCAAATAAACAATGAAAACAACTTTTGAGAATATAACCACTGGTTTTTCATGTCCCTCAATTATCCTCTTCTGTTGAAACTCTCAAAAATTTCTGTATCAAAGAGACAATCAGCTTGCAAAATTTCAGACTGACCTGTTAGTCATACACAATCATATCAGTCAGAAGAAAACAAAAAGGAAAAAAAAATCCCTAAACTTAAGTACTGATGGTCCTAAAACAAATTATTCCTCTTCTAAAGTATTTTTATTTCCTTTAGAGTTATTTTCTGTGTAGTCCAGTAACATTTGTTTCACACTGACATCTTTCTTCCTTAGTTATGCACAGTTCTTTTTTTAGCTGGAGGGTTTTTTTTGGTTCATATTTCTCCCCACCCACTGTGTCTTACACAGAAAATGTGATCTCAGCATTTGATTACGAGTTAAACGTCTGCACTTGGGATGTTCAAAGGAATCCAAATTAGTCAAATGAGACCAAATATGTTCATTGACCTTCAATCCAAACTGGAAAGCAAGGAAGCAAGATCAGCTTTCCACAGCATCTTCCTCTGCTGAAAAGTCCTAGACAGCACAGATAAAGGTGAATGAAGATGCTGCTTTTAAGTATGAGGCTTTGTGCTAATTTATGTTAGGACAAAATGTTACATACTACACAAACTGAAAGGGAAATTAGTTTCTTACTGCCAGAGTCTGCCATACCACTCAGAGAGGAGAGATAACAGAGGACTAAAGAAACCTCTTTCTTCTCATGACTCAACCACAAAATGGCACAGTTAGGTTTTCTAGCCTTTTCTGAGCTGACATCTTCTCACAGACAAGTTGCAGCATTGCAGTTTAGATGCTGGATTCAGTGCTTGTCTATTGAATTTAGTGACACAATCTGAATTGTTATTAATAGCTATGAACTATTTCAAAAACAAATGGCTAAAGAATACTCAGGAATATATTAGAGATTTATTGCCTAGGCTTTCAGAGACAAGTAGTCATTTTGGATGTCTGTCTTTTTCTGTAATCAAATGGAGTAGCACTGAGTGGGAAGTTGCCAATATGTTCTGAAAATCATAGCTTTTAAACCACATCAAAACAGAGAAAATGAATATTTTCAGTTTTAAAAAAAACAAGTTATGAATATGCAGAAAAATTGAATTTGCAATGGTGAAACAAGGATCTCAAATTATTACTAAACAGTAATTTTACATTTACTAAAAAAAAAAACAGCTTACATTTGTTAAAAAATTTAACATTTACTAAAAAAATTCTATGCCATAGCTGGCATGCATTTGATGGTTTTAGTTCTATTTCTGACGTATCCCACACGTGTGGAGCGCCCTAGACACGAACTGTTATTAACCTGTCCTGACATTGTAATTCTTATTGCTGTTAATACATAGTTTTCAACTGTTAAGTCCTTTCATAAAATAAAAATACAAAGTAAAAAATCCCTGAGTCAAAAAACCTCTAAAATTACCCTAGTTATTCTTGTCCATGCATCAAGATAGACACAGCAGCCTAGTAACATAGTTTGATCTATTCAAGCCATGAAAGAATGGTCCCAGCATATACATAGAATGAGGAAGTATTTAATTTGAATTTAGAAACACTTGAGGCACATTAGCAACATTCTTTGCTGCTAAGTGGAAGTCTTACATGCCAACTGGCATAGCAGGAGTAATATTCTAACATATTCCCTAGTGCTAACCATTATAATTTTAGACTGTGCCTTTTTGAAGACTTTGAATTCTGTTCACCTTTCCATTTCCAAAAAAGATGACTGAATTCCCTTTTCTCAAAACAAGTTGCTTTGCAAATGACAGCTCTTTTTATGTTTTCCTTTGCTTATTCTGTGCATGCCACAAATTGTCAATATGCCTTAGAATAAAAATAGAAAAAAAAAAAGAGATACTGAGGCAAAGAACTAGCATTGAGCTGATGCTAAACTTTTCAAACTAATGACCTGATATTTGTAATCTTATGCTTGTCATAACAATAGCAATTACATGACCTAAATATAATAGACCTGTCCTTTAGATTCCCTAATAAAATAAAAAAAATTCCTTCTTGCTCATTTTGACTTTCATTGTTACAAATGTATTCAACGTGAAAAGTAATGGACACTAAATATAGTCCTTCTAAAATTGAGAATGTGTAAATATTCTCTATGCCACCATTAACAATTAATAAAAAATTAATATAAAACAGCAAAGACATGGAAGACAGAGATTATTTTTGATTTGGATTCTAGTCCACTCACACAGGGAAAGAAGTGGAAAAGGATCTGTGAAAGATCATTACCTGAAGAGTAGATTTCAATCTTATTGAAGTAGAGGAGGACAGGTAACAGCCTAATGTACTTTCTTGGGAACAGAGTACTTGCAGAATTCTTTCTCAAGTTTTTTCTAAGAATCTACATACTGAAGTAGCTATTAAAGGATGTAAATAAATTAGATAACGGTATGTTACTTAGCCTGGATTCAGACTCCTCCTTCACATGCTATGGAATGGTGAGGAAAACCATACCTAGCTACTGATTCCTCATAATCCCTTTCACTGCCCCCAAACTGCCCCATTGTGAAATTTAATTGCAATGCAAAGTGGCCGTAGAAACATCTGAGAAAACTAGAAACCATGAAGCTGAAGTTTCTTTGTAACCATACAGGCTTGACAACAGAGAGCTCATAATTAAAAAGCACGCTTTCAACTCAAACTGCAGCTGGCACCCAAATTAGCTTATTTCAAGCCAGTTATTTCTAGATTTCACTGCTGTCATCACTGTGATTTTATACACAGTCAATTGCATTATTCCTTGGGACAGCATTAACGGCTTCTTCAATCACGTGAGTGAAGAAAATTATTTGCCTATCCCAAGAGTTTCTTTGTTGATTCACAAAAATGCTGGGGATTTGCTGGTATCAAAATGATTACTAAATCAAAATGACTGATCAAACATGCATTTCTCATCTACAAAACTTGTTTTAAAGTATTGCTTAATTTTGCTTACGTATGATTGGTTCTGCTTTTAAGCAGGGAGATAGAACTAATGACTTCTTCCAGCAGCACACAGCACTAACTTATAATGTTTTACAAGATGGCAGTACATAAAAGACTATCATTGAAGGTATAGAAGTATTCTACCATCTACATGAGTTTTATTTGCTAATGAGGTGACTGCAGAATGGCAGTCTGCAGTGGGAGTTTTGTTGTTGGGCCTATCGATACAGTGCTTGAGAGAGCAATGTCATTGTTGAACAGTGACAGTTTCCTGGCTCGGAGTGGCATTTCTCTGCTTGACTTGCACATTTACTCTGTGTTCCCAGCAGCTTATTTTTATTCCTGTTCCCATTGTTTTTGTTTGAATTGTCTAAAATCACAGCACATAAATGTTATTAAACACTATACATTATGATAATGATTTAATTTTGGCTTTTGTATTTTCCTCAGTTCACTGTAATTGTTATGTTTATTGTAGGCCTTTTTGTATAATTAAAAATTTAAATAATAAAAAAATATTGGTTAGTTTTATCATCATGTTCTTGCACACTGATACTTTGATGTTCCTGAAGATCTCTGTGGAAGGGCAGCTGTACTAACTGCACAGCTTTAGCAAAATCAAGATCCAAACATATGACTGGACACCAAAATGTTACTACTTCAAGTGCATCTAGAGATTTTCCTCCTTTCTGATTACAGAGGAAATCCAGCATGTCATTTTTGATACCCAAAAAGTTTTCTCAGCAGCCTTTGCTTTCGGTGCTATAACGCACTTCTGTGTGGTGACTATTAATATTTTCACAGATTAAGAAGAAAAAATATAATTCAATCCTTAAATCACACACTGCTTCTGTTGACATCTTCCAGTTGATCTCAGATACTTAAGTCTTTAAGATGAATTCTATGAAGCAGGCAGCATTTACTACAAAGGCATTGTGGCCACAGTGTACTAGCAAAATAAACACGAGAGAACTCCTAGGTAGATTGTAGGGAAATTCTATGTCTACTCAAGAAATATATATGTTCAGAAAGGAAACAGATGTATAGTAAGAAGACATTGCAAGACATTGCAGAAGACTGCAAGTCAACAGAGTGCACCTGATGGCCATTTACCCATAAGTACTGGTTCTTTCAGGAATGTTTCATTGGTCAGAACAGGTCATGTCATTTTCTCTATAAATGTCAGTTCTGAAAGTTCTTGCACTGGTAAGTTGTAGCTGAAAATACCCAAACAGCACAAACAATTCAGATTTCAGAGGGCAGAAGGGGTGAATAAAAATACAGTTCACCACACTCCAAATGTATGTTTCTGATCTCTGTTCAGGGACTTATCCTTTTAATGAATTTAAGCTAATGTGGGTAATTTCAGTTTCTCTAGAAGGGTAAGCTAGTGGTAGTGAGTGGGAAACAGAGCTTCTTTGTGTTTTCTGATACAGAAGCCATTTTGATAACAGTACTTTTCTGATTTTGATGGAATTCTTGCTGTCTGAGTCAGTGTGACCAACAATCTAGAAACAACTTCAGAATCCAAAGCTTAGTCAATGAAAATATGAATGTAGAGGTAATGACTTGTCTGTGTAAGTGTGTGCATGTGTACGTGGATGTGATGGGAGTTTGGGGCTGATCCTGCCAAGCACTGCACATTCTGTCTCTATTCTGGCAGAGCACTGAAGCACACATATGGTTAAGAGAGGCTGCACGTTTCGTGATTGAGCCCTTAATGCAGTCCTGTTTCATTTCCAGAGGGTTCAGTTTGTACCTAGTCAGATCACATAGACATTTTGTTTGGGATTCAGTCAGTTCTCCGACATTTCTCTCAAAATCCATCTCCACCTTCCCCTCCAAAAAGGAATATGATACAGTATTCAGTAGTCCCTGTATAGTAGCGAAGAAACTGTAAATAATTTATGTACATATTTAATCATTGTAACTTTCAAATTACAGTGTTATTTTATTCTCACATTTCTTCTTTCCCACCACCAGTGAAAAAAAAAGTAACTCTATAACTGCTTAATTATATTTCTTTTGTATGTATAGATTTTTCCCTACATGTATTCCTAGCTAGTATTAATAAATTACTCTTTTATATATATATTAAAAAAGCAATATCGTTGCTTTAACATTTTAATAGTTTGAAAATACCTTGAGGGCATTTTTCCTCTGAAGCATGCGTATGACTTTCAGTAACCCCTAATGAGTTACTCTTGCTCATCAAGGTGAAAATATGCCCTATAGTGTTGCATCTAATTTTCTTTTTCCTTCTTTGTCCTTTTCCTTAGCTAACTGCTTAGTAATGAGATGCTAATGAGGATATGACAGAATATTTAAAATTAAAAAAAACAGAAATGGAGTTAGCTTAACACTGAAATTGGTCTTTGAATATCATAATGCAGCAAGATACAGTGCACTTATAACAATACTTCTTACAATATTTTTTGTAATTTTAGAACTATTTATCTGTCTTGTTCACCATAGGAAGAAAATGATTTCTTCAGTCCAGAAAGAGTTAGAGTGATCGAAATACCCTCCGTGTTGCCTTAAAAAAGGAACACTTGACTTCCATTTTGATAATGTGAAATCTTTAAACTGGGAAACATCAAACTGATTGTTTCTTTCCCAGATATTACCCAGGTGAGGTATTCCCAGCTCACTTCTAACCTTGCTGTCAGCTCACTTTAATGGAATCTTATCAAACAATCTTCATGCTCTCCTGCTCAGCATGTGATCTTCCTTCAGTTTTCCTAAAATGAAAACAGTGAAATCCTCTGTGTTGTTTGAATGGCATCTCTCTCCTAAACTGACATGAGATCAGAATCAACTATTATTTTCACCACTGAGGCAAGAATTACTGGAAGGAAAGTTTAGTGAGCAAAGTATAGAAGCTATTAACTTTCTGATACTTTTTTATTTTAGATGTATTGGCTCCAACTTCAGATATGAAGCTGAAGTTATATGTAGCTCTTGATACGTAGGCTCAGTCTCTTTTGGATTTTGCAATCTGTTACTGCAGGTCAGACCTATCTTAACTTTTCTTTCAGAAGTCCAGATGAGATCGGCTTAGCCATTTACGTATTTTCATGATCCCATCTCGGTAGACATGACACTATGACATACAGATAGGGTAGTAATAGCATGTATGAACACATATTTTAGTCTACAGACTATTTTCACCCTTATGTCTGCAACACTTTCCGTAGCTCGGGTACTTTTCACCCAGAGAGTACCAGTTTAGGGTCACTAAGTTACTTCTCATAATTTCTTAATTTATCAAACTCATCTAGAAGCAGGCAAAAGATTATAATGCAGAGCTAAACTAGCTTGCAAAACTTTCAGAAAGATCTCACTTTTCTCCCCGCTCTTTCCCCCATCATTATTTTTAAATGGGAAATCAACTGAGTTTCAGGTATCTAAAGCAAGAAATTCCATACCAGTCTTTTTTTAATTATTTTTAGCTACTATTTCAAGAAGGTATCCCAAAATCTCACATGAGTTAAGCCATTGAATTTTTATCATTTGTAGGTAAATTATGAAAGCTTTTCTTCCTCAGCCCACAAGCCCAGAGGACACGTTCTCTATTTTATTTTTCAGAGTTTTCCTTGCAGCCCTTTGTCCTTCATACTAACATCACCAAATATTTTCTTGAGACTAATCCTTGAGATCACTGAGGATACTGTCTTTTTGCTGTTTCCCAAAGCGTGATGGTAGATTCATAGAATCATAGAATAGTTTTGGTTGGAAAGCAACTTTAAAGGTCATCTAGTGCAACTTCCCTGCAATGACCAGGGATATCTTCAACTACATCATATTGCTCAGAGCCTAGTCGAACCTGACCTTGAATGTTTTCAGGGATGGGGCATCTACCGCCTCTCTGGGCATCATGTTCCTTTGTTTCACCACCCTTATTGAAAAGAATTGTTTCTAGTCTAAATTTACCCTCTTCTAATTTAAAACTATTATGCCTCATGCTAGTGCAACAGGGCCTACGATAAAGTTTGTCCCCATCTTTTTTATAAGCCCCCTTTAAATACTGAAAGACTGCAATAAGGGCTCCCTGGATGTTTCTCTTCTCCAGGCTGTGCAATCCCAATTCTCTCAGCCTGTCCTCATAAGAAAGGTGTTCCATCTCTCTGATATTTTTTGTGTCACGCCCCTCAGGGGTTTGCTGTGTTGTGGCTTCCAGGTTCTCAAACCAGAAGCTTTAGTAAGACCATCAACCTCACTGTGTAGGCTCTCAGCCATAGGATCTCGGTCAGTTACCAGACAATTCATTCCAGAACTGGGAACACCATACCCAACTGCTTCCAGGGTCAGTGGCTCCAGGGCAGATCAATCATGTAGAATGACCCAGAACAAATCAGTTACGTGAAGCTCCCAGAGCTTTTGACAAGAAAAGCTTTCAGGTTTCCTGTTCTGGAAGTAGTTTGGTTGATCTGCCCCAGACCTGCCAAGGTTGGCAAGAGTAAATTGATTACTCTGAAGCAGCCTGGCAGAACTGGAGGATTTTCCTTTAATTTGGCAAAACATAGTCGAACCTGAAATGAGTCAAACAAAGCATTCAAGCTTAGTGAAACATTTCTTAATGAAAATATTTCCCTGGGAAATATCTGACCATCTGTACTCAAGTTAATAGAGCCAGCTTTCACTAAGGTCATAAATACAAAGTACATACATGTTTCCATTAGCATTATACTCTAAACTCAGTGTGTTTTTGTAAATATTAAGTCAGGGTTTTTATGATGCACATAGTATTTCATTTTTGGACCAGCAGCTTTTAGCAGTTTTTGTATTATACTTCCTTTTTCCATATATGTTTTGTGTGTATGTTCCCTAAATGGAGCATATACTCTGCAGCTGTTTCGAACACTGTCAATATGATTTACTCCATGGTATCCAATGTTTTGTTTTTCCTGGATGTGCCTGAAATGAATAGCTGCCTTACAAACCAGAGTATTCCAGTTTAGAAGACAACCAGAGACAGTTCAGTTTGTCAGTCTTGTTATGTATTTGTATGACTCTCTAATGGTTCCTGCAGAGTCCTAGTCCATTCTGTTTACCAGCATAACCAAAGCATCTGTGTACCAAATAAAAGCCAGTGAATAAAATGCTGATGTACACTTTGGAAAATATAGCTTCCAGGCTCTCTCATACCTTTCTTGAAGGCTCTTATCACCAGATGAAAATCCAGCAGACTACTCCTTTTGATTGAGTGATATTTGTTATTCTGTGAAAAGTGGAAACATTTTCAATATATCTCTCATATCTTCATCCTGGCATCCAGGACAATGGAAACAGAATAGTCCTGCTGCGACATGACAAGTGAGAGTCATAGAATGTATCTTCTCAAAGTAGAGAAGAAGGAATTAAATGCAGTGTACATAGATCCCTCGTTAGCATGCACGTTTTTGTGGATCCTGTTTTAAGATATCTAACTTCTTTAATGGATCATATAAGGAACTTTATGATTCCATCCTTGGGACCAGTGCTTAGAAATTAGGTTTTGGGATGTATTAGCACTCTTTGAATCTAAGCCAATGAGAGTTAACATTTCTAAATCACCACTGAATAATAGTGGGATAGGAGGAGAAAATTGAGTTTTAGTGAGTCTAAGAATAAATCATAACCCTAAGGATATATACTTATAATGCCTCTAACGGGAATTCTTTGTGACTTTGATGAGGAAGGGAAAGACAGAGAAGTAGAATGTATCAAAGTCTTTGAGAAACCTCAAAGGAAACAAATAGAATTGGAATTATTCAGTGGGATTATACATATGGCAAAACCATCTAAACGTAGACTGGTCTTAGAGCATACGTTATAGCCCAGTGGGATAACTTGGAAGAAAACGAAGCGTCAATAATTTTACTGCATATATAAAATTGGCATTTAAATAAAGTTAATGACTTAAGTGTCAAAGTCACAAAACAAATTTAAAAATCCTTCTTGGTCAAAAAAGTTGTGTTTTTAAAATAGTGTATATAAATGCCTGATAAGGTAAAAGAGTTGAACTTGAAAATGTAGAATTTCTCTAAGAAAAATGTTGAATTCACCTTTTCATTAGATTGTCTGATGAATTTTAATTTCCAGTTCTGGAGTGAGCTGGATGTTCCAGTTACAGCACGTTCTTGTTTCAAAGGAACAGGATTTTACAACTGGTGATTTAAACACAAAAAAATGACATCCTTAAGGATTTGTCAACTAATTTCCTTGGGTAAATTTGAACTACTGTGAAAGGGACCCTCCCTTCTTCAGAAAAGAAGACTTTTTTAATTCTCAGAATTTTACCAGTCAGGCACAAAGTCTGATGGTCTGTGTTTGTGGAACGGCACTCCATAAGCCCTCAGCCAGAATGCCTGTTCATTCCAGACGCACTCCTTTTCCTTTTGAGGAATCCACTTGTGCTTCTTTCCAGAGAGCTTTCTTAGTTGGAGAGTTGTTTGGTATTGAGGGTTCTCCTTTCTTCCTTCCAGCTGTGTCTAGCTCAGGAAGGTGAATAAACAGGCATTCCATTTATTTTTTAATCTTCTTTGAAAGTCTGTTAACCAGTTAGGTTGGCTTTTTTCAGTTGGTTGGCTGTGTGTACTGTGATATGCTAGTATCCTGAAATTCTGTGCAGCTGGGAGTCATCTGTTCTTATACAGGAGACCTAGACTCCAATGTTATTGGAACATGGTTTTTTTGGTTGTTGCTTACTAACAAATATCCAGGGCAATACCTCAATAACATTTTGTCATTCTCAACAGATGTCCTCTGGTCCATATTATTGCCTCACCAGACAATTTAAGCTATAAATACCAGTATACATGGAAAACTTTCTTGGGAGTTATCTGGATAAAGACTGTGGGTTCAACTTCTCTGGAGTGATTTTTTTAAAGTGATAGTAAAATGAAAATGTACTCAAATTAGTATTATATTTTACTAACGTTCTTGTTTTAAGGCACAACCAGTTCCTTGAAAATGTGTAGTGTCTTCCCCTGTGTTTAGCCCTTATTACATGGATGATATTATTAGTCAGCACAAAGAAAATAAGGTACCTTTGACACCATGGAGATTTCATATAAAATTTGTTTCAGAGGAGAAAAGGTAAGTGGTTAGATATCTCTGTAATGTTCTATTTCAATGTTTTCTGAATTAAATATGTATTAAATTAAATGTAAATAATTAAATGTGAATTAAATTGAGGCAATACTTAAAATACTGAAGTGGTGTTTCTCAGTCTTTTTATAGCCCATGGAATACTTAAACCAAAATTCACAAGAGTCATCTAGCTATTTTGAGGCAGAAAAACCCTACCCTTTCACCCCCCCAAAAAATCTAGTGTTGGGTTTGTGTCATCGTGCACAGAATAGCCTCACTGTTGTTCACTTTCACTTTCCTTAAAAGCCTGAGTTTGGGGAGTTCAAAGCAGTAAGCTGTTATCACCCTTTTTTGTTCCATTTGTTTCCGTCCATGTGACAGGAAACATTTGGTCAAATACATGTTTTTAAAAAAATAAACATATTGCAATGATTTAATATGCTGATTCCATGGAACACAGGCCGAGAAACATTATCATAGAATATTTTGAAATATTTTGTTTTATTCTCAATCGGAGAATAAAAACAAATGTTGAAAACCTGCATAAAATACACTTTTCCTCTTGAGTCTGTAAATGATTTCAAAATGTATTCAGAGGAATCTGGCTGAAAAGATAATCTTTACCGTACCAATTATTTCACTTGTCTGAGAAGAAATGTCTTGTGTATTCGATCTATATTACTAGCTGTACATATCCATGACCACACAGTGATATTACTTAAATTTATTTCTACAAAATATGTCCACATAACAGCTATTTTATTAATTGCAGCAAGCTGCATTTAATTCTGCAAGGCTGAGCAAATGAACAGCACAGATGCCCTTTGGCAAGAAGAATGATAAGAGGATTGTATGGTCCCTCCAGTACAGATCAAACTGACAAGAAGCAAAAGGTGGAAAACATAATGAATCTAGCCATGTATGTGTTAGATTTTGACATGCTTGTCTGTACATCAATCAATACAAGAGACTGCACCTCAGAGGAAGAGAACACAAACAGCTGTCAGGGATGCTAGTCTAGGACACTGCAAACATTATGTTGCATTCTTTCTTTATATCTACATAATCAGCTGCAATGGAAAAGGGGAAAAATAGCAAGTAACTGGGAGGAAATGTTTAGCTCCCTCAAAATCCTTATTTTGTATCTGGTATGCAAAATACATCCATTACAGTTTGTCTATCCATCTGTAATATATGAGTTTGTGGCAATTAATGCGCTAGTGAGGTATAAGTAATTAAGTTGTTACTTTCTTGATACATAGTATGTCAGTTAGCCCAGTTTTGTTCTATAGGTACAGTCCTTTAGGAGTAAAGGCAAGGCAGATTACAACTTGTCTGTAAAGGCAGAGAATTTCTGAAAAACAGCAAGATTGGGAGCTGGATATTTGGAATCAGAATCGTGCAGCTGATTGTTTTTCGTGACCACATTCTATGTTTTTATGGAAAGTCAACCTCATGATCAGAGGTCATCATGTTAAAGGTTAAGATTAATACCTAGTAAAATGGCTGGTTTACAAAGCATGGACAAGAGAAAGCCATACCTCATTTTAACACTGATTACTGCTTGGGTAACCATACCTCAGCCAATGTGGGCATTGCTGAATTGGCTCTCATGTGCTTAGTTAGAAAAAAAGAGGGGTAAAAAACCCCACTGAAACAAAAAAATCAAACATACATAAACCCCCCCAATTTTGCCTTAAATCTCCAAATTGTTTCAGAGATCCAAGTCATTTTAGGTGGCTTATTAAACAAACTACACATTTCTGTCTCCATGCATATATCATAACATTTAAAGTATTAGCAGTGCTGCACATTAGATTAAAATTATATGCTGCATGTGAAGTATTAAATTTTGACAGGACTATGCCACCTAAGTTAACAAGAAAGCACTCCACAGAGAAGATACTAAAATAGTCTATTAGCTGTGCGAGCAATTATCTTCATATACATTTGTGATGTTTTAAAACAGCAGAAAATTTTATTTTACTCATTCCTCTCTCAAATACAGCTGTTTAAAACACTGAGCTGTAAGTATGAAACTGTAAACTGTCATTCTAACCATTTGTTCCTGGGCTTTGCGAGAACAAATAACATTCAACACTCCAGTTGAAGGCATTATCAAAGCCTAGATAAGTTTTGGCATAAAGTTGATTAAACTAATAACATTTATGCTATCTAAAAAGCAATACAGCCAAGATGTCTATTAGATGGGATTTGAAAAGGCTAAGTTCATTAAAAGAAGACAAAATATGATGTTTTGAGTCAGTTCACTGATGGTTCAAAAAATCTTTAAAAACCTGAATCCATCTGAGGCTTTAAAATACTAAATTATTTTACCATTACTTGTTGTAATTATTCTAACCCTGCTGCCTTAGCTAAGTTTTACTGCTTCTTTTTTTGGTTTCATTCTTCTCTGACTTCAAAGAAGATGAAAATATCTTATTTTGTTAAAAACCTCTCATGCTGGGCTAACTGTTTCCATTAGGATATGTGGTGGCCACTTCTTGGCTGGCTCTGACTCATGTACAAACTCAACCTTCTAATGTCATCTTTCTCTGAATGTTAGGAATAATTACATGTATTTTCTCACAATTATTTTCCCAACAGATGCTGTGGTGACATTTACAGCAGATGTTCACAGTGGTTCTTTCTTTAAATTTTTTGCATTAATTTTAAGACTAGTGTTATTAAGAATATATCAGTATAGCACCATCCATTCTGTGCCTATCCATATGCATAGTAAGCCACACAGGTGCTCTACTAGGGTAGCTATACATCTCATAATATGCTAATTAATTCGTGTGTCTTCCACTTAGACCAAATCTGAAACACTACACTATGATCCCTGTGTCTAAGGACGCAACTGCTGCCAGACCTTATGAAGCAAACATAGGTGGTGACTATGGCATGTTTTCTTCTCTATGGCTTTATTTCCATTTTTCTGAAAGTACTGTTAGGTGTACTTTAAAAAGCCCTGATAGTTAGAATCACAGAATCTTAGTGGTTGGAAGGGACCTCTAAGATCATCGAATCCAACCACAAAACAAACAAACAAAAACCCCACAAAACCAAACCAAAACAAAATAAGCTGGTCTCTGTGGTAATGACTATTTGGCACGTTAATGGGTCGTTTAAAATGACCGGGGGTGGTGGTGGCTCCTCCCAAGTTCGCTCAGCAGCACCGCTCCCCAGCTGACAGGCCGCAGGACAAGCAGAGGCCTTGTCCCGGCTTCCAAAAAAGCCTCGAAAAGAGCTTCTCGTCGGCC
The DNA here is from genome assembly GCA_025769975.1 of Gallinago jamesoni. Classification (NCBI taxonomy): domain Eukaryota; kingdom Metazoa; phylum Chordata; class Aves; order Charadriiformes; family Scolopacidae; genus Gallinago; species Gallinago jamesoni. The sequence goes on along the minus strand of JAOQGH010000023.1, from coordinate 74,564,617 downwards.
CTTTTCGCTACAGATCTCTACCCCAGCGCAATCTTACCTGCCCTGAAGCTGGTCTCCGTGGCAATGGCCGTTTGGCACGTTAATGGGTCGTTTAAAATGACCGGAGGGTGGTGGTGGCTCCTCCCAAGTTCGCTCAGCAGCACCGCCCCCCAGCTGACAGGCCGCAGGACAAGCAGAGGCCTTGTCCCGGCTTCAAAAAAAAACCCCAAAAAGAGCTTCTCGTCGGCCTTTTTCGCTACACATCCCTACTCCGGCGCAGTCTTACCTGCCCTGAAGCTGGTCTCCGTGGCAATAGCCGTTTAGCACGTTAATGGGTCGTTTAAAATGACCGGGGGTGGTGGTGGCTCCGCCCAGGCTCGCTCAGCAGCACCGCCCCCCAGCTGACAGCCCCCAGGACAAGTAGAGGCCTTGTCCCGGCTTCAAAAAAAAGTCCCCGAAAGAGCTTCTCGTCGGCCCTTTTCGCTACAGATCTCTACCCCAGCGCAATCTTACCTGCCCTGAAGCTGGTCTCCATGGCAAATTTTATTCTGTGTGCATGAAGATTTATACATACGCTTATATTTCCCTTTCTGTGAGATCCCAAATCTACTAAACAGAGGAGAAGGGTACCAACGTTCAGCAAATACTGATAAACTGATTACTTTCAGTCAATTTTAAGCCATTCTTTAGGAAAAAAAAAATATACACGAAAGATTATTATAACTTATAGTTACCTTCATTCATCAATTTTAAAAAATAATTACAATGGCTATTTATTGGCCATTAACCCATTCATAATTAGTCAGTCAAGGGGAAAAAAAAAAGACAAAATGTTCTTTTATTACTGTCTTAAAGGAAATTCCTTCTGAAGTCCAAAAGACTCATTTTTCTTTATATATACACATTAATTGTTTACTATGCAGAGGCCCACTACCCTATCTTGCAGTGAAAATTGTGTCATTAAAAGCTTCCTTGATTGTTTCTATAGGACCTCTTGTGGGTTCTAGCAAATATTTCTTTACCTTGAGCACAAAAATCACCACAAATAAACGTAAAACACCCACATGACATGGTGCATACAGTACTACTTTTATACTTTTAAGCTCACTCTTGGAAATAAATCAATGCTCTTTCCATGTTTTGCATTTAGCAACTAGGTGTGTCATGAAAAATTGTCCTAGGATTTCTGGTTCCAGAAATCACAGTTTGAGCTACATGGAAGAAATTAATATTGGCTGAGGGATAAATTATCTGTCATTTTTTAATGATGTGTAACCACAATGAAGAAGAACTGCTTTTTTTTCATGCTTGCCATCTTTCACTCCATAGAGTAAGTACCATGTCTGCTGCCATTGGAAAGTCAATGTTTACCAGTGGTTACCAACTCCTAGCAACAGTTACAGTAGCTGAAATTATTTGTGTTGTTCAGTAAATTGCAGTTGAATATGTTTTTTTTTTTCCGTTGTTAATAACAAACAACATCTTCATCAGTGTTTGTTTTTCTAAGTGCATACCAATTGCAAGAAGTAATAAATTGATTGTAAGATGAGACATTGCAAATAAAAAAATGTGGCAGAGGTGTTTCTGAGATATAGTATCGGATGTGGAGATTTAGTCTGAAAAACAACAGAGCAAGATACTATCGTGAGAATAAATAAGGGACTATTCTGAATCTAGAGTGAACTGATGAGTGAAATGCCCACAAACATCTTGGGTATAGACAGACACCAAATCCGAATTCTTGTTTACTGAAACCAGAAATTTTACTGAAGGCTTTCTACCAAATCCAAGAATTATTTCTGCTGATTCAATAAAGAAGCATGACCTCAGCTAAACTGAAAATGGAATACGGGACAAGTTGGTGCTTTAACCTTAAGGGTGCCTTCACAGTTTGAAACACACAGTAACAGAGGGTTATCATATAATCAGGAGTTGAGAGACAACTATAATAACAGCAGAAGAATTGTCAACAGGGGAAAGTAAAATATCAGATATAAAAGTCTGGTCACATTATTAACTTCCTTTTTCATTTTCACATTAAAATATCAATGCATGTTTGCATACAATTGTGTTTGTAAACATAACCATATTAGAATTTATAGCAAACCTTTGAGTTGTAATTATTTCCTGCTTTGTATTTATATTACTAGTGGAACATACTATATTCCAGATGAGTAAAATAAAGTAAAACAAATACCTAATTATTGCAGAAAGCTGTATTAAAGATGCTGTATAATTTCCATATTGTGTATTATTTTCCATCTTGGAGTTTTACTACATAAATTTCACCATAAAGCATCTAAAATAAGGGATCTTCCTTTCTTTCTGCATCTTTTTTCTGCCTTGTTACAAATGAAACTTTAAGAAAAAGAAAAATTCTTGCTCAGGGTATGCTGTATTGTACATTTTAAAGTGTTTGCAAGCTCTGACAGCTGGTACTAGCACTATGTTAAGGAGAAAGAAAAAAGAAGCAATAAAAATAAAAATATGTTAGTAGAAAATAGTATATTTTCTGAACTTAACAAGACTGCATCATCTATCCCTGTTCCTTCAGTGCCCCCAGGCAGGGACTACTTCTTACCTAGTTTCTTTATGAAGCAATGAATTAGTGTGGAAAATATGTTCCTATAATGTATTTTTTAAATATTTTTGATATTGAGGGGTTTTTTGCATTATTATAACAAAATTGTTGAATTTATTCTCTGCTTCTGCAAAACACTGGGCAGTTGGACCTTGCTGATATGATATGTATATAATCTATTTTGAATTAAGCAAACCAGCCCCCTTCTTAACATGACTGTCTGCAACTCCAGGGACTTGGGGAATTAAATTTTTATTGATTTTTTATATTCATAAATTGAGTATTATGTATTTTTAATTTTATATTTCTGTTGAACAGAATGCAGATAGAATGGAAAAAAAAAAAAACATATTCAACTGCAATTTAGTGAACAACACAGATATTAAAGTTAATGAATATACCTAAAATTTACAATATGTGTTTTACCAGAACAGATAGAAGTGTTTTGATTGGTATTTGGCTGCTTTCAAGAATATTATTTTAGTAAATTAAACACTTTGTGTTACTGATAACACATCCAGCTCAATTCTTACTGTATATAGATGACTATATAAATTGATATTTATATAGTCTTGCACCCCCAATCTTCCATAAAAACAAAACTAATGTAAAGTTAAAAAAGATAAATAATGCTATGTTTCTCCATGATTACATCAGGGATCAAATTATTTTATAAAATGTATGTTGCATTATCTTTAAGTGTCCAGCCTTTTTAATTTGTGTTTATCTCAGATCTAAGTTTCTACTTCTTTTCTTGTTGGATGTCAACATGATTCTTGTGATTACAGTGAAAATTAGAATCTAATCGGATATCAATCATAATTATCTTGTCATTAAACTCTTTTATATAGAAAATCTACCATGCATAGAAAATCTAAGACGTCCCTCCTTTATAAATCAGATTGCATCTAGACCAATTCCTTAGAGACATTCTTAGCTGAAATACTTTGTATTGTTGGTCCCCGCCTCTCCTGTCCTCTTTCCCCCAGTAAAATAAAACACAGCATCCCTTTTTTCTTTTCTTCCCTTTCATTTTCTTTGAAGTATCCAAATCTGTCTACTGCTCCAACACATTTTTTTTAAAATTTTTATTGCAAAATTTTGCATTTTAAATCCAGGGGTTTTTTTCATAACCTTTTTTTTTCATTCCATCCTACTTTTTGTGAGGTGAATACGATATTTGTCTAATTTAAAGGTAACTAAAATGACATCTTTCTTATAGAAAAACCCTGAAATGGTTTTAAGGCAAAGAAACATAATGTTACATGGGCTCCATTGGAAATTCATGTAATTTCATGGAGAATACTAGAAAGAAAGTTACCCAAAGGTATTGGAACAACTAATGGGTAACACATACTCCACAGAATCTAAAATCAAATTGACTGTGATATTTCTTCAGATAAAATTAAGGTAAAAGAATTCAAACTTGGATGCCCCATCCCTGGAAGTGTTCAAGACCAAGCTGGATGGGGCTTTGAGCAACCTGGTCTAGTGGGACATGTCCCTGCCCATAGCAGATATTTAAGGTCCCTTCCAGCTCAAACCATTCTATGATTCTGTGAAATAATTCAATAATTTCTCTGTACAGATAGCTATAGATCAAGTGATAATTACCTTCTGTTTTCTCACTATTTTTAGGTAAATCTGCTTTTCTGAATCACTACCTTTATGACCAGCTTTCACACCTCTGTGAAGTTGTCATTCACAACTATCTTCAAAAGTCTGATTTCTAATTCCAAGCTGATCTTTTCTCCTTTCAGGACTTTCATAAAAAATTTTAACAGTGTATTGGGTTTTCTCTCCTTTTTGCAAAGCGACTGCAGGCTATCTGTGTAAACAGCTGATATTAAGAGTTCTGTAATAAATCCAATCTCAGTGTTTAGATATATTTCCTTGGTAGCTTTAAATTTTGTGATTTAAGTATAAAAAAAATTGGCAAGGTGAATAGGTACAATTTAATTTCTAATCTCATTTCTCTTAGGTTTCAAGTAGTGTCATGACTTCAAAGTTTGTCAACGTATCTGAGAGTCTGTATCTGTAAATAATGATGTCTCCTGCCAGTTATAGACTTGAAGATCTTAAATACCGTGTCCAGTTTTAGGCCTCTCACTACAGGAAAGACATTGAGATTCTGGATTCCGACAGAGGGGAACAAAGCTGGTAAGGGGTCTGGAGAACAAGTCTTCTGAGGAATTTCTGAAGGAACTGGGGTTGGTTAGCCTGGAGAAAGGGAGGCTGACCTTATCGCTGTCTACAGCTACCTGAAAGGAGGTTGTAGAGAGGTGGGGATTGGACTCTTCTCCCAAATAACAAACAATAGGACAAGAGGAAATGGCCTCAAGTTGTGCCTTGGGAGGTTTAGACTGGATATTAGGAAAAATTTCTACACCAAAAGGGTTATCAAGCTGCCCAGGGAAGGGGTGGAATTGTCATCCCTGGAGGTATTTAAAAAACGGGTAGACATGGTGATTAGCATCATTGTTTAGTGGTAGTTTTTTGTCAGTGTTAGGTTAATGATTGGACTTGATGATCTGAAAGGTCCCTTCCAACCTAGGCAGTTCTATGATTCTGTGATTCTGTCTGACTGAGCTGTATTTTCACCAGAACAAGAGGCATTAAAAAGTAGTTTTCCACTGTTGTTTTGCTTCTGATCAGCTGCAGGTATTAATTTGACTCCTCCCTAAGTAAAATGAAAGGGATTTCATTTGTGGCTCTTGCTCTCAACAGGCAGTTATTTTTATTGATGTGTTATTTTTATTGATCACGTTACTCAGGAAAGGGAGAATTAAAGTTGTTTATGTAACTGCTGCACAAGAATTTTCCCTGTAGTTAGCTTTTAAGTCTATCAGGTTTGGGGTGGATTTTTGCCCACATGTTTTTTTCCAGTGATAGGAAAATATTTTTCTTTGACTTTTTAATATTTCAAAAGCAGCACTGTTTTTCACTCTCATCTTTCATACAGTTAAACCACTTACACATTTCAATGTACCATGTGCCTTATAATTATTATACCTGTATGAGCTCCTGAGTATGAATCAAAGATGCTAACATTTGTTGTAATATCTGAATGCCTTCCAGACATTTTATAGTAAATTTGCTTTATTGCTTTGTCTATGTTGTGGAATTGAGAGACAAAATTGATACCAAGCAATATAGTTCTGCGAAAACTCCTGATATCATATCTTATTTAACATATCTTAAACTATTTCAGTTGATATAAAGAAAGGAGTAGTAAAATTGTTTGAGATTCAGCTTACTTGAAGAAATACAGAAAATTAATATAGAAAGTATAATTTTTTTTTTTTTTTTTCTTACCTTAAGCTACTTGCAGAGATATGGACAGATATGTCTGTATGAACAGACAGATTCTGTCCATACAGCTGTGTACCTAGTTTAAAACAGTCTTCGTTTTTTTTTGAGTCTTTCCATTATTTCATATTGTCTGGAATATTTAGAGAGAAGCAGGCTATTAAACTGAAGTCATAAACTCTTACCGTTCAGTGCAAATTCCCAAGATTCATCTGTTATGTATTAGCAATCCAATTTTTTCAGAGTTCAGCTTGCTGGTTACTTTATTCTACCATGAACAAACGTAACAGCTTTGTAGCTGGTCTCTGTCTCGGTCATCTGTGTAAATCAGCAGTAATATGTAACCTGATTCAACTGTGTATCTCTTTAGAGCCATGGAACATTTCCTCTGGCTGCACGTTTTAAATCCTGCTGCTAGCTGTCTGCATTTTGGTTAACTCTAAAATATAGCTTACTGGTGTCAAAATTCTTTTAATGCTTTTGGTACATTTCCATATTTTGTCTCCCAATGAATAATTCAAATGTCTTCTTTGTATTTGTGCACTCAACATGTTTATTTTTAGCAGTTTGCCTTTTGGCCTTGCCTTTATGGATTTATTTATTTATTGTTATTTTTATATGTCCCTCTCCATCTTTTAGTACAGGTATGACTGTTCTGATGCAATTAATTTCTGCTTTGGTCACCTCTGAACTGACAGAGACAACTGGATAATAAAAAAAATCATTGTAAGTAACCAGTTAATACTACTACTACATGACTGATTAGTGGGCTAAACCTTCATTCAGAGATAAAGTACAAAGTCTGGCATTTAGCTGTTTTTCAAGTATCTATATATTAAAATGATGTCATATGCTTTTAACATCATCTCTTATTTTTTAAGTTATTAATTAATCTTGATTATTATAACTCTTCTAGCTCTGTGCACTCTATCATTCATTTCTTATTGATTTTGAAGTGATTATAATTTTCTAATATTAACAACTGTGAGACAGCTTTAAACAGATTCTTAGCCAGATTTCTATTTTCAGACCAGATTTCTCTTGCCTGATATCTCTGTGGTTTGGGATACAGGATATAACTTGTCTTCTTCTTTATTTATTTTGAAGATATGTCACTGTTTTTCTGAATGATTTCAAGCAGAAGTCTCTTTGACTATTACTATGCAGTGTATCCTAGACTTTTGATTCTTGCTTTCATCTTTTCTCTTACCCACATTTCCATTTTGCAAGGATTTTTTTCTTGACTTAAACCATAAGAGCATATTCTAACATACTTTCTATTGCCTGGTAATCTTGGATGATTGGTTTTCTAGTAAATCTCTTTCTCAAAAGCTGGGATATAATTGCACTGATGCCAAATCAACACAGCTGAAATGGTTATGTCTTGCCTTACTTTTAGGCAAGTTTTCTAGGTTATGTTTCAAAAATACTTATAAAATGAAATCTTCCCACCCTCAGGAAAACACACTTTGTTTTCAAAGTTGCTCTTATTAAAATGTTGTCTAAATACTTTAGTTAAAAATTGCATGACTATATAATACTGTTTCCTAGTAATTTTTAGGAGTGAAATATTTCTGAATTTTAATCCATTGTTAATTGCATCTACCAATGTCTGTTTGTAATGTTACTAAATGTTTTCTAGCTTGTCTCACTATCAGTTCAGCAATAGATTATAAACTGCTGAACAAGTCAGTTTGCATTTATGTTTCAGGCAATTCACATTACTCATGCTGCTAAAAGTGGCAAGTGTAATGACTTTCAAAATTCTAGGAAATACTTCCGATTAAAGGATAGTGTGAAGGGAATAGACCTCTCATCTCAGTGCTACTAATTCCATTTTGAAATGGTGATTAGTTTTTAATATCAAGTTAATCTGAACTTTCCTGAGATTCAGAACAAAGAGCTGTTCTTAAAATGCCATGTCCTTGACATAAAGATGACTTTTGCTAAAAGTCCAGTGGGATTTGTTTTATAGTCAAAATGTAACACTCTTGCCTCCGCCCTCCTCCCTCCCAAAATCAAGTAAACGTATACATATACATAAAGGAAACTATAAAATGCTTTGTCTGGTGGCCCCTGGCAGGTTTAATCATCTGGAAAATAAAAGCCATCTTATACATCTTCATAACTGTGGTTTCTTACAGGAACAGTAGGACATAACAAAATGAACACAGCATCTATTCCTGTATGCTTAGGTTAAAACTTTTTAAATGCTAAGTAATTAGTTTAAGTTTCTATATCTCTGGAAGCAACATAATTGCTTAAAATTCTGATCAAAGTTATAAAAAACATTGCAACTAATTTGGAAATTGAGGTTCCAAGATTCAAAATGAATACTCAATTGTTTGGAACATTACAGTGATCTTTACAATTCAACCATGGTGTCAGTTCAAATTCGTCTTTAATTAGTCATTGTGATCTTTATGCATAGGCATGCTTTTGGAATCATTATGGAAAATCTGAGTTTAATGTAATTTAACTAAAACCTATCAGCAAAATTTTAATGGAGTAATTGGTGGACATACTCTGTTTTATTGGCTCTATTGAGTAAGAGCCTCTAATTTGAAGAATTATGTTATTTCAGTAATAGATTTTATAATACATAATGTACTTAAAGGCACGTTCAGGGTAGCAGAATAAAATATCCAGGAGTTCTCTTCTTAAAGATGTTATTTTTTTTCAGGTTTCTAGTCACAGTTAAAAACAGTGTTGTTGGAAAATTTCATTACATTTAAATACAGATATATATGACAAAAGAACTCTTCCCATGTCATTAACATAAACATTGATTCATTCTATCATATGAACAATTGCATTCATATACTATCTAAGGTACATGCTCTAAATCAGAGAGAAGAAAGCAACTTTAAAATCCTTTCTAGCTATTATTTTATTTAGTGTGCACGGTGTTAAACCTAAAATTTATCAAAAATGCATATGGAAAAAATCCTTTATTCCCAGTGTGTATCTTGTTCTTTTTTTAAGAGCACATTTAACCTATGCCTTGGTCTCCCATATTTCACTCTATTACATTTCCTTTAAATAATAATACCACAACAAAAACTATATAGAAAAAAATAAGAATAAGATATAGGCCAGTCATCCCCAACACAAATACTTATGTCTGTTTTGAAAACTCAGGAAGAAAGTGAAAACTTTAACAGAGTATGGCAGCTTAGACAAATTGTAAAGTAATTTTCTTTAAAAATGTCAAAGAACTTATTTGGTTTTCCCTCATTGGGTTTAAGGGCAAAGAAAGGAATAAAAAAAAAAAAGCATGTTTTACTGAAGTCTACTGATCAGTATTTTAGCAGTTCAAATATGATTCTGTGAGAAGATCCTCAATCATGATGAAGTGGATAGACAGACCGGTGATGAAAACAAGCCTTCCCATTTCATTATTGGGTATTTTTTTTTCAGTTCATATAACAAAAGTTGTGTAAGGTTTTTGTTGGGGTTTTTGGTGCTTAAATTATTTCTTTAAAAATACTACATGGAACAGTAGGATTCCAGTTTTAAATGTGTATTGAGCTGCTGATGGTAAAAGAATTATGAATCAATAGGCAAAAAAAATTATAAAATTATAGTGGCAGAACACTGAAAAGAGGATAAATATTAAGCTTGAAAACTTATCTGAATTCCTGCCTTAGATATTAATTGAAAAGAACTCTTAAGGAAAAAAATTAACCATAGTTCCACTGTCAAGGTTAAAAAATCATACACCAAATACCTTAAATTAATCATAGTTAAGACAATGAATATTTCTGTCCTTCCTGACAGAGGATCATATAGCTTTTCCTCCCACACAGAGGTATTGAGAGGCATAAGTTATTATTATTTGTAGTTCTTTGAGACTCTGATTAAAAAGGCTTATAGAATGAAAAGTTTTATTTAATACTTTTATTGTTTGGTTTGTTGGGTTTTTTTTAATTATTTTTTAAATTATATTCTCTTGCGCTGCTGTTCTTCAGAAAGTTCACATTCTTACTAGAAATCTGCAACTAGAAGTCTGCAGAAGTCTGCAACGGAAAAATCCTTAGTAGTTTTATGTTGAGACGATGGGATACATGAAACATGAAACATTTTCATTTCTTCTCGTATTTGTATGAGTAATGGGTGAGTACCACTGGCATAAACACTAATATCCTAATTTGAGATAGAACAGAACAAATTTTTTTTTTAGTAATTTTACTTTTCAGTTAAGTGCCTCTTCTATATTTTCTCTTCCTTCTCTTCTGTGAAGGGACAGAGGTTAAAAGAGAGCATCTGTCGTTTGTTGATCTTTCATCGTTTGTGGTGTGTCTTCAAAAAATCAGGTTGTTTGATTTTAAAGGATTGACAACAAATTTCAGTTTATTTTATTTATTTCTGCTTTATCGTTTTGACTTTTGACTTTGATAGGGAAGGGGCTTCAGGAAGTTGTTTTGAAACAAGAAGTAATATTGCTGAAGAATTTTCTTCATAATATCATCAAGAAGCTGAGAAGAGGACATTAAACACAAATACACATTGGATATTAGGCATGTTGCAGCCTCTGATTTTGTCCTAAATGTTTATATGCCATTCTTAAAGTGAGTAGACTTTTTCCATGATGGGAGTAGCTAGAATCATAGATTCTTCTGAAGTGTAGCTGCATTCTGATTCTGTATCATCCTGCTGTGATTTCCATTTAGAGAAGAACCACTATGGACAGTAGGAGTTTGTCAGCCAAAACCGTTCTTGTGTTCATAAGGAAACTATCAAGAGCAAATGGTTTTGTTCCACTACACAATTGATTTTGGCAGTTTAGCTGTGTATTCCCCAAAACACATGAACAAATATCATCCCAGTTTGTATTGACTAAAGCCTGCTGCATCTGAAGTAGTGATTTTTGTACACAAAACCTGGAAGTTGCTAGTGGCATTAGCTCACAGGGGTAAGACTTTACTCCCCAGCATCATGTAATACCAGGTATGACCACATCTCCATTTAATAAGTAACTTGAAGAATCATAGAGTGATCACTGGAAAACATGATATGCACAAGCATAGTGAGTAGCATACTTGCCTTATAACAGTAGTAATCATAACATGGAAATAAACTACCTCCATTCTGAGCTGCTTCAGGAACATTAATGTGCAACTGAGTTGTACTAATAACTCTCATCTGCCAGCTCCAGCTGTGGACAGAGCTGAGATGACTACCTGCACTTGACTACATGACCAAATTTCTCTTAGCGTCTCTAGTGGCTCTTAGTAGCAAATGGAAAGAAATACATTGTAAAGCATACTAATGGCTTTAGAATGGGATACTTTCATAGCAGTATTTGAAACATTTTAAGTATTCTCTTACAAGTACAGGGATACTGATTTTTTATTTTATTTTTTTTACAAGGAAAGTGCTCAATGCATTCTTCTGTGGGCCAGCAAATATTGTTCTTTCAGAAGACCAATTTGGATAAAAAATCCAGGCACGATAAATCAGGAACTCAGAAAATTCAGGCTTATCTCTAAAACATTTTTTCATTGTTATTACCTTAATTACTATAATTTGAACTGCAGCAGCCAAAGGACCCAAAGCAATGTTCAGATCTTGGTGCAGTTATATGCCTAGCTAATTTTTCCACTACATGTCTTGGAATGCAAGAGGCAGACAAGCCTCAGGAAGAAGCATAATGAGATGGAGTGAGTTATCAGTAAGTATGCTAGGTGTTTCCAAAGGATGTGTGGCCTCTCTGTGCTTACTGGGTTTCTGGAGGGACAGATGATCTGCACGATCAGAATGAATATATATTCTCCTTGCTTTATCACTCCTTACTTCTCTCTTTCTTTCATCTGTTTCACTGTTTGCCTTATAGCTCTTTCATCACTGAGCTCTCTGAATATCAAATAATACCTAAATCTTTAGCTAATATAAATAGGTTCCTTTGTCTCCAGTGGAACTATGCTAATTTCCACCAGCTGAAAATGTGGTTCTCCTTTTTATCACCTGATTTATTTTATAACCCTATTTCATATTGGCAAAGAATTTCTCAACTAATACTTTTTTAATATGGAGAAAAAGATTTCTACACTGGGGGCATCATTTCCCTGTGGTTCTTTTACAATGGTTACAAGACAATAGTGAGAACCATGATTATATCATGCTGGTACACATTTTTCACTGAGCATAGATTTGTTGGTGTACTTTGTAGGAGGTGAGAGTGTGTTTGTTTGTTTGGTTGGTTTTTTAATAAAATTTTAGCTAATACAGTTTTATAAAATACGGCTTTACCATGACACATGGTGAGAGAACAAAGGTTATTGTCTCAATGCATTGCTTAATTTCAAGAAAATATGCAATTAGGCATTGTCTAGTTTTGAAAGGAAGATGGATGTTTTTTTTGTCATCAGAGGATGTGTACGAATTATGCCTAGCTATGGGGTATCACCCTCTTTTTCAGAAAGTTGGTTAATAAGTTAATCTTTTAATGAGATGGCTAGTGAAAAAGTAAGAAGAAAAATAATATTATATTTTAAAGATTTTTTTTTCATCCTATGCTTTTAAATTGGTATAAATATGTATATTATCAGTAATCCAAATCATAGTATTCACGGAGTTCAAAATTTTTTTTTTCTCACAGTTTGCTCCAAGCCCTGAATCTTTTCATTTTTATAAAAAAAATCACTCTTCTGCAGAAGTGTTCAAATTCCATATCTTCTATATTCCAAAACACCTGGACAAAGAGCAGCAAAATCTCTATCCCTGCCTTGAATGCATTCCACAGTTAATGAGGCCACAAGAAGAAAATCTTGCTTTGTAGTTCACTTTCTCATGGAGTCTTGGCTTCCAGACATTATCACAGGGACAGGTGATATTTTATCTATCATAGGAGTGCTCCTTACTTTAGAAAGGACTCTTGAAAATAATTATTTTACAGGAAGAGTTAAGCCAAAAAAAAAGAGATTTTAAGAGTTATTTACTTCACTAAAAAAAAAAAATAATGGCATAGGCACCATTCAGACACCATTCTGGACGCTGGACTGGGCAAATGATGCCACAGTGCCTAATATTTTGGGGTCTATGTCAATTTTGCAGGTCTAACCATAAGCCATCAGACTGAATTTTATACTGTTGCTGAGAGGGTATAAGATGATAGTTTATTTTCTCCTCTAAAGCGAAACCAGTTTTCTACCTTGCATGAACTGCTAATGAAGATATGAGGCCATTTGTAGAGGTCAGTGTAATGAAAAGAAATTACTTGTTTTAAGCACCTTGTTCCACTCCATGGCAGACTTGCAGTATGATCAGTGATCCCTGGCATTTGGCAGATTAGGAAATGTTAAGGACAGACAGTAGTTATTTATGTATTACCTGATACATCGAAGGTAGAGGTGTAATGCTTTGTAGGCTATAGAAATTGAAAGAATCACTAATCAACATAACTGAGGTTAGATAAGGTTAGATAAGGAGAAAATATGTGTCACAACAAACTGTGAGCAAGTTCATACAGTCTCAGTGACTGTCTCCAAGTGATAGAGAGAGTCTACTTCATATTATGCTCATATTTCTTCAGTATATGCAGACTGACCAGCTCCCAAACCTAATGCACTCTGAACAGAGGAAAAATAGTCTTTTCCTGTGATAATGAGAAAACATTCCACTCTAAACCGAAGTTTTAAAAAGTTCTTTTTGGTTGATTAGCAAGTTCAGACACAATTTAGAATTGTTTAATCATCAATGTTGCCTTGGTTTAGTGTGAGCTGTTTTTTTATTTTCTAGTTCACTGAGATCTAAATCAACTTAAAGAAGAGAAAAGTTTCAGGTATCAAAATACTCAATAAAGTTCAGCAGTTGCTCATGTTTTCTTTCTGAAGTTTTATATTGATGGGATATTTTTTCCCTCTATTTAGCCAGACACCAATAGAATTAAATAATAACCAGAATATCAATTTTTTTTTCCATGAACTAACTATGTTTTCAGGGTGGGATTGAATTTATACATTGTCCTGTTCTATGAAATCTTAATTTCTTTGCTTGGACATTAGCATTTTTTTTTTCCTTTTTCTTTTTTGTTTGTTTGCTCCCATCTCTAAATGAAATAATTTATAAAATCCAGATGTTATTTGATGGCATTCTTTATAACCTGTCAAACTTGCTGTATAATCTACTGTAATTAGTTTCTTTTGTGCAAGGTGAGATTGTGATAAAATACTGAGTAATTGTTTAAGAGTATTAGTCTGCTCCCAGTCATTGTGACACCAATAAAATCAATTACTTCTGCCTTGAAGAATGTCCATTTCAAAGACAGTGAATTTATTGTGAAAATAAAGGGAATTTTATTGGAATATGAGAACAAAATAATTACTTTTGCAATGGGTATCATTTAAAAGTGTCTTTCAAAGCAATTATTACATTTTGTTTCTTTCTTCTATCTCTTTTTTTTTTTGTTCCTACTTTCTTTAAGCGCAGGAAAATCATTTCCTTGAAAATTCCTGTACTGATTATGCCTGAAGAAAATATGTATCATGTTTTTCAACTTGTCACTGAATTTGTTTGCGACTAGGCCAAGGTCTAGCTTAGTGGGTTCAGACTTCCACTGTTCACAGAAGCCACTGGGAAGCAGATATTTGCTTTATAGTACTCAACTCCCTGCAGCTGACTATGACTCTGGAGATCTAATGTAAATGTTAGATTCCAACGTTTTCCAGGAAATCTGCATGTCATCTGGACATTATTTCTAAAGAAAGAAAATAACCAACTTTTGTTCAAATTACTCTATAGATTTTTTTCTAATTTGGGAAAGGACCAAGTAGTTTTCAGAATCGGTAACAAAACCTCTGTTCTACACATTATCATTTGCTGTCTGCAGCTTCTAATATTCCAGGATGGATGAATCAAACAATGATAAAAGAATTTTGGTTATCCTGTCAAGGGTAAAAAATTCTGTGATTTTTAAAACAGAATGCAGAGGTGCTGGTGGGGAAAACTGACACTGAAAAAAATATTCTGTGCATGTGAAAATCTTGTATGTAGGGTAGGGTTAGAGCTTCCCACAGAAAGGTTTGGAAGGTGATTGAGTTGAACCCTGCAGTTTCCTGTGAGTGAATATCCTTTTAAGACTTTTTGGAAAGGTTTGGTATATATATGAAAAAAATTTAGTCAAAATGAAGGTAGGTCAGAAGATTTGAACCAAAGGGGACCACTGAGTTCCAGCATTATTCATTGACCTCTTCTGAAGTCACTTGTCAAAAGTGACAAAAAGTGTTTTAAAAGATGCAGAAATAGAATCCTTCCCTCCCCCAGAATTCTTCTGCTCCTGAAGAATATGTTTGGCTGTCACACAGGTGATGAGTCTTATTCCTTGGCTAAAAACCATGCCTTCCCATTCATCAGCTCCCTTACGGCTTCTCCTAGATGACGACTAGAGGCAAGTCAGAGGAAACCTGAAGGTCCCTGAGTGAGATTGTCCTATTAGAGTTATGGTCTGTTCATGATCCATTGTATGCGTGATTTTTTATTGCCTAACAAAGCATCCATTACTAGTATTTGAGGACTTATATTTATATTCCAAAACCTTCAGTTAAAATGCAAGTGAGCTTTTGCCTCTTGAAGCTGCTTGTTCACACTGGCAGTATAAAAAATGCAGTATAATCATGCAGAATCCATATTTCTAGTTATCACCTTTCAGAGCACTGTAAAAATGATGAAGAAAGTTTAGGACAGCAATACTTCACTCATTAGAACAAAGACTGCCTTCCAATTTACAGGATATAAAATTATCTGATAAGGAGCTAATTCTCTCCCTTTTCTTCACCCGTTAACACATCAAATGTCATTAGTGGCTTTCAGCAGCCACCATAAATTTAAAGACACAAAATGTATTTGCACCTTGTTTGGTTATATTCTTTATGCATTCAGGTTGGAAACAGTAAAAACTGCCTGTAAGTTTTTCTATTAATGTTAGGCATATAAATAAGATTTAGTCAGCTATAAACCCTTTTGTTGTTTGTCGTTATATTGGCTGTGTGGATATAAATGATCAGAATTGATTTTTTCCCAGAAGCTTTTTGCAAGAATCAGTCAATAAAGTAAGGACTAGTAATCTTTTCATATTTTTAATACAATATGTGCTGGGTTTGCTAGGAAGAGAAAGAAGCACACTCCTCACCAGTGAGATGTATCCCCTTAAAAAGCTCCAGTAAGCTTGAATATCTGTTTGGCTTGTTCTTTAGGTCTGAGAACAAATGGCTACCCTAAACTTCTAACCTTCCCTGTAAAAGTAAAATAAGACCCAAAGTGTTTGGAGTGTTGCTTTTTATTAGTACTAGTTACTTATAAGCTAATTAGCAGGCTTGTCAAAAATATGGCCTAGAGCTGTAAAATTTCAACATCGCATCCTCTTGTTTATTCAGCATCTTCAACATGAGTAAATATACAAGCGAAAAATTTGCTAAACTAAGCCATTTTTTAAAGACATTTGTCATTGAATATAAAATACTCTTTCGAAGACAGTTTTCTAAATCTTTCCTTGCTTTCCTTCAAAACCTTCTTAGAAGTCAATTTTAATCTAAAAAAGTGCAGCTTGCAAAAATGGGAATTAATGTGGTCGTTAATACATATTCTCACCTGGCAAAGACATTACTTTTAGAATTAAAAACTTCTGTACCAAACGATATGATTGGACAATCTATTGTAGAGTAAAAATAGAGTGAAATTGCTATGCAGTGAAAATTTTTCAGATTACCTTTTAACAGAGAAAATGCTTTACAAATCTTCAGGGATTAGAGACTGCCTAAAGAGATGATGTTTTATTTTTCTGGATTGCTTTTCTTCATTGTTGTAATTCTGCATGATTGTAGTGTTCTTTTTCATTGTTCAATCTATCTATTTTATTTTTCTTTGAGGTAACCTTGAGTATCATGTTAAATTTGGTTGGTTTACAGATTATGCCCCTGATCCTTATCTGTGAGACAAGTACAGCCTTGTACGTGTAGGTTAATAATTATGATCATAGTTGTTTGTATTAGAAATAAGGGTTCCATATATTTTTTTAGCCAATGTGAAGAAAAATTCGTAATTATTTATAATAGACAAGTCACTCGATTACACTTGATAAAGAGACTGAGACCTTTGCTATAATTGCATTAATGATATTCAGATATTCATGGTACGTTAACAACACTCATGTTACTGTACAAATCTGCTATAAATTCTAATGCATATGTACACTTTGAAGTGTGTTAATCACATAATAAAAACATTTCTAATAATGTTTGACAGAACTATATTATTAATGTCTGTTTGTATTAACTACACCAAAACAATGAAAGGCGGGTACAAGATCTTTATACAACACAAAAAATGCATAGGCAGATAGCACAGCATCGTTCCAACATTTTTGTTTAAGTGAAAAAAGTACTGCTTTTGATAAAAATGTTATAGAGACTTTAAATCATTGATCCAAAATATTTTTAGCAATTCTATTTCTGTCTCAGAGACATTAAGAATTTTTTACTTATAGGACAATTGTGTCTCAGTGAATCAAAGGCAGTTCTAAATCACACAGGACGTTTGTGGCAGAGATGGAAATAGAATTTATTCATTCCTTTGGTATGAGGAATCATTTTCCTTAGGTACAAGCCAACATATTCAATGGTATGGATATATTTTCCTATGATGTTATGTTATATGCAACATAGGATGGAGCAGAGAAATCAGCAGCAGAAAAGTGTATCTGTGTTTAGCTTTAGTGTTTGAGTCAGTGTGACTTCTTCCACTGGAACAGAGTCATTGTATTCAGCTATTAGTTTCCTCTCTAATTAGTCTATTTCCAAAGCCAAACTTCTAAAAGGAATACAATCCTGTAACAAAATGGTGTAGTGTGCCCTGGGAGCGAGTTTAAATCAGTATTTATGGTTTAATTGAGATTTAGTGTACCTGGATTTCATTTATAGCTCTACTGCTGACTGAATTCCAGCATGTCACTTCAACTTTTTATGCTGTATTTAACCCATATTAAAAATAATAATATTAATGATTACACTCTTAACTAAGTGTTTTGAACTCTCAGGAAATAAAACTCCTAAATGTTATTATGGGCATGCTAAGAAATTTATGACAGGGTTACCACAGACACAGCTTAATTAAAAATCTGATTCTGCAAGGACACCAAAAGTAGCTTAGGATCCCAAGTAGGCGTGACAGAAAACATTCAGTCACCTCAGACAAAGGATGAAAGATGAAAGTATTACGATACCCAGGAATTACTTTAATTTGGTCAGATCCAGCTCCCAGCTGATTATAACTTTGATACAGTATTTCAATTCTGTATTTTTTTTAATCCTGCATTTTTTTGTTAATTCCATTTTCACTAAAATGTAAGAAAAAACACCACCAACAAAAAAGTTAACCTGACTTTGAAAACCAAGCAGTAGAAATGAAGAGTAAGTAATAAGAATGCAGAATGGGGAATTTGTAATTTTTAAGTCCATATGTTAGAAAATGACAAGAATATCACTGCATAGAATTTTTCTACTATTGTTGAACTGGCTTAAAAATATGCTTTTAATTATACTGATTGATACAGCTTCCTTCATATTATCACAGAATCACAGAATCACAGAATCTTAGTGGCTGGAAGGGACCTTTGAGATCATCGAGTCCAACCACATTAAAAAAAAAAAAACCAAACACAAAAACAACAAACAACAACAAAAAAACCCACACAAAACCAACCAAACAAACAAAAAAAACCACCACCCACCAACTAAACCCCACACTCACAACCCCACACACAACACCCCAGCACAAACCAATGATCTTGGCCACTAG